>JASVER010000019.1:2365778-2605298 GCA_030449065.1 Oceanodroma leucorhoa
TTTAACGCTTAGTAAATTCACACCAAGACACAAAACCTGCTAACACAGGGCACAAGCAAACACCCAATCCTTCTAGCCGCTTGGTGACATGTATAAGTGGATGCCACAGAGGAATGGAAATCTGTATATAACAGGCAGAAGAAAGCAATTAAACAAAACTCTGCGATCCTGAGGCCTCTGATCCATCTAGCCATGTTCCTACCCAAAGGCTCAACAGCTGCAAGAGTTACTTATCCACATGGTTAGAGTGCATATAAATGCCTAGGTTAGAATGAGAAATGTGGTTTGGGCCCTACAGGTAAATCAGAGCAAGTCTATGGAGTGGCATTTGCCCTCCTTGGCGGCTGCTGGTGAACTCTTTGTTTGGAGCATGGGGAAGGGGCCAGCCTGCAAGGAGATAAAAGCTAGGCTTGCCTAATCAGGRCAGAAATAAACCAAGAGATTTCAATCTTCTACTTCTTTTTGGAAAGGAGCAGCACTCTCCAGTTGGCTCCCACTCAAAAAAAGAGGATGCTTGAATACCGTTATTTTTAGGAACTGCAGTGATATGTAGCGTGCATTAAAGCATAGTGATGTGCTAAGAAATAAAATAAAAGAAACCTAATTTTTCCCCTTAAATTGCTAGGGAAGCAGTTCCACAGGAAAAATGTGTTGTGTAATTAAAAAAACCCCGGAAAGTATTTATTAAGAGAAAATGTTTGTTTTCTTAAGTTTATGTAGAAAGTCTTGAGCGATGAGAATAAAAGTCCAAATCATAGGAGTTTTCATGAAATTCAGTTAAGGGAAAAAAAAACATTAAGGGTGGTTGTTTCCCCAAATGCAAAACATCAGGGAGGAATCTGAAAAGAGCTTTACTTTCTGTGCAAAATCTCCATTGTTGCTTGGCAAACAATGGGAGCTCTGGGCGACTGGAAGGCTGTGAGAATGAATAGGGAATCCGCAGGATGTGTGCGGGTCAGTGCTTGGGGTCTCTGTCCTAAAGCCCCTTTCTCAGCTTGCCACAATAAAGTAGCACAAGGTTTAGTCTTTCCTGGGTCACCGGCCATCTTCTATTATTCAACACTTCACAACAAAAAACACTTATTAATCAGCGCTGACCAGAGGCCCCTTTTGAAACAAGAGAAGGGGAGAAAGAGAGGGGGGAGAGAGAGAGAGAGAAAAGAAGATTGAGAAACCCTGAACAGACCCTCCCAATACAAGAGCAACCATAGGCACTTTCTCAACTGGCCAAAGAGATTTTTTTTTTTTTTTCTTTTTGCCACAACAAGGTTTCCAATCAGGTCAGAGAGGACTGGACTTTCCCCCCTACCCCCACCCCTGTTTTCCCTCTCACTCTCTTTCCTTCTTGCTCTGAAGATGATGGAGACTTTGTTTTGCAAGTAAGGATGGCTTTAGGTCAAATTGCCAAGGTCCGATCTTAGAGGTGTATCCTTGCTATACTGGAAGATAAGGCTGTTTCTCATCTGGGCCTCAACTCTGGAGATGGCGTAGGAGAGAAGAGGTTTGCTTGTGGGGTGCTGCTCTCATGCTTTAAGAGCTGATGGATGAGGTGTCAGGGCAGTAGTTGTGTGAGGACTTGGTTCAAAATGGTATGAGAGAGAGTCAAATGTGCCATTTATTGACTCTGCTGAGGGCAATCGTGGGCTTGTTGTTGCTGATCCTGATTTTCTAGCACTAGATATTGCAAAGGGCTAAACGGTGAGGTTTGGAGTGAAAAGGAACTGATAGATTTAAGAGAAAAACTTTGTATTCCTCTGTGCAAAAAAGGATTCAAAGGCAGCAGTGAAAAGGGATTTTAAGGGACCTAATAAGTGGTAATTTAATTCGCGGGGGGATTTTTTTTCTTTGTTGCTTTCTGATGACTTTTTAGGATGTTTATTCTTACATAAGTTGGTGTTTCTATGCAAGGAAGTATACATAGATTGCCACACAGCCCACTTTATTATGTTCATGTCTCTTACCCCCATGAAAATGATCTGAATAACTTTGTACAGAGAAGGTTAGTTTGTTGGCTAAAACTACTTTTTGAGTGGAGAGCATGACTGAAAAATCGAGGCAGCTCAGACTTTGTTAACAGTACAGGTACAGATGTACCTAAGAGAGCAAAGAAATTCGTACTATTTTTTTATTTAATAAATGCATAGAGACAGCAAATACTGAATCCCCTGTGGATTACCTGAGAAAATGAAATTGTTCTCTCAAGAAAAAAATTAGTCCACAAGAAAGGTAAAAACTTATTTTATTTTTTTGCTGACTAAATCGTGTGCGTGCGTGTGTCGTGGGGGGTGGGCTTTTTTGTTTGTCTGAAGTCGATGTGCACATTTTAGCTAGGATATATCACTAAATAGTATGAACCTAAGGAAAAGCTGTTCCTTAAGCCCTCTGAATATTGAACTTTGTAGCATGTRAGTTGTGACTAGTGCACCACGGAACTCCTCACTAAAGGGTTTTGTTAGTGGAAACCAGAAAAAAGTGTTATTTGGGGTGTAGCTCTGTGGTGCTTTACCACAGTTTGCATTGCAAACACCAGGCTGCAGTTCACGTTTTGTTCACAGGAAATGTATTTTACTTAAGTGCTTATAGTAGAGTATTCTCTCTTTTCCCCTCAAATATTGTGTAACTCAGATTTTGCAGAGCTTGACGTTCCAGCAATGGAGTAATCAAGTGTTACCTAAATTATTTAAAGCCTGGGATTAAAGGCCTTGGCGCTGAGTGCTGACAAGCTTTCAAATGTAGCCTGGGAAAAGTTTTGTATCCTTTCCTGTGTGTGTACACTTTGAAAATAATTTGGAAAAGTACAGTGAGTTATTCTCAAAATGTATGCACAGAAAGAATGAATAATTCTTTTACAAGTTGCTCTCCAAAGGAATGAGTGACTATTAAAAATACAGCAGCAATGTATACACAATAATATTGTGGCACCTGCAATGTTATTTTTAACAGATCTATTCCTTTCACTGACGCTTGTTTAAAGGAGCTCTTTTATTTTAGGACTTTGATTTGGTTTGCAACACACAGAATGCATTAATTCAACAAATATGACCATTTCATATGTTAAGTTCCTTTATGTTTCGAGGCCTTATCCTTCATTTCTTGCTCTTCAGGATGGCTCAGTGGCTTCACGCTTCTGTGTACCGAAAATTAATGATGCCAATGTATGATTACCTTAAAATGTTGGATAAAATGCATAGAAATGCATTTTCAACCAGATAAATTTTATTTCCACCGGTATGTGGATTTGGTGAGCTATGTGTATATTTATTTATTTGTGTTCTTCTTCAACACAGCTTTCTTTTGTGAATGGATGGATTGTTAGTGTTAAACAGTTATAGATAATTTATTTCTTCTTTTAGGTAACATACCATTTCTGCTATACTGTAATCTAAAAACAGATGCATAAGTCTGTTGYATTCTGAGCTTTCATTGCGTGACTATAATATACTTTGGACGATATTCTTTAAAACTAATGTCATTCACAGAAATGGGGATTTTTCTAGTTTGTCAAAAACGAAATAGCAATGGCAGTTACATTTTTGCCAAGGTTTCAYCATTAGTAGGTTGTTCCATGCCATCAGAAGACATATATTAGAAATGTTACTATATAATGTCAGCTTCTCTTTCCGTTCTTACTAATGGCTGATTGTGTGAATAAGTCCCATTTAAATCAGTGGGACTATTCAAAGGCTGAGATACTACTCTACATGACAAAGGGAACAACAAAATTTGGCCCACAGAATTGAATGGGACTATTGGAAGAACGAGATAGCGCTGGGGGTGAGGACGGATACTCAAATCTATCTTTAGTATAATGCACCATCTTTACATAGTGCTTTAAAAACAGTGACATTTCTGCACATACAAGTTTGTAGCCTCAGCCAAGAGAGGCAAGCACCAGTGACTGGGAATAAGTGAGGCATGTGAGGCTGGCAAGGATGGAAAGCAGAGAATATCGATTGCAGGCAGAAGTGTGGGTTAAGGTGGTGAAGACCAGAAGGGAGAGGACACCAGCACTTTGTCCATGGAATATATGTGCCAGGCTGAAGGGCCAGTATAGAGCTGGAGATGGGTTTAGGAGATAAAAGAAGCTTGAGGTAGCTACTGTAAAGTACTCAGAAAACAGATGATGTTCTTCCTGTGTGTTTACACAACAGCTGTGATTTTAAAATGGTTTCATATTTATTTACATTGGTATTTTAAGGTGGAAAGATTTTTAAAATATTGTCTTGTCTGTACAGTACATCCTGGGTTAAAAAASACTTATAGTAACTGTTCTAGATATCTATGGGAATTTTGATGCTCTTCTCATAAATCATCTCTGATCCAGTGAAGACTGCTTTACTCATATGTGAGTTGTATTCACGATACTTGCTAAAGGTTTTCCAGCCAACCTATTTCAGAGAAGGCTTGGTTACAATTCGAAATACATAGATCAAGGTTTTATGAAATGAGTTCCTGAAAATCTGGCAGGGAAAACCCAAATTTTAGCCTGGTACACATGTACAAATCTGTCTGACATACCCCTGAAGAACTACACCTTTTACATTTGTTTGCACATATGTATCACTATAGACTGATGAAAAAAAGATCTTGCATACACATACGTTGTTTTTTGGGTCTGCAGCTTGGATGTGTATAAACATCTGTGTGTTTATTTTAGTGAGGCTGGTCCTTGATACTGAATACAAAGGTTATATTCATTCAGTTAAAAGTGTGCTATATTTAAATATAGGGAAAAAGGACATGTAAGTTTACCTTCTAAGGGCCTTATTTATTTGTCCACTCCAGAAATTGTAGTGTTACTATGACTGAAGGTGTTTTTGGCAAAGACAGGTATAGAATAATCAGTTAAAACTGTGGCAGAGGTATATCACACTTTGTTGGGTGTAAATGCACTTTCAGTTAAGTGAGAGCACAGAATATGCAGAGCTGTGTGGCATACAACAAAACCCGACGCACACAGGCTCAATGCACCTTCACTCTTACTCACACCGCAAGTTTTCCCTCCTGTTCTGCACGCAACATTGGATCTTCGTGGAGATTTGGTCCTGTGTTTTAATAAAGGCATTTATCTCAAAGGCCTGCAACATGCTGTTCCATTTAAGAGCAGGCTGAAGCCAGCCTACCTGCTGGAAAGTCTCAGCTCCTTGTAGACCAGGAGTTTGGGACCTGCAATCTCAGCAGCTGATGAGCTGAAGGCCTGCTGGGAGGAGAGGCAGGGAATAAAGGGCTGAATCTGTTGGTCAGTTTGAAAGGTGTTTTTATAACTGTTTTGTTTTTTTTTTTTTTAAGGTGGCATCTGAGCGGTGAAGTGTTCACCAAAATTTAGTATTATGTATCTAAAGAATTCAAAACCAATGAGTTATTCTTTCCAAGGCTTTGATTATTTTTTTTTAATAATACATTTAGGGCTTCTTTGCCTGTTTTTGAGGCTGGGACCCTAGTACTTTCAGACTTCTCATCTGCAAAGGCTGGAAATTTACTTTAAAAACAAGATTTGAGCTTCCCTTGCAGATATCTTGATTGCAGCAGCTGGGGCTTTATGAAACACTGGCTCATGGAAGTGGGAGAGCTGGCAGCATTAGGAAGCTAAGGAAAGGGCCTGGAATTATTATGAAGTCTTATAGCTCAGAGAGATCAAGTAACTATTCAAAAGGCTTTAAAAAGCCACTGTAATTCTGTGTGTGTGTGTGGGTTGTTTGTGTAGGGGGGTGAGTTTGTTCACAGATCCTCACTAAAGGACTGTGGAAATGCGGGGAAAGGATGCCAGTGAGAATAAAGTTTGTGGCTGACGTGTTGGGAGCGAGGCTGTGTATCAACGGATGAGCATCACAGAGAAGCGCAGGGATGGAAGCAGTAACTCCTTGCAGAGGCAGGAGCAGGGGGTTGGGAGGGAAGCTGCTGCTCATGCACCTGATGACTGGTTGCTTAAACACATCAAAACTGATAATCTCTGCAGCCAAATTCAGCTTGCTGCAGGCAAGAACTGCTCCAACTTGGCTGCAAAAGCTTGAACTCCATGCAAGGTTGAAATCGCTCAACTATGTCTTTCATGACAGAATTTTTTTTTTTAATGATAGATGTCATGGTTTGGGGAAAAAAAGTACCGGTAGATGGCGTGCAAAAATATTCAGCACTGTTCATAGGTTTTATTGGACAAATGCAAGTTCTTATTACTGCAACTGGCTTCGGGTATGAAGACATGTAAGTAGTGAGTTTAATGAGGAGGTTCCTGGTAAGCAGGGAGGATGTGCATGTGAGGGGAAAAAAAAGAGTGAGATGAACTTAATCTATTCTTCATCTATTTTCGCAAACAGCTTTTCAACTGCTGCTACTGCTTTTTTTTAACCCAGTCAAAGCATGCACACTTCATCAAGGGTCATTTCCTCCCCGGGCTTCACACTACAGTCTCCTCTTTTGTAATGCTGCCCAAAATATGTGGTTAGACTTTATCTTGGGGAGGAAAATATAAAGAAAGAGAGGAGCTTGTTTCTTTGCATTTTATTCAAATTTACAAATAAAAATAATGTGCAGAAAAAATCAAGCATTGAATACCTCATGTGAAAATATCAATGCTTTGGAAAGTTATGGGTTCATGAAACAGGGTCTGTTTGGCATTCTTAATTTTAGTCAGTGTTATTATTATTGCATGTTAATCTGTTTAATCTTGTGTAATCTTCCCGCAGAACTGGAATAGTCACTCTAAAATAGTTGTTTAGGGTTTTTCTGATGTATATAAAATAGCAACAAGAATTCATTTCATTTATGATGGTGGGTTTTGATAGCTGCCAGTTGATACTGCCCACCTGCAGAGGTAAAAGTAGTATTGTGTGAATTTACTGCCAGTATCTCTTACAAAAAGGTGCTGACACTGTTTCTAATTACAGATGATGATAGTCGTGGTTGCGTGTACATGAAAATATTGTGTTTGATAGCTATCTTTGATCATATTAGTGATGCTCTGCCTCCTGCTCAGTAGTTCTCCAAGAATGGTTTTGAGGTTGGAGGTGTTCCCCACCTGCTCCACAGAAAGAAATTATATAGTATTATCAAACAGAGTGTGATATGGGTGTCAGATAACCTACAAGAAAACCTGAAGTTTGTTAGTAGTATGATATACATTTAAAAAACAAAAATTGGGAGTCACTGCTTAAGCCCCCTACCAACCAGCTTTGTTCAAGCATTTACAGTGACCAAACACCTTCAAAGATGCAGACTTAAAAAACTCTGAGAAACATTGTCTTCCCTTTCTGCTCTTACCTATTTACTGTGGTTCACCGAAATACCGTGAAGGCATATCAGAATTTGCAGAGATGAGGTTTCTGTTACAAGCAGATGATATAACTGTGAACATGCAAAGGATCAAGAGAGAAAGGACCAGCGGACAAAGCTCAGGAGGTGCTTGTAGGCTTTCTAGCTCTAATACAAACTGCTGTTCATGGAGGTTCAGGCTAGAAAATATGAAAATCTAGATCAGTGCTAGGTTCTAACTCGGTGTTTTGCAGAAGTGGAAGAGGGAGTCTGCGTGCACTGGAGTTTTTCACTTCCAGTGGAGTGAGACAGGCAGAATTTTCTTCTTCGGTAGGAGCTTTGCAGTTATAACAGAGTTGTCGATTAATGAGGATATTTTGAAAAGTTTTGCTAATATTTATAACTCATGGTTTCTCTATGTCAGTTCTGCTTGTTATTTGCACAGCTATCTTTATAAGAGGAAGGACATAAAAACAGGCCTTCTAAATATAAAATGAAATATCCTGTGATGGCTTTTTTTTCCTATTACGTTTATATATTCTATGTCTTGCTTCTCTTTCTACAGTGTTCCATCTTAATTAGAGCTCATTTGCAGCAGTCTGCATAAGTTGCTGTTTCTCATGACAGTACTACCATTTAAACCAAAACCAATAAAACCTTTTCATCATGCCACTCCTTGATTTCTTGCTTTTCTGTGTGTGGTGGCAATTCTTAGATGAGATTACAGTTTGAAGATGAAGCATACACATAATTCACTTAATTAATTTATATTGTATTTCAGTACATTTAAATGGTCACATCTCTTTTATTTTCTTGACAACTGAGTATTCTATGTCTACCGGCAAAATAGGTTATCAGTACACTCTGGTGAAATGGAAACGGAAGATGCTGAATTCTCCTCTGTTGTATACTTTTCCGCCATTTAAAACAAAGCATGTAAGCATCCATACTAGATAAAAGGTTAAATGACGAGATTTTAATTTTTTATTACTCACTTACTCTTTTGGCAGTGGAATTTAGTAGGAGTATATGATTTGAGGTTTCCAGTGTAGAGCTTCTGTCTGGTGTTTCTCTCTTAATCTGTAACTTTTATTGGGATTTTTTTTTTCATTTAAATATTTCTGAAAAGTGAATGCTTTTTCTGTCAAAACATGAAGTTTTTGTGGAATAAAAAAGCTGATTTTAATGACATCAGTTTAGATTTAGTGTTTTTTACTGGGATACAATTCTGTGAATTAATGGATCCCATTACTCACAGCAACGAATAAACTGTCTTTTAGGAATTAGTACTTTGTATAATGAATATTGTATTGGTTTTATGCTTATCAAGGATCAGTATTTATAATATGCACTAAGAATTATTTTTTGTGTTTCCATTGAGAGAGACAATGTGATCTATTGCATGTCCATTAATGGCTTTACTGGGTGCCCTGAGACACTTATTTGGGGAACACTAGGTAACAGTGATGATGGTATGTATGAAGGAAGATAAGCAGTGCTGTTGAAAAAACATCTGATTTATTGAAGTCTAGTTAACTGAAATTTGAAATGAACTGCTTTTTAGTAATACCAAGCCTAGTCAACACCCTTCAGATTTTATGGACCTTTCCTTCCCTCTCTTCCCTTTTAAAGGCAGCCAGTCAGCTCTTTGTGCCAAATGATAGCTACCCRAAAGGTTTTTGATCTCTGAGTAAATAACTGTATATACTTTACAGCAGAGCAGGTTTCTATAAGCAGACCTGCGACCACTGTTCAGGGCAGTAGTCTTAACTCCCAGAGACCAATTCAGAGAAGCAGCCAAACCAACAACAGCAGAAGATGCAAGGTTAGAAAATCAATACTCTGCTGTGATTTAAAATAGTGTCTAAGTACAATGATATCAGTTCCCTTGTCTTTGCAAGGACACTCAGCTTTATTTTATCAACCCCAGAGACCTACTCACCTCTAAAAATACTGGTTTCAGAGTTCATGTCTCTGTTGTGCTTCTTCAATCCCTTGGGTTGATAACCTGACTTTGGACAAGAGGATCTAAGTGAGAGGGTGGATGGGCATTTTTTAACAATTTCCATGAATGATTGGGACGAGTTTTGAATTTTGCTTTCAGATTAGTCAGGCTCAAAACCAGTTCTTTGTCAAAGGTTCAAACCACCACTGTTACATTTAAAAGTTACCACTAGGAAAATATCTAAAAGTTTAAGAAAGATGTGGGCTTTTGCCTGTGTTCTTGCTGTAAATTCCTGATATTACTCCTACTGAAAAGTAGGGTCTCCATTCTTCAATACCCCTCTCTGGGCTAACATCCTTGACTATATCCTGTATCTAATTCAATTTTTTTTTCTCTGTTCTTGCCTTACTGCATGGAATATCACTCTCTGTCACATTTATTTTACCTATATAAATTATTTCTTTCAAATTATCCTCTGTCCTCCCACGCATTCTCTTCTATAATTTTCTAGAATCTTACAAATACAAAGGTTAATTAACTAATAGTCAGATGCTGGTTTGACATGGGTGAGTGTTCTCTCTGCTTTAGCATAATGGAGAATGAGGGAGAGAGGTTAGAAGACCCAGCTGGCAGCAGAAGAATTTGGTTCAGAGGTTTGGTTCTGAGGTTCTTTTTTTTTCCTTCCTTGACCCATGTATGTAGTCTGACAAGGGGAAAGCTTGGTAGAAAGAAGGGTTGCAAGGTCTACCTTCTCTATAGTTTGAAGAAATAGAGCATACCACAAGCCACAATTTCCCAAACTTTAGCATCCAGGGTACCATGGGGTGCCAGGGAAGGTCAGGTCACAGGGCAGGAACARGACCCTCTGTGTGAGCTATCACAGAGGGGTGTGGCTATCTGAAGGGTTTCACCTTTGACCTCAACTGTGGTATGAGCTGTAGCTTTTCGCCAGTTCTGAGACCTGACAGACACCATCAGGAGGGCTGAAAGGGGCTCCATAAAGGGAAGCCCGAGCCCAGCTACAGCATATGAGAAGAGCCTGTTGCTGGTCTCATGTGCGTGAGGTCTGCACAAGCATCCTACCAGCAGTGGTGGGCAGGACAACTGTCTCTCACATTGTTTTGAATGTTTAGGGGCTCTTTCTAGATTGACTTGCGCAGCAGTTGTGTGCTGACTTTTGAAAGCTGGAGAGCTGGCCCTCATCTCAATGTTACTGTCTGCACTCCACTTGCCCTACTAGGGGACATTTAGCTGGAATTAGCATTGGTCAGCCTGGTGTTTGCTCCTACGATGCACAAAGGGAAGAGGCTACAACCATCATGTATAAGAGCTATATCCAGCAGAGGTGTTATATMTGGCTTAAGCTGCAGATTTGCCAGAATAAGACTTTGCTTCTCTTTTGGGTTGACGTATTCTTTAACAATTTCAATAAATAACATCAGAAACAAGCTTGAAAACCTTACTTCAAGTGGTAATATTTACCTAGTCACTTAGTCAAAGATACATTATGTGCTGTGTAAATGGCTTGTGATCAAAAATACAGTTCTTTTTTCCCAAAACTCCAATTTTCTTGTAAATTTTTGTATTTTTTTTGTTATTCAGTCATGTTATTTAGCTTAAACTTGTTAAAGTTTAAACTAAATCAGTTGGATAAATTGTATCTTTTCTGCATGAAAGAAGTGGACAAGTTATAGGCCAGTGAAGAAGGCACCTGTGTAGTCATGCTGTTAGGAGTAATCATAAGTAATGATCTATAGATAGACCATTATATAGATAGGTGTTCGAATAAGGACAAAAAAAGGACAATGTTTATGGGTGTGAGACCCTACATTTCCTGAAGATGACCATATCAGTTAAAGGAATAGGTTTGACCTGGCTAGGGTGGGAGATTTCTAAACCTGATTCTGCCGTAGTTAAAAACCCTTTTCTATTTCATTAACAGGTCCATTCAGCACCTCTCAGAAGCAGGCTGCAAATGTGTACAGGATGTTAATATTTTTATGAGAGGAAACCATTGTAGACCACAAACTCTGTGAGGTAGGTTTCTTCTCTAATTATCTTTTCCCTAAGGTACCTATTATACTTCCTGGTGGAATAAATTGTATTAATAATTTTATTCATTTAAATGGGAAATGGTTGCTCAAAAAGAGAAACTAAAAGAGACGGGATCAGAAAAGGAAATGAAGGCTCCGCCATGATACTAACAAGGTTGATTTTTGAATGTCCTGCAGTTATGTATCCTCATAAGACATCTTGGGTAAATGCACTTGCTTTATTTCATGCAAGAAGTCATACTGACTTTAAATAGGAGCTGATCATGTGAATAGTCCCTACAGTATTTTTAAACTCCTAGTTTATTTTAAGGCAAGCTTTGGTTATAATTTGTGTTGTACTATTAAGGTCTATATACCAAGTACTATTTTGTTGCATAGTCTAGGTGAGTGCTAATTACTGCATTCTGCAGTAATAATATTTTTAACTTCATGTAGTCATACTAAATCAAAAAGAGGACACTGATAACCCAGCTATGGTAACTTGGTATGATTTAAGATAGTTAATATGACAATGTAAAAAGGGTTAAGGCTCCATTGTCTCCAGTAGTAGGTAACAGAATGAAACCAAGCAGGGGCAACTCTCCCACCTCAAGGACTCGCTGGTGTTAACTGTAGGTGGAAGTTGAGGTTTAAAGTGAGAAACACTGAATTGATAAATACAGTGTTGTTGACTAATTGAGATTAATCCCAGCTTCTGAGCAAAAGGACTATATTCACTGTGATCAGCTGATACACCCCTGTCCTGGTTTTGGCTGGGATAATTTTCTTCCTAGTAGCTGGTATAGTGCTGTATTTTGGATTCAGTATGAGAATAATGTTGATAACACACTGATGTTTTAATTGTTGCTAAGTAGTCTTTACACTAGTTAAGGACTTTTCAGCTTCCCATGCTCTGCCCGGTGCACAAGAAGCTGGGAGGGAGCATAGCCAGGACAGCTGACCCAACCGGCTATTCCATACCATATGACATCATGCTCAGCATATAAAATTGGGCGAAGAAGAGGAAGGGGGGGTGTTCAGAGTGATGGCGTTTGTCTTCCCAAGTAACSATTACATGTGATGGAGATGACTGAACACCTGCCTGCCCATGGGAAGTAGTGAATGAATTCCTTGTTTTGCTTTGCTTGCATGCATGGCTTTTGCTATACCTATTGAACTGTCCTTAGCTCAACCCATGAGTTTTCTCACTTTTACCTTTCTGATTCTCTCCCCCATCCTGCTGCGGAGGGGAGTGAGCGAGTGGCTGTGTGGGGCTTAGTTGCCAGCTGGGGTTAAACTACGACAATCCCCAATGAGCATCGTGTGTGGGACAGCGGTGCCAGATAGTTATTGTAATGGCCTTTCATATAGCTGGTTGTTGCTGTATGAGGTTATTACTGACTGACCAAATTAAATCTCCCTGCACCTGTATTACTATGGAAATGGTGGTGGTTGGCAAGTGTGGCCACCTGGGGTCTTGTAGGGATGGTTAAATGCAGGGTCTAAGGTTGAAGAAGGGAATTTACCATCTTCTGTCAGATCCTGGGAAAGACCATGAGAAGGTGAACAGTGTTCGAAGGTGGAGAGAAATGAGATACTGAATGAAAGGTGTTTGTGAAATAGCTACAGTATGAGATTGCAGGTTTTGAGCACAGGCCCAGGGCAGTTGCACTAGCCTAAAATCTGCCAAGCAATGCAGGAATGAAAATCTCTTGGGAAGCAGCATCCCCTGCTTCTCCCTCTCAAGGCTAGAAAAAGTGAACTGAGCTCAGCATGCCTGCAAACGGCTTCTGCAGGAGAGGAGGTGCCAGGGACTAAACAGCATTCACTGCAGGTCTCCTCTGCTACGCAGGTTGACACAGTATGAGAGCCACCTATATTCCTGAATTTGTGCTTGGGTGCTTCACAGTGTAAACTTGCATTAAACATCGTTCTCTCTCATGCAGAAGACACCATTATGATCATGCTTTGGAACATCACATGACAGTGCAGAATCTCACCCTAAATCCATGTATGCATCCTACAGGATGGAGCACATCTTTCAGACAGTGAGAGCTTCAGGAGGAATTGAGTATCCAACATATATGAAGTTGATTAACTGTGTAAGTCCACATATGGACTTTGTAGGTTAAATTATCTCTGTCATGTCACTAGATAATCTCAGTAGAGTGAACCTGCTTCTGTGCAGTAGGTTTGTTCCCTTTCAAACATCGATACCATAGCCCAAGATGGGTTCCAGTAATGATCTGGTTAACAGCGTGCACCAGAAGCCTTGTACTAACGCTTTGTCTACTTCTACTGCTGTTCCCCCTCCTTATAGATCCAGGGATCCTTTCAGTCACTGTGTCACACTGAGAGCTCAAATTGAGCTGCACCAGGAGGTCCTCTTATGGCAGTAGGGAGATTTTTAAAGCAAGGCTTGAGAGTAAGTGGTGCAGCATTGTCGCCTTTTCTGAGAATCCTCTAAAGCAATAGTTCCGAGAGATGTAATTTTTTCCCCCTTTTAAGTGGGATTTAACACAGTCCTAAAGATGAAAATTCAGTTGCCAATGTAGTTTTTCAATTTTTTTAAAAATTATTTTTAAGCTGTTATCCAGCTATTATACTTATCCTGGACTCTTAAACTGTGGTCCATGACTTCCCGAGTGCACAAGTTCCCCATGTGTGTATTCATTCAAAGGTATTGCAGAACTTCCGACAAATGCAGTAAATTCAGGGGACAACATGCAAAATTTGGGTCCAGCTTCAGTGCAAAAGCATAACAACTTGATTACATGGTTCCTGAAAACACAAGTGACAGACCCACTTTCTGGTGAGTTGGGGCAGAGCTTTGAAACAAAGGCTTGAGCTTGGCTCTGTTTTGCATCTAATACTGAAATCCCAGTTGAGAATTTGTGACCAGCAGGTGAGGATAGCTCTAGTCTGGAGTTGAGGATGCTCACCTCAGGAGTGAGCCTCTGTCACACTGAATGTTTAGTTATTTATGCCRTGTAGAACAACATCACTGAGGAATAGGTCTTTCTCTGACTCCTTGCCAAATTTTGACAGCAGCATGGTTAGGGCACTGTGCTGGTAGGTAGGAAAGGAAAGTGTGTACATGAGTTTCCTATTTTACAGGGAGGTGCGTGTACCACTGGAATTAGTACTGGARTTAAAAAGAGCTTCTCATTCTTGTAGCTCTCTTCCTGAAATTTCTCAGTTCCTCAAATTTTTCCCCTAACTAAAATAATTTGGGGAGTTTTACCGAATCCAGCATAGATGAAACAACGTTTTTGGCATATGGATTGTGCACTGAAGAAAATTCCCCTAGCTCTGCACATGAATAATTGGCATATCCTGCTCCATGGAGAACTAATCAACAGCAGCAGAGTAACATTACAGCATAAGCTGCTATTGCTGGAAGGAATGGGAAAGGAATGGTATGATAAAGAGATTGCTCGGAGGCTGAAGCTCTTGGACTTTCAGCTACTATATTGATCTCTTTTCACAGTGGAATATGGCAAAAGTTTTGATTTCTGAGAGATCTATGGTCTACCTCAGAGATGGGGCTCAATACATCTTTGAGATCTAGATGTTCTGGATATATTATTTACATAGTTCATGGATATAAAAATGGATGTAAGCGACCATTTCTTTCTCTTCCATTCCCTGTAAAGCAAATTGATGGAAAACTTGTAGAAAGAATTATTATCTAGGCACATCCTTCCATGAAAAACAAGCTGTCTTGAAGGGTGAAAGACTTCTCAGAGTGGTCCACCCCTAAGGTCTTTTCATCTCCTCTGGTTTGCATTATTTCTGTTGCACAAAACTAAACCATCCACAGTTTCTTTACATCATTTCCAAACAACATGTCCTCTAATACTTTGATATACTTAGAGGATGAGACTTTGATTTCTTTCACACCTGACATCTGGACTGGGTCTGTGAAAACTTTACCACTCTCTCTTTAGACTGAAGTCAATAATAACCATCCTGAACAGAGGATTATGTTTACAGTATTAGAAATGTATATGATATAACAGTAATATCAGGTACATCATTCTCTGTGATTGCCCAGTTTGACCTGAGGATGGTAGTAAAAACTGGTTACCTTGTAGACACTTCTTTTCCCGCACTCAAAATAATAAAAAATATTTAAAAATTACTAGCATTATAATAAAATGGTTACTTTATTCCTGACCATTGTTCACTTTTCTCTTCCAGAATGTGACCTTCCCTTGGAAATGTACTTAAATGATTTTAAGGGCATAGAGTACACTATTTCAGTTGGAAGGGATCTACAACAATCATCTAGTCCAATCGCCTGATCAATTCAGGGCTGACCGAAAGATAGAGCATGTTATTAAGGGTATTGTCCAAATGCCTCTTAAACACTGACAGGCTTGGGGCATCTACCACCTCTCTAGGAAGCCTGTTCCAGTGTTTGACCACCCCGTTGGTAAAGAAATGCTTCCTAATGTCCAGTCTAAACCTCCCCTGATGCAGCTTTGAACCATTCCCACATGTCCTATCACTGGATCCCAAGGAGAAGAGATCCGCACCTCCCTCTGCACTTCACCTCCTCAGGAAGCTGTAGAGCACAATGAGGTCACCCCTCAGCCTCCTTTTCTCCAAACTAGACAAACTCAAAGTCCTTAGCCGCTCCTCATAGGGCATGCCTTCCAGCCCTTTTACCAGCTTTGTTGCCCTCCTCTGGGCACATTCAAGGACCTTCACATCCTTCTTAAATTGTGGGACCCAGAACTGCACAGAGTAGCAGTGACTTTTTTTTCATAGTGATGGTTTTTAAAAGTTGGGTGATATCTAAACACAAGTATATATGGAACTGCACAAAGAAATGAGACAAATCTGTTCTAAAGTCATTGATTTAAAAATATTGTCCTTCTGTTTTCGAGGACTATTATTTTTCAGTTGGCAGAGGTAAGGTGAAAAAGGAGAGAATTGTAGCTACTCAGAGCATGGGGCTGAGAGGCAGGAGAGCTGGAAAGGGGACCGTAGAGGCTAGCCACCATGAGAAAAAGGAGGGTGTGCCCTGCTGTCGGGTAAGTGGAAAGAAAGAGAGACTTGAGGTGTGAAGAAAAGAAGATCAAAAACACTAGGAAAGTGAATGAAATATAGGATAATTATTTAGAGATGTAAAAATAAAAAAATATTTTAAAGATTAGGAAACTAGCATTTAAAGAAGAGTACACTAAGCCAGGTGGTGTGTACACTTTGGTASTAAGGTGGTAGTAAGAAGTAGGCAGGGGTTCATTAGCTTTGCAGAGGCCCAGACAGGTTCATCTTGCCTCATTCTTATTGATTTGATTTCCGTGGAGGCTCAGTGCTTAATTAGTCTTTTTTTAATACATCCCCAATGAAGTAAAAAAAACCACCCAAATTTTTGTCCCTGAGCTTCAGTCCCCTGTTCTTAGAGGGTAAAATGGGAATAGTATTCTGTTAATCCTAGGAAACTCATGAAAGTGCCTTCATTAGAGTATGTATCTAATTCCCCCTGAAATCAGGGAAGTTTGGATATCTGACTTCCTTTGAGATCCCCATCCCAAGTAACTTGCTCAAGGTCACACGAGAAGTGTGGTGGGGAGGTGAGATTTAAATTCAGTGCCTCTGGCTATTGTTTTTGTCTCCAAGACCTTTTCCTCTCTGGGACATAGTAAAGTCTAGAGGCTGTTAACATAAGGGCTCCCTAGTTCAGGAAGCAAGGAGAAGCTGGGAAGCAGCATACCCAGTCGACCTAGAAGGGTTATATAAATACTTATTAGATTTAAGCTAAGGAATGTTGGTGTGTCCCTCTCTCTTCCTCTTTCTTACCCTTCTCTTTTAGGCTTTGGCTGAAATAAGACATCCCAAGCTTAATATTTTACTGTCTGGTTGGGGCAGGTTGAGAAAAGCCTTGGTGTATCAGTGTCTGTGCCAAGGCACAGCAACACTTTACCTGGAGGAGTGTGTTCAATGAAGGGACATAGTGCAGCTTTCTGCTTCTTTTCTCTTCCTTTTGCTTTGTACTTAGAGGCTATGACCCTGGAGCACACTAGTACAATAGAAAACTATTCTGAGGGAAAAGATGGGCATTGAAGAAAAGATGCATTAAGATATTGCAAAGGCATAAAAGATGACGCTATGAGACTGTCATCCTGGAAAAAACCAAAAGGTTTATCTTAAGTTTATATCATGCAGTGTTTCAGTGTATCATCTGGCAAGTGATCTCCCAGTAAAACGTAAACCAGAAATTGTCCTTGGCTTATGGTGGAGTATGCTAAAAGAGCTTGAGGGTCCTTGATCCAAGACAGGGGCTACTAAGGAAGGTCATCTGAAAGCTCAGATGACAGGTGGTTAATGCTGAGTGGACAGCCCATCCATCACTAGGGACTGTTGGTACCAAACTTCATCATGTCCCTTTGAAAATGTTCTTTATTTTTCTGAAAAGCTGACAGCCATGTTAGCAAGTCCCTGTTTTGAAAGGAGATTCCTGAAGACTTTTTTTGTAACTTTGGAGAATGTCCTGTCTCTTATTATCTTTTGGTTAGTTGGTTTTGAAAGCACTGAATGATGTCTCTTAAAAACAAACAAGTAAAACTGGCAATTCCTTGTTGCTTTTTTCCTTAAATACATAAACTGCATTGATTTGTTTTGTTTCTTAATAGCTGCCTACAGCAATTCACTAGATTAAGTTGAATTCCTTTTCCAAGAAAATAATATGCAACCATTGTAAATTTGTGTGTTGGTTACGGTTCCCAGTGATGACTAGACTCTTGTGTGGAATTCACTTTGTTCTGGCTGCATGAGGGATCGTGTCTCAGTGTAAAAGATATCCAGAGTGAGGACGGCTTTGTTTTCCTTTGGGAGGGCAGGTGAAGGTGGAATGAGAGGAGGATTAAAACTGAGTTTTGCTTTCTGATGCTGAGGCCAATTTTCAGTTTTACTGTTGCAGGTTTACACAGGTTAGATGCCTCATCCAGGAGTTAGCATATCTTTCTTGTAATTTATATATTGTCTTGGGTTAAAATTAAAATATGATTTGGCTGGAAATATGACCTAAGCCATACTGCCCAAGCTTAACTAAGCTGAGTTAGCAGATTTCAAGTTACTCTTGGGAACCAATCTCCACTGGGGATAGAGAGATTGAAACCTTACCTCAGTAATGTGGCTTAACCTAAATCTATACTGACTAGTGGCTCCATGTTTTGGGGTGACCTGTGTCTGGTCTTCTGGCCATACAAATAAGAAACCTGCCCAGGTATGGTCTGGTTCCTCTCTGATGCTCTTTGTGTTTCTTTCTGGTGGGATTCAGTGGGGGGGGGGGCTGGCATGGGTTAGGCTTGGCTCAGGGAGAAGACCTCTCTGTGGCTTCATGTTGGTGTCACCAGCAGGCTGGCCAAGCTGTAAGCCCTCCTCCCTCACAATCGTGCACACCATCCCATGCGACCACTCTCAATGTCCATGTGATCACACACAATGTCCCATGTGCTCACAGGGGCCTCTTTCAGGGCTGGCTCTGTCTCTGTTTGCCTCAGTGCAAGAGCTCAAAGGGGCTTCACTGGGACTAAAGAGAGTGCTCACGTCTCACACACACAGTCCTGGCCACGTCCACCCCTTGCAGAGGAGGAGGATGGAGGATGGAGGTTGGAGGATGCTGTGCCAGTTGTGAGAGCTGGCAGGGGAGGAGAGGAGCCATGGGTCTGCTCATGAGGGGCTACGTGTCAGAGCAGCAGTTACTCGCATCCTACTAACCTGAGATTTTTCTTTTATATTAAAGGAAGAGTTTCGTTTTGTAAAATGCAGGTCTCTGTTCAATGTGACCAGGAGCAAATTTATCTTGTTAGCACTTATTTACAACTGACAATTCTCAATTAGCATTTGAGCCTAGATTCCTATTTCTATAAATCCCTAATGAGAGTATAAATTACTAATGAAAGAGCTAAATCTCAGGGCCAAAGTCTTACTTCATTAACACATTAATGTAAATCTGAAGTGTTTCTGTTCATCTAAGAAGAGTTACTTCACAATAACACTGGTGTAAGCAATATGGGAATGAATCCTCAAGGCTTTTGTAGTGAGCAGCATGAAGTGATATTGTTCTGTCTAATTTTCAAATTTCGTTGCTCTTAGGGAAAAAGTCTCAAATGTTTCTGTAGTGTTGTGCTCAAACCCATTTGCCTGATTTATCCGACTTCAGAGGATTTGATTCCTTTAAATGTCTTTTTTCTTCTTGCCCCTACTGCTTGGTGAATAAAGGCTGTGTGGAAACCTAAAATATTTGTCACCTTTTGGTATAATCAGTAAGGATTTTATATTTAGTTTAACTAACATTTAATTTCTTAAAGGCATGGCTCGTAGGAAACAGGTAACAATTTAAATTTCAGAAATGGTAGAACTGAAGTAATTTATGATCAATTTTAAATTTCTCATTGTTTTTGAATGTCTCTTGCTGATCCGTGATAGGTTTAACAGGCTGCTGTAGCAAAGACCTAACAGTAAACTCACTCTACTGACTATATCCTTGGTTTGAACACCTTATAAGAGTGCTAATACTTGGTCAGGTGAGGGTTACCTTACCTACTGTAACCACTAGAAATAGACCCTTGTTCGAACGGTCTTTTAGGAATGTGCATCCTATTGGTGTCAGTGATGGAGTCTTTGACATAAATGCCAAAAAATTTATTAGGCTTACCTGGTATCACAATCTCAAAAATACATTAAAGACATKTGGCCTGGTCCCGCTGAGTACTGCTCGGTGTCCGTTCATCACTTGCTGCATTATAGTGTCTGGCAAGGGTCTTTCTCACCCCGTACTCTCAGTAAAGTTGATGAGGGTCTAGCGTGAGTTAAAAACTACGTGATCCAGCTTCATGTTTGATTCATCATGTTCAATGGTCAGATTTTGAAAGACTGAATCTTACAGGTAAGAATTGTACTTGAAGGCCAAATATCAATAAAATGTGGATTACAATTTCCTCTGTTAGGTTTGCAAACTCTTCCTCTTAATGAGCTCCTTTAGTTAAGCCTATTCAAAGAGTTTCTTGGAAAGTATATGAAGTAATTAATTAGAAATCCTAACCAATATTATATAGATGACAAATTATAAAGCTAAAATTGTTATATTTATGAAGAAAGAAATCTAGCATCATCATGTTGAGTGAATAACAATTTTACTATTTTTCTTAAGTTGGGAAAGTTCAAACACATGTTTAGTAAAGGAGAAAAGGCTACTGAATATTGAAATACTGGCACAATTGCAGTAAAAATTACTGCACAGCTTTTTATTATGCTATATAATATATGACTAAGTGAGTTTCTCGTAGTCTTAGAACATTAGCATTCAGTCTTGGAGAATATTTTATACAGTATATTACACATGATTGTACTGACTTACAGGAAATAGAAACAAGTGGGAAAAATATAACTGCAAATAGATGTTTTGACTATGCCGAAATGAACTTGGAGGGAGAACACACTCTTCTGGCTCTTAGGATCTTTCTTCTTTCTCGAAAAAATGTAAAGAAGCAAAAACTTGCTGCATGTTAGCAGAAGATGTGCATATTTGACATATTAAGCCTTAGTATAGCAGTCACAAGCTAAATCAAGCTGGTTTTCTTATTCTTGCGAAGTATTGAGCAAGTAAAAGCTAGCAAGGGAAGTTATCCTTAGCAGAAGGCTGTCTCTCTCCTAGAAGGTCAGATCTGAGATACTTAAGATGAGACTGGTCTTGTAGTTTATAGCTGCTGAAGCCATTGCTGTAGCCAGTTAGATAAGTTAGGACTGTTTGCGTAAGGGCTCTCTGTGAAGTTATGAAGTGATGCATCAGCTTTTCCTCTGAACAGCACAAAATATTTATTTCAAACCTCTCTGTGCCTGAAGATAAAACTCAGATTTGGTGTCACATAGTTGGCAAAGGCAGTTTCAGAATTAGGCATTCTGAATCCTACGTGGCATGCTTTATAAATGGCTGTTTTTAGTCTAAAAACATAGTTGTCATCTTGCTAATATACCAATATGTAAACAGCAAAATGATGATGTGCAAAAATGGAAGAACATTTTGTAACAGCTTACTTTATTTCTTGTAAATACTTCTTTTTTGGTGACATACTAAAATAAACAATTGTAAGTAGAACGCAACAATTTTTGTGAGCACAGTGATATCTGAATAGAAATGAGGACTGGAAAAGATTCTTAAGTCTAATGTTTGCCAAGAATTTGCCTTTTAGGGGTGTGTGTGTGGGTTTGGTTGTTCTTTTGGGTTTGTTTTTGTTTGGTTTTGTTTTTTTTGTGTGTGCTGTATACTCTGTTTAACCCATGATTATATGGGTTTATGGTTATATGGTTTTATTTATGGTTATAAAAGTTCAGACAGATGTGAAAATGTAATAAAATTATTGTTGCACAGTGCTTGAAACCTATTTTAATTGATTAAATATAATCAAGGTTTCAAAAGCAAAAAGAATAAATGTAATTCTGGCCTTTTCTAGTTAAGAAACAAAAACAATTTGAAAACTACAGAACAAAATAGAAGTAATTTTTTAAAATGTTCAGAAGAAAAATCCAGTCAATAAAACTATATTTCATTGTGTATACTGTATTTAAGTTTTACAGGAGGAGTTTTTAGAGTTAACAGTTTTGTATATACCTTAAGCAAATAGATGAGGAAGGATTTCTGTCAGATACTATGGTGACAGGCTTTAGTTTAAATCCTTAAGACAGATAGATAGAAGTAGATTAACTGGCCTTAGATATTCCATGTTCCCTGTCTGAGTGGAAACATGTTTCCAAGTTGAGCTAGACTGTCCTAGCAGCCTGAAGTTGTCATGTATTTACTGCCTTTTGATGCATCTTGTTTAACATTTGCTTAACATATTTATTGAAATGAGGCTGGGCATTTGTTTATCCCTTATCAAACGAAGTGGGACGGCTCTAGGACAAGACAAATAGACAGCATCAGCAGAAGCACATTAAGACTTTTTTTTTGTGATAAGATAATACTTAGCAAAGAAAATATCAACACCAGAAGATATGCTCATGAAATCATTTCTTAGCCAAACTTTGGGTAACTTCTGCTCAATCTCTTAAAATGTAATAAACTTTAAAGGCTGCAAGAAAGCAAAAATGCAACAACCGACCTTAAACCCAAATCAAACTCCTCCTTCCCACCCCCAACCTGAAGCAAACCAGCTAACCCAACTGGGGGCATCTAACCCAATCAAATAAATAAACTTAAGGATAAGGCTTCTAGATGGAGTATAATTAGAGTTTAATTCAAGCACTTAAAAGATAGAGCCTAATATAGTCTATCCTGACTGACAATTGTTTGGATTACCTTGAATAAGGAATTGCGAGTAGTGTAGCTTCTAACTTTAACATGATGGCGACACATGCATGCTCCATCCTTTGCCCGTTCTCATTTTCTCTCTCCTGTTCTTTTTCGTATTGATTTCTATTCTACCCTGCTCTCATCACTGTGATTTGTATAGACAAAAAGTGTACCAAATCAGTAACAGTCTTAATCACATCTGATATTTGGTTCTGGCCTCACTCTTCAGGCATCTTCTGTCCCTTTTTGTTACCTGCTTTAGGGATTAAGTGTCCAGACTTCCCCTTAGACCTATCTAGCACAGTCCCACAGCGTCAGCAGGTCACACAGGTGTGTCGTGGGGACAGCTGTGGAAGGTAAATGCAGAATTCCTCTCTATTGACCCTTGGGGAAAAATCTGTCCATGTAGCCACAATAACTTCCCATGCAATCTTTGCTTAGGAGGGTTTACCGCAAAATCTATGCTTAAATGTTCTGAACATGTGAAATGTGATTTTAAGTATAAGAGAGAGAGTACCCCCTTAGAAATTACCTGCTGACCCTATAGCGGTGAGTAGTCTCACATAAACACACTAATCTCCAGAGAACATGAGAGGAAAAGATGTCTTAAAAATTATGGTGATTTAATTTTATTTTGCCCTAGAATGACATTCTCCTGAGTATTTGTGAAAATGAAGATGAATATGCAGGGCTACATTTGGTTGATTTCGCGCCAGATGGCCAGTTGCAGAGGCTGAACTAAGCTGAACTGATTGATTCGTTTTTGCCATATTGCATGCTGGCGTTTACCAGAGTTCACATCATTCAAATACTAACATTTTTGGTGCTTTCTCTTCTTATTTATTTTTTTATGTTTCTCAGTTTCTTGGGGTGACCTCTGCCTTCATAATGGATTCTCCCTCCTCTCTCTTCTGCCTCAGTCTTTAAATCAGTCTTTTCCTTACCAAAGGGTTGGTTGKTTTTTTTTGTCTTTAAAAATATTTAATAAACTGCTCACAGAGATAGGGAAAGGAGAAAAAGCAAAGGGCAAACGTGCATTATGGCATTTTTTTTCCTCCAGAAGTTTAACTTTGTCTTGCACTAGTTTATCACATGTGAACAGAAAATACAACATCTCGTATTAAAATGGAATTCTTAAAATTCTGTGGTTTCAATTTACTTATTATTTTTGGGATCACAGAGCAAGTAATTTAAATTCCCAATGTTCTGACGTTCATGGAGATCTTCCATTAAAAGCGAATGGAGTTGATATCAGTAGTTACACAGAAATTACTCCAGAAACTCATGGAAATTAATAGAAAAAAAACCCTTTCCATTTGTTTTGAGCCATTTTATATATATTTATAATAAACAATACACAGGGAGTAGGATACCACGTGCAAATGTGCACATATGCATCTTATAATTCAGAATAAATATATTTTAGGGGAAGATTTAAAAAAGCTAATGAACGTGGGTTTTCTTGGTAAGTTCTGTGGGTTTTGGAGAGATTTCAGTAAAACCTTACTATAGCGCTTTTCTATGAAAGTGGCAGTATACATATATTGATTAATTTCTATACATATGCAAAGCCTGCTCAAATATAAAAGAAAATAAAATCTTCTCAAATGAATTTTAAATTTTGCTGTAAAATACAATAGTTTGATCGTTTTGTAGAAGGAAAAAAAAATTTGAGTATATACTAGGAGATAAATATAAGCAGAGTAGTCCTTTGGCAAAAGAACACCCATGTTTGTGAGAGGGATCTTTCTTTTCACTCGGTAACCAGCCATAACTCTAAGTGTAATGTCAGGAGCAACCTCTTTGTTAGGCCAAGTGATTTGCAAAGCACAATTCCTCACTGATTTCATACCTTAGATAATGAGGGCTTCGGAGGGTCAGAGGAGAGGGAAAAAAGTGATGAGATTTATGCCTTATGGACAGCACTACCCGTTGATTAACAGGAGAAATTTGGATCAAAATATTGGTCAGAAAAACAGCAAGAGGTGGCAAAGCCCTTCCTTGACAGATGCCAGTAAGGATTTTACTGTGGACCTGAAAGGTACTGGGATTTTGCAGAGAGGAGTTTGGGGCACGCTCGTTATGCAGGTTTGGATCTGCAGATAGAGCCATCAGCTTAATCCCTAGTATGTTGCAAAGTCCACCCAGTGCTTTAGAGGGCAAATCCTTCACCTGCCAGCGCAGCTGACCTGTATGATTGACACATGCTCGTGTGGGACTGGGAATCCTCCAGATTACTTCAGAACAGATACTTATGCTTACTGGCCGCCGTAGGCCAGATGATTTCTTCAAGAGCTACACCTAGGGAGGGCAGGACTATCCTCATGTCTTCAGCTCAACTTCGTTGCAGCTCGGTTGGATACTCCCCACCAAAATTTGTTTCCCTCGCCCAGCGAAACCATGTGGGTTCCTCTGCTGCGCTGGGCGATGTGGAGGCAGGAGCACTGCTTGTCCGGGGTTGCACACCTCTGCTCTGAAAGGCTGGCTCTTGGTGGCCCCAGAGCTCGGGCACAGGCATGCCTTGCTGTATGTACCCACTGATGGGGGTGACAAATGGGGAGGGGTTTTTGAAGTGTGGAAATACACATGTAAAACAACGAAAAAGTTGATAGAAWATTATTTTTAAAATATCTAAAGCACTATGGATTTACTCTTCAAACCCAAAATATTGTCTGAACTTTTTCACATAGTTATTTTACCAGCCTGCAGAGTGRAAAAGTATAGCACTGAAGCAACCAGTCCTAAAGTTTGCCATCCACCGCACCCCAAGCACCTCCTGACACTTGTGCTCAAAAACGCGTGGTGGGATTGATACAAATCTCAACTTTTCTCAACAATTCTCTGCACAACTTTGTCACCTATAATAGTTCTGTGAGTCAAACAGAGCAGTCAGAAACCCAGCCTATAGGATTGAGAAGGATTAAAAAGGGTGAACCTACAGTACTTTATTGAGCTAGGTCCTCACATTAACCTGATCTGATCCTTTAATTACTATGAATAGAATAGGGCTTACAGTCCTACTTAATAACACCCCATGCTTTTTATTCTATAAAGAGCTTTCCTATTCATGTGGCCTCTTCTTTTCAGTTTTACAGATTTGTAGCAAGAAGGAATGCATGTTTTTTTTCTGGCACTCCAGGAGAGAAAGCTACCTAATGTGTATGTGTGGGATACCGGAAAGCATAACTGCAACCTTTTTGTTTTGAAAAAAGTTATTTGAAAATCAGTCCTCATTCAAGTTATTTGTTATTTGGCAGGAAAAGGTGAAAATAGAAAAGGCAACTAAAACGTTAAGATCTTAGTTTTATAAAGGTAGTAGAAGGAGCTTAACATAGTTTCTGTGCTAATCGGAACTGTAATCAAATAAGATGCATGCTTTTCCCCCTTCCCATGCATGTTTTCCCCCTCCCCATAGGCTCAGAGAACCAGCACATTACTGTAATCTAGGCAGACTGATATATACACATATGATCATATATACGGCTGATATATGATACTATAATTAATAACTGGTATTTTCTCTGAATTCAGAAAAGCAGCTGCAGCCCACAGATAAGGTACTTTATGAGAATAAAATCAAAGCTGAACATTACTGATTATAATTTGTTGTGATCGAGAATGGTGAAACAATCATTTTATTTCTTGAACTGAACTGAAATATGGGTGGACTGCTGGGTTAAAAATGAAAAGGGGATACAGGTTGTGATTAAGAGCCTAAGACATTGTGCTAAGAGTGGTATAAAAAGTAGGAACAATCTCGCTAATTTTTATATGAACCTACTGTGCCTAGTGTCTTGTGCGGATCCACCGCGAGGCCAGATTGAGGGAGCAATCTGAATCTGTTTTTGAGTTAAAGATGGAATGAGTGACAGTAGAGAAGTAGAGGGTTTGGGGATTTTTAGGGGGGAAGGAAGAGGAAAGAGAGAAGGAGAAGGAAGAATCTGACCAAAAAATTGGTGGAAGTGGTGGGAAGAACCCAACCAAAATCAGCTCTTTCTCTTTTGGTCATCACTTCCAGTATGATTTGCCTGAGCACACAATCCTTTGACTATTGTAATTATAAAAATATTATAGTTGTATACTGAATTTGGAAGAGAAGGAGAGTATGCTGTAGATATTTTAACATTTGGAAGTTTTTCTGCTTAGTAAGGATCAACACATTTCAGCATTATTTTAAGGCTAAAACTTGATTAACATGCAGCAATGAAACTGGTCTAATTTTATTTTACTGACATTGCTGTAAATAACACTGTTAGTAAAATAAATACTGAAAGAACATGGTATTTGACAGAGAAGATGTACTTAAAATATTTTATCRTAATTCCTTAGCTTTCACAAGACAGGTATTGTTAGGAGTCAGTCTGATTAGTCTATCAAAGACACTTCACTGCCTCCTTCTCCCCCACTCGCCGCACCCTAGAAGACAATAATCTTTACTATGCTTTTAAGGAATAAGGATTTAAATTGAAGCAAACCATGAAATTGCCAAAGCATGTTTATTATTGACAGGTTATATGAAAATGATTGCTTAAAATTCCACCCCATAGACAGACAGACAGACGAATATAATCCCTATTTTAGTGTTATAGTCTTTCTCTCTATTGCTACTCTATACGGCTGTAATCTCAAAAGACCATTTATTAAATGTGAAATATTGTATGTTCCTGTAGCCTCCTTCCTTGATTGTGTTCCTAGGGCCTTGTTGGGCAATTGATTACTCTGTGCACAATCCTGCTGCTTTAGGTATTAATGGCAAAACCCCCATTGTCTTCAGGATTTAGGCCCTTTATGATTTTTTTAAAGTTCATTATATTTTGCAAGCAACTGAGTTTAAAATCTGTGATTGGAAAGACTTACCCCTCACATCTTCCTGTGAAATGTTTTACCTTTAGAATGAAAAMGCATTTGGAAACTGTAGGATGGTTTTGATCTGCGGATTAAAAGGAATCAGTACTGAAAATGGATTCACATCATTTTCTTTTTGGGTACCCAATACTTGGGGGGAGGGGGAGGAGAGAAAAAATAACAGCTGAGTTAATGTAAGTGGGCTGAATTCCCTCTCCTGGTGGGTCTTTCAAACCTCCAGTTTCTGTTCTTGCCATTGCTCTGTGAATATCCCCCTCCCCTTTTTGTTAAAAGGCATTTCCTATGAAAGCCTACAAAAGCAGCTTTCAATCTGATTAAGCTTCTCCCATAAAAAAGTACAAAAATAGGGATACATTTGGGTCAGTATCACCCCTCTATTCAGCTGCCTTAATTYGCCTAGGCTACTTACTAAGGACACCACACATGAACACGGAAGGCTCCTGCGGTCATTAGGGGCTACCCAAAATGTCATTTATGAAATTCCAAGGGGCAACAATGACCATAATCCCAAACCAAATTTTCAGAAAGGCCCGAGCAGCTTGGCGTAGCTGTGGGCTAACCGCTGGCAGGTATCAGTTTTCCAGCCTTACCTGGAGTGAGCTGTTCCTTGACGGAGGTGGAGGGAACGGTTGTCTCCCGAGATCCACAGCACTGGTGATGTCTATCTCTGGGTGTTCCCCCCCATGCAGAGGGGCAGTGTCTCACCCACCCAGCGGTGAAGCGCCGCTCCCTGCATCCACTGCCAGAGCTCACTCGCTGATTCACCCTCGGTTAAGGCAAACCAAGCATCACCTTACTCTACCTACCTGTAAAATGGGTACAGAATAATCTGTTTCTGATGGGTTTTGTGATGGTGGTTCAGTACCTGCAAAACTTCTCTGGTGTTGACTTTTCTCAGCATCAGCACCCGTATTTCTCATTCGCCCATTTATAGAACTATATATAATATTTGTCTCCAGCAGGTTAGTATCTGCGTGAGATATTTGTGCAGCAATTTACAAAGGTGCTGCAATAACACGTGTAAGCATTCTAACAGGGTAGTCCTGAAAAATAAGCTTGAACTGGAACTGTAATTTGTTTCTGCCCTCGCAAGAGGTTTGTAACCTTTCTTAATAATTTTTTTCTTTAGTACACAGCAATGTTGAAATGTAATCTTTATTACTAAATGAATGAATGACTGGTGTTGCTTAGGGCACAGACTAAAAACCGTTTTCAAGTGAAGGCCAAGTATTGTTGCTGTTGCAGTTGTCCCGTTGTTTTATTAGCTTTGAACAGTGTTGGACTACTCTCGAAATCTAATAATCTCCATAAAGTGTCTTCCCTCGGTGGCAACTTTGATAATGGAGAGTAGATTCTAAAAATACAGTAAAAGCATAAAAGAGAATATTATCATAACTGCTTTCAAAAACTAGAAAAAAATGAACAAGTAAAAAAGAGGCAGACTGCATAGAAAGGAAAAAGAATAAAAGATACTAAATGGTAGTTTTTAATCACTTTGTGTGTGTATTTATGATTTAATCTGCTAACAAACAGACATGTTAAGTACAGCATAGGATTGGGTGGATATTTCAGCACCAGCTGCTCACTCCTTTTTACTTAGGAGAAAGAGAGGCAACCAAAAGTGTGTTATGTTTTACTCAAGTTATTAGTTGAATTATAAAAAAMCATGTTTTCTTTTTTCCTAATGGTCATCAGTTGCCATCAAACATATTTAAATGGAAAATAGTTGGTTTAAATATCATAACTGTTCTGTATATTCCTCTTATTAACTAAGCATCTTATGATCTCTGAAGAGCAGAAATGGCCCTCGAGACAAAAGCRTCTCTCCAGTGTGTGTGTGTGTGTGTGCCTGCATGCATGCGTGGATGTCTGCCTATACATATATAGATATGCATGTGCACAAGGCAAAGAGCTTCATGCGTGTGTGTGTGTGTGTGTGCCTGCATGCATGCGTGGATGTCTGCCTATACATATATAGATATGCATGTGCACAAGGCAAAGAGCTTCATGCGTTTATAACTGGAGAACAAATTCCGGTGGTTTTCATTTGATTTTTAAAAGCTAAAAATATGAATTCTGCCCTCAGAATGTCAGAATGTTACAGCTCTTTTGCTATGTAAGTGGAAGATATATTTTTTTAATTATAATCTTTTATACCAGTGACTTTTACATGAAGCAACATTCAGATGTTTTATGTTTCACATTTGTTTAAACAATCATTGTCTCTCTCAAAATATTTTCCCTGAAACCTTATGTACAGGTAATAAAAACCTTGTATTGGAGCAGGTTCATCTGATAATAGCAATACAAGGTTGTCTGATTATGCCAAAATGATATTGGAGAAAGGAGATTTTATTAACTGACTTAGAATGAAATCCATAACATCTATGAGCTTTCTCCCTTCCAAATGGACCAAAATCTTCATTAGAGAACAGAAACCTTTTTTAAAGGATACATACTAGAATACAAAATACATTTAAGTTGAAGCATAGGGAACAAATGATAACTATTAAATTTCTTTGCCAGAAAGATATTCTTTAATTTTACTTCCCCCCCCACCCTGTTAACGTCTTGATGCAGCATCTACATTCTAACACTTCAGGCAATTCACTCCCCTGTTTTAAGTAGTTTGAGAGGTAATCTCAGTTCACAGAGCATCCTAAGAGCCAGGTTCAGTGCTACTGGATGCCATACTTACAAGATATCTTTTCTTCTTGTGCCTTTGTATAGGTCAGTAGTACCTAGGTTCTGCCATCCACATTAGGCTTTTGAAACGCTTCTCTTCCCGGTGCTTTTGACGCGCATTTCATCTCAGGAAAATACTTATTCCAGAAGGGATTTTGCCTGGCATGTTTTTGTGCAGGAACAAAAAAAAGTGAGTGTTGTTAGCTATGTTCCTGTAGAAACAAGTTTTTTCATGCCTGTGTTTGCAAAGGCAGTGGCCCACTAGCTCCGGCCGTAACTTTTCTCCCTCTTTGACTATCCACAGGATGACATGTCAGCAGGAGCTGTTGGTAGACAGTTGTATGTAGTCCTCTGCTTGTCTGACGGTTGCTTTTTGTAGGAGCATTTTGCCTCAGATTGGACTCTTTCTGGTTTTGTAAGGCAGACGTTAGCAGAAAGAAGATGCATGCTGGGGAATGTCCTTCAGCCTTTCTTCCTTTGGCTCTGGCACGTTCCCCTTTCCACCTCCCAGAAGGGAATCCTGGGTCCCATTTAGGACCTTTGCAGGACTTCCCTGTGCCCAGTCTGAGGAGGAATCCTGGGTATTCAGGAAAGTTTTTCTCAGGGCCACTTCACTCCGAGTTATTCGCCATTGTGCACAGCATATTTTCCAAGCAATGTTGCATGTGTGTGGTTCTCATGTTTGAAAATGATTTTTTTCCCAAAATATTTTTAGCATAGGTACTTATTAAATTTTTATTTCTAAAGATTTTATTTGAAAAGATGAGAACAAGTGATGGTGTTCTATATATGAAAGGGTATTTTGCTTAAAAACAAAACCCAAAGGCCTTATTACCACTGCAGAAGTTTTAATACAAGCATTTTGGTCAAACCCTTCAAACATCTAACATTCTGCACTTCAGTAAACAGCAGAATTCTCCCATAAAATGAGGTATAAAATCCAAGCACTTTCAAAAAAATTAGTCAATAAATTAGGGGAATCCATATTTAAAAACAATCAAACAAACAAAAACACACACCAAAACTTTGGTTTCAGTCTGTGGTGATTAAAAATAAGACCACTGTGGGGGAAATGTGTTGATTGATGTAGTGGAAATGGTTGTGCTTTGCTAGAACAGAAAACTTTGAAAAATGCTTTATTTTAAACATTACAGTTACTTAAATTAGAAATAGCTATCTTGTAATTGGAAAAAAATGAGATTTGAAGAAGAATTTTGCAAAACTGGCATTTTAAGTTTGGGACTTCTTTTCCTGGGAGATTTGCTATTCTTTTCACATGATTTCTGACCTTGCTTAAATACCAAATTCTCAAAAAATTCAACAAAATACCAGATTTTGCAGATAACATGCAATAAAATATGAATTCCAAATGCCTGCTGCAAAGGCAATTTATTTAAGAAAATTGGATTATTTTGATAAAAATAAACCATTTTCAGCAGGAAAATAGTTGTTGTTTGTTGCTCAAAAAATGTATTTACTTTAGCAAAACTTATTTTCTGTTACATAATGTAATTCCTTCATTTTTGAGTCTTTCTATKTTGCCTTGCAAATATTTTGCTCGCTTCTAACTGTTAGATTTAGTCCAACCATACAGAGTTGCAGCCCTACATATTTCCCTTGCAGTCATTTCCAGGGCCTTATTCTATAGCTTCTGAATATACTTTCAGCAATAAATTAAATTTCCCACCCGAGTAAGGTCTTCTGAAATGGGCCTCATTAAAAAAACACCCCGACAATATGGTAAGAGAATTCATAAACTACTCGGTCTACCTAAATTTGTTTAGATACCACTGAGTCCCCACTATAAATGGAAACAGCAGCGGCCACGCTTGCTTTACCAGAAAAACCTTTTTTGACACTCCGGAGCTAAGTTTGTCTTTACTGCTGCAGAGCCGGACTACTTCAAGACAGGACTCTGGTCATCGAAGGGTTAAAGCCACTTTTGAATTTGAGTTAATCCATAGGCTAATCTATTTTAAATATCCCTGCATAACTACCAGCGTATTTTTAGCAGCACAGTTTGTTATTCCAGTTGCCAGCTATTTTTGATGACACAACAAAATAGGGCAAAATATAGTTTTAATGTTTATTTTGGTCTCTAAATTTAAAAAGGGCAAAMCCCCCCTTTGTCCAAGGATATTTTTGATTTGAATGGTCTATACCTGCCCTCTGCAATCAGCCTATTATTGTAAGCAGTGTGATGGGCCTGAGGTATTAGTGCTGAGAACGTTTCTGTTGTCCCTCGGGTTAGGGATTGTTTTGCAATGATCACCCGTCCTGATTTGAAGATTGCATGACAAGACACTATTAAAGTAAGGGCAAGGAATTCAATTTCTTGATGTCATTTTGCCTGGCCTGGTTTTGAAAATAGGTCACTGTATGCTATCTGGATTTGTATATTACAACAGCACCTGCTAGCATTTTTGTAGTGAAGGGTCTAGCCATATTTTCATTATAAACCCCTATTTTCAGGGGTTTATAGACTGTAACTTGATCATAGAAAGAAGCTTCTACCTTAATGGTGGCATGCAAGGTCTCTTCTAAGGTGCATGTTTTTTTACACCGCAAATCTCAACAGATACATGTTCAGCCATTTCTGCAGGAGTGAAAAATGAAAACGTATTTTCAGCTGCAATTTGGTATTGATAGTAGATTCCTTAAGAAAAAGCTACCGTGCTATGTTTATCTTTTAATTAAAATGATATCTAAAAGAGCTGGATTTCTCATGCAGGTCTTAATAAGAATCTGAGTAAGGATAGGTTATAAACATTGGTGACTGGGCATGTATATTTTAATTATGCAAATCCACAGTAATAAATGCCCTTATATAATGGAAGGATTTAACAGGGTCAAAACCTGGTTGTTTGAAAAGGTTGGTAAATAAATCATATGGAGCTGAATGTCAAGTTTATGTTTATATACTCATTTACACTGCTTTTTCCCATAGCGTGGAATTGTTTCTGAGGGAGTCAGCATCACTCTGTGGCCTAATATTTTAAATCATGAATAGATTCTCGCTTACACAACTGAATCAGCACAGCTGTGCAAATGTGTGTATTTAGCACTGATTAAATGCTTCCACCTATATGTTCAAAAATCCAAACCAAAGTCCCTTACTACCACTAACTGTAAGTTTTTGCAGAATAGCTGTGGAGGTGCATTTCATCACCTGCCATACACTTCCTAATGTGTTTCACTTTTTGTTTTTAATACGATCACGAGCAGCCAGGCAGCAACAGAGCAAACCGAAACTTCTTCTAAAACAAAGATAATAGAATATGTTCGAGTAACATTAAAGGATTGTCTGAAGATTGCCGATGTAAGGAAATTCAGGGTTAATGCTGTGTTACTTCATTTTGAAGTCAACCCCATTGCGCCTGTTTATTGCAGGGGTCTTCAAACAGAGCGATCGCACAACGATGTGTCAGAGGCTGCTGCAGCACCTGGTGAGCTGAGCCCAGCGCGAAACTTTCAGATGGCTGAATATAAAATTTCCAAGTATTTTTTGGAGGGGAGGGGCGCCAGGGAGAGGCAGAGGAGGAGGATGGTCCTGGCCAGCATCGCTGGCTGTGGTTGTGCCATGGGGTTCAATGCAGTACAAAAGAGAAAGGCAGATAAAACTCCAGTGTCCAGGACTGTGCCTTATTTTGGCTAGACATTAAGATTCCTAGAGGTATTATTTTTACCTAGTCCTCGAAATACCCACCRGTAAACCGAAATCCCCCATCCCCTGCAAAGCCAACAGTTTGCTACTTAAATGGGTTTAGACTTAATTTTAATGGAAGTGAAACATAGTCGATGGAGGCAAATTAAAACCATATAATTTTGTAATCTTAGTTTAGCTATAATTGCGGCAATAAAACAGTGGAAAGAATAATTGTGGAACATATGTTTGTGAGTGACATTATCTAGGTGACTTCCCTTTTACGGCAACGCGCTGCTGTCCTATTTGTCTCCCCCTCCCTATGCATTGGAATGACAAACCTGCGAGCCCGGAGTTAATGCTGATTGCGGCAGCTGCTTACACACCGAGTCTCCATGGCAACCGGGGACGTTGCCACGCAACCGTATTCTTTTAGGGACAGGGAAAATGCCCAAAGGCTTACTAAAAATACATGGGGGGGGGGGGGGGAGGAAAAAAATCTTAAATTTTCTTACTACTGTTAATGGGTATGAGGGACTGCGCTACTGCTTGAAAGCAGAGGTCGYGCAAATAAAAACCCAGCCCTGACCTTTCAAAAATTGCTTGCCGTTGCTTGAAATCTCGAGCTTTATTGACAAAGATGACTTTTGATCGATTGTAAAATTGGTAGCTAACACGTGGCAGCCCTCGCAGACTGCAAGATGCAGAGCTGGCCCATTGCTATTCCGGAGGGGTTGAAGGTCAGCCGAGAGCCATCAATGCCGTATTGATCAGCAGAGCTGAAAAATGCCCATGTTTACAGCTCCTCACACCGTGGGGCTGCGGCCCCAACCTCCAGTGGGCTCCGCCACCTCGGCGCACGCCGCGGAGCAAGCCGTCCTCCCAGCAAAAATGACATCACTTCACTCAGCTCAGCTGTTTCTGCAGTTTTCTATAAATAGCTAGATAAAAAATTGAAGGCTGCTTTTGGAGAATTTAGCCAGCCAATCTTCTGATCGTCAGCAGACAAGACAGGCTGAGTTTTTTTTTTTTTTTATACTACTAATATTGCGCTGCAAATTCTTCCTCCTAGTATTTGGAGCTTGACCCCGAATAACAAAAAACTGTGAATGGTATACATGGCTGCATTCAGGATTGTCCTGGGATGGATATTTAATTAATCATTCATCAGTTTTCTAGCTGTTAAAATATGATCAGATAGGAGTGAGGGACGGAGGGAGGAGAAAGGGTCGGCATTGCCATACGAGACCTGCAGGCCTGGCATTATGCTGATGTGGCATGTTTGCTGAGCTCAGTATCACCCCTACCTGCAGAAACCCCCACGTGCCAGGCTCCCGGGTGCCCCCCGAATTAAACACACCATGCACTGGAGTCAGAGCTACACCAGGGCTCTCGTTCGTTGTAATAGCGGAGACTATTTGAAGGAAGCAATTAGAAAAGCAAACAAAAGCATTGTTAATAAGCACACTTCCTGTTTTTCCTTGATTCCAATTTTGCTGCTCTATTTCTTAATTAACCCTCTAAGATAGTGATGAAAGAAAAACATCATCTGCCTGGTCTGTAAATAACCTTTTGCTCAATAGCATTTCTTTCTGGAAACAGGAGCATTAAAAAGCTGCAAAACACAAATCAAAGTATTGAAACCATCCGGGTAAAAATGTGCATTCTGCAAGTTTTATGAAGTTTGGGAGACCACGGCAACTCTTTTGGAAAAAGGAGAGGAGAATAAACTTGTAAACACAAGAAATAACAACCAGTCCAGGTGGAGAAAAGAATGTCCTCCGCAGACTCCATCCGCAGGTAGCCATCATGGCGAGCTCCTGTTGCTTATCGTGTCTTTGCTGTCCCTGGGTTGCATTCCCAGTGGGAAATGAACGGGTGTCAGGGAAGAGGAGAGTCTCACACAGCCCATGAGCCTCGCTCAGCTCTTCAGAACTCCTGAGCACGAGCCTGTCCTCAGCATCACACAGGATCAAGCCGCCACTGTCCCCATCCTTGTTGATTTGAACAGGGAGCTGAAACTGCTTGGCAACAGAAAAGATGAAAGTGCTTGTTTTTCAAAAAAGTTAATGGCACCAGAAACAGAAACCGGATGGTTCCTTGAAGGTGGGGAAGAGGGGACCAGCAGGTTTTCTCTCCCGACTACAGTGCTGATTGCGGTGCAGTGGGTATTGCAAAGTGAAACGCTATGGCCTGCGTAGTACGAGGGATTAGAGCAGAGGACTATAATAACTCATGCTGGCCTCAAGTATGCATCTGTCCCTTAGCAATGGAAGTCCAAAYGAATTGCAAAATGTATGTAAAATTATTGATGCATGGGGCTTTAAAATACATTTGTTCTCTATAGAAACTGATGTATAAATGATCCTGAATGTAAAATTCAGAGTCTGTTTTAGGGATGGAGATCAGTGAGGTTGTATTCTTAAATATCTTTTGAGTATCTGGATGTACGTGATCCAAAACCAAGCTGCAGCTGTTTATTGAAATATTTCTGCTAGGGTTAATGTTCAGTCTTTTTGAATGGTCAATACTGATGCTCTGACATGGGAGAGGAGAGGAAGAAGGAAAATGGCAGAATGAGATAAGTCCAATCTATCTTCTCTGCAGAGTGGGCAAAAGTAGCATTTGACCCATTGGTTGAGTGGAATGCAAACAAAACAGTCTAGAAGAGACAAAAGAAATGAAACTTTATAACTTGCTGAATTTAATTTGTTGCAGAGCAAACTAGCAGTTGAAAGATGGAGTTTAATTTTGCCCAGACACTTGTTAAAAATTTATCCAACTTCCAGGACAACTACTGGCAAAGTATTGCCATAGGAAAAAAAMCCCCAAAAACAACAACAGAGTTAAAATTATTTACTGGGATTGTATTTAAAAAGCTGAATTCTCTTTTAAAATCAATTTATTAATTTTTGCATATGAACAGAGGTTGAACCATTATAACTTGCTGAATTTTTCAGCAATGTGTTTCTTTTCCAATAATGTTCACCTTTTCCCCTTATCATTACATTCCGTAACACATTTTAAATAGTACTGTATCTTCCACTTTGAAATAAAACACACATAAATGGGATTTTTGGTGATGAGTCAAGATAGTGGTCTTCCTACTAAAAAAATCCTACCTGTTTGGTAAAGGTGGAATAGAGAGGGCTGAAAATAAATAAGACCTTCCTACATTCTTAAGCCCAGCATCATCTTGTCTTATTAGTCAATACAGCTGATATGTATTGAATACTGAAGAGCTGGACAACTGTTTTTATTATCTTTGCCTGATCTCAAGCCAAACCCCTTCTGGGGACAACAGTCTTGACTCTGCATTCTGTGACCTTTTCAAATTCTCATATTGAAAATATGAGTGGATTAGCCAAATTTGTGAATCACAGGCCTGCTCACTAAGTCAACAAGAGCTCGCTTGCTAATTTCAATGGAAGCAGGAGCAAAACCGAAGTCGGATTGTGCTCCAGCAAAGCTCCATTTGACTTCAGGTCAGGGTAAAATTAATTCCCATCATCTTTATTGTCCTTTAATGTCTTTTTACTGACAGACGGACAAGGAATTTTACTTTTTCTGAATCCTTTCCCAAGAAAGGAAAGGTGAGTCTATCACTTTTATTTCTGAGCACAAGTTACCTGTGTAGAACCTCCCCTCAGTCCACTGCTGGAAAGAGAAAAAAATGACTTATAGTGTGGGTGAACACTGGTCAAGTGTTTGGTGATATGATCAAACCTGGTATTTGTCTGGGGAAGAGAGGGGGAGTGCCCCAGGGAAGAATTCCCCAGGCTACCCTGAACTCAGGTACAAGACCCTTGAAAACACTGCTGGGCTCCGTGTTTTCCTTCTCCCTCTCTGGAAGGGCAGGCAAAGTAGTAGCCCTGTAAAGAAAAGGTCCAAAAAAGTGTCCTAAACCACTGTATGACAACATTTGGAAGGACAAGGGGATTCCYTCTATTATCTGTAATCTTCTCCTTCACTTTATCTTTTAAGGTATTTTTTTATTTTTATTCAGCATGCTTTTCTCTTGCCACTCTAGTAAGAAGACTTTGAGGATTTCTTCAACATTAGAGGCTGGCTGAATAGGAATAGGGTGTACCTGTGTGTGCACAGACACACACGGGGACATCAGCAAACACGATGCTTTACAAGGTTCTTTACTAGTGGAACTATAGACAAAGCAGCCACGTATTACTATTAAATATCTGTTTAGTATCTTACAACTAAAAACAATAGTCTGTCTAATGCTGATTTTTTTTTTTTTTGAATGAGATGAAGCCTTTCATAAAAATTCCTTCTTTATCATTTTGTATGTTTGTGTCAAAATATSTCAGGGCACATAGCCCAGTGGAAAGCCAACTTACAAAAAAATAAAAAAATCTTTGTAAGCGCTTTCATGACAGTGAACCATTAAATCTCCTGAGTAATGTAGGGAAGAGCTGGATCATGCATAGATTGCTCTTTACCCAGGATGCACCGTTGCCTGCAAGATTCTGAATAAAGAGACACACCTGCTAGCTAGCTGATAACACTCTAGGGTCATTTCATTGAAGAAACTGTCAGCCAGGAGGTATTTAAATAAAGCCACAGATGAATTCGTGACCTGCACTACTGAGACTAAAAAAAAGTTGTTAAAGCAGAAAGAGAATGCAGATAAATGCACATTCCTTTGTATTGCAACAAAACTTCTCCATGTAAATCAACTGAATGGGAAAGAATGGGGAAAGAATGTGTTTCTTCCATACAGTAGTGGGGAAGTGAGATGGTTCAGCTGCATGTCTGGCTACCAGCCAAAGCAGTCGTGTGCCATGCTTGTTTGCCTACTAGTGCTGCTTAGATTGGCAAATGCCCATGCAGTTTGAAGAGGGCAGGCGCATGACTGGATGGCTGCCAGTAAGTGTGCGGGACTGATGCCACTGCTGGACGCCATAGCCTGGTAGGAATGAGGAATACAAAGGCATTCATAATCTGAATGTCCCTTTGCTTCAAGAGAGTGGTGCCAGGCAGCATTTAATGAGAGATTGCTTTGTTACAAAGTCCTCGACATCAAGTGGGCTGGTGAGCTCATTAACCTGACTGCAGCAAATAAAAAAGGCACACTCAGAAGACTCCCATGATAGCATACTCAATAGTGTAAGAGTCCTTTTGCTTCCTTTATGGTGATCCATTAGCAAGCAGCAGTGTAAACACCATAAAGCAAGCCAGTTTTCTGATTGTTCAACTAAAGTCTGTTTTCCCTTGGGGATTATGCCACCAGTTGATGCAGAGACACCCCCCTGCCCTTGTTATCTGTTACATAATGACCTTCTATGCCACGAAGGATTTTCCCATATTTCTTAGGAGCGCAACTAGAGCTAAGGAAACTACTGACAATTCACATCTCTGAAAGACGAAAGGCAATGATGTAGGGCACATCAGAAAACAAATAAACCACAAAGTGATGCCAAGGGGAATGGAAAATATGATTACGCTTACAACTTCAGTTAGAACTTATGAAAATGGTACATATCTTTTCTGTGTCGCCTTTGTTCCTGTTTACACGGGCTCTGTATCTGTAGGAGAGGCAGCCCACCTTGCTTACCTAACTCGGTTCTCTCTGTTTTCCACAAATGCTGTTTGCCCTCAGGAAAATGCATTATAAAGTAGTACTTCCAGAACAAGTGCCTACTGTATCTCCATTCAAAACACTACCCTTTGCTGATTTACTAATCAAAGGAAAAAAAGGGAAGAGTCAAATCCCCAAAGAATTTCCCCTTTCAATAGAAAGGGGGAAATTCCTTGTTGTAGTTATTCCATTTAATCCACTGGAGCTACACTAGTGAAAATGTTTTTTCAACGCCTAAAAGGTCAAATTAAAATACCTGTGTTTAGTCTCCAGGAACTGCAAAGGAATATTGCTTCACCATAAGCACCCAGCAAATAACTAGAAAAATACCTAAACAAGGTCAATGTTTTTTTATTTTTTTGGCAGGTAGGTGATCAGCATGGATCCAGTGCACACTGCTAGTAATGATTTTTCGTTACTCAGTTGCTCAGTCAAGGTCCTATTACTCAAGTATCTGGCACAAAATAAAAATAAAAAAAAATTAGGCACTAATTAATTCCCTTTTCAGAAGAACTACATACTAGTTGCAGAGTTAAAATGTATTCTGTTTTCAGTAATAAGATTGTTTTTAATTCTTTAACAAATTGCAGAATTCTTTAATGATTTTCAAGGTGCTACCACCAATCAGATCCCATTATAAGATCAATTTAAAGTCCCCAAGCACCACTGCTACTATGTGAAATTGTGGAAAAAATCCAAAGGAAATAATTAGGCTACCTCTTCCTACCTTTATCTACTGTATGACAAAATAGTTAGTCTGAATTGTGTTTCATCTGCAATGTTTAGACAGTACTTCACATTTGTAATTAAAAGATGTTTTGTTCTCTGTTTTCATACATTGGTTCCCACCCTTTCAGTCAGCAAAATGCAGTTTAACTGGTGCAAAAAATCTACAGTGGATTGCTGCAGTAGRTCAGGTGCAGCTTCTTCCAACGCCTTCAGAAACTGTGAAAAGGAAGCAAAGGAGATGTTTTTTGGAGATTTTATGCTCTTAACATTCAGAAGTGGATGGAGATGGCATGCTGGACTGAGTCCAGTGAAGGCCACCAAGATGGTCAATGGGCTGGAGCACATCATGTATGAGAAGACATTGAGAGAACTGGATTTGTTCAGTCTGAAGATGAAAAGGTTTTGGAGGGATCTTACTGCTGTCTACAACTGCCTCATGGGAGAGCGTAGAGAAGATGTAGCCAGCCACTCTCTGAAGGTGCATAGTGATAGCACAGGAGGCAGCAGACGCAGGCTGGAACACAGGGCAGTCCTATTAGATACGAAGGTGGTTTTTGCATCTTTTTCATCACGAAGGTGGTCATAAATTTCAGCAGGTTGTCCAGGAAGGTGGAATTGCTATCCTTGGAGACATTAAAAACTCATCCAGAGAAGACCATGACCAACCTGATCTGATCGAACCTGCTTCAGGCATAGGGTCCAGTTGGGTGTCCTTCAGAGCTCCTTTTCAGCCTAAATTATTCCTTGATTCAGCCTAAATTATTCCTTGGCTGATCTGGGGGGGGAGATTGGTCCAGAGATCCCAGTGAAGGACTGGCTGTTGTGCAGGACTGACGAAGAAAGATGGCACCATGGGGTTGCTCTGCTACACAAGTCCACAGAACCATAGCTCTGGGAGGATGCCGTATCTGCGGTATTTCACAATATGGTTCTATCTCTGGCAGCAAGTCCTTCACACTCATAAAAAAGGTCACTAAATGCAGGCAGCAATAGCACCTTGTCACTACAGTACCAAACACTTGCATGTGAATTTTTTATTTGAAACATGCAACACCTGATCCAAAGGCAGTCCTTGAACTGCAAACTCCTGGTGAGAGGATATTGCCAGCGATTTAACCTGACAGTGTGCTAAGATGAAAATCACTAGATCTGCGAGCACTCATAATCAGGCCTTAAGCACAATGCTGGAAAAGAACAAAAGCAGTGGAAATGTAAGAGACTCAGGGCCACCACGGTAACTTTGAACTGAACACTGTAGCAGAACGTAGCTCATTTTCCTTTTTATGCGGCAACTTGGGCTGAAGTTGAGAACAGTAAGGAAAAGAGTATGATGAAGTTGGACTGACTGCTGACAGACTAGGAGAAGACAATAGGGAAGAAGCCAAGATATCTCAGGAGCAAAGGGTTGCTCTGGGAACTGCTGTGTGGCACATGACCTGCAACAAAGTTTGAAAGCTGAGGGAAGCAAGCAAGATAAGCTTTAAGAAAACCAAAMCAGAATCGTTATATTAAATACTACTAGTGCAACATTTAGCCCAGCAATAGAAAGCAGAGTAACAGGCATTATCACTTTTGGCAAKCAGGATAAGAGCAGGTATTAAGCACAGCTAGATTAGACCCAAGATTACATATTTTTCTCTCCGTTGTCTTACTGCTGTTACATGAATCTCTCTCCTTCAAGCATGAACACGATTATGTTGCAAAGCACCCTATGCAGTTACTCTGAAAAGTAACATGGTTGTTTGACTATGCTGAGATAAGAACTGTGATCATAATGGTAGAAGTCCTATTCACACATGCATTTGGGAAACTGCTTCAGACAGTCCCGAGAGTAGAGGGGAARATCCTCATTGCTGCAGTGTATGCTGCTTTTAGCTCCTTTGACTGACTTTCCTTCTGTCTTCAAGGCATAGTCAATCATTTTGACCTGAGATAGGAATGAAGATGACTGCCTGTTTGGTTTAAAGCTGGACAAAGCATTTTAAGGGAAGGGAGGAAAGGATAAATAGGAAGGTTCAAGAGTCATTCTAGCAATGCAGGGCTTGTTTCTCAAATGTTTGATGGACCAGTGCTAGTAAATGAGCTAAGAACTCTTTAACCCTTCTCACAAAACTTTGATTCCTTTTTCTCCCCTTTGTTTGCCTTGCCAGCTAACATGGTCACACAGAAAGCAGTAAGAGAATTGTCATCTGGGAGCATCCCACAGCATCACTTGTGTTAGGCCAATGTGTGTGACTCCTGCAGCTGCATCCTCAAGACTTAAGGCATCCTTGTGAATTCTGTTTGTGTGCTAGTTTTGCTCCGGGATTTTAATAGCACTTGCTGGCTGTTTGGTTATAAAACAATGTAGGAACAGCAACACTCCTCTGCTCTACAGTGCTGCCTATCTTGAGGTTCTTACTTGTAGCAGCAATACATGCTGAATGGTGTAAGGAGTTGAGAAAGATCATTCTCAAAGGGAGCCTGAGCTCAGACTATTTCAGTGAGCACAGGTAGCCTCTGCCTATGTTAACAGGGCAGTTTCAGAAGTCCAGGAGAGTGCTACCACAAACACAATGTGCATTTTGTATGTGAAGAGACCAATATTATTCTGGTAGGTATTTTCTCTGGCCCTGATGCACTGAATCATTGAAAGGATAGAGAGTCAGCCAGCTGTTTCAGAAAAAAACTTGTCCTTGCCACAGTTTTTTTTTTTTTAATATATTTTTTATTTTTTATTTTTTGTTCTTTTGCAAGTAGAAAAAAGAGGCAGCCTTGATTTTCCTAGTCTTAAAGTGCTTAAGAAGCTACAGTGATAGTTTATCATGTTAAGACAGATCATGATTTTTCATTTCTCTGGCCCTTCTGGCCCTCCTGATGTTTTAGCTGTTTATTCCCTTTGACCCCAAATATACAGACCCACTTCATGCTCCCAAGACTTCCAGACAGAACCTGAAAACTCTTGTTCTCCAAATATCAGCAAGCTGTCCCTGTAACCATTTGGATTTTCCCATGTGTGATATCCTAGAGGCTCCTTCAGCACTTGGGCCAATGCATATGTATCATGGAGGAAGGAAGGAGTACACCATGCCTGCAAGAGTTTTCATAGTTACTCAAGAGCTTAAGCGGCAGGGGCTCTTGAGGTACAATAGATGGGTAAGGTAGAGTGAGAGGCAAAATAGTGGCTATAGTAATTCTCTTTTTTTGAGTAGTCAGTGATATTTTTATAATTCTATGATTATATAAAAGATCACATGAGCTGAGCAGTTATTTAATATATACATGACCTGTCTCGATAGTTAATTTCCAGACACACATTTCACAAATTTTAACTGATTTTTTTCTTCACCTTACATAAGTTTGCTTAAGATAATTAAGTTTTAGGTAGTGTAGGACAATATTCTGACAGAAGAGGAATTTTTTTTCCTCTTACATTTTGCATCTAGTAAGGTGAGTATTAGACATTTTTCTTTTGCACAAGACAAAATCCTTTCTGCAGCAGCGGCTGGTGGAGGAGGCTGAACACAGATGAACACTGTTTGCTCATTTCTAAGTAGGCACAAACATAGACTAAATGCATGATGTTTACCTTTTTCTTTAACTATCATGCCATATCTTTAAAAAGGGGGCAGAGGAGACGGGTCTCATAGTTCCCAATTGCTGGAAAAGCCTAATTTTGACCTTCCTAATGGCATTTATGGAAGGAAAAGATTAAAACTCCATGTGACCTAGGATAATTTTCTCCCAGGTCTACATATTAGTTAGGAGTCATGAAGTTCACTAATTTCTGGCAGCATGAAGTACCCACCACATGTGGGCATAACCCCAAAATCTTTTTCTGTCTTCTGTGCCTGTAGAATAGGAAGAAAACACAAATCTTCACTGATATGACCTCAACTCTTGTCTCTTTCTCTAGTCTCATCTGGCAAGAAGTGGACCTGGTGTGACTGCAGCTTCTCTCACTGCCTCCGAGGGCAGAGGGGACACTGACTACGCTGGCATGAGAAGGTACAGTGGGACACCGGGGCCCAGCTACCTTGGAAAACCAGAGTGGTTTTTCATATCCAAAGAAGATAAGGTTAGCCTGTTTGCCTAACACTAGTTTTGGGATTTATTTTGTGACTGTGCCAAGAATCACACAACGTTCTGCAGTATTTTGAATCTTGCCTGATGGCACTGATTAATGGCTGGAGATGCTGGTTCATCTCTTGTGTTCAGCTGTATGTCTTGTCTGGAGTTGTTCCTCCATGACATGAAAACACATTACTGAGAACTGCTGGAAACACCAACTTTCATCCCCAGATAGGTTGTTCTTGGCCTATTTGAATTCTTGTAATCTGCAAGGGCAAGACTAACTGCCAATATGCTCTTTGAAGTAGTATTACTTCTTCATAACCTTGTAAGTCTGTTTGAGAAAGACTAGCAAGTGACAATATTCAGATAATTATTTTCCCAAATCTGGAGATAGTGGTCAAGACAGGCAGAGAGGTGAATTTCTGCCTGGAAAATGTTGTTCGTCCCCCTTCCCTCCCCTTCCCTAATGTCCTCAGATGACAGCAAGCCAGGTATTGATAAAACAATCAGGGTCAACACCAATAACAACAGGGCATTGTATTAAAGAATTCATATCAAATTATGTCCCCACAACTGTCCAAATACCAGGGATGAGCTTATTGTGCCCCTCCTCCCAAACCAAATTTTTTTGTGATAAAGTTAATTTGAATCTGAATTTTGTTTTTTTGTCAGTTGGACGAACCTTTCTTTGCCTGCAGTAGCATGTTGTTTGAAATGAGAATTGAAGAGAGATAGCAAGGTTTGGTCCTCTATTGTTAATGCAGCAGTTAAAAACCCATTGCTTCCCCAAAAGCTGGCACAAAATACCTATGAGGTAGTATTAAAAATAGACAGAAATGCAGGAGTGGTAACTAACTATGAAATTAGCAAAAGGAGAAAATGACTGTAAATAAAAATGTACAATGTTATTTTTTTGAGCACTCTGCTAAGCAAAGTGGGGAGGTTGAAGAAGCTGCATGTAGCTGTGAGTCAGGAGAAGCAGCTGCGTCCTGCAGCCGGGCTGCAGCCCCCTCTTCCCTTACATCCCACCACGCCGTGCTGTCACCTGTGCCTGCCACAAGCACAGCTCCTACTTTGGCAAGGTGGGAAAATAGATTTTACTGTCCCCAAACTACTCTGCTTGCCAGTTGCCACCCGATTTTGAGGATATTGGTTGCCTGGGAAACATAACTGGGTGTTGCTGTGGAAACTCGGCTTCGCTGACCACAGGGCTTCCCTGCCGCCAGGTGAGGAGATGGGGACTCTCCGCATCCGTCTGTGCTAGCAGGTGACGGGGGATGGCTTTGCCACTGGCGCTATCAATAAAGTTGCAAAGCAGTGTTAATAGCATTTACTTTCCCTTCTTTAAGCCTGCTCTGCTGTTGACTTTTGGAGGGAAAAAAAATGAGGATAATCCATTTAGGTAATAGATTAGAGGAACAAGTCAGAGCAAGAGGAGGCATTTGTTTAATTATTTGTTTCAGAAAAGTTTCTAAGACTTCTTGTGCACAAATTACTTGGAAAAATTGAACTTGAAAGCCTCACAAAACATACAATTTCACATTGCATTAATGTAAGCTTTTTGAAGTTAATATAGCCATTCCTTTGCTATTAATGTTCCTGTGTACTCAGTTGGCTTAAACTGTTCATCTCATAATGAACATATGCTGTCAGTAAAAGCAATAGCTGCTGCAGCATGCATTAACTCCTTGTTTCCAAGACTCATGCCAAGTAGAAATGGCATCGACCATGTTTAACCCTGGTTCCGTCTTTTGGGACAAAAGGGGTTAAGAGAGATCTCAAACAGAATGCTGTAAATTCCTCGATGGCCTCTGCTGGCTATGGAAACAGAATAGTGCAGTGGCTAATTTTTCTTTCTTTTTTAAGTAACAAATTGAAAAAAAACTATTACAGCTCACATTGACATCAAGGAAATAATAATAATAATACTTTGCACTTATATGGCAGCTTTTATACCAAGTTTTTAAAGGATTTTTCAAACATTAATGGTGTACCACTTTATTCTCTGTTGGCAAGGTGGTCACATGGTGGTGTGAGAGCTGAGGAGACATAAGGCAATTTATAGGGTGGTGGGACACTAATGCAGATTTTAGGAAGCGATGCAACCTACTGACAACAGCTCTACGGCTAAATCATGTTTAAGATAAAATAGTCTGTCTAATCTATCACTGCCACAGTTTGTGGCAGTAGAAAGGGATGAAATCTCTGTAGTGCATTGATTCTACTGCAGATGCTACAGCGAAGGAAACCAAGTTTAGGCTGGTTTAGCGGTATCTCTTGATCTATTTACTTTATCAGATGCTGGTGTTGKTTTTTTTGTTCTTCCACAGTACTTAAAAATACATGCATTTTAAAAATCTGTAGTAGTTCTGGTATGTGTACCTGTGTTCAGTGAAGGTAATAATAGAGTAAAAATGCTGAATAGCTTGAATAATTGTCCTGKTTTTTTTTACATTTTTAGGGCTTCCAAAATATTCTGTGCTTGAGCTTACTCAAAGAGGGAAATTTTGGCAAGCCAGGGAAAATCTGTCTCTCTCTTCCCCTCCCTTTTTTTTTAATTGGAGAAAGTACTTTTTTCTTGCTGTAATAAATTGTCACAAATTTGATATTCAGGTGAGGAAAGGAAAAAAATGTTGATCTTTGCTACCGGAAGGGTGACATACAAGTAGCCCTTGTTTTAAAATGCACCTGTGTCCAATTTATAAACAGCCAGTGATGTGAAGGCATCTCCTAAGTGACTTTATGGAGATAGGGAATACTGTTATCCGAAGCTCACAGGAAACCCTGCCTTATCTGTAACTAATATAAATCAGAGAAGCTCTGATGAAATCTATGGAGCTACGTCAATTTACACAGGCTGAAAATCGTGCTCAACTGTTCCCAGACAAACAAAGGCATGCAATTCCCCATTTGCCTCCACAAAAGCAGATGCTCTACTTCCTTACCTGCTCCATTTGCTTTAATGAGGTGTTCACAGCAAAGCGTAAATGGTACCATTTAGATGTCAACATTAAGCATGGCGATGTTTTAAGAGTAGCACTTAAGGAAATTAAATGCGTAATCTGAGCTAATGTGAATGGTGTATGACTGTTGTTAAATAAAGTTAAAATGGACAAAGTAAAATTCTCTCAAGTGCCTCTAACGAAGGTGTGTTGTAAGTTGTGTGAGTTATGACATAATCTTGGTACACTGGAAATTTAACCATTCAGATTTTTAACAAGAAAACAGATGATTAAGAAGACTGTGTCTGTGCCATGGCATTAGCTGTTACATTAGTATTTGATATGCAAAATGCTAAAGGTGTGGAAATGCTGTATGTTRTGGAAATGCAACTTTTGGGAAAGGACTGTGGCTGTACTGTGTGTGCAAGGAGACAGGGAGGTGCTCTGTTTTGTGCCTGTTTCATTCCCTCTGTTCCCACACATTACAAATGTAAGTAGCAGAGACATGATATGGTAGATTTACCCCGGTGATGCATGTGGCATTGTTGACTGCACTGGAATTATTCTAGATTTACTTCTGTGTGAAACCAGAATCGGGACTAGCTAATTTAGCTTAGCGTGCTGATATGAAATGCAAAGTGAAAATATCATCGTTTGTGTTTCTTCTTGTACCAAAAAACCGCTGGAGGCCTTGTAGGGGTGGAAATGTTAGTAGTAACAACATAGCATCGCATATATATAGATATATATATTATTTTCAATATACTGGTTTTAAAACTGTTTTTAGGAACTGATAAGGCATACCTCTTGTTACTGGTTGATCATGTTTATGGGGTCCAACTTCCAATTTTTTSTGTGTATGTATATTAACCTGAGGACAAAGTTAGAGCCTTTGATAGACTCAACAAAGCCCTGTATTCATGGGGAAAACATTATGACAGATAAGAAAAAGTATCTGATTTAAAATCATTTTCAGACCTTTCTACTACCCTTAGGTTAAAAAAAAAAAAAAAGAAAAAGCAATGAATAAATTAGTAGCCACATCTTCGTTCCAACAACCTAATTTCAATAGCATYGTAATAAAAGGACAAAGGTCATAGATTAAAGTATTGTAATGGAAATGCAAAATCTATATCTGCTCATAGGTATAGGACTGTATTTTTAAAGATATTACTACTTGTAATGATTATAATTTGAACCTAGTGTCACTAATAAGAAAATAGTTCTTTTTCATTCTGATTCAAGAACCAATATTTACAAGTGTGTGTGTATATAAGTTTAAATAAACAGTTAACAACTGCACTGAGAATATCTGCATGGAGTTCTGGGTCAGCCATAGTACTGTTTGTTTAATGCTCTTATCAAGACACCCGTTACAATTTTTTTTCTCTTTCTTTTAGTAGGGGGCAAGTAATAGACTCAGGATATGGCTAGAATAGGAAAATAGGAATATTATTTTCCTGGTGTCTGCCAATTTGTTAAAATGCATCAAACTTATTATTCATAAAATGTCAAAAGTATCCAAAATGCTTTGCCTAAAATCAAAGAGAATAATGCAGCTCAGACCTACCAAAGTCTAGCATCCAGAGTCCTCCATCCTAAATAAAAAATCCTGTTATACATGGTGAAAGACTCCAAAGTGACTTCTGTGTCAATAAGTACAGAAACTTAATCTCTCCCTCCACAGAGAGCAGATAGAATAATTTCCTATAACCTGAATATGAGCAGTTCTCTTCCTTATGCCTACTGTCCCTCAAAGTCAGAGGCAAAAATGCATGGAGGAGGCTGTCACGAATACCAGATATATTCAACTTTTGTCTGCAGTATTTTATGTGTGGTTATTTAAAGGGGCATAAATAATAGTGGCTTCCCACAGTATCTTGCATCTCTCATTTCCCCCACCCCATTAAAATTGTTTCACATATGGTTGAGGATCCATGCAAAAATAACTGGCATTCCCTCTACCTAATGTGATAGTACATAACATCGAAAAAAAATTCATTTAACTTCTGTGATTTCCTAACAAAATACTTAACAAGCAGTTCATGGTGCCAAGGCAATGCTGTAGGACTCTCTTACCAGAGCAGACCAGTGATAAAGAAACACCTGAAGGACTCCAGAGCTTTGYGTTCAGGGGATCTGTTCTGTATTGCGCATCAGGCGACAGACCAACCTGATCTCCTTCTACGACCAAGTGACCTGCCTAATGGATGAGGGAAGGCTGTGGATGTGGTTTACCTGGACTTCAGCAAAGCCTTTGACACTGTCTCCCACAGCATTCTCCTAGAGAAGATGGTGGCTCATGGCTTGGATGGGTGTACTCTTCGTTGGGTAAAAAACTGGCTGGACGGCCGAGCCCAAAGAGTTGTGGTGAATGGAGTCAAATCCAGTTGGCGGCCGGTCACGAGTGGTGTTCCCCAGGGCTCAGTTTTGGGGCCCATCTTGTTTAACATCTTTATCAAYRATCTGGACGAGGGGATCGAGTGCACCCTCAGTAAGTTCRCRGATKACACCAAGCTGGGCGGGAATGTTGATCTGCCTGAGGGTAGGAAGGCTCTGCAGAGGGATCTGGACAGGCTGGATCGATGGGCCAAGGCCAAYTGCATGAGGTTCAACAAGGCCAAGTGCCGGGTCCTGCACTTGGGTCACAACAACCCCAGGCAACACTACAGGCTTGGGGAAGAGTGGCTGGAAAGCTGCCTGGTGGAAAAGGACCTGGGGGTGCTGGTCGACAGCCRGCTGAACATGAGCTGGCAGTGTGCCCAGGTGGCCAAGAAGGCCAATGGCATCCTGGCCTGTATCAGGAATAGTGTGGCCAGTAGGAGTAGAGAAATGATTGTCCCCCTGTACTCGGCACTGGTGAGGCCGCACCTCGAATACTGTGTTCAGTTTTGGGCCCCTCACTACAAGAAGGACATTGAGGTGCTGGAGCATGTCCAGAGAAGGGCGACGAGGCTGGTGAAGGGTCTGGAGCACAGGTCTTTGAGGAGCGGCTGAGGGAGCTGGGGTTGTTTAGCCTGGAGAAGAGGAGACTGAGGGGAGACCTTATCGCTCTCTACAACTACCTGAAAGGAGGCTGTAGAGAGGCGGGTGTCAGTCTCTTCTCCCAAGTAACAAGCGATAGGACGAGAGGAAATGGCCTCAAGTTGCACTAGGGGAGGTTTAGATTGAATATTAGGAAAAATTTCTTCACTGAAAGGGTAGTCAGGCATTGGAACAGGCTGCCCAGGGAAGTGGTGGAGTCACCATCACTGGAGGCGTTCAAAAAATGTGTGGATGTGGCGCTTCGGGACATGGTTTAGTGGGCATGGGTGCTGGGTTGATGATTGGACTCGATGATCTTAAAGGTCATTTCCAACCTTAATGATTCTATGACTCTATGATTCTATGATTCTATGATCTGGGGGACATGAGAACATGCTTTGGTGGRAGGATTCTTCTCGTCTTCACCTGGGAACGCAAATGCTTGCAATCGTGCTCCATTGACTGTCAGCTATCTTGCTGCCAGCTGGAGGACAGTGGAGAGAAGAGCAGCCTTGGGCCTTTCAGGTTATTTTCATGCATAGGAGTAGAGCCCTGACTAATGTGGTGTTGTGATGTCTTGTGGTCACTCCTGGTTCTCTGCCCCAAATCCCCCTCACTGAGGTAACGAGTTTGAGAGCAGAGAGATAAAAACTATGGTGTTTGGGTACCATTAGTGGCACACAGGCTGCTTCAAAGCCATACATCTGTACTGCCTGTAGAGACAATTGGTCCTCCTGAGCATGCACAGGACATGGGAGTTGCTGCTGGCAGTGATTCCCAAAGTAGTTCAGCTTGGGAATGCCTGATCTGGCGCATAGCAGAGGTGCACAACATCTGCAGGTCTTCGTCCACCTTTGTTCTTGCGCTCTCAAGTCTCCTCTGTCACTAGCAGGACTGATCCCTTACTCTGAAATGCTGCCTTTGAAAAGCAGCTCTTCATTTGTCCYGATGTGTTTGGAGAGGGAAGGTGGGTAGAGCCCCTCCAGCTTCCTGTTCCTGGAGGCCAAGGTGGAGGAATGGCAGTGAGCAAGGAGCAGGAAGGTAAGAGGGAGGAAGGGGCTGTTTATCTTCCTGGCTACAAGACTGTTTTGCCTGTGTGGAACTGCCTTGCTGGTGACAAGAAAAGGAGCCCTGACTTAGAGATTAAAGGTGGAAACCATAAATCAGGCTCATACAACCTTTTCCTGGSAATGAGCCATTTCGGAGTAAGAGGCTGCTGTAAACTGATGTGTGTCGATGGCGGGGTGCAATGCCCAGACGAGGCATAAGCTGTGCTGATGTTCAGGCGATGTTCGATTTAGCCTGTGTCTTTACTGGCCTCTCGTGAGCCAATCAAGCTACTTTATGAGCCACAGCCTCTCTGCCCTCCTAAATGTACCTTGGGATAAATACATTCTGGAGATCACAGAAAGTCACAAATTTGCGTGGTAGAAGCTGGATCTGTCTTTCTTGTCCTCATGCATTTCATGATTTTCAAAGCTAAGCAGATTTGGGCCTCATTAATGCTTGAATGCACAAAAAAATGGATATTGCTCATAGTACAAGCTGCAGCCAGCTATTTTCTACAATATATCAGTATGTATGTCTTGTAATCTTTAGAGAACAGTGTTTTGTTTAATGATATTTACTTTGAGAATCTATACAACTCTTCAGACTCCCTCACACAGAGGGCCTGGTCCTTCAAACAAAACTATTAAAGAGATGTTTCCAAAGAGCTAGCATTTCTTCTGGGTTTACGTAAGGGAAAGGGAGATGTTTTGGGGTTTTTGTTCACAAACGTGGTTCACACTGCATGAGTTCAAATTCCTTCAGAGCAAGAGGAATGTGTTGTGTTCATTTACCATTTCTTCCCACAAAGGAACCTCGGGTCGGAGGATTTCTCACGTCAGCACAGAAGACACAAATCTGAGYGTGTGTACATGTGTCCACATGTTTTAAAGGAAAGCTGGATTTTTCCATAGAAACTCCTGTAGTAAACCAGCACTGTGCTCTGTGTCCTGATTGGCCTCACCTTTCCATACAATCACAGAATTCAGAGACAGAAAACAACTTGCACATAATTTTTGGTGTGTTTCTCTCCTGGTGTCGTTCTGTTCTTTGCACTGTACTGCTCAGGTTTTCCAATTTGTTTTTAAATAGCTTGTGGATATGGCTTCTCCTTCTTCCCTTGGGATACTATTCCACAATCTAATGGTTCTCAAAATTAGAATTTTTCCTCCATCCCAGGTGTAAGACTTTGTTTATAAAGCGCTGAATTCACACAGTAATGTGCACGGTGCAGATGTTTCACATGGGGACATTTATGTGAAGTGCTTCCATTGAAAAATGGGGATAAAACTGAAAAACCTTATTAAGTGGATTTACAATATATGATGTGTAAACATGCTTTTATTTTGCAATTTCACTACAAAATTAGTGACACATACAACTGTAATACTGTATTGCCACATAAAAATTAATTACCAAGGATTSTATTTTTCCAAAGCTTAGGATCACATCAAATTAATTAAAATTCTTCATACAAAAGAAGGAATTTCATAATAAGTTTTTACAAAATATATGTATGGCACATTTCAACCTTTTAAAATTTGTGACTGTAACATGTTTTTTTTTTTCTTTTTCTGCATTTTTAATAAGGCGGCAATTGAAATCTTTCAAGTCCATAGCATATACCACTGTTTTTATTCAAGAATTCTTGTGAAAATACAGCACTTTATTCACAAAAATCATAATTGCAACATACATAAAGCCTGTCAAAGCTCCAATTTCCAATATTCTAATGAATATCAAAAGAGTCCAGCAATTCTGACTTTGACAAATTGCAAATGAGCTTTTATTCATTAAGAGGGCTGCTAATGTTTATTTAAATGCAATTTACTGTTGCATTATTGATTAGCTACTGCAAAATTATCTTACAAGGAGCACGTGTAGCAAGAAGATTTCAGGTTGAGAAAGGATTTATCTAGGGAAGGCCTGTAGGCTTGATTTAGGCCCCAGGACATGAGAGTTTTAATTTATCTGGAAAGAAAGGCCTGGTGGAAGGTTTGCTTTGTTTGCATTTAGACAGCAGATGAAAGGGGTTTTGATGTTGAGCTGGGAGAAAATGGCTGCCACTCTTGTTATTCACAGAGAGAATTGAGCAAAAGAAAAAATCTATTATAGGGGGCAAGATAAAAAAGTCTCCCCCCCAGTCATTTTCAGCACCAGGCTATATGTGGCTTGTTATTCTCCAAAGGAGAAATAGTAAAGAAAATGTTGCTTGTTATCTAAAATCTCTTTTAAAAAATCCATATTGCATTTATTACTGAGCCCTCACTACTTCTTTMCGTGCCATAAAACTTAAGTGAGGTTGGTGTATCTGACCTGAAAGTACAAATTAATTCTAGGYCTATATATTTTAATGAAATACAAATGTACAATATTTTCAGCGTTTCCCATCATAAACAGACATGTTCTGGCAATGTCTCATGGAACTAATTACTAACAGCTCGAAGTGCCGGAGAGTGATATAGAGCCTCTTTGGCTTCCACCTTAAGGAGGGAGGCATCTGCTGTACGTACTTGTTTTAGCAYCGGTTTTGTCGACAAGAATCAATTAGTCATGTAAACCATGAGCGTGAATCCTATCCTTCCTAAGGAGTACTACTGCAAGATTAAATAGGACTCATGTAAACGCATAGCAGTGGTAGAGATTTAAGAAATGAAGGGTAGGCACCGCATGGATCTAATGAGCAGAAGCCTGTGAACGTAAACAATTGCACTGGATCAGGTGGAATCTGGTGAGCAGGCGGCTTCTAGACCCAGAATAAATTATTTTAAATTTCCAACTTGGAGAAAATGTGTTCAACAGAGCAACATGCTGCTTCAAAAGGCATAGTTCAAGTACACAGTATCAGGACCTGGACGTTCTTTTCTGGACTCATTACAACCTGACAGGGCTTTTCATTTCAAATGACAATCCGAAAAACTTGGAAAGTTTTCTCAGCCAATTGCAAGGAGGAAGAATGATCCTACTGAAATTAAATCTGAAACTCAAATATTACACCAAGACCTTTCAACTTGCTCATTATTCCATTAAACCAACTGTAAAGGCACCATTCTTCATCTGAATTGAGTTTAGAAAAACTTTCATTGTGTGACTTCGTCCACAAATGAGGGTGACAGGAGCAGAATGATATTTTCCTTCGGGGTTTATACCTTTAGTGACTCTGATGATGATGACTAAGTATCAGTTCTGACAAGCTGAAGGTTAATTACTTACTCTGTGTTTCAGGTCTGTCAGGGCAGAATATCATCATCGATTTATTTATCAAAAGTCAGAAGTATTTGGTATTTACTTTGGGTATAGAGAACCGTTGTTCTAAAGACCCACTGTCTGTCTTCTGCCGGCCTGCAAATGCTTCTCTGCTTCCCATTTCTGCCTTATTTAAACTTCCCTCCTTTCCTCAACTTTCAAGGAGTCCTTTGCTACTTTTCCTCCTTACCTTTGGTTCTTGGCAAACAGTAAAATACTTCACATCACATCAGGGAAGATAATGAGCAATTAGAAGGTTGAGATAGAAAGCAAAGTAGATGGTGTAATTTTTAGATGGATGAATGCATGCATGGTGGTCCATTAGAAAATACAGAAAACCTTAAATCACAGTGTTAATGAAAAGATCTTCTTAAAAAATCAGTTAGGTGACAAAAATCTTTCCCCATGAACGTGACATATTTGGTTTATTAACTTCAAATGGTGAGGAAAACAGATCAGGTGGTGCTGCTGCTGCAAAAAGGAAAGTCTGAAATGCCTTGAGTGAAGCATTGCTTAGTAAACTTGGTCTGGCCTTCTCGGACTTTTCTAATTTCTAATTATTTTGCAGACCACAATTAAAATGGAAACAAAAAGTTATGGGAAAAGGTGTCTACTTATATTGCATACCTTTACAGACCTCTGGAGCCTTCCTTAGCAGCCGTGCTCACACTTTCTTTCTGACCCTGTCTTTCATGTGTCCCCAGATTCCTGTCTCCTCTCTTTTGCCAACACTTCGGTTCCCTCTCACTCTTTTGTGGTTCTTCTTTCTACTCTTCCCAGAGATCCTCTCCCTCCCTGATACCTGTGCTTAGTTTGGCTTTATTTGGGTGCAGTTAATTAAGCCTGGATTTCATCTGCGTCMCACTGCAAGCAGACATTGGAATTCCACTATCATCGTATGACTAGAGCCACTTAAATACGGATGCAGTATCCCATTCCCTTCTGGTAGTCTTTAGTATCCTGTCCTCGTTTGTTTACTCAGACTATATATTGAGCTGCTCTTTTGTTTCCAGAAAAAAATTCCTTTGCATGCATTATCTATCCATAAATCCTCTTCTTTGCTGTGTAGAAGCCTACAGCTACAGTTGGAGTCAAGTTGTGCTGAGACCCCTGATCAAAACATGCATATTTCAATAGAAACATCACTCATTGGGAATTTGCTGTGATGTTGCCTGCGACAAACATTTAGGGACTTTTTTTTTGTTTTCTGTATGTCTGGCTTTATTTTAGAATCCAAATTTCCAGTTAGTTACTTGTACATTTAATCCATTAATAATAATACCGAAAAATGCCTTCTATCCAACTACCAGGTCATAAAAATTTTTATTCTTTTCTTTGACATTCTCAATACCCCCAACCTTTAACAGGAATGTTCTTCTATTGCTTTAAAAGGTTGATGATTATCCCAGTATCGACTCAAGTCCAGGGCTTGAAAACAAATCTTGTTTCTCCACTTATTTCCCCAGCATCTTTGTTCCAAAGACAAAGGAGAACTTCTCTAATGTCATCTTCTGAGCCAAAAGGAGTGTCAAACAAAACAACATCCTGTATAAAATCAAGAAGAAGCTTGACATCTATATAAGACCTTGGGGAAAAATGCTACTTGTATATGTTGAGTCTCAGTGCTTTGTTCTACTTTGAGTAATTTACCTTGAGGATTTGACATAATAGACATATAAAAAACTCGGTAGAAGGAATATAAACAAAAGGACTCTACAATACAAGGGTACAGAAATGTAGGAAAAAGAATTGTACTGGTGGAGGATTGGTCCTGTGCATAAAGGACAACTTAGAGTCAGATCAGATAAATAAGCCAACTACTATCACCATCTAATGCAGGATACCTATGCTAGGCCTACAGAGGAAAAGTATAGCATTAAGACTATACTATCAAGTGCCTGCTTTGGATTTACTCTTAGGTGTGAAGGGGACCAGAGAGGCTCTAAGGGTAGAAACATGGACTCTGGTACTGTTTATTTTGAAAAAGAGGGATTATGTAGAAATGATGAAGTTTATTAAAAAGAAATTTAAGAGGGAGTCAAATGGTAATATACTGCTAAAAAAATGCTTGTGAAGAGCACAGAGATAGTTTAAAGATACTGTCATGGATTCAGCAAATATATGCTAACTATCACAACAGACTCTGGAAAGACAAGCTCCTTTCCCCCCCAGGCTGGCGTGTTTTCAGCAGTAGGAAATTAACAATGAGATGAAGGACATTATTAAATGTAAGAACTCTGATTTCCAAATTGAAGTTCTCTTCAAGTGAGAAAAATAGAAAAAAAAAAAGAAAAAAAAAGAGAAAAGCTTTGGCAAGTAGGTGTTAAACACAATAAGGCAAGCCAAAAAGGGTTCTAAAGAGCAGGTTGTTAGAGGCGTAAGAACTAAAAATGAATTCTCTTCAAACACATCAGAGGCAGGACTTGTGAGATAGTCTGTAGGGCCAATAGATGATGGATATAGTAAAGGAAAGCTCAAAGGAAATAAAGCCATGGAGAGAAGCGAAATGAATTCTGTGCTGCTTTGTTCACTGGGAAGGGGGGAGGGAGGAAAGGTATACCAAAAACTTTGTTTACAGGAGAAATACTGGGGAAGAAGCAACATGACTTTTAAAGAACACAGTTATCTCTCTCAAATCTGTTCTAGTTTCTCAGAGGAGTCATTGGCTTTGCAGGCAAAGCTGATCTGATGGAAACAGTCTGCACAGAGGTCTCCAAGTGTTCCATCAAAGGCTCCTAAAAACCCCAGCCTATCGTGCCCTAATGGCCAGATAATCATGTATGAAAGTCCAAAGGTAGGCATCTACCTCTGTAATGAAGCACCTGAATAAATGATCTGCTTTTTTGAAAAGTTTTTTTTTTATAGTTTCATCTCTTGTAGCTCATTTCGTTGGGAGGAGAACGTGGTTTTGGCTCTGTAGAAAGTATGGCTGGTTTTATTCAGGAGTCCAGCATTAGGCATACAAGACTGGTACGTTTGCCACTTGATGTCCTTACAGGGACACACTTTGACACATTTGACTATAGCCAGCTGCACTAATTGCAGAAAATAAAATATCCCTTTTGCCATATATGTATGGAGGTGGGGAATAAACCACTTAGTTCTATCTTTACACTTCACCTGATTAGATGGGCAGAAGAGTAGATTACCACTGAATTTAAATATCAGCATTCATTTGTTAATTGTAGTGAAGGTCTAGACAAGAAATGTCAACTTCATTGTACTAACCACTCTATAAAAACTCATAGTAAAGACACAAACACTGTGCATGTAGGAACAAAGACAGAGAAATTCGTAATATACAGGTACAAAGACTGGATGAAATAATCATGAGATCTAAGAAAATAATACTATCCCCTGCTATTAACAGTAGCAGCACTTAGAACAATGACAACATCAACAAATCCTGGCTGGCCTGGCAGAATCCAGTGTGCCAGACTCCCCCATGATCCTCAGGTGTTCTTCCGTAACACTGCTGTTATTGAGAAGGTTTTACTGTTCTGAGGCAAGAGAAAACAAATTTCATTGTACAATCTCATTTCTCAGTTTMATTTTCCACTTTTTGCCTGAAAAGAGCAAATCTCTATCACAATAACAAATTAACCCCTGAAGACACTAGATTGGCCTGAAAGTTTTCTCATTTGATACTGATGCTGTCACTTTGGAAATAGTCTTAAAAGAAAACAACATTTGAAGTTACACCTGTTTATTAATAGAATCTAGAAACTGCAGAGCCTGTATATTTTCAAGTTTTATAAAAAGTCTTTCTATAAAGCCATTCACACAACCAGTTATTTGGGTTGAAAGGCACTCTACATGAAAATATTGGCTTTAATGTTAAGGCCAGGAATAGCAAAGCTTTGCTAGGTTCTCTGTTTCAAATTCTGCTGTAAATTTGGTGACTTCATTGAAATTACACTGGGGATCACTCCAGGCTCTCCTAGGCAGCAGGTATTCTATAAATTTAACGTTATAGCAAACCAAACTCTATATCAGAGAAAGCATCATCTCACAAGCCCATCTCTCTTTTTTATGGAGTCTTTTTTTGCACGTGTGTAGCTCCTGTAAGATTTGTCTGAGCCTGCCAATAAAAATAGTAGGATTTTTTTTTTTTTTTTTTTTTTACTTTATTTAGAAATTAAGGAACAAACACAATTCTGATAGTTTGTTGCAACAGTGGCTAGGAAGTGAGAAATGTGCTTTGGTAGGCAGGTACAACCATGTGCACGTTAACAAATGCAGTGAAGGTCACTGGCTCTTCAGGAGTTTCTAAATACCAGTCTGAAAGATGCTGAGGGCCAAATGAGGGAAATGTAAATTGCAGCTGTAAAACTATTTCCTTGCTGATGATTGTTTTGTATTGTTCCATTTTTTCTTTTCGATTTCAAGGTGTTAATTTTACATGTCCTGGGTATCTTCTAAAGAAACATGGGGATTCCTGCCAAAGAGCTGAATGGCTGGTATTTTGCCAGAAAGACCTCTGCCTGCCCCCAGGATTGTCACTCTGTCCCTCCTGTCTTTGCAGAACTAATTACTTGGAGGAATTAAATTACAGTAACAAATCGGCACCTCATCGTGATTGGAATCTGTTTGAAGTAGGCCTTTTTGTGACTCACTGTATTTTATAATTCCTTTTAAAATGGCCTGTTGAGTAGATCTCAGTAAGATTCATGCTGGTGGGACAAAGTCTGTGGCACACTGCCATTTTATTTTAAATTGCTCTGAAGAATGGTTGCTCTACTTTGAAAGCAGACTCTAAAAACAGCCCAGAAGGGGGATGATGGCTCAGTTTTTATTGATTCAATCATCTTGTCATCATACTCAAGTATAAAGATGACTTTTCTACTTGCAAGCCTTGCAGACCCCCCCAAGTATCTGAAAGTCAACCTGGCTTCTCTTTTTTGCAGAGACTGTTAAAAAGTCTGGCCTGATTTTGCCTCTGCAGTTCCACTGACTGAGTGCATCTCTGATAGAAGGGTAGGATTGCAAGGTAACTGCTCCCATGACCCTGCCTTTTTGTCTATTTCTTTGCCTCTAGGAGATTCAAAGAYCTTTTTTCATAGATGGAACAAAGTTCTCAGGTATTATTAAAAAAAACACAAACAGTGATTCCATTGGAAAATGCCTATTGATAGAACCCAAAACTTCTCAGAGCAGTATGACAGTTTTGATCCTGCTTTCCGTCACAGAAAGTTTCCCAGATTCAAGATGAAACCTGGTCAGAACAGGGAAAAGAATCTGACTCTACAGTTCACTGTTAATGGCATTTGGGTTAGATAAGCAAAAGGAATTGAATGTTGTCTCAGAACACTGCACTGCCTACAGCTCTATATGAAAAAGGAGGAATTACAGATCTAACCCCCCCACTTTTTAGCCTAACAGTGTTAGCATCTCCAGTGTTAAATGATTCTATCTGCATCAAAGATCTGTTATTCTGGTAGCAATTCATCTATGATCAAAAAAGATAGGTATCAAATCAAGGGCTATCTCATCCTTGGCAAAATAAACATTTCACCTTCCACATGCAAGGATGAAAGAGAGAAAATACTAAGCTTTATTGCATGAGGTAATCCAAAGCTCATCTGTGTCTGAGATATTGGTCTTACAGCTTGCTATAAGGTTATGTATTGTTACAAAAGTCTGGACTAAATTTGTTCACTTTACCCACTTGAGCAAGCATCTATCAGACAGGGTCCCTTAATAAAAGGACTGTATTCTCCTACTCTGACTCCCCACATATTGTCATTTGCTCCCTAAATCATTCCACCTGGAAACACTACTCCTGGAACAAAGAGATCATTCCAGGTGAACAAAGGTAGCCCTAACAAAGAGAGTAAATACAAAATGAGAGTGCAGAAAGAGTTCCTCAAAAACCTTAGTATGGATTTATGGCTTACCAAATTAAGGGAGTGTGACAGGTATGGTGCAGTCTTGCTTTAGTAGTCAACAGGGAAATTTCCTGGGGAAACTGGAGGAGCTCCAATTCTGAAGACAGTATCTGGAAACCGGGCAATTCAAATGTTTGGTCAGAGCCTTGCACTGTGGTCAGATTCCTGGCTGAAATCTTCATCCTAATATTAACACTACATGTCCTTTCATAAATTGTTTACCTTCCATGTGACTTAGTTCAGACTCCATCCAAAACCCACAGCAGCCAGGTGGTCTGGGTTCCTCCTGATTCTCTCATCGGATGTTATAGCCTTAATATATATAACTTTTCATACATGAGATAAGTCTGAATTGTCTCTGAAATGCTTTCAGGTGGTAGGTTCTAGAGGTGCAAATGCAAAAGATAATAATGGTTTCTAATCATGGGCTGATATTAATGTTTATTCTCAGTTCATTTTAATACTTTTGTGTGACAGAAGAGTGGGAAACAACACATAAACACTCTTTGTAGCAGGACCTAAGTTTGGAATTGTGAAGAGAGAAATAACAAAGCAAAATGTGTGGTTGAAGTTAGGAACACAAGAAGGAAATAGCACATTGACATAAAATTAGGAAATCTATAAGCTCAACAGCTGAAGAAAACAGCCCACTAAGTGAGAAGAGAGGACCTGGAAAGCTGGAAAGAAGCTGGAAGATAAGAGTAGGTAGGACATTTTGTATAAAAGAACAATGAAAATTTTCAGTTTCTGAAGCAATTAATTTCCAGSGAATTAAAATGTGAAAGTGTAGATTTTTTATGTGGAAACAGCATTCCGATCCAGGAAAACCAAAGAAAGAAACCTGCTGCCATGGCTTCCACATTGCATGGGAGGCTAAGTATGGGTGAAACATGTCAGGTCTGTCTCCCTCACTTTAATGTCCAAGCACCTCAGGGGACAAGCATCCCCCCAGGTTATAAATGTACCCTGTCCTGAATTTCATGAGTGGGCATAAATATACTTGCAGTGTCTTACCCAAAGCTAAAATGTGACTGACTTCTACTGAACATGATAAAAAACACTTTGGGGAATAAATTGAAATAGACTGAGTAAAGCAGTAGAGGCAGCTTTATCAGAAGAATAGATCTCAGTGACCTCTTTAGTCAAAAAATTGTCATCTAGAGTGCCTGATGACAAACTGGAAACTTCAATCTGCAAAAAAATTATTAAATAATAATTAATACTTAACTAGGAGATACATTTTGGAATTATAGTCAGACAGTTATAAAGGAGACATTGCTTTTTAATTAATAGTTTAATCGAACTATATGTATTAAGAGCATTACATTAAATAAAAAATGTAAAAAGGCATCCTCAGTGGAAAGAAAAAAACCAAACATCAGTTTTGTAACTCTTTGCTCTTCCACTTGGAAGAGAAGACCAGCCAAAAGAATGAACGGAATGATATACATTATACTGCAAAATAGCATTCATTCCTACATCAATTTTTTCAGAGTTTCTTGTTTTGTAAAACACAACTGACTAAATGTAAATGCAATGTAAGACATCTGTAGAAAAGCTTAGAGAAGATTTTGAAGTGGTTGTAAAGCAARGAGAACTGATAATGCTTTCATACTAGATTAACAAATCTATTGTTTATTACCTCAATGATACGGCATGCTGTGAGGTGCCTATGCTCATGCAGTAATGATTAGCTAGTTGGCTAACTTCCAGCCAGTAGGGTTATTAACACTATATTGTGAAGCCTCAATGTAAGGCTGATTTTCTTGGACTGTATATTGCATGCGGAAAACTTGTATTAATCAATATAAATTATTCCCCAAACAATAAGACACAGTARGGGTGAGCAGGAAAGGCTGGAAATGAGGTGTTAGTCCAAAAAAATCAAAAGAATAAAGAAGGTCACATGTTCTGTCTCTAATTAATGTTGAAGGAAAGTCTTTGAAAGGCAGAAGTCTAGTGGCTAAAGCAGAAGACTCACAAACCAATGGCCTGTGCTTTGTTAGAAGCAGGAYTGGGATGTAACTTGAGGCAAGCCAAGTTTTCCTCATTGTGCTTCAATTTTTACCTATAAAATAAGGGTGAAACCTCCCTCCTATTAAAGAACCATTAATATATTAGATGGTTGACTGAGAAAGCTTTATATTAGACAATAGGTGAATTGCAGAATTTAAGACATGATATTGAAATAATATGAACACATATAGATGAAGTCCAGAGTATAGATATCTTACTGATATTGTGGTTACCTTAGTTGTTTTTTATTTCCCTTATTTTTGAAGTAGTAGCCTCAGGTATGTACTTCCTGAACTGCTCASCATGCCATAAATCTCAGTGCTAAGTAGTGTCAATGCAGTATCTGACACTATTAACTAGGTTAGGAATTGAATAAGAGCATGTAGAGTTCAAATGGACTATTAGTGCTTGTAGGCCACCAACCTTTGAACCGACAAAAAATCGTTCTGCTTATTTGAACCCATGCTACTTCTTCTCCTATGGTTGCGTATTGGAAATCAGAAAGAAGGAAGACTAGTCAGCTTGATGGGTCAAGTCAGAGGAACTGTGCATAACTAGTGACTTCATGTTCACCTTTATGGACTATCAGGTATCCATTTCTGGCCTCAGCCAGCATGTCTGTAAGTTGGATGTGATACATACCTCACAGGTGTGTTGTGGGTCAGATGTCTTTAGAGTGTTAATTGGGTTAATGAAAAGTGCTATGGAAAACATTGCCTTGAATAGACACAGAACTGCTGCCCAAAGAGGTCCTGGCATCAGCCAGATTTCCATGTGGTTGGAAGACTCCTCAATACATTTTGCTTTCAGTTTGTTTTTGTTTATATACAGCCATGAACTCTAAACTACTTCTGCAGCTCTTAGCACTGAGAGGGTAAATTGAGACCACAGTGCTTACTGGTAGTGCCACTTGGGTTGGATTATGTGCTAGGGCCAGTCGACGAAACCATTTCCACACATGCTTAACACTAAGCATATGAGTGGAAAGATTGACATCTATGTGACTACATAAATATTTTTAAATAGTCAAGTAAAGCATGTGCTAGCCCACAGGCTTAGGCTTTGATTTCACTAAGCAGTGTACACACTGCAGCCTTAAACAGAACAATAATTCTACCCTTGTTGGACAAGATATTTCAGTACATGCTTAATTTTTAAACTGGACACATAGACCCACTGCGATCCGTGGGACCACTCGTGCGCTTGTGCCTGAAGCTAAGCATATGCTTAATGAACTGCTAAAGTTGGGCCTGACAATAAACAAGGCTGCTGGTATCCTGAAGGTCCATCTGCCTCCCTGGTATCTAAACCTTGATGGAAGTGGTTTAAACTGACATGTTTTACTTCTCAGTTGGAGTRGACTGAGGGCATACAACATGGCCAGTTATAGCCAGCTTTGCCATCTGCCTGGGTTTTCCTAGATGTACTCTTTTTTTCTATCTACCATTTTGGTCTGGATAGAAGATATTTAATTTTTGTAAATCCTAGACAGAAATATGTCAGCCCTGGGGTCAGCAGCTTAGTTAAGAAGCCATGACTTGGTGTCAACAAGTTGTAAGTTTGTATCTACAGTTACCCTTAAAAAAATATTTAAAAATAGTTTTAAACTATATAAAAGACACATGAAGGTGTCTTTTCAGAACTGCAACCTCTTTCACTCTGTGTAGCCTTAATTGAATCAAAGTACACTTTTTCTAGACCGTGTTGTTTACAAGGTGTTGCAATACTTGTGTTTTGTCTCCAGTTTCCAATATTAAGGATATTAATGCTATGAAATACTTATATTTAAGCAAAAAAACTCTTAGAGAGATTTTTTTTTTCTGAAAATATGGATGAACACTAGCAGTCAGAAAGCAGTCCTTGAAAATATAATTAGCTCTGCTGAGCAAATAACAAAAGCTTTGTTACCCTGCCACACAGCACATCTAGTAAGTGTTTGCACATCCCTAAAGCTGAATTACTAGTGAAGTGAATAACTTTGAAAATACACAGATTATTATAGTTTGCTTCCTTACACTTTTCGCATCATGTAGATAACATGAGGCTGGTGTATGAGGATGGATATAAGTGAAATAGTTTCCATGAATATACATTTACTTTGTCATATGCATATAATATATGGACTGAAATATCAGATATGAAATTAAAAAAAAATGGAGAGGAAAATAATCAAAAGAAATATAATTGAGGGAATGAACAGAGAGGAAAAGTGGATTTACAACTGGAAAAATGTAGAGAACAGAGATTTGAGAAAGAAAATGGAATGATTAAAAACTAACCATAAAATAGTTATTAGAAATACATATGATGAAGTCAAAGCTTAGCATAAGGAATAAGTAGACACAATTTCTAAAATATGACAGATTATAAGAGAAAAAAATTAAGAGAAAACCCAAAGGAAATTAAAAATAGAGATATGGTAAGGATCTAAATGAAAAGTTTAAATTTTTGTACGTTAGCAAATACTTAGCTATTACCAATTATTTAAAATTGTTATCAATTTAAAGGATTATCAACAGAAGTTGTAAATTCTGAGGTAATATTCTGCCTTGTTTGATACTATAATAATGAAGTGCATATACTTAAGGTGATTATGCCTCTAATTAAATGGGATTATTCCTGAGTTAAACTTTAGTTCCTCTTGGTTAGCCCTGTGATACCCTACTTGCTTTATTCTATTTATAAGATGGTAAAAAAGGGAAGGTCATTAAAAATAAAATGGAAACGTGGAACTAGTGAAGACTGCATAGAAGTGTCAATGTCTAGATATTGAAAACAGCCAACTAATGGAAGAACTTACCATGGGAGCTAGCAGATTCTCCATTGTTTGAGATGTTGCAATTGAATGCCTTTCTGAAATGCATCTTTTATTCACAAATTATGTGTCTGATGAAGAAATTGTTAAGACTTTTTTCTCTGTGGGAAGATTGGCAACCACAACTATTGTGAAGTGAAATATTCTGTTGCTGCTCTTTCAGAATAGCTCCTTGTGTTGACACGCTGTTGCAGTGATATCGTTTGTGTGTCAGGATAGAGTGACTATGTAGGCGAGAGCTCCKGTAAAGTAGCTAAATCCCCAATGGCTATGCCTGTCTGTTTCTATTGCTAGGCAAAGCCTAGCTAGGACGTCCCACATTTCATGTGGTAGCAAATGGCATCAGTAGTGCCTATCTCCAATAGCATGAGGAGAAAGGCCTCAATTATCTCCAACTGTATTTTTTTAATCATTTTTATCTACTTGGAAATTGTTCGGATACCAAGAGAGGAACATAAAGCTTTTCTTGCCTCTTAAATGCCTAATTTGCAGATTGCTGGAAGTGAGAGTGGGAACATATCACTGCATGTTCTATTCCTAATGCCTTTCCCATGTGTTTGTTACTGGACACTGGCGAACCTTTTATGTGAACCAGCACTGTAACTCTTGCATCCTTTGCTCTTATTTACCACGGTTTAGTTACCCCCAGCACAGCTAGTGTTACTAGTGCTTACTTCCTACCTGATAGCCTGTAGATCAATTTTATTTCAGACACTTATTTCATCTAACACCTAACTCCTCCATGCTTCAGATACCCTGAATAACAGCTGGAAGTTCATTGCCTCCCTGCAAATCTTGGTCAAAATGAATTTAAAATGGCAATGAGATCCTGTTATCCTTGTATGTCTGTACGCCTCTCTCAAGAGCTTCTGGAGATGACAACTAAAGGCCTACCCTGTGTATTAAAATCTCTCCACATACCAAGATCTTTTCATTTATCCAGGTGGTTTTACTAATGACCTAATTATAGCTTGTTGTCACCTTCTGATATATTGGATTATTTGATTTTTCTGCCATGTTAAGAAGACTGCCCCATCTAAAATGTTAGGTATTCTTGACATTAGTTATAAAAGTAAAATTAAACAGATAAAACAAAGCTTTTCTCCACCCTCCTTCCTTAAATATCACAGCAAAATTGAACCCTGTATGAAACAGAAACCATATAACTCTCTTTTGCCATGTCACTTCTCTTGGAGATGGACAGGCTTTAATCTCTACAGCAGGACAGCTTCTCCACTTGCTTTTCTAAATGAAGAAGGACACACACCCTTCTACCCATSTTTATGACAGTATATAAGATAATATCTTAAATACATTTTGCACCATTAGCTCCTTCATAGAACAAGTACATTTTGAACAAGTGCAGAAAAATCAATGACAGAGAGGAAAAGACATATCCATATGGTGTGTCCTGAAATATGACTGATTCAATCACAACTCAGAAGGGTTGCTTTAGTTATTTTTTGTTGAATATTTTATTTATAAAGTAGGTCTTTTGACCTTAGTTTATGCTAGAGAGAATGCCTGTAAATGAGATGACTATGAGCTAGCGGCCCCTTCACACTAGTGAGCCCAGGAGTTAGGGGTCTTGTTCTCTCACTGTCTTGCTGCTCTCCTGGTCCCTGTTTGTTTCTTTTATGGAAATATTTACGTTCCTTCATCACCAGATGCTACCACGAGATCTCTACTTTCTATTATGAGGCCATTAGTTGAGTATGAAGGTTTGTTTTTATTTTGGTTGAAAACTTGACTCTAGCACTTTGATGGGTCCCAAGCCTTGCCCCTTTCAGTGATGACAGACTCTGATGGCACCAGAGCCAGAACACKTCCCCTCTATCTGAAAACATTTGGGATCAGGTCAGAGGTGCCAGAACACAGAACAAAGAAGAAAAAAAATCCAAGAAAAGAACCCTGAGGTCCATGGCATCATCCAAAGGGAATGCAGGAAGAAGTAAGAGAAAAAGAAATCAGCTGCTACTGTGAATCAAGTGACCAGAAGTCTGATGGGAGGTTGTTTGGAAATCAGTGTTTATGAGAAAAGTTTATGGAGTTGCAAGGGAAGACATGGARCAGATGAATATTTTAATCTAATTTTTTCTGTCGTAAAGTGTTGCTGCTATTTATAGCTCATAATAATCAATGTACTCTTGGTAGAAGAGAATCAGGTCAAGGAATACTTAAGCAAACTGAACATACATAAGTCCATGGGCCCTGATGGGACATACCCATGAATACTGAGGGAGCTGGCTGATGTTATTGCAAGGCCATATTGATTATCTTCCAATGATCATGGTGCTGGAGAAGTGCTCGAGGACTGAAGAAAAGCAAATGTCATTCCTATCTTCAAGAAGGGCAAGACGGAGGACCCAGGGAACTACAGGCTTGTCAGCTTCATCTTGATCCCTGGGGAGGTGACAGAACAAATCCTGAAAACCATCTCCAGGCAGATGAAGCACAAGGAAATCATCAGGAGTAGTCAGCATTGATTCACCAAGAGGAATTCATGCTTGACCAACCTGATAGCCTTCTACAGTGAAATGACTGGCGTGGTAGATGAGGGGAGAACAGTGGATATTGTCTACCTGGACTTCAATAAGGCCCTTGACACTGTCTCCCATAAGATCCTCATAGAGAAGCTGTTGATGTATGGGCTGGATGAGCAGAAAGTGAGGTGGATTGAAAGCTGACTGAATGGCTGGGCCCAGAGGGTGGTGATGAGCGGTGCAGTCTAGTTGGATGCAGTGACTAGCGGTGTACCCCAGGGATCAGTACTGGGCCCAGTCCTGTTTAACGTCTTCATTAATGGTCTGGATGATGGGGCAGAGTGCACCTTCAGCAAGTTTGCTGATGACAGCAAACTGGCTGATATGCCAGAGGGTCATGCTGCCATCCAGAGGGACCTCAACAGGCTGGAGAAATGGGCTGACAGGAGCCTTGTGGAGTTCAACAAGGGGAATTACAAAGTCCTGCACGTGGGGAAGAGAAACCCCATGCACTGGTATATGCTGGAGGCCACCCAGCTGGAAAGCAGCTTGGCAGAAAAGGCCCTGGGGGTCCGGGTGGACACCAAGTTGAACATGAGCCATCAGTGTGCCCTTGTGGCAAATAAGGCTAATGGTATCCTGGGCTGTATTAGGAGAAGTGTTGCCAGCATGTCAAGGGAGGTGATTCTTCTGGCAAATAATCTTCCTGTGAGTTAGTATTAAAACAACAATAACAACACAGAGACATTTTGTTGCTGACTCAGTTTTGAGGAATTTGTTTTGGTTTTGTATGTGACACCACTGAAGGTTTTTCAGTAAACTGGAGGAGGCAAGGGGAAAACGAGAGTAGTTAAATGCGGCAGCATTATACAAAAGCTTAATTATGGGCCYCACATATCAGCAGTTTCTCTTAATTTTGGAGTTTTGTTTTGTTTTGGCTTCCAACTCTGTGTAACTCATGTTTCTAGGTTGTCCAGTTAACAGGTCTGAATCCTTTTCAGACTACTCCCCCCCTCCTCACACACCGCAGTTGAACCCCTTTGTCCTGCAGAAGCAACCTGCCCTTAAGAGATGGATGGTGATACCTGCAGGCCTCCCCAGGTAAGGGAGATACATCCCTCCTACGCTAGATGCTAACCTTCTCCCCACGCCCCATGAGCGGCTGGCCCTACTGCTATGAGCTATCTCACCTGATAACACTAGATTATCACCCTGTAATTCCTCCCACTTTGCCGTTTACTCCCTCCAAACATCGCACTCGCAGATGGTGAGCATCTGTCCTTCCTCTTTCCAATCACTATTTGGCCATGCCACAGCACGCATAGTTCTTTTTAATCTTTCCCCATAATTAAGTGAAAATCCAACTTAAAAAGAGCCGTAATAAAGTTTCTTCTCCTGAAATTAAATATAAAAATAGTTGCTTCTTTTTATGTATTGTAGGCGATTAATAGGGAGTGGGGCCATTTCAGTAAGGACTTCAAACAAATGTGCCTTCGTGCAGCAGTGCTGTTGCTGCTGGGGAGGAAGAGATCTGTTCTGCCTGCTGACACTGGGTTTTCTCTTTCATGGCCATTTTTCATACCTGCAAAACAGTTTGTGGACTCTTTAAGCAGAAAAGTGGGGGAAGGAGAGAGAGAGGGTTGATAGGTCTACATTAGCTCATTAAAAACTGAAAAACCATTTCTATTTTACATAATTTAACATGGCAAACTATTAAAAAAAAAAATAAGGTGAAAACTGCAACCCCTAGGCATGCGTTTAAAACATCCTCATTTAGATGCTAATTTTGATTCCTAGTGTATGGCTGGTTAAAAAAAAGCCATTAACAAAGGGGCAGATTACTTAAAAGGCATTATTAGGCAAATATGTATGAGTTTTCTGATACCAAGTGGCTCTTTTATGACTGAATACAGCTGCTAAGTAGAGTGACATGGAGATACTTGTTTTAAAAGGAAAGAAAAAAACACCAGATTTTTTAAAAAATAAACCAAAAAACAATGATTATATAGAGTGTAAATCACACAGGTAAAAAAAATGTTTTAAAAGGCAAGTAATACTTTCTCCTTTAAATATTTAGAAAATGTGTGGCTCTGCAGGTGATGTATATTACCAGCTGAATTCTAGGATGTACCTAACATTTAGGTAATAGTGAAACAAATGTTAAAATGTTCCTATTTAATTCTAATCATATATCCTGTTTTGTGTGTTAGTAAAATAGCATTGACAGAAAAGTGAAATGAGGAAAATAACAGGCAACATGAGAGGAAAGTGCATTCTTTCCAGCTGAGACTGAACTCATGACTGGCAAAAATAAGGTTATAATGATATTAAAATGAAAACTGTTCAGACAGAAAAGATATAAGTAAATGTACTGTGCTGTATAAATTAAATGAGTAATAGAGGATGGGCAGATGGTTGTTTAACTGCATCACAGTAAAAGAACAGTGAATAGGTCTTCACTGAGAGCTCTCCTTCTGAACCTGAATAAAATTTTCCTTAACAGGGGAAAGGCTAAGGGAATTTCTAACCCTGAGAAGAAGAAATGAATTTGAAAAGCAGAGCTAATTTTGACTCTGTCTTGGTTGTCAGGGTATTTGAATAATTTTTGTGTTCTCTGTAAATTATCCAGTTAAGAATAAGGTGCCTAAGCAAGAAACAGCTGATCATTCAGATCACTGCAGCCCCCAGCAGCCACAGAAAAGGTATTTTTGCTCCGGAGAGTCCATGGTGTTCTTCACGAGCCCTTCTCTTGGTAACCACAGGGCAGTTTGCATTTGTTAGCAATAACGTTTAGACTATATAATGAAACATGTATTAGAAATGAGAGCAGCTCTTTCCCTTCCTCCCTCAGATTTTCCCTTTTACATGCAACATTAAAACTTGTCAAAGCAGATTCTCCTTACACCACAGTTCAAGGAATTACACCAATGTAAAACTTGAAGTAACTGTGGAGAGAACTCAGCTCACCAGCACATCTTGTTAGCTGAAGCAGAAGAGAGAGAAAATGAATCATTTGTTATGAAAATGGGATATTACATGAATATATAAGAAGAATCGGATATCTGTCTCTGTGTATTAGTTGAGCTTTTACATTCCCCTTCATTAATAAAAAGGTTAGAAAAAAAATACAAGTATTTAGTGACTCACGTTGTAGTTCTTTAAAATGCACCAAGGCAATCAGTATCAGTAGAGCTACATACATCATCATATTTAAATTGCTTTATTATTGCCTGGGAGCCCAAGTAAACAGGTAAATGAAGAGTGACCATGGAAGTCTTATCTGAAGTTAGTCCCAAAATACCTATTTGATTCAAAACAATTATTTTACGAAGTGGTTTGTATTTTATATTTTTAAAGCTTAGCACCATTGAGTATCTTTGAATTATTACATATGCTTACTTCTCCCTTCATTTCATTATTTTAGGATGAAGCAAAATAAATTGAGATTTCAAGAAAAGCAGAAGTAGACTGGCCTAAACCAAGGATAATTCATGATTATCCATCCCAATAGTACTGCTTTGTGGACTTGCCAAACGAAATTGAAAAGTGAGTTAACAGCAAATGTAAAGCTTTTTCCTAGCAGAGCTGTAATGTGGAAGTGGAAATGATTTGGCAATATCCCACACAACTGAATCCTGGCATGAGGTAGAGCTGAGATAAAGATGGAAGAGTTTATGCTACTGTTTTTAGTATAGGTGTATATTAGTTTTCTGTTGCAATTCAATTAATTGCCAGGTAGCTAGAGGTTGCTTAGTTGTATGTAAAGGATATTGTGGCTATATTGTAAGTGAATGTGATTTATTCCAGGAGCAGTTTATAGAAGAAATGTCTATTCTAACTTTCAAATGTGCTAATTATTTCAAGTTAATCGATTAAGTGCAGAGGAATCCTTATGAAACAGGGGATGTTCTGCTTCAGGTATTTATTAAACCTGAAAGAGCTATTTGAAGTGTACTGCTATGGAAGTAGAAAGACAGTGTGTTTGTCTACCAAAAGGAGTGAATGAGTAGCCTATATACACTACTCGTAGGCAAATGCAGGATGTGAGACTTGAAAAGTGAAAGATGGTGAATGAATGTAACCTGTGGAATATAGAACAAAAGTGAAAATCACAGTTTAGTGAAGAAGAACCAGTGGAAGTGTGCAGCAGGGGAACAAGCAGAATGAACAGAACTAGGCTAGGTGTATGAAAAGGAGAGAGATTTAACTTTAAATGGAGGAAAATCTGTCTTTGCTTTGCATCATAATGTCTGGAGAGAAATTAGTAAGGGGCTGTAACTCTCCCCTGTATTTCTGTGAAGTTATTTCTGATATCCCACTGTATGGGAATGGGTAATCAGTGTTTCAGACAATCAGACAATCACAATGTTGAGTGCAGAGGAAGGAGGAGGGTTCAATACTGCAATTAAAAGAAGGAAGGCCATTTAGTAATAAAATATTCCATGCAGATTTCTTTCAGTCTTTGGGATTTGGGCACTCTTCAGACAGAGACAGACTAAAAAATTCAGATAAGTTTATGTTTGGTGGGAATCTGTAAAGAAGAACATGCTGAATCTATGGCTGCTACAGATGGACAATTGGCCTGTATATTTTGCATGAGAGATAGAGAAAATCATCAAGCATCAAATCAAAGAAACTAAGTATATGCTGTTTTAAGAATACTGTAAAGGAGTTGCAGTAGCATGTGCTTGCTATCCCAGCCATCCAAGATTTACCATGGCTCATAATATTAGTTAAAATGGCAGTGTCCTCTTCCCTTTTGTGTTTTTTCTAGCTCTCTGTTTACATATGCAGGTATCCCCTCTGTTGCAGGGCAATGGGAGGGTTCACGAATAAGCCAAGAGTCAAGCTTCTTTTTTGTAGGTCCTTCTCCTTTCCTAACAAGTGAATTGGATGTGGTTGTTGTGATTATATGGCCTGCAGCATGTGGTTTAGAAGGTGAGATGCATATTTGGGGGATTGCTCTTTTGTTTCTTTTTTGTTTGGAGGTTTTTGTTTTGAAGTGCTTTTTAAATAGATATTATTCAGCAATAGATATTATTCAGCTAGGGTCTCTTTTATCTCCTGGTTGATGTGATATTACCAAAAAAGTCCAGTCCTCTAGAGCATGGACAAAAAAAAATGTATATTTTCTATGCTTGAGGTTTGAGTGACGAGGGTAAAAGAAGCAACAACTTGACTGAGACAGTACCAAATAAAGATGAATTAAACAAGAGGAGTGAAAATTGAATTTTATCAAAGCTGCCATTTCTGGCAAGTGTTTACCGCACCAGTTTATGATGAAATATTTAATAGTTCTGCTTCCTTTCAGACTGCAGTTTTTATTTCACCTCTCAAATAAGGGGCAAGTCCTGGACAGGAGGTCATTAATTTTCCCCTTCAGTCACCACCTCCTTAGAGCCAGTAGAGTTAATAGGGCTGCATATTAATCAGGGCCTTGAGTCCTCTTTGTAGGAGAAAGGCAGGAAGGAGGGGGTCTCTGAATTTACGCCATTAACTTTAGGTGACAAATAAAGGCTGTTCTTCCTGCTGGGCTGTCACTTAGGATGCCTGGTTACAGATGCACAGCTGATATGTTGTATTTTTATGTGGTGGTAAAGATAAAGAAGGGTTAAGGCAGGATGCACTGTACACAGTGCAGAGCTGAACACAAGGAATATGTTCCTCGCCAGGAACCAGTCTGAAAATGTCATTTATCCACGTTGTGCAATAAACTCTCTCACGCGGGCATCTCAGAAGCATAACCAGAAGCACTTCTGTGCTTGAAACAAAGGATGTTTTTCAAGTGTGGATAATTTAGATTTCCAAATCCCTATAACAGTCACAGAGATTCACCTGCTGTCCTCCAAAGGTCAAAGTATCCTTTAAAACTAAAGGATAAAACTAAACTGTGCCACAGAGGGCTGGAACAGGACTGTGGTGGTCCTTGGGGGTGTTCCTGAGAGGCTGTTGTCATCGCTTCTTCCGCCATGATGCACCAGTCCTATGGGGCTGCATGGAGTGAGCAGGAGTGCAGCAACAGTTCGGTCTTGTTTTTGTCCTTTTGAATTTGACTGACTAACCCACTGTCCTGATAAGGGCACATGTGAAAGAAGAAACAACAGGTGAAAGGCAAGGTTTGGGAAATCGTGCTTGTGGACAGCTGATTCCTACCTCCTCATACTTTCCTTGCTTCAGAGATCCAAAGATTAAATTAGCTATTGAAGTGGTGGCTTTGATTTCTCATGTCAAAAGGTTTAGCGTTTTTTCTAGAAGTGGAGAGAATGAAAGCAATTGCACATAGCTGAGCTAGGGAATAAGAAGTTTCCTCCACCATTACTTAAAGAAGGCAGACAGTAACAACCAAAAATAAGGCTGCTGGTGTAGGTAGTCGCAACACAGTCAGTCTGATATTGAAAAAACTAAAGACATTTTTCATTTTAAACACATGAATAATGCCACCCACTTCAGTCCCAACTGTAGTCAGTGGTGCTACTTGTGCTAAGGTTAGGTAAAACTTAATTAGGGCTACTCTTACAGGAGATATGAACCCTTAATTAGGAAAAAGAAGAGAGAGAAAAATTCACAGTGTCCTTACTTAAGTGCAAGACAAAATCCTTTTACATTACTAATTTATTTACATTTAATTATTTTTCCTCAATAGTTGCCTGAAGGGGAAGTTAGAATCCTCTCACTTTGGAAACTGAAAGCCACGTTGGTAATATGTTAATAAAACTATGATTAACAGTGCTGCTAACAATAACATAATCATAAGAGTTTTTCCCTATTTTCTATTTTGCAAATTCCCAGAATTTTCTAAGGTTTTCATTTTTTTAATGAAGATATAATTTTCAAATCATTTTTATGCAAAGTTAGGTACCTCTAATTTTTCTTTCTGCTCCCTAAGATGGAAGAGAAAGGAATGTCAGCTTTCAGAGATGTAGTGGGATAAAAAGACCTGATCTTCATCTTCTTTAATAGCTTTTCATGATTGGCTGGCATGTTTTGACTGAACTAGAATGTGGTAACTTTTCTTCGTGCTGTGAAATCTCATTAAACGGGTTTCACTGTAATTGTTACATAGAATAAGTCTTTATTTTCCTAATGATTTATTTTCCTGTGATATATTTTATGTAGAAAAAGAATATTTCATATCAACAGAGGTTGAGGTTGCATTGCTTGAGAAATCCTGTATTGTTCCTGGATCCTCATGAGAATTCATCTATATGCATTTTCATCCACATGCATTTGATTTGTTCTAGTGTAACTAGGTAAGCCTATAGCTCCAAAACATTGGTGGTTCCTAATTCCAAGCTCCCTAAGGTAACTTGAAATCCAGTTGACTTAAGGGATGAAGCAAGAGCTATTTATTTAAGTACAATGAAACTGCTTTCATTTCTGTGTTAGTTTACACTTCGTATTAGAGACCGTTTAAAATATATTTAACTGGAGTGTTCTTTCAATAAAGTTCACACTTCTTGTAATTGCAGGAATCAATCTTTTATTCCACATAAAAATTGATCCCCACTTGTTTTTATCTCTGCTCTTGGCTTCTCTCCTGGGAATTTTCAACAAAATTTTTTTAGAAAGACAGTGACATGAGGTTGATACTGGCATTGTCTCTTTCTCATCCTTGGATGATAAATTCAGGCAAGCAGAGGATGCTAACCTGTTAATAATACCTCCTGTTACTGCTACAAGATAGGCTGATAGAAGAACAGGAGAAAATACTGATAATTCTCCAGGGTTTGCAAATGGTGAGAGTGGAGCCAAAACTGAGACTGCCACTTGTCATGCTGACTGTTTCCATATGCTCTCCCATTTCTCTGCCTTTATCTAGTTGTTGTCTCCTGGCTTACTCTGCAAGATTTTTGGGACAGAGATATTTTTACTTTTAAAATGGGAAGGGTCTGGTTCTGTGAGTGGGAGGCTAGGCACTGCTTCAGTTCAAATGTATAGCAATAATGAATGGAGTATAAAGCTTTAACCAGGTTTTTTAGTCTCAAAACAATGGACAATGTGAATATTAGTCATTGCCATTCAATAATTTTGATATTGAGCCAGTTTCAAAATATGTCTTTATTGAATAGTTTTAGTTTTGCTCAGATATATGCTCCCAGTTAAAGAGAAGGTCTCCTGCTGTTGGTAAAGCTTTGAAGCTTTTTTATAGTTAGTTAAATCTGTTAATTCTTTTTGAAGTGATTTCACATGATTAAGGCTGTGAGTGGCCATAATGTATCAGGACAACAGCTAATTCTGTTGTGCTTTAGAAAAGAGGGTAAGCGTCTTTGATTTACCAATATTTTGGGTTTTGGTTTGGTTTTTTTTTTTTTTTTAATTTCCTATCTCCTTTTGTTGGGAGTCCTTGATGAGCAGAAAGTCAGTACTTTGAGCTGCTGGAGAGTGATTAACCAGCAGTATTATTTTAATCACTCCATATTTAGTTCCAGATGGGTTTAGCATGGATTTCAGGGCAAGGGTTCAAACGAACCCTTTTCCCATGGTCTCCCATAACTCCCTGGCCTCAGCTCTGCCACCAAATTCCCTTTCCACTACTTCTTTAATGTTTTAATTTTGCTGAGACAGCCTGGTATGTTAACTGGACCTGATGGCAAGATGCAGCCTGACCTAACAGGCGTAAGACCATCAGGACCAGTTGTTGAGTGTCTGTAAGTAAAGATTAGCTGAGTTTCTAGAAACAGAAGTGGGCAGTAAGTGTGATCCTAATGGGAACTATATCTGGGTAGTCAGATTTGCAGTTCTGAGACATGATACAAATGTGATTTAAATAAGCTGAATTACCACCCACAATTGATGTAAGGGGGATAGAAATGGACATGCGTGAGAAGTTGGAACTGGACATGCATGAGAAGTTTGGAATGGAAAAGTACTTCAGCAGTGAGGAGATGAAGAAGCCCAAGTCTCTTCCTGAGACATGTGAATCCCCCAGGGCCAATGTTTCCTTGACCTGAAAATTTGCTTTCTGTGGCTGGCTGACGTGCGATGGAGTGAGCATTTTTCCAACGCAGAAACCAGAGTCGCTGTTTGATAGTGCAGGGGAGGAACCTATGGTGAGATATGGAACTGAGCAGGGATTAGAAAGGAAATCTGGAAAACTTTAAGTGGTTTTTGGCTCAGTGAAAGGAAAAATTGGAACATTGTGGAGTGCAGCTGGTGAGGCCACAGGAAAGAAGGAAATGGCAGCAAACTCCTTCTAAGCTCCTGCCCCATTTTATGCAAATAAAATCTTACTTGGATTCCTTGTTCATGTTTATGGACAAAAATGAGGAAAATTGATGCAAATGCAGTGAAAAAAACCCCAATACTTAGGAAAAGGAAGTTCTTCCAAACACTGGGATGCTATTTCCCATGACAGCAAGGGAAAGTGGCAGGAGGGTAAAGAGGGGGGTGCTAGGCAGGGCCAGGGCAGTGGGGCAATTGCTTCTTTGGGTATGAGTACGAGGCAGTACGATGACACAACTACGGCCCCCTTAGTCCTCTCTTCCCTGTGAATCTACAACCAAAAGTTAATAACTTCTTGTCTTCAGTTTATAATGGTGAAGAAAAGAAAGTAAGAGGATGAGGGAAAGGCACTTTAGTAGCTGACTAGTGTCTGGTTTTCAATCCCACCATTCAATGATGAGCCCTTAACTGGGGAGCCACAGGGAAAATGCCAGAGGAGCAAAAAAGGAGAGGAAGAGAAATCGTGAAGGAAGAGAAATCAGGGAGGAGGAGAATAGCAAGTGAGGAGTGGTCAGAGTGGCTATCCTGGTGTCTGCCGCAGCAGGGATGGGTTTGGGACAAAAATAACAGCTGCAACAAGAGCACAGTATTTTGTTATGGCTCAATTCTGTTGCAGATGAAATTTCAAGAACAGCCTTTCAGCTATGGCTGTATGAATGCCTAAAAAAAATAATTTAACTGTACAGATCCACAGAATATATAAATCCCAATCCAACAAAACACTTGCCCATATGTTTAGTTCTAATGACATAAGCATTCCCAGCTGCTGTGACTAATGATATTATAGGTGTCTGAGTTATTCCAAAAATGTGGAAAATGGTTTGGGGTTGATCAATAATATTTGTGTCATAAATGCATCGTTTGTTGTGTTAAACATTTTTGTCACTTAAAAATAGATTTGAAAGGACTCTCCTAATACAATTTTTTTTAATTAGGTAAACTAAAACATTTATTTTTATTTTGGAACAAAGTGTTCAACATTTTTTCTCGTTCTTTTCCAGTTCTTTCTCCTTGCTTTCCCACCCAATTTATCCTATAGCAGTTTGGTGATGCTGGTATAGATTCATAAAATACTTTCAACTTAGGTAACTTTTTCTGAAACGACTTTAACATTTTTTTTAAAAACAAGTTTAAGTTCCGAATAAATGTTTAAGAATTGGATTTAAAGCAAAAGAGAGCATTTAATGGTGTGGAATAGAGGCAACAAAGGCAGATCAACAGGGATGTGGCAGCTTGTCTCCAGTGGATGCTAATAAAACGTGTCTGCTGCCCTGTACCATTATACAGACAGCATATGGAACAAATAATTCATAGATATCTTATTTTAAAATGTTCTGGAGAGTTCTAAAATGCTTTTCAGTTCCTTCTTTTGCATTCCTATAGCTTGTAAGGTCAGTATTTCTTAATTCAATATTAGAAGTCCATCTTTAGAGGTCTAGGAGGGAATGAAAAACTGCAGCTGAGACATTTTAAAGACCTTTAGAAACACCTATTTTATAAACATCAAATGCTTCAGTTTTAATGTCCAGGATCGTGGATAATAACCTTGGGCTAGAAATGGACTGCCTTGTAACAACAGAAAATGTAAGTTTCTCATTTTTAGCCTCAAGGAGTCTCATGGTTCATGAGATAACATACCCTTAAACCCTTCACAGACTTAAAGTTATTTGTGCTGAGCTTTGGGACAGTGTGTTTCCTGTAATGAAACTCTGTCTTTGGAAAAGGGTACCATTTTTAATGGTGCATGTTCAAATCTCCTTAAATGTTTGGATGGGAATGAGTAGTCCTGGACAGAGATGGATTAGTGGGCAGAGTGAAGGAGAGGCATGATTAATGCAGCTGCATTAAAAGATGCATGATAAATGCAATTTATCACATGGCTATCACCATCACATATGTGCTATATAATTTAATATTAAATAATAGTAGGAGGTTTGTTACCAAATGGTAGGAGCACGGATGAGGGTGAGGGTGATTGAGGGGTTAGAGTTAGGAGTGATGTATTCATTGATAAGAGTGTAAAGGATTATAATTGTAAAGGGGCTACTGGGTAATGCAGAGTAATCAAATATTGCTTTTTGTATTAATGTGATTTATTGCTCTTTCCTGAAATTAAAGCTGCTCAAGGCATTTTATGCTTAGGAACCAATTTTTGGAAAGGACTTGTCCAGTTTTAAGGAGGAAAAACATGTAGGGATGAATAACTCTACTCTACATAATTGTTCATATTCCTGTTATGTCCCACAATTTCACATGGGAAAGCAGTAAAATAACAGGAGAATTATATTATAGTGCCTGAGCCTTTCCTCTGCTTAAGTAATAAAATACTGTGACATTGATTTGTGGGATGTTACTGAAAATAAGTAGTATCTTTAAAGCTATCTTTTCTGACCAGCCATTTGCCTGTCTGATATGAGAGGGCTTGTATTTAATTGTCTCTTATGCAACTAGATGCAATTATTTTGCCTTGTTAGAAGAATTATTCAGACTCTGCTTCAGTGTTCTTTTGTTCACATTGTTAGGTTTTCTAATGAAAGTCAAGGCATATATTCCTGTTTTGATTAAGAGGTGAATGCTTTATTTAATTCAGAGTGCAGCCTAATACCATTGTGTTGGGATCTTGAAAGAGCAACAGATAATAATCTTTAGTATCTTTATAAAAGAATGATAAAGACGCCCTATTTCACCTTCCTTTTTATTGGGAAAACTTTTTTTTACAGGGCAAACACCTAGGAGGGGGAATACCACAGGCTTCCTGGGCAAGGTCCGGTGGTTATCGTCCTTCCTTTAGAGCAGGGCATGAAGTCACCAGCTCTCAACCCTCTGGTCCTGGAGACCATCTCACAGGGAGGTGTCTGCCAGCCCCCCTCCCTGTCACAGCCTGGGGGAGCAGCTTTTGTGACAGCCAGGATGCAGAAGAGGAGTGAGGTAGCACAGGGCAGAACAGGGCTGAGAGGGGCATGGGTTTGTTGAAAGGGAAATGCTGTCCACAGGCAGCTGCTGCAGTGTCTGATGTGAGGAGTCCAGTGCAGGAGGAAGAGAGGTTGGTACAGTTTCATAACAGGGCGTTTCCTCCTTCACATGGTTTCTGTGTGAAAAACCTTGACAGAAATATGACACAGGCAGGGGCACGTCTTGGAAGTAAAGGCAAAGAGCTACAGACTCCATTCTGCGGCTTTTCGTAATACAGTTCCCTTTTTACAGTTAATCTCCTTTGCCCACTGGAAAGCAGACACTAGATGCTACATCAGATGTCGTCCTCTGTTGTTTCAGCACTTCCAGACAATACTTCAGTCTGAGGTTTTTGTTGCTTTCTGAGGCATGTGCACACCAGTAGTATGAGATTTTTCCTTTAGATGCACAAGAAAAGACTTAGTTGATGCAAGGAGTGAGAGTTGCTTTGCTCTTCACTGTTCACAGCGTTTTTGCAATGATCTGATATCTCAGGAAAGGAGATTTCCACTGGATGCTTTTGACATCTGCACAGGAATCTACAGGATATTTTGGAATACAGGCCCTGAAAACTCCAAACAATGTGGCAGCTGCAGTCAAACTGGCAGTGGTCCCTGGTAACAGGGAGAGCGATAACAACCAGACACTGCAGAAAAAGGTGGACTGTGCCTGAACCTGTACCTAGGCCCTGCTTGGTTAACTGATGTAGCCGTACCTGAGAGTCTTGGATACTCTCCTTGGGATGGATCTTTACTAAGAATAGTAAGTATTGAGAAAATTTTGACCACATAGGTTCCTATAGATGCAGATTTGTGAGGAATGGAAGTAACTCCAAAAATGCCTTTGCAACACACTTTACAAGGTTTAAAGTGATGAAGAAAAACTCTGGTAGCCTTGTTCTAGGCTACCTTCATCTAGGCAGCCTTGATCTGATGTTAAACTTCTCGAAGTTCTGCACCTTCTTTCATTTCCAGGACTCTTATTCAGGATTTGGGTGCATGCCAACAATTAGTTCTGGAAGGAGAAGAAATCTGGTCAGTCCCACAAAAAGTACTGTGATGCTCTTCTCCTAGGAAGCCATCCTTATGCTCCCCTTTCTCTGAACTGCTTTCTTAGCCTTGAGGCAAGATCTAGTCCCGTCTGTCCTTTCTGATGCACATATCTACTTCTTCAACCATGCCCCGGAGTTGGTCCTTTCACCTTCTGTAAGAAAATCCATGTTTACGAAGAGTTTATGGTCCTATGGAGACAGCTTGCAATTTTTGTTTGGTATTTTCATTTCTATTTTTATTGTTCAGAAATATTTATAGAATACTCCTGTGTGGTATGACTGAGTTTGTTTTTACATGAACCTGAGCCTTATTACTGTCTGATTTTTTAAATGATATATGTAGCATTGTCACTGTACCAATGACAATACTCAAGTGGTACTGGATAAGCATAAGCAAGTGTAGGCACAAACAATGCTTAAATGTGATGAACCATAACAGGTAGGTCTTAAAAGCCAGTATATCAGCGTCCAGCATTGTGCTGTCTTAGGAATGAGTGTTTCAATGCACAAGTCATCCTTTCTATAGGTCACAGGCAAATGAGACTCCACAAGAGTGATGAGGTAATGTTGCTCTGTAGTACAGATAATATTTGTGCTTAAACAGTGCTTAGAAATATATATTCAGTGCTTAGAAATAAGCTCATTCTAACATTAGTACCTGAAATTATGGTTACATACAGACAATGTCTTCCATCTATTAAAATGCCTTTGAAGAGATTTCCCACCATTCCATATGACAGTGCAGGAAAAAAAAATTGCTACTTAATTTCAGGAAATGTTTAAAAAGGCAATCAGAAATAATCAAAAATCACCATCTCTTTTGGTAATGCAGTATGATATAAAAGTTGGAAATAGTAGCTAATTTCATGGAGCATTTCAGGAAGTTATAGCTCAGTTGATAGTCTTGGGTGGAAATAAGTGTCAAACATTAATTTAGCAATAATAGTCCTTTAGAAAGGAAGAAAATTAAATAATTGTTATTTAATGGCATACTGAAACATTAGAATCTTCTTATTCACTGTTTACCTGGAAGAATTCTCCATTTCAGCTCTTGCCACAAATAAATGTGAACAAATTACCATTTGTCCTGTTTAGAGAGCAAGAAATATATTTAACAAGTAAAGTATCTGTCTTTATTTGGACCAAACATGAGACAACAGAATTTGGAAGACTTGGGAATGAAATTAAAACAAATCATTTAAATAGCTTAATTGACTGAAAGTGTGAATAACAGATTGTAAGTATTTTCATAAATTCAGCAAATGCGCCGTAAGTGAAATTTATCATCCAGTGGATGGAGGGAGGTTTCCAAAATCCTACAGAATTTGTTATTTTCATTCCTGCTCTGCAAAAAATTAAGTACATGGGTAACTGTACATATATGTACTGTGTTCTCATGTCTTTGGGGGGCACAACATTCCTATGGATATATAATTTCCTAGTATGGAGCCTTTGAAGGTCCATCTATGTATCCAAGCATGTCTTTATGTGTCTGCAGCTGCTATCATCCACATGTCAAACACAGCTAGGACCAAACTCTACACGTCTGTCCTCTATGAGTGACCCTCTCAGGTTCACCTTCTGTATTCAGAAAGAGTGGGATTTGGCCCCTGGTCAAAATGCTGGTTTGGCAATAACAACCCAGCCCAATTCCCAGGGCAAAGCTCCCTTTAACTTCTGTTGGAGGCAGGGCCAAGCACTACATTTTCACCTCTGACTGCTGGTCGTGAAATCATGCATAATGTCATTAGAGGTTTTAGCTCAGATTCAAAGGTTAAATGGAAGGTCTATCCTTGCTTAAACCACAAAAGAAAATTGTTAGTCCTTGTTGAGTACTTAAGAAAGAATGGCTTGTCATAAACACTCAAATCTCTTTAGCCACAGAATTCCTAGGATTGCTATGAAAGGCTGTGATGCAATGAAATAATGGTGACAAGTGCTGGTAAATAAAGCAACCACTTTTGCAGCACTTTACCATAGCTTCCACCAACTTTTGTGTTTGAATCGGTAAATATCTTCTGTATTTCTTCCAACTCTCTTGTACTGTACTTTTCCCCTTAGCCTTCCTAACTGTACTATTGGCTATAGATTTTATTTATGCTTATGAAATATCTCTCTGCTGTTGTTGTTCTTCTGATCATGAAAAACAGTAGTATTTTTTGAAATTATATAATCCAGATGCATTTATTCATGATTTTTACAAAAAGTTCTCCACAGAGAACTTTTAGATCTTTAATATCTCTATAGATTTTATATAGATATTATAGTATGACCTTTCCCATGAAGTGAAGGTACATTCTTCTTTACCAGACAGAGGTCTAATGATGATTAAAAAAAAAAAAAACACTAAACTGCTTTTTAAAAAAATAACTTTCGTAGAGAAATAATGCAGCAGAAAAAATTTTAATTGGCAATGCAAATTATTATGAATCACAAATTGCAAAGTCTGTTAAGTTGCAGAAAGATGTGGATACAATATTAGCAAGACAATGAAAACTGCCAATTGTCTTGTGATAGGACTGTTTGTGTTTATATGCGTGAGGCAGAGGGAAAGTGAGCCCTATACTTAAGTGAAAATAGTAAGCCAAATCAATCCTGTTATTTTTTTTAAAGCATGGAAATCACAGCTTCAGGTGTCACAAGTGCTAACATGATATGGCATTCCAGCACTTGTAGCCATAGAAAGATATACTTTTTACACTTACTAATCTGAGTCTTGATATACTGGAACATCACCACCTAATCTTTTTATCAGAGCGCTCCACTAAAGTTAAATTTAACATCTCGTTTATTGGAAACTTAGCTTGTAAAATCTGGCATTTTCATGTTTTTAAGGAAGCATGGAAACACACATTTCTTAGCTTCTGTACTGTTTTAGCAGTTCATATTTTCACTTAAAAGTTCAAATTGGAAGGAATTTAAATGTTATGCCTAGGTACATCAATAAAAATACTTCTTCAAGCCATGGTCATACAAATCTATGAACAAGAGAGATGACAGTAAGAGGAAACATAGCTAATAAGCTACTTTTTTTTCCCTCCAACCCCAAATAAAAATTTACTTTTGAAGTGCACTCTCTACTTTGGGCTTAATGGGTGCTTGCCAGATACTAGCTGTGCTTTCAGAAAATTCTTATTAATATTCATTAACAAAATGTAAAGGAAAAACTTCTTGGGACAAAGGCTGCCCTTGGAACAAAGAAATTATTAAATCAACAGTTACTGCAGATTTCTGCATGCTGCAAGGACATTGACATGCCTAGTAAATTATGCCTTGCTTTTTTATATAAATTTCTGTTGTTTGGAGATCAAACTTTGTATGATGTGTGCATGGATTTCACATACTTTTTTCTTTTCTCTTTCCTACAAGGTGAGGTTGAAATATTTGTTTTCTGAATGCTAAGTGCCCTAGATTAGGATGGGAAGACAGAATGGGTCCCTGCTCTTCTCTTACCTTCCCTGGAGACTGGGAGCACCATTATCTAAAACATTTTGATGTTTGGGTCTTTACCCTAGAGGCCCAAAGGGAGATATGAGATGTTCTGCAGTGAGTTATCCTGAGCAGTGTTTATCAAGAACACCAAACACCTCAAAGGGCAGTTGAAAGAACACCAGTTAAGGTCCCAATGTATACCTGTGACCAGTCCTTATGAAGAGGACCAAGGGGTCTGCACAGTATCAGAAGTAAAAGCAGTTTTTGCCAGCTTTGTTCTGACAGCATCTCAGCACTTCTCTCAGAATTAACACCGCTGAGCTTTCGTCACTGAGGTGGGCTGCTGGCAAACTCTGTATCACAAATAACCCTGCTCCCATTCACTCTGGAGGCCTCAGTGTTTGTCACAGAGGTTACTGGGTAGTACTGTAGCAAAGAGATGTGAATGTTTCACCTCCATTTTAATCACTGCTTCAACCAGCAGTTAAAAGCCCTGTCTTTCATTGCAGCTGTCTTGTAGCTCAAATGCTAGAGACTCTTCCTTTCTGGATGGATGCTCTAGTGGCTTCCAGCTACAGGCAAACACTGGCTATTACCAGATGATGCTTTCAAATTTTCCCTTGCCTGCAAGAAGAGATGAAAACAGTGTCTGTCTTGACAGACTAGGACTCTGACTATACAGAACATATGGATTCTGACTGATTTTATGAATTCTGTATTACTCTTTCATATATTTTCTAGCAAAGCCTGCTAACATACCTCCTAGCCTGGCCTAGCAAACACTGGTAACATACCTCCTAATCTTGCCTAGAAGCAGCTGCATGTCAATATAAGACAGGGTTGTAATTTTGGATGAAATGAAGGGCTGGTGCCTGGGAGAACTTGTTTATTTCTTCCAACTGTGACATTTGGTCTATTAATGTTACTATGAACTACATAAGCCTTGCTTACATGTGTACTTGGACCACCGTTGCTACAGCAATGCTTCGCCTAAACGATCATTAATAGTAAGTGACTCAGTCCAGTAGGACAATGAGTGCATTGCTATAGAGTGGCCAGGAAAAAAGAAACTACTTCTTCCTGATTATTAACAAAGGTTAGATTAAAACAACGGAAAATCCTTGACAGAAAAGAAGTGACAAAGGCAATTGAATTGGTCCCTGTTGGTGAAAACAGACAAGCTGCCAGGGCAGGGGATGCTTTTGGGTCCTCCCCTGGCCGATGCTCAGGGAGCAAAGCAGACCTGGCCAGAGCCCAGCCCTGGGTGGAAGGAGAGAGCTGCAGGAAGAAGCTGCAATTGCTAAAAAGGCTGAACAAAGTCAGCAGGTTTTCACTGTGGGAACAGGAGGGATTTCTGCAGAGAGTTTGCTATTGCTTGGTACACCCTACCCAAAAGGCAGCACAGGGACACTGCCTGGTTGTGAGCAGGGAGAGTTTAGCTGGACATATATGAGCTGTGCTGTAATATTTGCTCTCAGGTCCAGAACATAGACCTTGGCCTCTTTCATTTTTTAGTAGCTTTTAAGTCTCAGTGTGACCCAACCATTTGTAGCTGGAAGCCCAGCTTTCAATTTTTTCTTATTTCTAGAAAAGATGTCCCAGAACATAACCCATACGGTATTAATACTGAGATTCATCCAATCTGAAACAACAGCTCTGAACTTTTAGTTGTCCCATTCTGAAACCAAGCCACGGTATAAAATGGCTGCTTTTAGTAACATATATATATTATATATCTAAAACCCAGAGACTCCTGAATTCCTTCTGTTATTTCTTTTCACAGAAATCACCAAGAAGTAGAATCCTTTATTTGTTAGGTTTATCATCTGGAACTGCCCCCAAATATTTACCAGAAAGCTGTAGTATCCAAGGACTTTGAAGAATTTAGCTTTGACTTGGCTGAAATACATACAACTGTATTTATATTTAAAAAATGTGTAAAGATGACTTGTGCATGATAAATATTATGCAGCAAAAGATGTCTGGGAACTTCCAAGTCAGAGGTGTGAGGCACATCTGTGCTTGAAAGGGGTCATCTACGACACAGCAAAGTTGTTGAGATTAAATTTCATTTGGAAATGCACAACTTCTTTTATTTGTTCTCTTGTGCATGGCATGCCATTTTGAAGAGTCAAATATATACACAAAAACATAATTATATCTTCAAAAAACGGAAGTGCTAATTTCATACTGCAAGGGGAACCCGGTGAGATCTTTCAGCATCCGTAGTGTCACCCTAGGCATCTCTACACAGCTGCAAGCTCCATGGAAATTATCTCTCAAAACCTGTCTTTCCAGGGGTTTGGTTTTTGCACACCCCAATAATTTCTAATCTTGTCTCAGAGAGGAGGGAATTTATATCAGAAGAATTCTTTTTCTCTGTTTCTATGTCCTCAGCTCAGGAGAAAGCAGGAACACAGGGATTCACAGATCACCATGGTTTTGTACTCTGTCTTGCTCATGGTTTTACAGATCCTATTTTCTGTATGGAAATTTGCTTAAAAAGGTAATCCCTTCTGAACATAAGGCAATAATAGAACAATAAATGGCTGTTTGTTTATGGGCAGCCATGCTCAGTGGAATACAGAACAAGGAGGGGAGCTAGGAGGAATCCCTCCCATGCTTAAGTGATTCCATATTCCTGATATATTGTGTATGATGCAGGTGGGAGAGAAGGAGTGGACCTCAAGGGATTTATTTATCCTTCAGAATTTAGTGTAATTCTCTTTAGCATCAATGGAGCCTGTCTTTGCAGAGGAAAGAGTTGACTTCATTTGTAATTAAAAGGTCTGGTTTATTACTAAAATATAACGGTGGACTGAAAAATAACAAATGTTCCCCAATTATAAGAGGAATACATCTAGGTATGTACAATGTACAACGCATTGTTTGAAGGCTTGCCTGTGCCTTGAATAAAGACTTGCTCCTATGCGAATATTGTATGTGTTGAAGGTGAAATAAAACCTAGAGGATCCTGTCAGGATCCTGTTATACTGACAGAAGGGATGTCCCCATCATATATTAATTCATTCTTCCCTTCATCCATTCACTTGTTTCTAACAATGGCTGTTTCTGACAATTTGTTAGCCATTGGACTTCCAGGCAGACAGAGCTCTGGGATGAATGTTCTATTAGTCTTTTATTTTCCAGTCACTGAGGTAGATAACTAACAGGATAGAAACATTTCCCAGGAGTTTATTCTTCCAACTTTTTTTCTTAATTCCTTTAACCAGTGCTGTAAGTGTGTCAGCTACAAACCTGATATAGACTGGAGAGGAACCTATTGTATGAGGAAACTGTATTTGCAAGTCTTAAGTGGTGCTTGACATCATGGTAAGAACAGTTTATCTTTGACTTCTGCTATGAGAAATGGTCCTTGTTATATGAGTGACTATACAAACATGCTAACATGGTTTTGTCAAGCTGCAGAAAGGTGCTATTTTTTTCTTTTCTAAATTGCTGTCGGCTTTTAAATTATCCATTTAATGAAAGACTGTTAGCAACAAACCTTGACAGTGTATTAAGCATTCACAACCACCTAGATTTACAGTTTAAATGAAGTGACTATGTCACTCACAAAAAGCCCCTTAGTTTAGAAAAGCAGGTTTTCACTAGCTTTCATAAAACACAGGGCTGTTAATAAAATGCCTTCAGTCTGCAAAGTAGTTGTTTAGGCAGAATAGTAACACAGAGACAATTCTTTAAATTTATTTTCTAGATGGATGGATGTTTTCTCTTTTAAAGACAGCATTGAAATGGTCACCATGTAAGAAAAAAAAGAAGTAGCAAAACACAGCCCCCCTTTCTGAAGGATTGTATGCCCAGGTCAAAATATAAACAATGCAAAAGTGCAAGGGTTTTGTTATGCATGAGGCCTATTGGCCATTTCAGAGCAGTCCTCTGTGTCACCGAAGCGAGTTGATGACAGATGGTGAGACTGTCCTTGCGAATTTTTCACCTTAACGTGACAGGCTATATGGAAATGTCTTGTGCTCACTGGGGATTCTCCAAATGTCCCTTGGTAATCAGCACAAATGGGAACAATTTTTAATTTGGAGCCTGAAGCAGTTTTAAAGATTTGTCTTTATGTATAGTCTCTATACTATTTTGCAAGAACTATAAACAGTGGATGAATACAATGGATTTCACATTGCATATATAATAATTAACCTTTAGTTTTTTTAGTGAAGAAAGACAGTTTATAAGATAATTCCACAATGGAAGTAAAACTCCTGAAAACATCAAGAAAAGAAATTAACCAAAAGGAAACCTGGAACACTTTGTAATCTATATTAAGGAAATATATTCTGGTCTCCCTTGGCACCTCAACAAATTTTGATCAAACATTTTTATATTCTGTTAGCTGTATTCAAAAGATAGAATTCTTCAATTTTGCATTACTTTTCCTTTCAAAAGGAAAACATCATCTGTGAATCCAGGGCCAAACACTGTTCTGCTTAACTTGTGCCTGACAACATCAGTAGGAATACTCGATGTACAAGATTCAGTCCTTTACAACCCTTACTGCTGCTCAGGGCTAGAGCCACTGTACTTCAGAGAATGAGGCAGTTCAGCCTCCACCAGGGGAGGAAAAACACCAGGCAACCTCTCCACCCACAGGCAAAACCCCTAAATCTCCATCCAGACCCTGTTTTGGGGGATATCAGCCTTGTTCTTCCTCTGCTCTCAGCCTCTGTCCTTACAAAAACAACATTTTGGAGAAGTGCAAGTATTTGGTGAGAGCTGTGGTGGGACCCTGGGGAGGGCTGAGGACCACCGTCTCACCGGGAATTGAAGTAGGGGAAAATAGCATCTAGTCTCTGGGGTAAACTGGACCAAAAAGGATGAAAGTCTGGGCTGCGGTAAGGGCTGGGCTGAGGGGAGAGTTGCTGGGTGCCATTATTTCCAGCCCAAGAGATGCTTTGCCTACAGCAGCAGTGGGTATCACAGGCTCTGATGGCACAAGACCTTTCTGTTTTGGTTGTTGCAATGAACATTGAGACACTATGCTATGAGGATCAGGGTACAGGGATATGATATTTTATGCCCTGCTTTGACCTCAGGCTTGGACCCCAACTTAGCAACTTTCGGGGACTGATGCTGTGTGTTCTTTATTTTTCCTTGTTGGCTGCTTCAGGTATTTGAAAACTTTTTTTCACAAAGCTTCTATTTTTAAGTGGAAGTGTCATGATACAATCATCATGACACTTCCAGCTTAAATTTTAGGCTCTGCACAGTACTCTAAGCTCAGGTTTTCATTTTGCTTTACTTTGTACTTAAGCTATACTAATTATTGAATGGAAGGTGGTCTTAGAAAAGACTAGAGATCATGAGCTGAGAGGTTTTGGTGCTCTCTTGATGACCAAACTGAACCAATCTCATATATTCAAGTCATTCTTCTGGATTTTCGGAGGCACAGTATATCCAGACTTTGAATTGAATGAGAGTTTTCCGTTCTCAGTGACTTTGTCAACTGGGCCATTTCAGTTTTGGGTGTCCAACTCATTTATGTGCTATGTGGTTTTGTCAGTTTTAGTCTCTAAAATGGATTTATGCATTTGTCTAACTCTCTAAAGCCGTATACCTATGTATAGGTAAATATAGATTTCTAGTCTACAGACACAGATGGTTTAGATTCAGTAGAGAATAAATTCTGGGAATTTCAGGACACATATTTTATCAGGTTTTATATACAAAATTGATATCTGTTCAGAAATACAGTAGATAAAGGAACGGTGCAGGCGTATTTATTTATTTATTTATTTATTTATTTATTTATTTTGGGGAGGGGAAAAAAGCTAGTTTTGACATTTTTTCCAGCCTACATTTTAATGAGAAAAAGTTTGCTGTCATTTCTTCAGTGTCAGCATCAGGTACTGTAATTTGCTCATGTAATACATTGTGGCCCAAAGGTATATTGCCAACCAACAGAGTGATTTCATAACAAAAGAATCAATAGCTCATTATTTTTGGACTCAGAATAGTTTGCATGTTGCTTTAGAGATTTCATGACATTTAGGAGATTATTTGCAAATTAAAACAATCTTTGGATCAATCCATTAAACTGTCAGTTAATCTTCTTAAATTATACTTTTTTTAAGCTCCTTGTAAAAAGAATATTAATTTTCTTTTTTTTTTTTTTTTTGCAAAGTCCGGGATAGAAGTTTGAACTGGTTATCTAACCGGATGATGACGTTGCTGTGTAGTTGTTCTATTACATCTCTCTATAAAGTACCAACAGCCAAACAGTAGTAGGTATTAAAACTCATCTTCTAAATTTATTAGTCTGACAATTTAAACACATGGTGCTGCAAGTGAAGCCCCCTTGAATCATGTTGCTGTAACTTCTGTTACACAAGAACTGGGCTTGAATTAGCTTCCTCCTCCAAATTCTTTTTCAGGAGGTATACAATGCAGAAAAACAAGTTAATAAGTCACTGAGAGAAGGAATGTGACTTTTGAGTTAAATTATACAAAAGTAACTTTTTTAACATCACTTTTTGTGTTTAGTTATTTCTGAACTATTAAATATGCTCCTATGCAAAGGCCACCTTGTCCAGCCCATCCTTCCTCCTCCCATTGCGCTCTGGGGGCTGCCTCTCTTGATGGCTGGGGATCCAAATTTATAATGGGCCTCCAGATAAGTAGTGACTAAAGCTCCTTTGTGTGCAAGCAGATTGCTGCGCTTGAGCCAACCTCCCCTAAAGCCACTTTTCCATGGTAAGGCCACCTGTTTTCCCCGGCATACACCCGCAGCTATGCTCTCAGGATGCTCATCTCCTGGGCAGGCTTGTCTCCTTAGGGAGTGGAATAGCAGCTGCAGAGCTGCCTCTGCTTTTCTGGTCGCTGTATTGCCCCTTAACTTGTCAGCAAAAGAGTTGTTCTGCATCCTCGGTCCTCTCCCTTGCTGCCCCCTTCCCCTTGCTTCCTTCTCTGAGTCCCTGGCTCCGACAGCCGCTTGCTGTGGCAGCCCCCTGTGATGCCCAGGGACCTTCCTGGCAGCACAGTTCCTGGCTGCAGCCCTCTGCCCTTGCACAGAAGGGAGCAGGGAGATTTTTTCCTTATGAGGTTATTTGGTTTATTAGCCTGCAGATTTTGTGGCGAGAGATAAACCAGGGGAATACAGGCAGCTACATTTGCTCATATTTCTGTCGTTCCAGCATCTTTGGGCAATAGCTGGGGAAATAAACTAAAAAACAAGTGCTGGAAGGATTTTTAGCCCAGATTTCCCTCTTATTTTAGACATCCATCACTATGAGTTTCACTGGCCTGAATTTCCATGGAAAGCTAACTTAAAACTAGTAAGTGAACTTTCTGCCTGATCAAGCTGGAAAACAGAACACCCTGGTTAGACTAACTGCAGCTAACCAGCATCACCTGACTAGAAACTACAGAATGCTTTTAGCCTGTACAGGATTGATCCATTGAGTAAAAAATAATGGCCTGAGTATGGCAATGAGTAATGACAAATAACAAATATATAAGAAAGTATCCCCACAATGCACAGATTCTTTGAACAGAATAAAAAGCTACCTTTGCTTGGTATCTTTACTAGACTCTTTTGCCTTGGCTCCACATGCTTTGCCATTTATTTGTGTATCTGTGGATGTCCATGGCAAAACTTTGGCAATCGGATTTCATCTTTCTTGACCAACATACTCAATCAGTTTGATCCCTCAGAAAGTTTTTCATGCACTTCAGTTTTGAAACTTGTTGTATTTTCTATCAGTATGATAAAGTTTGTTTTCTTCAAGTACTGAAACTGCTCAAATGAACTACTGTGTCCTAGATAAATTCTGACTACCTATGTTAGAAATGCAGATTAGATTTAGTTCACAAGAATGCTCAGATACAACAAAGGCATTATAAATACAGCCTTCTCCCTCTTGATACTGCCCTAATGCAAATAATTATGACATACAATAACACAAGCAAGACTTCTGGACAAAAGCTGACATTTTGTCCTCCAAAGTCTGAGTGACTTGAAAAGACGTCATTGTGCTACTCTTCGAATGCACCTTATTGAGTTGGTGTACTGGGGTCTGTGTTTATTCTGTGTTTATCCCACTAAACTTCCAGTATTTAAAACTATAAGAAGACGTTTTGTTTGAAATAATTTCTAATGTATTCAAGGTTGAAAACATCTTTAAATGGGTTTGTAATAAGCACATGAGGGAATACAAATATATGAGTTCTGCTGTTAATGGTATTTATTTGTAGTGTGGCAGCACTGGTGATTCACTAATGTGCTAGGAGGTGTATAAACACAGAAATGAAGCATCCCAAAGAATCTGTAACTCTCTCATTCCTCCCTTGCTGATCCCAGTATGACTTGTTGGAATAACAGTTTGCTAGATGGAATCAACATCTGAAAGGTTGCTTTTCCTAAATTGAAGACCTGCAGCTTTCCTGGAGCCATTAAATATCTTAATTTCTCTATTTTAACTATGAATATGTTCATTTTTAAGGGGGGGCTCTCAAAATTAGGTGCTTAACGCATGAGACTTGACTGTCTTGAATATTAATACAGAGGGACTAATCCCCTGAGCTGTTGTGTGCTTGTGACCTCCATGCAGCTGCTCTCTTACGTGGCAGCCACAAATTTGTCTGACACCAACTGGGCATCTCAAGAGCTAAAAGCAGCAGCCCTTCAGCCTGGGCTGAAGTTCAGGAGCGAAGCTTTTAGGAGGCTTCAGTCTTTTATGGCCTGAGGTCAACACAACAGTTGTAAGACATTAACAAGAGGGTTACTCTGGTGCCTGCCCAGATAATTTTTTCCTTGTTGCTACTCTCTGCTCCCACTGTGCTGCTCTGGAGGTGAAGGAAGAAAGGGAGCCAGTCTGAGAACAGCTCTAATAGCATGCCTGTGTCACCATCTCTGACGACTTAGGACATAGAAAAGCCCGATTTTTAACTCAAAGGTGATGTCATTTTCACCCTTGCATGCAGCAGAATGGCAATGCAGGAAAGGGAGGGGGGTTCTTTGTCATAGAATCACAGAATCGTTTGGGTTGGAAGGGACGTCTAAAGATCACCTAGTCCAACTCCCCTGCCATGGGCAGGGACATCTTTCACTAGATCAGGTTGCTCAAAGCCCCATCCAACCTGACCTTGAACACATCCAATGATGGGGCATCCACAACTACTCTGAGCAACCTGTTCCAGTGTCTCACCACTCTCATCATAAAAAATTTCTTACTTATGTCCAGTCTAAATCTACCCTCTTTCAGTTTAAAACTGTTGCCCCTTGTCCTGTCACTACAGGTCTTGGTAAAAAGTCTCTCTCCATCTTTCTTATAAGCCCCCTTTATATATTGAAAGGCCACAGTAATGTCTCCCTGGAGCCTTCTCTTCTCCAGACTGAACAGCCCCATATCAGCCTTTCTTCATAGTAGAGGTGTTCCAGCTCTCTGATCATTTTCGTGGCCCTCCTCTGGACCCGCTTTAACAGGTCCATGACTTATACTGGGGACCCCAGAGCTGAATGCAGTACCCCAGGCTGGGTCTCACAAGAGCAGAGTAGAGGGGGAGAATTACCTCCCTCAACCTGCTGGCCACACTTCTTTTGATGCAGCCCAGGATACGGTTGGCTTTCTGGGCTGCAAGTGCGCATTGCCAGCTCATGTCCATTTTTTAATCCTCCAGGATCCCCAAGTCCTTCTTCACAGGGCTGCTCTCAATCAATTCACTCCCCAAATCTGTATTGATACTGGGGATTGCCCCAAGCCAGGTGCAGGACCTTGCACTTGGCTTTGTTGAACTTCATGGGGTTTATATCAGGAAAACTCAGCTGTCAGTGAGCTGTGGTTGTTCTGCAATGTAGCTGAAGAGCCGAGTTCATTGTAGCCTGACAGGATTTCCCTTATTCCTTCTTTCCACTTAGTATTTCTCACTGTCTTTCAAAGCCCAGGTGATTTGAGCATCAGAGTGGCAGTGTAAGCAAATTTGAGCCTGATACTTAAATGATGTAACCAGAAAAGTGGTGCATGTACCTCCTCCCACAGGGAAAGCAGAAGAAGAGGCTTCCCAGGCTGAACTCTCACTGCAACACTTGCAGCTAACAACTTGGATTTGTTTTTTAAATTGAAATGAGGGATGCTTATTCCTAGAAGTTCTTTTAACAGAGAAAATAGCAGAACAATGTAATTTTGGGGAGAGAGAGGTGGAAAGAGTGACAGGATGCCTACCTTGACAGTAGACCTTGGTGCTTTGATCCTCTGATGAAAGCCTTTCCTTTTCTCCTGCTGCTCCTTTCCTACTTGCTGCTGATATATCCATGTAATATGATGTGGGATGCCATGGTTATGTCCTGAAAGAAGTGTAGGCTTCCAAAAGCTAATCGCTTTGAGTGCAGTGTTGTGCAGGTGTTCCTAGGGTATTCCTGGTTCTGGAGCTAGTTTGATTAATGCTACCTCTGTGTATCACAGTTTGGACATGCCTAGAATTATCAGCTTAACACTTGTCAGAGAAAAGGCTGTTCGTTGCTTTTCTTCTGATGCAATTTTCTAGGGAGAGGAGAGGGAAGGACTGAGGCAGTGGTGCAATCTACTGCTGTCTCCTCTTCGTGCTTGTTCCTGCACATGGTATGGCAGAACTGGTGAGTTGTGAATAAAATTCCTGATCAGTACATACAACTCCCATGAGGCTGTCTGCAAGAACTGTTTTTCACAACCCCTATTTCCCTGGTACCTAAACATTTCTGCTGAAATATTAAAATTACGGGAAGAAATCTTCCTCTGTTAAAAAAAAAAGGAAGAAAAAAAAGAAAAAACACAGGGGTCAACCAATTCCAATGTAAACTCCCCCCTTCTCTCTTCACCCGCTGGATGTTTATGATAAATTGAGTGCATCTTATCTGTGACTTGCTTACATAATGAGGTTGGTCTTTATTTTCACATTGCTGCTCTCTCTAGAAGAAGAAGGGGTAAGCTTAGGTTTTAGATCTTTTGTAATTACAGGAAAATATGCAACTAAGTCATGTTCTCCTCACAGGATTCTCAAAGCTTTTCCATTTGATCCTTCTTACTATTTTAAGAAGAAAGTGTTTGGAAATGTCTGTGGTTTTTTATTTTATTTTTTATTGCTCTGATGCTTTAATAATGCACATTGTGCAACTGTGTCGAATGCATGATTGATGCCATCCCTACCTGCCTAGAAAGATAATGATAAAATATCTTAGGGAGTATTTTCTCCAAGTGCTGCATACATGGAATTCCCATTAATGTTAATGTGAGTTGTGCAGATCCGCCCAGTGAGTGAAGACAAGGCCAAAGATGTGATAGTTATATTAGGGATTATGTCTTTCATGACAGGCAGACTCTAAGTGGCAGGCAGGTTTCTCTGAATTTAGCAGAAAGCCATGCTAAAAAATGCCAATTCTTTGTGATATGCAGATATATTGCCATTAAATTTTATGCCCAAATCTTACAGCTGTAGCTGATCTTACTAAAGAAATAGGCTTCTATTAAATATCTTCCACTAACTAGTTTCCATAATTCCAGCAAGCTGGCTGGAACTCAACAAAGGATTTTAATAAAAAGGCATAAGCTGAAAATCAGGAAAGATGGAATTCAAAACATACCTCAAAATGATTCTTTCTGAAGGAAGCAATGAGGATAAATTGAACACCCAAGGCAATATTGAAAAGACCCTGAATCTACATTCCTTCCCTATTTTCTTTTGCCAGCAAGAATCTAGTGTGAACATGTGTGCAGCTTGGCATGTCGGCTGAGGTCCAATGTTTGCACTTACAACATCTGGCACAAATTCTCTACAATTGAAGAGACAGGTTTTGTCATTCTGTCACCTACTGTCCATGAGCTTCATTACCAATAGTGTGATTGTTTACATTGATCAGATGATAAAGGAAAACACACAGATTTTGAGCAGTTCTGGAGAATTTCACAGTTTGCGACATTAAAATGGGCACACCATTAGGTTGTTATTGCTTTTCCTGAGGTGTTGTTGAACTCTTGGTCAGCATTCAGTCAGGAATGGATGAAGGTCTTGACAGGTTCTAGGAGCTATTTTTAAAAGCCAGCCATGTCAAAATGTTTACTATTAAGATATTTGGTTATATTTAGAAACCTTAAAAAAATGCTTTGATTTTCATGTCTGACACTCAGCTGCCCTTCAAGTTAGAAGAGCAAAAACTGTCTATTAAAATGTTCTTTTAAAATTACTCTGGTAAAAAGGACAGAAATGCTGGGGCCTTGAACACATTTTTACAAAAGAACATGTTATGGGAAATTCTTCCACAACCATGGCAGGTTAGATTAGCACTGAGGAAAAACATCTGCTAACTGAGAAATATTTTGTCATAAGCATTCTTATAAGGAGTGAATGTTGCAGCTCTTCAAAGCTGTTGGAGGATTAAGATTCATTAATACAGAGATCCAGGCCCTAAATTGGATGCAATTGTGCTTTTGAAGACCTTGCTGCAAGGGCTGAAGGAGTTCACTGAGGCCCAGAGGGTTCTGCGGCTATGCCTGCCCCAGTAGACGGAGCAGAGCCAGGGCGGGGGCTTGAGTGCCAGACCATGACTGTCCATAGTGTTTGGTTATTAGCACTTGTCCTTGGCACAGTTCAGGCTTGTGCCAAATAGCATTTTCTGAGACAAAGCCTTGGCACGTTTTGGAGAATAAGACAAGTTAGGGGCTGCTCTCAGTAGGCAGGTTGGATTAGACCACATTATTTTGGGGAGGAAGAAAGAGAGTTTAGCCAGATGGCCGTGAGCCATTATGACATTTGCCTTTAGGGTTCCCTAGTCTCTTTTATTTATCAGGGTAGACATCACCTGTAAGGTCTCATATGTTTGTAGCAGTGGGATGCCTGTTAGTAACTAAGATGAAAATATCCTGATGCCTTTGAAGCTTTTACATGCATTGACCCAAATCACTCATTTTGTCAAGGACTTTGTAAAAAAAATCCAACATATGAATTAAATCAATTTGATATCTCATCTCTCAAGTGTTCAACTGATTGTCGGCTAATCCTGGTTGCTTTCTTTCCCAGGGCACCTTGGAGATGCACAGGAGCTGCTTCAGGCTAAATTAATTATTCTAGTGATGGTGGCAGCTGCATGATCCCAGCTGCCTTCCTTTCTGGCCACATGATAGCAGTAGGGCTCCAAGAAAAAGAGCCACAGGCTCCATGTATTAATCTAGTAGAGGGGACCCACTCCTGACTGTACTTGTGCTTGAGTCAACCCTTGAACATACAAGGTATGGTGTATGGGAGGTCCATGCATAAGTTCTAGAAAGCACTGGGCCTGCTGCATGTATGATTACGTCTATGTACATTATGTTTGCTGATATTTGCAGAGAAAGAAGTGGCCCATTCAGCCAGAAAACTGTGTGACATTGCTGTACAACATGTCCTTGACTACTGTCCAAGTCTCCTTTTGTTCCTTTTGAGCTCATTAACTCAAGAGCAAATATTTGAATCTAGAGTGTCTGGGTCTTTCAGTCTTTCCTGTGTCACCCGTCGTTTGGACCAGAGAGATGAAGATTTGGCCCTGGAAGAGTTCATTCACAGAAGTTCCTAATTTAATACATGTGTAAACACCTAATTCCAAATTGATACTCAGCTATTGCCTGACCCTGTTGGTGTCCCGGGAGCCTTGGCATGAGACTTCAGCCAGAGAATTCCTGGTGGCCTTCATTTCTGTTGCTTGGCATGATCCCTTTCAAGCAGGGCACCTGAAAATACCAAACTGCTCAGAGCCTAAACCATAGCAAGATTCACAAACCATGGGTGTGTTTTTCTGATCCTTTTGGCAATTCCTGTTATAATAAAATATTTCAGGATGTCTTTACCAGCTTGGGTCACAAACAAAACCCAATGACCCATCTCAAATGCTCAACAGCCAAGTGCATGGAGCACTCATGCGTAATACACAGGCTCATTTTCTTCTCCCGCTTGCTTTGGAAGACAGATTTGAAGCCACATCTTACCCTCCCAACAGAAAATCTTCTACCAGATCAAGAATTCACCAGCTATCACACAATAGCATGCTCTAAGATGAATCCCTCATCTCCTCTCAGTGAAGCTAATCTACTTAATAGAAAATATTTAAAATATTCATAGTAAATATTCAGACTCTATAGCTTAATGACTACGGCTGTTGCCTGGAAGACTGGGTTTCTAATCACTGCCTTAATGAATAAACATCTGAGATTTACAGATAGTGGACAATGCCAAAGAGAAAGTACTCCTTTCAGAGTAGGGTGCATTATCTGTGATTATTTAGCCAAGAAATCATTACAGCTTCCTTCACCTCTACAGGGGTAAATTTTGACTGGAGAGACCCCTGTCTCTGGGAGGAAATTATATTTGCAGTGCAGAGATACCATAGTGATAGCATTCTATACAAAAATAAAAAAGAGCCTAAGACAAATTCTTTAACCCAGTCTCAGTATTGTTATAGCCTACAGGAAAGATCTTCCACCGAAATTGCAAAGTTAGACTGACAGTGGTGCTTTTGGATGATTGCTCCTATTCATCAGACTTCTAGTCCTTAGTGAAATCAGGATGAAGAAGGTTACATTGTTTTTCTGTAGTGTAGGCTTAGAAAAAAAAAATAGTGTTGTCCTACTCATTTATTATCAAATTTGATCAGTTTGCTTTTGAGATATTAAGAGTTACCCCAGCTGAACTCTCCTTTTTAGGCAGTGACTAGTTCAGATTGCCTTCCATAGGACTCTAAAATCAATACAGAGAATGAAAGATAGGTGGAAAAAAGTGCATTGATCTATTAATTTAATCTTCATCTTCAAGTCATTATGCTAAAAAAAAATCAAGATTCTGATAAATTGGCATTTTTTTGTTTCTCCTACAACCCACTTAGAAATCCAGAAGTCATAAAGTTTTGCCTTGTCACAAGCTATAAGTTATGGTGGCACAGCAATATTTTTTACTGTCCAGATAAAAAAGGAAATTACTAACTCCATCCTTGCCTGGTGATGCAGTTAGCTGCCTGAGGTCTCAGTGGTTTCACTTCATTTAACATGAGGAAGTATAAAACTGACATATAAAAATTCCCTTGAGCGATCATTCATAATTGTAAAAAAAACCTTTTTGTAAGGTTTTCTGATCTATCCACACAATGATTTTTATGCAGAGAACATCTTTTTTTACAAACAAAAGGTTCTTTCACATTTGTTACATAGCTTTCCATTTCGGTTTTTCTTTGTTTTTATTTTGATACTGTATTTAAATTTATCCTCTACACCCATTCTCTGTAGTCTCTGAGATGACCAAATGTTGAGATTTTGAGAATTTTCTGCCTTCTCCAGGTATTGCTGGAGTTGCTAACTTGATTTTTTTTCAATAAAATCATCCAGACATTTTAGCAAAGTTATCATTGCTGTTATTTTATGAATCAAGACTCCCAAATTCAGTGAGGGAGAAGACTTTAGGGCTCTTCAGAAGGACTTTTTGTAAATAGAACACAAAGATTTCCAATCTGTAATTATGGAGCTTACAAGCCTCGTGCTTTGAATATTCAATTTCTCCAGGTAGGCTATATTTAAAGGAAATGTTGATCATACCATGGTGGTTGGAGCTCATGTGTGTAAGGCATTTGCAGTGATTGTGAATATTTTAAGACAAATGTGCAAATACTAATGATTTGCATGAAGCACTGAAGTCAGTATCAGTATTTTCCATGTAGTCCTGAATTTGTCAGATCTGAGTGACATCAGTGCCGTGAAGGAGAATGGGGACATTCTTGTTAAAAAGAAAACGGGTGGTTTTGAAAGATACCACTAAAGGTTTGCAGAGCCCCAACTCTTTTTTCTTCTAACTAGTTAGCAGTTAATTTATACTGTGGCTACTGATCATTTTAGTCAAGGTAAAACAGTGATGAGAGTTGCCAAATACCAAAGAACAGTTGAAACAAACACATGTGCTTACACACGCATTAGATGGGGAAGTCAGTAAGGGAAGATTTGGTTTTCAAGATTTTGTGAGGAAGCTATAAATAAAGGCAAGTTCTAAACAGAGCTCATTTTAAAAAAATGAGAATTATAACTGTTATTTGTTTATAATGAGGAATTAGATTAAACTGACCAATTCATAGCATTCTCAGAGAAACTGTATATGTGGTTTTAAACTTTATGCTATTGCAGCAATGTGAAATCATCAAAATATCAGCTTTTAAGCAGGAAAAAAAATTTCTCTCTTCATGGTTGTACAGAAGAAGATGGAAAATGGGATCCCAGAAGGCTTAAGATAGAAAAGTGAGTTATGAGACATAAAAAAGTTAAAAATATAATTCTATTGATTTTTATAGCAACCTCTTAGCTCTTTGATGTCTGCTTGAAAATCTGTGAACAGTTGTCACAGAGAGACCTTGCTGATGGCACCCAGTGCCTCTGAGCTCCTAAGTTTGGTGGGGAGAGCCTCTGAATTCCATGTCACGATAGTGGGTTAGTTCATCTCATCCCTTGCTTTCTATATCTGTGGCTTCCATGGAAGAAAAATTCATCTGCACAGGACCTGAGTGAATGAAGGTAGCATATGCCACTGTTACCATTTAGGATATGATTGACTGTACGTCTTTTTAATTTTCTAGAAGTTAAATGTTGGTTAATCAGGCAGTCAGTGCGAGACAAAGGAACCTGCCAAAGATAATTCAACCCACCTGTACTAGACACCTGACTTTTAGACTGGGATGAATTACCCTTGAGAACTGGCCACCCTTCCTCACTGGCGGATACTGGAACCGGGACAACTAGGTCAGGCAAGCTGTATCTTTTTTAGGTGCTTCATGTCAGGTGAGAGCCCTAATTACAGGCCATTAAGCTTTATCCGCCAGTAATCACAGTAGAAGGAAATTTCTCATGTGACTTCTGTGAAGCTAAATGCACGTCATCCCTTGACCACCTAATTCCAAGTCCCTGTGCCAGCATATGGGGCACTATGAGTACCAAAGAAAAGTTTTGTTCCACAAGGACAAAATAATACCTTTTTCCCTGTTCAGAAAGAAATGATTATTTTCAATTGAAATCTTGCAGTAAATCTTAGATTGTCAGGCTGAAGTAGGTACTGACTATGAAGCTGCCAGCCCACAGAGTGAAAGTGGACCACATTATAAGAAAATGAAAGCAAAGTCTGGCAAAGAAAGGTGCCAGGCAATCTTGGGGGGGGATGACTGTCAGCTCCACCTGCAGATAACTAATACAAAAAGCACAAAAAAGACCTACTAACATTGATTATCTGTTTTAGGTGTTTGAGTGGGTGGCTTGCAAATGCATGATATGACCATAACTTATATAAAAATATCCACATACATTGTTGCAAGCATGATATGATATCCAGTTTTCATGAGGCTCTTTTGTCTCAGGAGATGATAAAATACTCAGGGTCTTAGAGATGGTTCCTATTCAGAAGAGCAATTGATAATTGAGTGCATTTAGTTATCAAGGACAATCAAAGCTATGTTTTCCTGAATCGGTAGGCACCAAAAGAAAGAAAACAGCTCTTTGCTCATAGTTTCAAGCCCCATTCACACTGGGCTTGCTGTTTCCTTGAGCTTTATTTCAAGTGTTGGTTCTAACTGTAACCTTGGTGTTTCTAATGTGGTCGTGAGAGTGCTGGGAGTGTGTGACAGCTTGTGCCTCCCGCTGCTATTTCTGTAGCAGTAATCAGACCTCTCTATGTTATGGATGTGGGAAATATCTTTTGTGCCTGTAAATCCTTAGCACTTGCATTGACCCCAGAGGCAGGAACTGGATGGGTTCCACACCTACTGGAACTTGCACTCACATAAATGTTTTCAGGTCTGGGATTTCACTGTCTTTATACACATACGTACACATACTTTGCGTGCCTGAATTGTCATATTTGAGACAATGCCCCTCCAAACTTCTTCCATGTGTCTATGTGCTTTCCCCATGGTAAAGACTAAGATTTTACTCCTGTTGTATAAAATGAAAGGGTTTTCACTAAATAAACTGTATCTTTAAAATTGGATTAAAGATAAAATGATCAGTGGTGGAACACAGCTGCCAGATTCTTCCTGTCAGCTACAGATTATGTGGCATAGCCTGGTGGGCACCGGGCCCTAGGAGTCTGGGTCCTGCCTGTTTCATTAAGCAGTATGAAGCTGGCTGTCAGCTATTAGCATGCAGAATATTAGCAGCACCATACCTGTCAAAGAGGAAAAAAGGGCCTTCATACAGCTATATCACTGTAATCCATTCATCAGTTTATTGAACTGAAGCTTGATAGGGGGTTTCTCAAATGCATGTGATGCCCCATGCTGTTAAGAGTTTTGTATTTTGATCTCAGATTATGCTGAAAGATTTGTGCTAGCTCCCTTTTGGTTATGTATCTGAAGTTGTTCAAAGGCAAAAGTTATTTCTTCCAGAGCTGTGTGTAATTTGCACTCACCATGTTGCCCCAGGGACACCTGTTTCATGGTTTGGGACATTGGAGGTGGTTAGAAATTCATCCTTCTGCTTTGCTGAGTGTGCCACCAGAGGCATCCCCTGCACTCCTGTGGTTCTACTGCTGTTGGCTTTCAAATCTGGGCCTTGGCCACTTTGTGTCTGGCCACAGTGCAGTGAAATCTGGCTACAGTGAAGCTGAGGAATGAGGCCAAGATGTGGATTAGGGAGGTTCCACTTGATCACAGGCTGTTGTACATGCTTTACAGAGGTGAGATGGTTTTATGATAAGAAAGGTTTTATCTTAAAAACTCAGAGGTTTTAATTGCCTCTGAGAATTAAATGAAATGTGCAAGAGCAAAGATATACTTTGGTATCTTTCTGAAAACTTCAGTGCCATTCAGCTACCAATCCCCTCTCTCCAGCCCCCCTCCATCTCTGATCTTTGTAAACTGTTGGCTGAAGATCCGAGAGCTCTTGAGAGGTCTTGGCAGAGGTTAAAGCTGCTTGAATGTCTGGTCAGATTTCCGTGTGGAAATCTGGAAGGTTGCCAAGGAAGAGTTTTGTGGGTATTCTCTTTGTTCACTCCATTTAATGACCCAGAACACAGTAGCACCATAAATGCACAGAGGTCATGCAAAAGTGTCTTTATGTAGCCTCAGAGTTCAAATTTCTCATCTTCTACATCCATGGTTCACATCTGTGGTTCTCACCCTCTGCATCCGGGTGCTTGGACAGTGCTCTATCCCCTTTGAGAGACAGTAAGTGTAATTATCAGCCTTCTTGAACCACAGTACAGAGCTGAAAGCTCTCTTCCGGCCATTATGTACTTCCTTAGAAAACATGAAATTTACTCAGGAATTCTAAAATATGGGAAGTTGGGTCTTACATATTCTACTAAATAATCTGTGCCTGGTTTTAGTGGTTGGCTTTTCATGTTTTGTTCAAAAATGCTTGTGTCCTTTCCAATACTAACTTAAAAGTAGATAAGATTGCCTTACTAGCAAAACAGCAAGAACTATTGATAAAACCAGACAGCTATCATGGGGGAGATCCTTATGGATAATGCTAGTAGAATATAGACTCAACATTTCCTTCAGGTTCTTGAAATTGAAATGTTTACTCGTAACTGGTGGAGCTATCAACCCTTGGTAAGATTTTGGTCAGTCTGAAAGGCTGAGCCTTATTTTATACTATAAATTGCAGGTTTCCTGGGATACAAATCTTAACTTTTGTGTTATTAATCTACATTCTATAAACTTTATTTACTATGATGTCAACATGTTTTTCAGTCTTAACTTTTATTTCTCTCATGTAGGTTTATTCCCAATAATTTGGAGAATTGTATATTTAAGGATATACATAATCTATATATGTATGATTCTATAGCCAGGGAGCTGGATTTGCTAAATGTTTGTTAAAATCTGTCATTTTTCTTAGTAAGGTCTGAGGATTCTGCAACTTTCCTGCACAGCAAACATAGAGCTTGAGCAAGAAACTGTCTAAAAACCTGATATACAAGTGGGTGAAACTCGAGTCCCACCAAAAAGTGGCCTCCAAAAATTTCCCCAAGATGTCTGGCAGGAACACTGTAATGAAAATCATCAGATCTGGCATTTGTAACATCTTACCTTTGTGGGATACCAAGGAGATGATAAACACAATTTTTCCAAAGTAAAGAATGCATCCATTGAAAGGACTTTCAGAAGAAAATTTCCTTTCATCTTTATTTTGAAACTCATTATTTTCCAGGATATGATGTTTCCTGACAAGTAGCTGAGATGCTGTGGTAGTATGACAACAGTAGTCCAATGTTCTGGCAAACTAGCAAAAGCAAAGATGTCAAAAATTAAGCCCAACTGGAAAGCGAATTTCCACATTTTTGTTCTACAATATAGACACAAAGTTTTATCAAAAGGAAGAAGGGCCATGTTGTTAAGATAGACTAAAGAGACCAGAGTTCTCCCACAAACCAATTTATGTGTTTAAAAACTAGTCTACTAACCTTTAAAAAACTGTATCTTAAGCTGTTTAGAGGAACAGTACTTGTGTCACTTGTACTTGGGTTTACATGTCAGGTAATCAGTAAGAACAAACGAAATATTGGAGTTTGGACCGTCTGCAAGGTGACCGCATGGAGGACAATGAGTCAGCCGCTACAGCCATTTACCATCAGTCTACCTCATGGGAGATTTTGATGTTGAATCCCCCAGAAATGCAATTCCTGGTGTGAGTACTGGCCTGAATGGAGTCAGAACCAGTCTTTGTTAAACTACAAATTTATACATTTGGAGAAGCTGTTTTGTTGTGTGAATATAAACACTCATGAAAGGGGCTGTGTCGTGGGTCAGACCTTTTATAATATGAGGAACTGGCAGACCTCAGCATGTTGTCCTCAGAGGGACATCTACCTCATTTCTAGATTCAGAAATCACATTCAGGTTCAGCTAGACAGAAAGATGTTTAGATTTGCCCTTATTTAGTATAAATATTTATGTGTAATTTTATGTACCTTGGCCTTCATCAGCATTTCTGTTTATGTACATGCCTCACTTTTAAACATTTTTCTGTTTCAAAGCAAGTCAGAGCAAATCACTGCAAGGGTATCTCAGTGACAATTACACACAAAGTCCACAAATTAAAAATCTTTTTAAGAAGAAAAGTAACCTGAACATGAGTTTCTCCGCAGAAGGATTTTTTATTACTCTTAATGTCCAAAGGCAGTAGTTCACATTATGAACTAATGGCCTGTGAAATGTCATTTAAAAATAAAAGATGTGTTTGAGTCAGAGGAATAACAACATCTTTGACTGTCCTGTGTTTTTTTCCCCAATGTTTTGAAAGTAATTTAATTTTTTCTTCTATCTTTTTAGAAAGATGCTTGATCTCAGGCTAAAAGAGACAGACTTAATTATAGACCATAGCTTTTTTGTCTCAATTTGCACAATTTTGACAACAGTGCTTTAAATGCAGGGACACTAGCACAGCTTAATTGAAATTCTGATGATGTTTTTTGCACTAATTGATACCCATGTTGGCAGACTGAGCTCAGCGACCCAGGAATGAATGGACAGGAAGAATGAGACTATCAGCTTAGCCTTGMAGGTGGTCTTTCCTGATCAAGATTAAAGAACATTGGCAGGGAACTGCAGGAGAGCCAGCACCATTGATACCCAATGCTATTCTCATTTCGTATTTAAGCACAGGTTTTCAGTGTTCAGGCTGAGATTTTCAGTCTGACTCCATTTGCAGTAGTAATAATAATAATACCTAAAAAAGACTGAGAAATTACTTGATTACACTGTGTAAGGAGTTTGGCAAGGAGAAAATACCAAGTACTAAAGAGGCCTTTAATCTGGCAGAAAAAAGTATAGGTGAGAACTAATGATTTGGCTTGGGTTTAGCATGAATTCAGATTAGTATGAGATATAGATTAATAACAGGATAGAATTAGGGTGTTAATAAGCTCTGGAACAAACTTCCAAGGATATGTTAGATTCTGCATGCTTCAAAGTACTCAGATAGCTGTCTAACACAGGGTCTTGGACTCAGCACAAATAAAACTGGCAGGATATACCATGGCCTACACTATACAGGGGATCAGACCAGTCAGTTCTGTCCCTTAAAGGCTATTAATCCTGTTAATACTTACTTTTTACATAGTGTTTTCATCGAAGAATTTAAGAAAGCAGATCAGTAGCAGTATTCCCATTGTACAGATATGGGGACTGTATCTCAGGGAGGTTAAATCACTTGTCATAAGACATTTAAGAAGCCAATGGCAGAAAGAGTAATACACAGCCTGTTTGTCAAATTCTGCCTTATCAACTGGACACAGTGGTCTGTGGAAAAAACCTCACAGATACAGTTAATTTCATTTCATATTTAAAAAAAAAAGGAAGGGAATAATATTTGGCAATTGAAAACAAAAAATAACAGAACATTAGATTAGACTAGCATAATGATCTCCTCTCCCAGTGCCTCTAGGATGCACACAGGACACTCTTACGGGTAAGCTAGTAGGTGAAGAAATATAGCCCAAACCTTATTTCAGTAACTTCAGAAGCCTCCCTATAGAAAGCCATTTTGGAAGGCAATCTTATCCCATTTCGCAAATGTTTGCATGAGGAACTTCTATTTATTTTTTAAATTAAAGAGCATAACAATAAGTGGCCTAGGGTTAGGGCAGCAACTGCAGCAGTTTACCTTGATAGGAAGAGTCTTTGTTGGAACTGCGGGGCTGAAAAAGCTGACAGGGCACTTAATCTGGCTTTGTGATAATTGAAAATGAGATGGCCTATTGGCCTGGGATGTGCATTTGGTTTTTATGGAGCTGCACCAAATCAGATCTTAAGGTGGAACCTATAAATGGCTTTTGTACATCTGTGCCAGACTATTTCTTGCTGCTTTTCATTTCATAAGGTAGAGCAAGTACTAGTATAAACCCTGTCCTGAAACCTGGCAAATTTCTATTGATGACAGACTATACAAGGATGTATATAAACAGAGGGGGACAAGGTAATAAAAAAATACATAAGCATTTTGAAATGTTGCAATATTGTTGTTTGTATTAAGTTAAATATCTCTATTGCACAGCATAGACCACTGCCAAGATTTTGTGCATGACAGACTGTGCCAACATTTAAATTCAGGTGCTCCAAAATCCTGGGAGGAGAAGTAAAAAAAAAGACATTTTAAATGAATAGATAGTACAGCCCATCCTCCACAAAATAGTGAAACGTTCTCTGGTAACTAAATGTGATCAGCTAGCAGTTCTGAATGCGCTATCACATTCATCACTGATGTTTATTAATATTATATTTCTAGGGCAATAAATCCAGGTTATTGTTAAAATGATATTGTTCACATGAACTAAGGTTCATTGACCTAGAATTAGGTTTAAGAATAAGCTCTTTTCCTAAGACTGAGTGTCTTGCACACACGTAGGCTGATGTACATTTTCACAAAGGTGCATTGGTATAAATTTGAATTTGAATCTCTCTACTGTATGTGCTGATCGCAGATAGCGACACTCTTTTTAAACACAATTAAATCCCATTGTTATCAATTGTCTGCAGCTTGAAGAGTTCACAGTAAGGCACAGCGCTTTCAGAGCTGAGCAGACACTACTTATGCTTAGTTTGCTTTTTCTGGTAGGTTGGGAATGGTCACAGTGCAGGGTTTGGTTTGCTCCTGGGTGTGCACATGTCAGCAGAAGGGTGAGCTTGGGACACCATTAGAAGTGTCACTGACAGGAGAAGAGGAAACTGGGAGCAGTTTTTGACCAGCTGGAGTCATTCCCATAGGTTCTAAGGGAGGCAGAGTGAAATGAGAGCTAGTAGTTCTCCTACAGCCTTGTTTGAAGAGCCAGGTGATGCATCTGAAGGGCTGGTCAGCTGGGCATTTGCCCATGATAAAAAGCAGGGGATCAGAGAAAGAAGGAAGTTCTAGAGGAATATAGTCTGGATTTAGGAAGTGTCTTGAGCGTTCATATTCTGTAGTTTGTATGCTGCAGTTAAACTTATCATGTAGGACAATAGCAATGTGATTAAGTCATGTGAATATTTGATTATAATTAGAATGGATTCATTCTACTTTTCATGTTTAAAAAACGCTGTTGCCTCCCTTTTTTGTGGGTGGGTGCTGTTTTCATTTAAATTTAGAAGGTGCAAGAACATGCAAATGCAGCAGCACAATCGTGTCATCATTTTGATTCAAAAGTCAATGGCCCTCTGAGAACCGTGCAGTAGCTCATACATCAACAGGATGGCGAACAAGAATATAAAGTGTGCTGGTGGGATATTACACATGCTGAGCCTGATTCTCCTCTCATGTGAGCTGTTAAAACACAGGAGTAACAGCGCTGAAATCAACACTGTTATATCGGTGCATGTGAAGGAAGAGTCAGGCTTTCTATGTGTCAAATTCTTTGATCATCTCAGTCTAGAAAGGAGAGCCATCTAAAATGCTTTGGAAGCTACATTCACCTAAAATGCTCTGCTGAACCAGCACTTCAAAAATGATATTTTCTTGTGTTCTTTGAAGCACTTAGTCAGCTAAATCATTTGAAATACTTTATTACAGAGGCAGGCAGTGTCACCGCCAGAGCCCACGTTCCTTTAGAACATCCATTACCAACCTTGTTTTGAGTATTTTCCATAGTTACTCAACCATTTTAATTTGCTTTGGACCAAGGCACAGCAAGTTTCCAGCCTTTGTAAGTTCGCACTAAAAATGCATGAAAGTCTGTTTAGCTGTGTTTGCTTGTTTCTCTCTTAAATTTAAAAAATCAGGTCAAATTTTTTTGATCTTCTAGCTGAATATGTATGTAATGACATGCAAAATGTCTTTCTTATTTTGAATGTTGAGACAGAGGTTAAAATAACTAACACTATAATCCTACAATTAAAAAAAAAATTCATCCCTGAAATAAATACATATTTTCATCTACTATTTCTCCTGCCTAGAAATCTCACAACAACATTTTATCTACAGGTCAGCCCTAATATCCTATTCTCAGTTTTGACTTCCAAGACAAACAGCTAAAACTTGGTTTGTACCTTAACTCTGCATATGAAATCTTTTCTATAGTCTTCCGAAGATGTGGTGGAATTCAACCATTCCCTTTTTACAGATGGTGAAATTGAGAAGGGATAGTTTTGTAAATTTTATGAGATCTGCACATGAAAAGCTTCTTCTTCCATAGAAGAGAAAACAAATCCCCTAATAATTATGACAAGAATAAAAGAAGGCCCATAGTTTGTGTGGAAGATGGAAGACTTGTTCATGTATCAATTTTTCAGTGGGCCTTTCTTGAGAAAGTTACAGTTTTCTTAAGAGGCATAGCTTCTTATTGCACTAAGTGCATAGARGCATCAAGAAAAGACGTGTTTATGATACCAATGAAGAAAATTGTAGTTGCTTCCCACATTTTAAGTGGAGCAAAAAGATTTGTGTACATCTTATAGTAAGTTAGGCATTTTCTCTGTGTTCTCTGATTTATTTTATGATCTTTTTTTAAAACAAGAAAAAAGTCTATAGGAAGCCCCTGAATATGGAAGAGACTGATAACTTTCTCTCCACATGGTAGTCTTGTACTTTGGCTCACTGCTTTTTCTGTGTGCATTTTCTTTTTGAATCGTGCTTTTGACATGTTTGCGATGTCTGTTCTTTACATACAAAAATGGTCCTGGTGTTGCAATCCGCTTTTCCGGTTCACCAGCAAACTTCCGCTCAAACTCGTGTGGTAACACCTAGAATTACTCACTCATGAGAAACGCTGCCCAGACTGGCGGGCAGAAGAATACTGATCTGAGGACATCCACATATTCCTGGCTGGTGTTATATTGCATAGTAAATAGGTTGGTTAAAGACTCTCTTCAACAGCTGTAACCTTGCCTGGGGTCATGGTGATACCCCCTGCCCTGGCCCCCAAGTACTAGAGGGAAAGCCAAAGCCAAACCGGTGCTAGAGGTATCCCCTTGCCTTGAGTGCTGTTCAGTATAGATGCTGGAGTACTTAACTGTGGCATGGTCTTTCTTGGTATGCGTATTATGATTGTTTGATATTTTATATTAGATATACCTCATATTATGAAAAGTGTTTCAGTTTGCTGAAGTTTTGCTAGATTTTAAGTACGTGGGTTGAAATTTTCCCTAATGGGGATTTGCTTCATCAGATTTCTTCCCTTTTATTTGCTCTTTCTCTTGAAATTCCTTTCAAAAAAGTTCTGGTTATTTTCAGTAAGCAGGTTTGAAAAGCAGCAGAAATACCTTTTTAACCCTATGCAAGAAAACAAAGGAAATTTCTGGTACTTTTCTCTGAAGAGCTCAAGCATCCCTCTGCTTTGGAGCAAGGCATTTAGCAGAAAGGAGCTTTCTGTGCTCTGTTTTGTGGCTGCGCCTCCTGCCAGCCTTGTGTTTGGCCAATTCGTGTGCGTTTGGAAAACTGCAGTTTGCACACTCACACGTAGTCATTAGAGAAAGCTTAGATTTCACCAGCAACGTGGCTACCAAGGACCTGAGGCTCTYCCGGGGTTTGCTCCCAGTTACAGCTGTGGCCCACAGTGGGCTGGGCTGGGAGCTCAAAGGGTTTGTCCCCATGGGCTCTCAAGGAGGCTTTGCTGAGCACGGGCAGCCTGCAGAAGGAAGCCGGGTCTGGGACAGAGCCATTTTGGATAAGGGCTCTGGAGTGGAGAGTGAAACTGGTGTCTTCAGAGAGAGATGAGCGAAGCACCAGACTGAGTACCTCCATCTGCACCAGTAGAAGAGCTGGAGCTGCTGGGACTGCCCAGGCAAATGCATAAGGGTGAGGTGAAGAAGGCATCCTGTCTTTGGACAGAAAGACTTCTAATCTTAATAAAATGTTATTTTAATGAAATTTTTTTTATAGGGAACATTGGGAGCATTGATAAAAATTCTTGGACTTTGTGCTCTTGACAAACAGCGCAGATGAAATCATGCCGAGTGCCAGTACTCTGCTCTTGGTCAGAGGCTTCCATACACTGAATGTCTTGTAAAAGAGACCCAAAAGCATTATCCTGTGCATATCTATGGAAGCAAAACAGCACTTGTGAAAGAACCATAGTGTGGCCTGTAAAGTCTCATGCAAAATATATCTACCTTCAGAATTGCTTGTTTGACTAACATTCCTGAAACTAATGCCTTTTTTTTTTTTTTAAATATTTATTTTTGTTTTGCAGCTCTGCATATCAGCAGCAGTATTTAGTTATTTGTCTCCTCTGACTCACTTTAGGATCACCTTATAAGATAAAAAATAAATGTGTGCTAACTTTTATCATGTCAGGATTTGGACACCTTCATTACAATTGCTAATACACTATTGTACTGTCTGACTGTTAATAAAATTTTGCTTAATGTTTAAAGCAAGACCTTTGCAGAAATTTATAGCTGAATTTTTAGATTTGTGTATCAGGGAATTAAGCCATGGGACCAAATCCTTATTTTAGAAAGTATCATCCCAACAAAATCCACACAACTGGATCTTTTTTTCTCCAAACAGTTTCAAATTTATCCTGACGTGATTTCAGAGAACATAGCTTGTCTTGTTTGGAAACTAAAATATTTAGAAAAGATCTTTCCCATTCAGAACTCTGGAATCAGTCCTTCTAGAATTCTGCTTCTTTCTACTTTAATTTCTCTGAAATTGTTGTTTGATTAGCTGTAAAATAAGTAAATAAGTATTAAGTATTAAATGTTGTGAGCCAAACTCTTGCTCTTCACACTTACAGCAGTGTGAAGTGAATCCAGTGTACTCTACCCCAGGGTGATTACTCTAGGTACAGACCGATTTAAGTCAGAAAAAGTAAAATGATAGTTATGTATGAATATTTTGTTTGTGAGTTGTGTGTCTGTGTTCAATATTTGTATATATGTATATATATATAAAAGCACTTTTCAGTAAAATAATGATTTATCTTTTACTAACTTATACCATGAGTCCAAAGTATTTCTTTGATTGTGACCTTTAATATAATTTTTTCAATTTGCTGTTTAGCAGATGACTTTAACATATTTCAAATAGAGCTATTTAATATAGCCCATTATAATTTTCCAACCTCATCATAATCTATTTTTCTAACAGGGTCACCTTTAACAGATGATGTGTTGAATGTATTTTATTAACATCTATTCTTTTTATAAGGATGTCTGATTGAAAGCTGCAATTTTTTTTTTAATCCATAAGATTTAAAAAAAGAATCATATACAACTCTGAAAAATTCAAAAATGCGTTATTCTTGGATAAAAGTATACTCTCTCCTGCCAGTTGCCTTCTGTCTTGAATAATATTTTGTAATCTTCTACTGACAACTGACTCTAAAAGATGTCTAATCTGTCCTTACACATGGCATATAGCTGCAGTTTGGTATAATATCTGTTTTTGCTGCAAAAGGCATTTAAAATACTTTCTACATTTTTTAAATGTACTGTGTAGTTTCTTCATTTTCAGGAGGAAAAAAAAAAGCAATTCAGAGTTCCACTGCTGGGGGCTGTCTGTTAATCTTCTTCCATTGTTTTATTTACATAGATTTATGAAATCCCAACAGTATTATATTTGTGTGTAGTGCTGCTACTTTGATATGAGGAGGAAGTAGTGGCTCTGGCCCTCATACACAAATTTGTCAAAATGTTTATTCAATTTCAGGCTCATTTGTTTAATATTTTAGACAACAATAGGAATATAGAAAGCTGATCAACAAGACTTTTTTTTTGACCAGACTCTAAAAATATAGATTACTTTTTTTTATCTGGAAGAAGGTTTATTTCTGGTCTGCTCTGACAGAAGGGTGATAGGTTTCTATCTCTTAGTCTAATTAATACCTTTAATCTTTTTTAATGGTTAAACAGTCTCCCTTTGGTTGCAAGGCAAAGAAAAGATAAAGGCACATAAGCCTGGAGGTTAATCCCTGTATTTTATTCCTTAATTTCTGCTATAGGGATTCCCTTTCCATCATTTCTGTTTACTTCTAAGCACTCTTCAGATGCTGGGAGAAAGAGACAACAAAAAGTTTGATCAGGGTTATCACTCAAGATTAGCCAGACATTAAACTTTTTTTAATTTTTTGTTAGCTGAACAAATGGGCTAATCTGGTTCTACATCCATTTTTTATTACAACATCTGAGAAGGAAACAAAAAAATAATACTTTTATGTGGACAGTTTTGTTCAGCTACTACTCTCTGCCTTGCATTATTCCAGGACAGATTGTATGTGAAATGCAGTAACACAAACAATTATGCATAAAAAATATGAGGTGGCTGGATTAGGAAAATACTGTATGCACTTTCGTTGATTTCTACCAGTGTCTTAGGTCACTCCTTTATGGACAAAATCTAATGCCAATGTTATGTTAACTTAAGTATGAAATTAGAAAGGCACAGAACGTTAATGGCATTTCATTTAATATGCTCTCACCTTACAAGTACGAGGTGAGACTTTCATTTAAGTAAATTCTGAGGTGGTTTAAAGGACATTCTGAGAAACAAACCTCATGTAGCTAGAATCGTGGGAATTTTTACCACTGATAGTAGTGTGGGTCAGGTTTTTGCCTTGTTGCTTCTGAGAAAAGAAAAAAAAAAAAGCCAGCCAAGCTATTTTGTCTTGATAGCTTACAAAAGTAAGTCGGAGATGGATACATTGTACTTTAAAGGTTGTAAATGCTATCACAGAAAGAGTTTGGTGATAAAAATCACCTTTTCTTGACTTTCCCATTTAGAATTTTAATGTGTTTAGGTGAACTGTAGATGTGGGAGCATTCTGCAAATAAGATTAGAAGCTCTGATGTAACCCTTCCAAAGAGATTACAAGATTTAGGATTTGGGCTCAGACATGTACGAGTCCTCAAAAGAGACTAAAAAAAATTGGATTTGTTGTTTTTATTTTCCTTTGTATACAAAGAAATACTGCCTTCTTCATTAAGTGATGCTTGTATGCTAGAGAAGCTTGAATAAATGCCTTTCCATTTGCCATTGAACTGATATGGACTGTGTTCTGAAGAGGAATCTTTAAGTAAAAACACAAATCCAAAGACCACCAGCTAGCGATATAAAAGTTAGAATAGAACAGATAGTACCTGTAGTTTTTATGAGTTTCTTTTACTTTGGAAAGTTACAACATCTTTATAAAGAGTCATGCTTCTTTGTGCGCAACATACTTGTTCAGTGCCAGCTTACAACAAAAGTAGTAAGTGCCAATATTGCCACGGTCTCTGCAATATTAGTTTTCTGCACTGCGGGGTGCAGCCTAGCTCAACCACGCTCCTGCCTGCTGGGGCCCATGTACTCCCCGTACACCCAGCAGCCGTGCGCTGTGCAGCCATGGGGCTTGCAGCAGGCGAACTTCCTCCTGCTCGCCCCCTCCCCTTCTCCCCCAGCAACGAGCCTTCCGGCAATACGATGATTTCTGGTGGCTATACTTCGGGAGGCTGACAGGATGTTGCTCCCATCTAGGTAGCAGCCTTGCAGAATGATCGGCAGATTAACGGAGGTGGCTGGGAAAGAGGGAATATTGCGTTCTCCTTGTGCTGCCTAGATGAAATAGACAAACATATGCCGTAGTGTTGTTGTTGGTACATAGGCAAAACAGGGTTTGGAAAGCAAGGTGGTGTCATTTGGTTGACATTTTGGAAAAAAATATGCAAGTTCTGAGGCACACAAGTCCTTCTTCATGTCACATAAAATATCTCTGACTGGTTTATATTATGGAGATTAATAAACTAAACACTGGATGTAAAGGTTAGGATTTTAGCTGAATGTCCCATGATGTATGAGGTACTTCTGCAAGGGGTTTATGAAGTTGCTATACCTTGGGCGCCTCAGCTGCTTAAAATTTAAGTACACGCATAATTGCTTTCCCAAAATGGATGCAAATTGTTCAAATCTGGTGCGAACAAACCCTAAATTGTCAATTATTCTGGTTCATATGATTCACTATGACTTAAAAAACGGAAAGAATTATAATGAGTGGTGCCAAAAATTTTGCACTTCTTTTTTCTGTTTGTTGATAGGATTACTGCTAGATGGAGGAAAATACTAGAGTGACTGAAAATATTCAGGTTTTTTCCCCTGTTTCATACTATTGATTTTCAGCTCTGCTCTAAATTATTCAAACTGAACAGCAGCTAAGCCAATGGATAGTATTTTAAAATGGAACTAGGAGAATTGGTTTTCATTTCCCTCCCCTCCAATTTTTGGAAGAAGAAGTAGCATTTTAGCAGAAAAAAGCAGCAGGTCCAAACAGCCCAAGGGCCTCCAGTGTTAAGGGAGACTATGTAGTTTAGGGTTAGCCCAGATTTTTGGACCGAGGAATTCTTGAGTTTCTGATTTAAAACAAATCACATAGTAGCTGTGCTAACAACACAGATAGTGGGAGCTCTGGGACTACTGAGTCTGAGAGGATCCTGGCCTGAAAGGGACCTCAGGGGCCAGGTTTTCCCAACAGGCACCTCTGCAGGCTGCAGAAATCAGGAGGACAGGGTTTGGGTCCGTGTTTGGGGCTCAGGTAACTTTGTCAATGTTGTCTGTTGCAGTACGAACCTTCACAAGGTCTGAAATGCCATTAAAATGAAATGGGTTTTGGGAGTTTTCTAATGTGCTTTTTGTAAAATTCCATGACGCAGTTTGTGATGAAAAAGGTGAAAAAAGCCTGAGTCGAGAAACTCATTAATTTATAAGGCATTACTGTATTTTCCCCTGTGCTTGATTCACTTCCATTTGTTGTCATGTCTTATACCTCAACAATACAATCTCTATAGCAGGGAATGTTGGAATGAGGCACCTACTACAAGAAACACCTAATTTATTATTGGGGCAGCTAGGTACTATAGTAATACAAATAATTAACATTAAGTGGCCCTTAATGAGGGATTTAAAAAGGAGAGCGTATTGCCTTTATAGACTAGTTCATTAGATATGAATGTATGTTAAAAAGTCCATTTTAATTTAGTGCTTCATAAATAAGAGTGTCTTGTCATAGAGGAAAGAGGCAATGAGTCTTTTCTTATACTGGCCTCACCTCATTATCAGGAAGATATTGGCAAATACAGAGAGCAGAAGAAGAGTAACACAATGATTTCTAACCCAACCATGTCCTCAGAATTGCCTGCCCAGATATGTTTTTAAGAATGATGTGTTGATATTTCAAATACATACCTGGTCTCTGCCTCTATAGGCAGAATCATGCTTGGAAGCTCTTACATGATTTCTGCAACCGCTCCCTTGAAGGAAAGATTTCTCATTTTTACCTCCACAATCTTAATAGAAATAAATTAAAAATTGAAAAGGGGACTGGAGAAATAGTCTCAGTTATGGTGATAGACTGGAAGACCTAAAAATGTATAATTTAACTGCAAGATGATACTGGTCTACAATATTCAGAGGGTCAGCCCTTCACAAGAAATTATTTAGTGCACTAGAATTAGGTGTAATGGCCTAAAATATGGTCTGAACATATGTAAAACTTCCTGACTGGTAAGTCTATTAGTCTTTGGAATAGTCACAAGAGAAGTGGTAGAAGCCAATGACTTGATAATTAAATATTACACTGGAAAATTTGTTATAGGAAATTATTCTGCCTTGGTTTGGGAATAAACCAGGTTACCTAATAAGACTTCTGAATCTGTAGAATACCCATTCACAAGATAATTTTCTTTTACAATAAAGGAAATATCTTTTCTCCAGGCAGCTTTGGAACAATTGCTGGCTCTCTTTTGGTGATACTCTTGGGATCAAAGGCAACTCATGTTACCACAACATTAACATTAGTATTTGTTAGTCTTTGTAAGTTAACTGTCAGTTGTACAAAAAGACCTAATAAATATCACCTACCATCACTTTATTAGGGCAGTGAATTCACAGCCAATTCTGATCTAAATTTGTAAGCTAAAAATCAAACATGTTAATTAGATATGAGGAAAAGAAAGGACCACTATAGAATTTTTTTTTGTTGATTGAAACAGACATAAAGTATCTCGAAGAAAGGAAGGCAGCTAAAGCAAAATTTCCATTCATAAACATACATCCACTATTTTGCTATCTTCTTTATCTACAGGGTATTTTAAAAATGAATTAGATACTGAAGCAATTAAGCCATAATGCAGTATTTTCTGAACTACTCATCGAGTAATCCCAGTCTTAAACAGATAATTGTCAATAAACATTTATAGCCTGTGTATGCCCCTTATGAGAAGTGCTTTCCTGTTGCTATCTTGTCTTTCCAGGGAAAGTGCGCTTTGCCCAAATCCTATTGTATGAATTGTCCTTTACTACAGATGCTTTATGCATAAAAATAAACACCCAAATTTTATCCAGAAGGCCCTTTTGAGTCCTGGCGAAGCACCATTTTTATATTTCACTCATATAAACTAATTTCTGTTTCCCCCATAGCTCAGATTCTGCTTGAAAGCCAGAAACATTGTGATCCTGCTTCAATTATTGAAAGTATTTATTCTGAAAAATAACATACTGTAAGATAGCTCTGAGTGACACTGTTGTGCTTCCCCTGAGTCAAATTCTCTCAGATAAATCTGGTTGTCAATTTTGTTATTGTGAAAGACTCAAGTTTTTGACTGCATCTACTTGTTTGTTATGGAATTTGAACAACAATGTACAGGGAGGAAATTTTATTAAAGGAAGAATTTAAAGTAGACACAGTTTGATAAATATAGAAGAAGTATGTGCTTTTTTAGGAATATGACCTCAGGAATTTTCTGGCTTTTCTTTCACCTTATAGTACCAATAATATTTTAGAAAAGACAAGACCCTTTCTCAAAGTCACCAGGCCACACCGTAATTTTTCACTATTGTTTTCATCTCTTCCCTTCTGAAGAAAACTTCTTTCGTTATAGTATCCACCGGTGTGTGTAAGGAAGGCCAGCTGTAGTTACGAACCATAACAGAGACAGAGGCAGCTATGTTTGGTCAATACCAGAAGTTTTGTTGTCCATCTGTTTTTCCACCTCCCATCCAAACCATTTCTCCAACAGACATACTGTTCAAAATATCTCACAGAGAGAGAGATGCTCTTTCTCAAAAAGCTAATCCCTTACATCTTCAGAGTGCCAGCATAATGTCTTAAATACCAAGTCTGTATTTATCCAACATTCTGAACACAAAAAATCCCCCAGTATCTAAATTCTGAATGAATGTAGAGATCTTACAGCTGTAAACAAGTCATTAGTCAATATTAAACAGACTTTCTTTCTTTCTTACTCACCTTATCCCATATATACCCTACACAGAACGCTGCCACTGCCATGAAGGCCAAGGTGCTGGAGGTTTGACTGTTCATGAAGGTCAGGAAAATACCTTGTCTTAGTTCACAGACATCTAGAAACTGCAAGTATGAACATTTCAGATCTGAACAGATATGCCAGCAAAATAGGCAGAATGGTGTCCTCTTACATGGTCATAGCCTGAATGGCTCTGGGCATCGCAGACCACTCATTACATGGTGCAGATGACATGGATGGAGCGATTCAACCCAGGATGGAGGTGTGGCGTTTCTGAGTGGCTGTCAGAGCACTGTTGAGAGGGGACTGCAATAACCCATGCACAAGACGCTAAAGCACAGCCATGTACAGTAAAGTCCACACTGAAAGGGAAAAAAACGTCCATTACAATTGTCTAAGTATGATTCACATAGTGAAGCTTATCAGAAGGCTTTTGTGCGTCAGTGATGAGACTACCTTTGCAAAATGTATGTATTTACTTTATAAATTAACCAATGTATAATTTATTTCTTTTGCTACTTCTTCATTAAACCATAGTGTTGAACTGAACTATATTTGTTATAAAACTTGTTCAGTAATTTATTTCCAAATGTAAGGAATGCATCTCTGTTTCATACTTTAAATAGATTAAACCTGTTACTACTATAGTTGATTAGGAATGCTGTCTAAAAGTCCTAATTTAAAATGGAACTAAATGTGGTGTAACTTTGAAAGGTTTGCTACCACTTTAAAAAAAAAAAGTGTTTCTTTAAAATTGGTAAGCCTCTTTACCCAGAGCTTTTGTGAACACACAAAACTAGAGAAAGATGAAGGCTCTGGCTTTATTTACATGTCACTATAGTAGGAAGACAAACTCTAAATCACCACCAGTCCAGCCGCAAAGTGTTGTCATTAGCTTTACCAGGGAGCCAGACCTCTTTTCATGTTGGAGGGAAGTCACATCAGAAGGGGCCGGCTTCTCTCCYGTACCAGAGAGGATCAGAAGTGGAGGTTTTCCCTAACAGCTGACAGCTCTACAGCTGTGGCTGTGCCTGTCAAACATCTGTCTGGAACACCCTCTTACGGCTGGGTGAATGTGTCAGCTTCATAAGGTGGTGGGCCTCCTGAGGCGCCCCAAAATTAAAGGAGGCACTGTGATATGTTCTCTCTCTTGGCAAGCACACGTGCTGCCCCAGGAGGGTGAGAGCAGCTGCCTGCTGCTCTGGCTACGGGAGATCCTCCTTGTGTGAATATACTCAATATAGGTAGAGCTCATTTCCCAAATGTCTTGTTGGTGAAGTAGCCATGGCGAATGTGAGGCATTATGATTTTTTTTTAAAAATTGGATAAGGAAGGTGGCAAAGGTCTGAGCTTTGTGTGTAGGGTGGAAACTGGAAACTGAAACTGGGGGGGGACTGGGACAGGGCAAACTCCAGCCACCTCTGCTGGGGCCAACACATGCATCCAGAGGAAATGCACTCCTGCGTCCTCTTCTTGGGTCAAGCCACAAGGTCAGCTCTGTGGTTTTGGACCATGCATGCTCTTGGGAAAAGAAAAAAAAACAACCCATCAACAACAGCAATGTATTTCCATGAAAGCATCAAGATTTTCAGGTTGTGCTATCTTCAGTATTTGACTGAGAATCATTAGAGATGTTGCTTAATTTCATCAACAATACCACTGATCTGATTATCAGTATGTTTCCACTTTTAGCTAATAATTTCCACTTCTGCTATTTTTTAAGCCATTTTTTAAGAGTCTAACATTGTTCAGCAACTACTTTGCAAAAATGAAGCACTTCAAGAGCTCACAATTTTCCACTTTCCCCAGGAGTGTTGATAAAGGCCTTCTTTTCCTGTGAGAAAGTATTTCTGTTTGAGAAACTTCAACCTAGTTTTTAATTTCCAGCATTGTTATTGAATTGCCGTATGGCCTTGGGCAAGTTACTGAACATTTTCCTTATCTTGGTTTATCTGTTTAGCAGAGTGCTTACACAGCACAGTGCACACGTACTAACACTTCATAAAAAAGTCAGTCCAGCCAGTGCCATACCTCTGTTCAAGTAAGTACTTTCAGGGAGAAGCAGCAGAGCAGCTGCTTATCATCCTTCTGCTTGAAGAGATAGAGAGTGAGATGTACTTTCTGTTTTTCCTCAATCAGTATAATAGACTCCTCGGGAGTGTATTTTGGAAGAAAAGGGGGAGAAACAGAGGGAAATTGAGAGATGGACCCCCTCTAATTGGATACTTAATTCCTTGGCAACTTAAGTGGAAGTTGCCTCTTCTTGGCACAAGTGTCCTACCTCTGGGCAGACGACCACTTTCTGGAGCCATCGTCTAATGTCTATGACTATCTTCCAAAACTGTTATTGAGTGCAGATCAAGGGGCATTCTTGGTGAGCCAAGAGAGGAGATTGGAATAACAGAACCCAAAGCCAGACAAGGAAGGTGAGAGACAGTTTTAAGAAAACTGGGCTTTGGAGGTAATTCTGACCAAAGGGAGAGGAAGTAATGTCACCTACTCCTTGAGGCAGCAACTGCAGGAGATGGAATTACAGGGAAACACAGCCACAGATATTGCCTAAGTAAGTCGTGTGTTTCAGAGCTGGGGAGAATAAAAGGAGGAAAGAGGTGACTTTGGGAAAGATCCCTGCATTGGACCCAGGTCCACCCTGGAAACACCGGGAGCTCATAGCAGCTGGCTGCTTACGACAGCGTTGGCTAGCTGACTGCCAGCCTTGCTGTGGTCCGAGTCCTCATCAAATCACAGTGCAGTACATAATCAGTTTTGACTTGCAAGAAGTAAAAGAAGAAATCTCAGTGAGATTTGCAGATCAAACAAGACACATAATTAACTTCGGCCCTGCTTATTCACACTGAACATCCCTACCGTCTCTTCTCTCCTCATTAGGCCAAATTGTAATATTTGCCGCTGTTCAAAGTAAGGCTTGAGGCTGTACAGCACAGTATATTTCTACACATACTGTAGAAAAACATCTGACCATATTGTTATTACTACACTCTCTTTCCAGTGCCCTTTGGATGGAGAGTGCAGGGAAAATAGCAGTGGTTTGGTTTATGAAGTCTCACATGAATGAACTTTAACAGTATTTATGTCAGTCTTCCTAATATCTGTGAGGGAATACACAGCATTGTACATTTTTTACTATTCCCTCTCTGTTTGTAGGATAGGTTGTTGTGTCATTCTCTCTTTTAAATGGCCTGTAGTACCAGTTCCTAATACTGGAACGATCCACTCTACATGGTGGCTACTCATATGCATATCAAGCAGCAAGTGCTAACTGGGACAGGCCCACAGTGAGCACCACTGCCTCACTAGGAGGGCTGGGAAGGGGAGGCTCAGAGGAAGAGCTTAGGGGTGATTTCTGACACAAAAGAATGTGTAACCAAAGTTCACCTTTTATTTCAAAATTTAAATTCAACATGAAGACGCAGTAGCATCTGCTGTACTGCCTGGTTCTATGTGTTGAGGAGCCTTTGATGAAAACAACATCCACTTTCTTGAAACTTTAAGCAATAATCTGACGACTTCTTTTAGACAGGAATGCTATACTGATTATGAATTAATTAAAAAAATATTTTTATTCTGATGTGCCATGGGAAAATGAATTCCTTTTCTGGCCATAGAATAGTTTGCATGTTTTAAATAATTAGGTACATATTTTGCTTATTTTAAAATTTTTGATTTTGTTTAAAGAGACAGTTCTTTAGGGCTGAAAATAAAATGCTTCCTTTCATTTCCAATAATTTTTTTGGAATTGCATTATTGAGAAATGTGTTTGAAACACACAGCCCACTTTGACGTAAGAATACAGGTGTGGATAAAACCTCTGGATAGTTATCATGCACTTTTACCTCCTTTTTCTTAGTAGCCCTATGATAAGAATAAAGCCAGTTTTGAAAATACAGATGACATGTACTGCATTTGAGATACAAAGTAACCGTGTCTAATGATGGGAAGTAATGACTTTATCTTTAAGCTGTAACTTAACGTATTTCCCTTTATATACTATTCATTTTAGCACTAGCTGTTTCCAGAATTTATTAAATATTTAATATGACAATGCCCACATGGTATTTATATGTAAAAGATTTAGATCTACTAATCCAAGTCCACATAAAGCTGTTATCCAGAGCTGCAGCTTTCTAATTTATGTACATACATGCACACCTATATGTACAAACAGGCAACTGTTTTTTATGTGGAGACATAGCTCTCAGATGTGCAAACCAGTAAAATATTCCACACTGTTGTTGCAAAAAATGAATTTAATAGTCAACTATTCTAAGGAATAAACGCTCTCTAATGCAAAAAGCCATACTTTTATTAGAACTTAACTGAGTTTGCTGAAATGAAATAGTTGGGCTGTGAGAAATTAATATAAGCAGTAGGATAAAAATTGGAGGTATTTACTCTTTTTTTTTTACTTCTCCAGCCTTTAGTCAGGTACACTATCACCAAAGACAAAGATTAATAAAACCAGGAAAACCTCACAAAGATTGCCCATAAAGAAGACTTCCAAGAGGATAGCTGTCTCAATCTTGCTTACTTTAAGAAATCTTAGCTGATAGTTTTAGAAACATTTTGCCAAGGGAACTTAAAACTGCTGTGGACCTTCCAACAGGGACCACACCTTTGGAGATACAGATTTATATTTAGAATGTCAAGGGCCTTCAAAACGTGCCCAATTAATCAGAGCCTCCAGGGCCCAACCTCCATGGTACATTTTTTGCCACACTTTGTGCCCCCGGTCCTTCTGCCCCACACGCCCAGGAGGCAGCTTTAGGTGGGGACAACCTGTGGGGAGAAGATCCAAGGGACAACATGTATCTGGAGCCCGGGGCTTCTTGCTAGTTCGAGCTAGGAAACGGTTGGAGAAACTGTCAGTAGAGACACTATTGTGCTCTAATAGAGCTCCTCATGTTCACTAGTGATGCATTTAACCTGCAAGACCTCAGAGTACTTTCCAGTTTGTGAGTCCAAATCCTGTGTCCAAATACATGTTAGAGTAAGATGCAGGAATGAACAGGTCATCTTGCTGTCTTCCCTCAAATCCTGGTTTCCATGGGAAGAAAAACAGATACAAGGACCAGAAAGAAGCCATGAGTTTCTGAGTATGGTCCTGAATATGCACCAGGACCAGTCAATGGATCATACCTGTGAGCTGTGCAGAGTGGCACATTTACCTTAGGAAGACATATCCAAACCTACTGTTGGAATATCTAAGAGGATCAGTCTACTATTATGAGCCATGGTTTATGCAACAGTTTCTAGCAAGGCTAGCTTTACGAATACGCAAGTGGGCAGCAAAATGTCTCTGCTGCCAGACTCCTGGAGAGACAGGTTTACTTTTGCTCCTGTTCCTGCTATGGAGGAAAGTATGGAACATGGAACATGGAACATGGAACAGCGGCTGCTGCACATGAGCGAAATCCATTTCTGCCCCTTGATCCTCCTCCCTTCTTTTCTGGTGGCCATTCATTATGGGGGGAAAATTCAATTTGGTTCTGCTTACAGTAGTGGAACATGCTGCAAGTATGTCCTGTTTCATCCAGCAAAGCTTTCTTGCCCTGATAATTGATCTGCCTTATCAGTATTTGCATAAAACTCTGATTTAGTTCTGTTTTATTTGTATTAGTTGAAAAGGCAAAAGGAGGCTATAGAAAGGGAGAGAAAAGCTATTAAAAAAAGTGCAATCTGAGGGAGGGATGTGTGAGAGATGTAAAAACTGAAGATGATGTTAAGAATATTCCTCTGTTTAAGGTAGAATTGGTTGGTATTTTAGATCTCATTAATGACTTGTCATAGTGACTTCTCAGCCTCGGACAATAGGGAGAGCACTGAACTGGCTAATTTTGGGGAACACTCCTTCTCTCTCTGCACTTTAATTTCTTAACAGATAAAATGAGGGGACTTACATTCTCAAGGCACTCTTTAAAATGTGCTGGTGCAAGGAATAAGCAAGCTATTAGTACTGGAAAGTTGGCTAAAGGTTTCCTGTTGTTCATCATCCCTCTTTCATCAAGTAGCACTCCTCATTCTCACATGACAGCAGTCAGCCTCTTTTGCTGTTTATCTTTCCATCTACATGCATTTAAAAAGTAGTAAACACTGAAATTAAATACAGTGTATTAAAATAGCTGATGCATGTTGCATACCTAATTGAGGCTCAGTTGCAGCACCTAGCAGAAGAGGAAAGGTGATGAGACAGGCAGTACTGGCATCATTTTAACTTGAGTAGGGTGCTCTGATACTGCAGCAATGGCCACTGTGTATGCAGGATGGTTGTGACCAGGCAAAACATATGGAGGAACACTCACTGGAAGTGAATGTACATGCTGAGTACAATAAATCACTTTGTTCTATTGTGGACAGAAATGTATACTGCTAGCAGTCCAGTGCTATACATACATTTAACAGTCTAACACTATATAAATATATGAGACCAGAATTAGTCCTTAGTGAAATGATAGGAAATTCCACTGAAATCATGAGGTTGCCAGGAGGTGAAGGTGGGATTTGTCCTGGAGATTGAATGCATATATATGTTTTTAAATGTTATTATTGTTCTCTTTTGTATGGGTCTGCTTCAGCAAGGAAAGGTAGAAGAGAGGTAGGAGGAAACAAGGTCACAACTTTCCTAAACACTACAAGCTATTCCAAATCAACTAACCATGCAGTGGTCCTCAGGGATTATCTAGAGTTTAGTCCTTTAGCAGACTAGTTAAAAATGTGTGTGTGCATGTGTACATGTGTATAGAAATGCTTCTTCTAAGCAGCACGTCTTTTACTGTATTTTCCACTAATCTACTAGGTCAATGCATTCCAATACAAGTGACAAAATATATTTTGCACTACTTCTTCCATCAAGAACGTACTCCCGTCCTTACATGGGTGATGCTCATCAGTACCCATATTTGTGTTTGTGTTTAATTTACAAGGAATTCAATGTTAACCTCTCTTGTTTAAAACACGTAGAACAACCCACCACCTCAATACTTCATCTGACTTACTCCTTAATGTGCTGAAAGGCCCAGTTCCAGAAAGTTGCTTTAACAACTGTATTGACAGTGTTAAAATATCAGAAATAAAAATAGAAATCCATTCATTTTCTTATGAGAGGGAAGGTAGCAAAGGTGTATGTCACACAGCATGACAACAAGACTGAGTTCAGAGTTGGGTTATTTTATTCATTTTATATTGGTCTCATGCAAAAGGTATTTAAATATAATGCATCAGATGATTGATAGTTATTTTTTTGCTGAAGTCAAAGGAAGAAGCAGAGCAAAACAAATCCAGATTTTTTTTTGTATAGTTAGCACAAGGGATTTAGTACTGATCTCCAAAAAGAGTATTTTTTCAGGTGCCTAAGCCCATCATTTAGTGCACATCCACAAAACTGCAGCTCAAACCCCACCTTTGTTTTTGCCAGTAAGTCTGTGCCGAGCAACCTTCGTGTTGCCACAGAGAATGAACTACTTAGAGCATTTGGCCCTAAGATCTGAGTCAGTTTTCTCAGCTTTACTCTTACTGTGCTGGGTTGTGTTTGAGAGGTGTGAAGGTCAAACGGAGTCTGCATCAAAGGTACAGAAAGCCAGAAATTTTGTAGCTGTGTCCATGTTCCCCACCCCAAAAGATCATCACTGGGAAAGTACTTCAGGAACATGACAGATCCATGTGCAAGACCTTGCTCTCAAAGAAGTAGAAGAGGGATCCCAAGCCCACATTTTCTTCTGTTGAAATTTGCTGTAACTTGCTGGGTCTTGATGTTTCACTGTAAGCCTTTTTCTCTCTAGCTTTTCGGCAATTGGAAGACTGGGATAAATTACTTACCTTCAGAAGATCATGCACTGCTACAGACCCTGTGCAGAGAAGAGGAATTACCTATCTAAGTAGAGGTAGGTGCCCAAGCTTCCCTCCGTATGATGTCTTCTAGTTCTTGCCACCCCAAGTGAGTTCTCACTGCACTTGTTTCCCCAACGTGTTTAACTTTCCCTCTGCTCTAAATAGGAGCAGAAGTTCCTATTTTGGGGCTAAAGACTTCAGGGGATCACTGGATGTTTTGAGAATCTGAGCATTTTTTTTTGCTGAGGATCTTGGTGTCTCAGGCTGTTTCAAAAGGCTGTGAGGCCCTAAATCACCCAGACAATTTTAAGGATGTTACCTAGAATCACATCTGAGGAACTGACTGTGTGCATTTGAATAACCTCATTGAATTCAACAGGACTGTTGTTAGTTAGGTTAATGTGTATGTGCTTGCTGACCCAGACCTAAGCAAAGATATTCTACCAAGATTTTATCTTCTTAAAACAATGTCTGTGCTACAGAATAGCATTCAGACATTTCTATTTTGCTTTTGTAAAAGTCCATTGTTGCTTTGTTGTTTCTCAGTCAACAAAGCTTCCTCTGTTATTGTCCACAGCTGGCATGTTTTTTACTATCTTATTTTTCCCTTGATGTTTATAATTCATTGATATTATATAAATTTGTGAGGTAATAAGATTTAAAAAATAGCTAGAATTAAATTGCAGTGTTGCTCTGGGATATTGCCATGGTTGTTGACTCAGCAAAAGGCTGGATTCCCCAGTGCCTTTCTAGAATTTGTGTTAGGAGGGCATTTATGGCTATATATAAGTGCTTTTCTGGAACCATATGAAATACAAAAACACACAAAGAAGTACATAAATAGAAATTAGAAAAATATGTGAAATAAGGACTAATCTGTAGATTCTCATCTTGCCATACTGTACTATCTTGCTGAGATTATTATGATTTCATAGTAGTAATGAGAAGAAACAGCTATTTCTCTTATCAGAGTATGTTTTTTTGATACATGGAATACAAGTTGTAAAATAGTTTGCACTAACGGGATCCAGCAGTATTCTTTGTTTGTCCTAGTAATTAGGAAGAGCTATAGTATTAAACCTATTTTTCCTAAAGAGTGACTGAATTGGTTGTGCCATCTTACACTGCAGCATTATTTGGTTTTATGCTTTAGGGATGGGCACATAGGGTGGTACAGTCCAGAGCTAGCCTCTGGTGACACTACAGATATGAAATTGAATGAGTAGAGTATTTCTGATGTTTATATTTCTGAATGTGTTTATTGAAAACATAAATAAAAGAAAGGTGAGTCTCACCTTCAATTTCTTCAGGATGGATAGGGCAGAGTGCAGACATGTTTAATATTATGAAGTGAAATAGGAAGCCAAGGGTTTGTGTCTGTGTATTTCAGATGACTCGTTAATTTCTAAAAGCAGCTTTCATAAGTTGTAATAAAAGAAAAAATCATTATAATTACCACTGGAGTAAWTTTTTTTTTGTTTCTCATTGTAGAATATCTGTTAGAAGTGTTACGATTGAAAACATGGAGACTATTTCAGGATAGGCTTCAATTTCCACATCTTTGGGAATTTTGATGTAGAAAGTTCATGTTCACAGAGTATCTTGAGTTATAAGGGACCTGCGAGGATCATGATACACATTTATTTCCTGTCTGCTGAGGGGGAATGTGTCTGGATGTCTTGTGTGTGATGGATATTTTGGGAAGAGCTACACTCAGAGACTATTTCTGAACAAGGTGAGATTTTTGGCCATTCTTGTCATGCAAGGGGGGTCCCTGTCCTCACAGCTCAGCTTCTGTGAAAGTTTTATTGCTGGTAAACGTGATTATGCACCGATTAGCTGTTTTTGCAGAAGGTGCCCGTCATGAGAGATGACAGTCCCGGGAAGAGGGCTCTGAGTAGCAGGGCAGAAACCTCAGTCCTAACTCTACATGGTGAAGAGCATGGTTAGTTCACTGGGTTGACAAGTACATAAAGTTCTAAATGGAGCTTTTTCATACTAAATAGTTCAATTTATAGATGTAATGAGGTACAATAACCAAAACTAGAATTTAAAACACAAATGCAAAACTTGGTTGGACACTCACAAGTGGATATTGTGGCTCTATTTCTGTCTTGGTCCTGCAGACATCCTGCAGCAAATCTGAAAGATCCCAGGCTGCCAACTAACTTAACAGGGAGACAGGTATCTTTCATCAAGGTAAAGGTTATAAAGGAAGCAAGTTATTAAAATAAATGTCTCACTTCTTTCCATTGCCTCTTATTCATGCCAAAGTTCAGGTTTAGCCTATTGTTCAGGTGGAATATGGATGATGCTCTGAGGTGGTCAGAGATGTCTGCGTTACAAGGGGTCCCTCTGAGCAGCCCTGACAGCTTAGTCCTGGCTTCCTCTTTCAATGGCTGTTGAAGAACGTGAATGAGGGGACTGAGTCTTATAGGACTGTATAGGTGAAGGCTTTGGCAAAGAAGAGAGTATGCAAACATAAAACATTAATCTTCTACGTTTGTCCTGTCATGAAGTGCATCTCGGAACTGAGAAAATGGATGTTTGTGGAGAAGCAGGCACTTGTGGCCTTGCATGGCAGGGAGATGTAGCTTGGGCATGGATACAGAGCTCCTGCCTTAGGAGTAGAAAAAGCCGACCTGAAAAAGCACCATGCTGAAACCTGCCAAAGGTGCTAAGGGCTGAGGCAGCTGACAGAGAGGTCTGATGAATAAGATATTGTGCAGCTAAATACATTAGCAGACCGTGAGGTACTTGAACACCCTGACAATGAAGGCTGCCTAAGCATTCCAGCTAAATAGATAGACACAATCCGATAGTTTGCAGGGTCCGGTGGAAATTATTTCACAGCCTGTCTATGAAATTCAGGGATGTAGGATTTTGTTGCAAATCAGGTCTGGTTTAATTTAATGAACTAGTATTAACAAGCTTCACGTTCCACATCTTTCACCATCTCTCAGCTGTGTAGTATTCATTAAAAAGAATATATGCAAATTTTAGCAACATAAACAGAATTTAAAATAAGGAATAACACAATAAACACTCAAGAAATCTTTCTGGTTTTCCTTCAGGATGAGTTGTCTGCTTGCTATATCCTAATCTCTAGTTTGTCCTTTAAAATGTTGCCACTGCATCAATTAGAAAGAAAAGGCCACAACTTCACCACTCCAACAAGGGCACTAGGAAGAATTTTCCTAGTGTTACCCCATAAAACAGACCTTGGCGAGTGGATCAAATCCCGCCTCCACTGGGGTCAGAAGGAGCTTTGCCTGAAGGGCAAGGCTGTCCTCTCTGTCTGAAGCCAAATCTTTTCTCGTACATCAAGGACTCTTCATGGCAAAATAGAAGAGCAGATGCCATCTCCTTTCACCGCTTCTCCAGGCAAAGTGTGAACCTCAGTGCACTCAGCAGTAAATTCCTTTAAACATTTACGTGAGCTGAAATTGCTTCATCCATTGACCTTTGCTCAACATGCAGCACTTCATCCAACCACAATTGCACATATCAGATGGGCAGCACAAGTGAAGTGCCTGTGTTGTACACCCGAGTTTTGTCTTTTTTTCTGGATGGTGCTCTGCTTCCTCTTTCTTCCCTTTTTACCTGGTCAGTTGAGTCTCATCCATTGTCCATTCCATGGCCTCTGAGAGCTGTTATGGTAATGGATGCCTTTTCTGATGAGAGAATGGTAGTTCCTTTGCATTTGCCTTCTTTTTTGTTGGATTTTTGTTTTAAAAGTTTATGTAACAACCCCCAGAGCAGTTAGTTATCTACCCTAATCACAAACTGCTGCCGTCTTTGGATGGTGATAATAACAGCTGAGGGAAAATACCTTCTATACTCCAAGTCCTAAGGAAGGAAGTTTTGCGGAAGATTTAACAGTAAAAACAATGCTTGTGGAAGATGCCACACTTGCAGCTCTGGAGGCACCAGTCCTCCGATGGCATGGCAGAAAACCAGGACCAAAAATCTCAAAGCACTATTACTCTGTTGGTGCGCCGCCATAAATGAACTTGTAGCCGTGACCTTGAGGACCAAAGGATCTACAGTCCTCTATGTTTTAGGCTCTAGTCCAAATGAGCTCTGACCTCTTCCTGGACAGAGGGTAGTCAGCAACATTTTGAATGCCTGTCTAGAAGTGCAAAATGAAATTTAACTTAGCAATTGGAGGCCAGGGAGGATGGGGATGGGAAAAAGAGCCAGATGTACCAAGTTTATAGACAGCTAAAAGGATGTATTGGTCTTGCTTTTTCTCAGTTAAAAATATTGGCTGTTTTAAATCTTTTATTTTGTGATTTGCTTGGAAAAAAATGAATTCATTATTGCATTTCATTAAATGGTAGATTGTACATAATTTTATTTTACCAAATGAGAATTGGAGCAATGAAGAAAGCTAAGCTTAAAAACCATTCTTGTTGTTTAGGTGTATAATTCTTTCTCTTGCTTTGCATGCCTGGAACTAATGTGGCATTAAGTATACTCTAATTTTAAAGAATTTAATACATGCATAATCTGCTTTACAAGCAGAGATTAGATTTTTTCGTATTAAAATAAATTGGGACAACTGAGAAACGTAACTTAGGGCATATTCATTTGAACAAAACAGGCAAAATCTTTCCTTTTTTTAACGTTCTTTTTAAAGCATTGATATACTATACATTAAAGAGTACTGTGTGAAGTTTTCATTGAAAAGGACTCATATGTTCTGTGATTTGAAAAGAAAAATTAAGGCAATACAATTGAACCTACGGGTAAGCTTGTATTTATTGTATGCATTAGTGGTTTCAACATTTTAAAACACAGAAACAGGTGCTTACATACAGTTCAGAACACCTGACTTATTGCAGAATTATTTGCTAAAAACAAGAACAAACTCTCAGCTTTGAGAGATTATCAGAAATATTCAGCAACTTAAGATGCCTTCCTTTTGGGTTTGGGGTAGCAGTTGGATCTGACTCCCAGCAAGGGGTAGAGCACTTACCTCTGAAAACAAGTTCCTTTATAAAATTGTACCAAGTTCAGCATCCAAAAAATGGGGAGTGGAGGGGGTGGTGGTGTATCAGAAGGCATTTTTAAAAATGCTCCATAGCCTCCACTGTCCCCAACACATCCTTTTGTTCTCTCTCTGAGTAACAGGAGTCAGTATTAAAGCTTATGGGCAGAAAATGATTTTTCAGACAACAGAATTGACCAGTTCTTTTGTTGCAGAACATGGGTAAATCCCACCAGACTTTGGAGAGGTATGGCATTTCGAGCTTTAAGTAGGAGAGCAGTGGCAGGGAGCTGGCGTACACTGGGACTTCTTTCTAAACCTCACAAAATTCTTGTCAAAATAAAAAACATGCTCCTTTCTATGAACAATTTTAAACTATTTAGTCTTCAGTGTTTGAGAGAGTCTCAGGTTACTACTGAAAGAACTTTGAATCAGCGTGTGAGCCTTTTACAGTGTGTACCATTTTATTTGTGTCATATCTCTTTTATCAAATTAACACATAAAAAGCCGTCATAACAATTTCACACACTTTTCACCTAAGTGACCTTCTGTAGAGTAGATCTCGGCCAAGGAATAATATTACAGGCCTAATCGTAGTTCCACTGATGTCCTTTACAGACTTGCAAGTAAATACACTTGTTTCTGTCTCTCACACGTCATAAACAAGAACCTGACCCTACTCTCCCTCACACACATGCACACACACAGGCGCGCGCCTAAAGACACATCTACCTAAAGATTGCAAGTGTTTATGCCTCTGCAAAGTCACAAACAGGACACTACCTGTCCTCCTAATTTTCTTCCCTGTGAAAAGGTTATAAAGTTCATACAAGGTTTGTTATGGAAACAGCCTCGACTGCATTTCCTTCCCCACTGTTTGATTGCTTTGGTAGCATACACTTGTAACACCACCTTGTTTGGGTCTAATATGGGAGAATTTTGGATGCAAAGCATTCAAAGCATATTTCATACCATATCTTCTTCTTATGAGTCCTGATCGCACACTTTTTTTTTTTTTTTCCTACTGTTTCACTGTTTTGTTGCTCTATTAAGGAATTCACATTGCCAGGTAGACAGTGCCCTAGATCTGGCTCTCCCCAGTTTGGGCACAACAGGATCTGCGGCGTGATGGCAAGACGCGGTGGAGGGCTGAAAGAGGTGGAGGCAGCTCCTGAGCTGTGTGCCCAGTGCTGCGGGGTGCCTGGCAGCCTTCCTCCTGCCCGGGGGACCCCCAACCTGACCCCCACAAAGCAACAGAGAGCACCTACCAGACATTGCTGTTAAACTCAAAAGGCAGCATGGGAGTCATTGCCAAGCAGCGTCTCTAATAGGGCTCCACAAGACATCTTCAGGTAGTTTTCTGTCCTACATGCTACAGTGTGGTGTACGATGCCAGATCATCACCAATAAGATATAAAATATTTTCAAAATGACATGATAATGACAAACAGGGGAAGTTAGCAGTGTTGGGCAGTCTCCAGGCCATTACCCACAGGAATTTACTTTTGCCATGCTCCAGGAGGCAATAGAAGCGAAGCGAGAGCCAGAAGTAGACAGAGATGGTTCTTTAGTACCAGAGTCAGGCTAAATATTTGCTACTCAACTCTTTTATATTTGAGGGGTACTTCAAATCCTACAGCGCATTTATTTTGCCAAATAGTCAAGGAATCACAATTATTTTCCCTCCAAACTGGACCAGTATTTCTGTGGGAAAGTACCAGTTTCCAAATACGAGTAGCTCTCTTCTGTACAGCAACTGGCATCAAAACTTCTGGGTTTCTGTATGCTTTTCATGTAAAAAGTGCCACATGTCATGTATCAAAAATCACAATTTGAATGCATTCAAAAAATGCAGGGGGGACATGCTTTTATTTTTGGTCTTTCACATATAGAACATACACTTAAAAAAGAGGTCACTGCCACAGGTTGCCCTCCAGATCTCATCTTTCAAGGCATACAGTAGGTGCTTGTCTATACTGCAGAAAAAGGGTGCCTGTATCACCCTTAGGTGTTTTGCTTTGGTCCAGAGAGCAYCAATAATGGTGCACACCCCTGGCAGTGTGGTTTTTCGGAATGGGGTAACCTCCTGGCTACATCCACCAGGCTCTGGGGTCGATATGTTTATAAAGAGATGTTTTTCTGAACAGCAGTGGGCATAGACCATGCATAAAGGAAAATGGGTGCTTAAATAAGCTTTGCTAACTATAACCTTTCTAAAATAGGTATTTCTTCCTAATTATACTTTTAATTATACTTAAGCAGAGAACCACTTTCTCTCTTTTAAATGAAAAAGGGCAATTTGATACAGAAGTCCAGAGGTGGTATATCCTTTTGATAAAGACTGCTCTGTGTAAATCAGGTGAGAAATTTTGGAAAGATGTTATTGGATTATCTGCCTCATGGAAAGCTAACCCTTCTGGTATCTCAGACACATTCTTCATGCCTCCATGAAGCTGTTACCTTTAAAACAAGTTAGTGAAAGTTTATACATAAGTATAGTATCTATATTCCAATTCAATTATATGAGTCATCTCCACAGGTTAAACAGAAGATGCAGGTATTCTGGTCTGTTTTGTAATTCAAATCATTTGTATGCATTGGGTAATGTGATTTATAACCATACTTGCACTTTGAAATAAAAAAGGGACTCAGAAAGGAGATACTAACACCTCTTTAAATATATTGTTTTATTTTTCATGCTGAAACCACTTGACCTGCACAACACCAGGTTCTTTACCAATACAAATAAATTTAAGGCTTAATCCTTAATAACACATACTGCAAACATTCAAGGGCTGCTAAAGTTATCAAATTAGTATTAGGGGAGGAAAAAAGAATAACCTACTTCAGCAACAACAAAAATAAACCACCTGTTTTAATTTAAAGTATTCTTAGGAGAGAAGGCATTTTTATTAAGTGAAAAAAATCAGGCAAAAAAGCTTTTGAAACTAGACCAATACATTACTTTGAACTATATTTACAAAATATTTAGCTGTCTGCTAGAATAGAAAAAATATAATATTTTTATTAGAGATACCTATAAATAATTTTCAAAACATTTACTGAAGCTTGTGGCAAACATTATTTATAGCAACACTGAACAAACAATTGTTGCTATATTCATTTTTTCCATTAATAGTAAAATGGCTGTTTCATCAAAATCTTATTTAAATCAGAAATGTATATATTTCCTAGGCATATGTATGTAAATATTGTTCCAAATCCAGACAGTTTTCCTGTATTTGTGTTTAGACATTTTAAAATGGACTTTTTTCTGTCTAGAATTTACTTATTTTGGGATGCAGCTTTGACAAAACAGCAACATGTTAAGGCTGCTACATGATTGTATGTTGGCAGTCTGACATTACATTCTGTATTCTTTTAATTAGATTAGCAGATTATTATTGTAGCCGATTAAAGTTTAAAATAACTTTGTAAAGTAAAAATTAGCCATCACATGACTTAATGTACTGGACAAGAAGTAAAATTACTGGAGTTTGAATCCATATAGTTACTTTTGAAAAAAACTTTAAAACACTACATCCATTCTCATGAATCCATGTATGTGTGCTTTCTGAACACACATAGATTTTTTCATAATGCAACATGGTCATTTCCTTTTAAATACTAAATTGTTATTCCTTCACTGGAACTACTTCTTCGAAACTTAACTTTTAAATTAAACAAAAAAGGTTCATAAAAGAAAGCAGCGTGTCCGCACCTAGTAAAGATAATGGATTTTTCCAAAATGAGTCCCTTCTTAAATAATATATTTCTATAATGTTGATACAGCAGTACGCTATGCAAATATATATAATAAAAATTATACACATAATGAATACTAGATGCAAAATAGGTTTTTGATATGCTTTGTGTATATGAGGTACCCGAATATAGGACATTACGATGTCTGAGGAGTTTATGAAACTTTTGCATATTACTACTGTGGTTTGATTGCAAATCTGAGAAATGCTTAACCTCTACAGTGAATTGTGCTGAAAATAAATAAAACACAAAACACACAAAAGCTGTTTATCAACAAAAGTACTCTCCTTGGCAAAAATCCCCCAAATCTTTTCATTCAGTAATCTTTGTTTTACATCCCTCTTAGTGAAACATTCTATATAACAAAAATTATTATTTGTGAGCAGCAGAAATCCTATTCTGTAATTAAAAATTGAACAATTTTATACGTGATATTTTAGCTTCCAAAAAAATATTTAGGAAATATCACAGAGATGAAGTGTTTGTTTTTGAATACCTATGACCTGTTTATTTTTAAACTAACTATACAATGTCTGTTTTATATTAACATCTTAATCATTATTAACCTACATATTTGCTGTACACTCTTAACACTTGCTTTATGAAATAGTTTAAGTTCTAACTCTGTAATGAGAAAGCAGTATTTTGAGTACTAGCAAACAGTTAGGGAAAAAAATCCTGACTTTAACAGGATTTATAAAGGTATGGATAATTATTTTCAAAACAGTGATTAATAAGTGTCCATTTTCATGTCATCATTGGTAATAGATGCAATCTCACCCAGGCACCCTGCCATTCTGTTTAATACAAGTGTATCCTAGTGTAAAAAGGAGCTTGTCATACTTATCTCTAATGGTGAATGATTTCTCTCCCTCTTCCTGAAGACACTTTGCACCCAATATTCTCAAATCCTATCATGCTACAGGCTGACAAATAAGCTAACAATGTAGGGAGCAGGCTACATTTACGTGTAGGTGTATGTTCTCTAGAAGATACGAAGAAAATAACTGGATCTTTTTTGCTTGTAAATCAGACAAAATACACATATGAAGAGATGTGCTTATAGGAACAGACGCAAAATTTTTACATTTTGGCTAAATATTGTTATCTGAGAGAGCAACACACTGCAAAAAATCATTGCATTTTCAGAAAGTGAGAGGAAAATTAAGCATTGTTTTCTTACCATTACTGCTGGAATTCTTCAAAATGCAAAAGCAGAAAGGATCTGTCATTATACCAGTTTTGCAATTAATACCTGTAGCTTCTGCTGGTTTTCACATATTTATATACTTTCTATGTTTAATTCTATTGTTCAAGCAATTGTACTGTATGAAACAGACAAAAATTTGTCCCGATTCATGGCTTAGGAGGAGCAGCTGATTAATCCCGTGTCAACAGTCTTGACCCTATGCAGAAAATAGAATCATAGAAGGCCTGTTTAACAATATATCAAAGGTACAGTTGCTTATTTTCTCTGGTTTGTAAAATCTATAAATCACCCGTAAATGCAGAGTAAGTTAGGACAGTGTAGTTTAGTCATTATCACTTTTATCCCGTTTTTCTTCTTACATGGTAAATGCGTTTTTTTCTTTAGAATATTTTGGTGTAAAACGACCAGCATGTTACCATCATATTTTTCTGTATGTTATCAGCATATGGAAAGAACTATATATATTTATTTGATGGCTGAGGTTTGTCTTTTCATGAACAGTGAGATCTGTACAACATAGCAGTCCCATAAAGTAAAGACACCTCAATTCCTTCCATAAAATGCTTAAACGTCACAGCTCTGTGCTGTAAGTGCTGACTCATGTGAGTAGGCTTTACTCTTCCGAGAATACCTATTAGCTTCAATTGGGCCATTTGTCCTAACGAGATCTTGCAGAATTGGGTCCTTCCAGCAAGGTACTCAAAGTTTATTTCCGTTTTTTCTTCAGGGTGTAAGGTTTTCAGGATATCCTTTTAATTGTTTAACATTCTGCCACAAATGTGTATTAAAAAATTGTTGTTCCACTAATGCTTTTGCTTAACTATGATCACACACTATCTGTCTGGTTTATATTAGTCTGTCTGAAATTGCTGGGTAAACCGAATGAAATAAAACATACATAACAGCCATTTAAAACATGGTTATGGGCAAGAAAGAAAAGAATGTATACATTTTCATTTTTAATAGTGAAGCGCAGTGACTCACCAAAGCCAATCTGGAAATACTAATGAAATTTTAAATGTTAAGGTGTGCAATTCTATATGGCAGATCCAGAAAAGAATGAGCCCTTTATTATTGTAAGGCATACACTGCTAGGCAAAAAACCCCCCAAACCTAACAAAAAATGTACATAACATAACTAAATAAAGCCAAAATCTGTGGAAATCTTCTCATGTAAACTGCATAATAGCACTTCAAATGGCCCCTTTCTGTCATCCACTGTAACCATCACATTCCCATTTCTGCTGCAGTCAGGTGAACTGTCAAAGAGCTATTACGGTTGACTGCATAGAATTCCGAGGAAAGACAAATCTGTGCAATTTTCTCCTTGGACAATAAATGGTTCTTTCGGTGCCTTTAGGTTTTCCTTAACAATTTTGGTAAAGAAAAAAATGAGTTTTTAATTTTTTTCCTTATTTTTTGCGTGTGCGATAATGCAAGGGGCTTTATTTGGGCTGAAACCTTTACTATGAATGTGTAGCTCTTTGATGGATGCACATTAGCATTCCAGTATGTGGGTAAGATTTATAYGTTTTTTCCTTTTCTGATACATAATGTAGCTTCAAGTAGATGCTTAAGATGGTATGATGGCATGTTATATTTTAGTGTGGGTTTTTGCACTATTGAAAGAATGGGTACACACCAAGTGGAACAACGAAATGTATATACAAATGCAAAAATCATCCAATCTATTATTAAAAACTAATAACAACCCTAAAATATTAAATGCATTTAGTCTTTCATGCCTGTTTAAAATACTGCATGCTCAGTAGTGAATACATTATTGTGATGTGTAATACCGCATCTTCTGATAAGCCTTATCTCATAAATAAAAAAGACACATAACTGACGTGCTTCTGAAAGGTTTTTCTTCGGAGGCAAGTATTTTGTCCATTCTGGTGAGGTATGTCGTATAAGCAAAATGAGAGTTTATGATGTCTTTCATATAGTTAATAAACACGTGGTTGTCAGAAACCACAACAAGGTTTCTTGCTGGTTGTTTTCGTCTTCTATAAAAAATTAAGGTGTTTCAGAACTGACCTTTGCTCTGTTGAGTCATCTCCCTTTTTTCAGTTCAATTTGCCTTACTGATCAGTAGCATAAGCCGGAATTTTTGTGTCCTTAGAAAAAAGACACAAGACAACTTGTTCTTTTAATTTTTTTAAGTTGGACTTTTTGTTTCTTATGTACATGATTTTGCTAAAATCTGAGACTTTTCAAAGTAAAAAAAGCAGTCCTGAATTTTAATTATAACTCTAACGCTTCACCACTGAATTTCCTCATAGCAATTGCCTGTTTTACAGCTCTTCTAAGTAGTAATTATTAAATAAGACATTCTTTATATTTAATTCAGAGCTATATTAGAGTAGAAATTGAGCCGCATTCAATGGTTTTACTCTTTTAGAAAATAAGATTTTAATTTGGTACCTCCTTCTAGAAATAGCTTTGTTTACTGTATTCCACATATGAATAACTGCACCTCCCTATACAGTGTTAAAGGTGTAGCCCCACAAACAAGTTTAACGTACACAGGGGATGGTCCCTGCCCCAACGTGTTTACACTTATGATAGAAACTTTCATTTTGAAGCACTGTCATAACATTCCTGAAAAATAAACCAACATGATGCAGATTAGTCGGAGGGAACCCAGCTCTTAGTCACAGAGCTTGCTTCTGCTGTTTTCAATAGACGGTGTCACAGGAGAAGAGTCTTCCCGTGCATTTGCTAATCTGATGATTCTTCCTGCTTTTATTTCCCCTGTGGAGGACGTGGCATCTAGAAAGATACTCGATTTTTTTTTCACAGATTGTACAGTTTGGAAAATGTTGTTTGCAAGCTTATTTGCTTCTGCCTTGTGTTCATAAGCAGAATACCATTCATTTCTGCATATCTGCTAGACTGGACAAATCAAGGTGACAATCCATGGTTAACTCTGTCAGGCCCTTTGTCCTGCTGCTTCTGTGGATTGAAATACAATGGAAACAAAGTGGAATATATAACCGTCCAGCTGCCTTGTTGTGACAGCGCGCTCCTGTATTACAGTGCCTCAGCCCCTCTTTGCCTATCGATAGCCAGTCCGTGAGATGATAATGCAAATCGTGTGAAAACTCTCCTGAAAATAAAAAAATCATGTCAAGGGGGAGAAAAAAAAATATTGCCTTGAAAAATARAAACTCATAAAAGGCTCTGTTTTTGGTACAGTTGCTACATTCAGATGTAGGGCCTGTTTTTTTAACCATGGGGTGCTTCTAAGGGATGCAGGTAGGCACGTGCGTTTAAATCTATCATATGGTGTCTGCTTACAGGGCTCTGCATTGATGTTACTTTTAAGGCAGTTTATATTTCATTTAAGCATGCAATTAATCATCTTTACAGTGTTGATGTGACTGGCATCAGCAGCGTTATTTAATTAAATTTGAAATTATTGTATAGTAAATACAGGCTTCCAACTAGCCAGTCCAAATTAAATGCTGAGGTCTATTTCTTACCCATGGTGTTTCCAATTTAAATGTTCATCCAAAAGGTTACACTTCACGGGTTGAAATCATTTTTATGTTCTAACTGTTGCTAAACCCAAAGATCAACTGTACATGCGTCCTGTGCATCTATTAGCTGTAGGAATGTGTACACATTATCTATATTTCTCATATTCCATTTCATATTGTGATTTTATGTGATTTTATGACTGATGCTCCTTAAGCACCATTTTTCTCCTGATACTTTGTCTCTTCTGTCATGTCAGCCCTGAGCTGCTTTTGCAAAAAAAAAAAAAAAAAAGTCTTTCCTCCATTTTGTTTCAGCCTGGTAATCAAGAAATTAGCCCACAAAATGGAGGTACTCCGCTCCGCTTCTCATCCTGCGTCTTACTTCGGGTGGGCTTTACCTGCCTGCAAGCAGCAGGCAGAGCGTTTTGCTGCCGAGCCTGTGAAATCGGCCCCTGAAGAGCGTTCCCACGATGGCCCGTAAGTGGCCACCGCTTAGGGGGACTCTGGGAGGAGGGAGACCTTCCCGGTGGGATCACCGGAGAATTACGTATGGCATGTGCGCTACCTGCAAATTCTACACTGGCTACGTGAGAAAGCGCGTGGCTGTGCTCCATCTCCAGCTGTACTCGCTCCCTAATTTTATAACGACCTGAAAACGTGCAGTGAGATAAACTTTAAAAGGTGGGAACATCGTTGCTTTCCACCTCATCTTTTCTTTCGAAAAGGAAAGAAAAGAAAAAGAAGAAACCAAACCAAACCAAACCAACAACACCATTTGTTTTATGTTACAGCTTTCCACAGACAATTCACAACATGTCTACCAAGGAATCAGACCAGAAATACCGTCTCACTCCTATCATATATATAATACAGCTTTTGAATACTGGAAAATCTGTCATCCGTTAAGTGCAGCTCAGGTCTTCTGTGTGAAAAGCACAAGCCTTTTTTTTTTTTTTTTTAATGCAGTGCTGCCATGTCTGCACTTTTTTGAAATTGCATATTTATTAGGTTATGAATTATTTATGAGCGGGGAAGGGAGGGGGAGGGCTGGAAGGGGAAGGAAGAGTGAGAAAACATATGCTTGGGCAGAGGAATACCTCAAATGAATCCACTACCAAGTCTTTTGAAGGATTACTTATAATTACTTTTTTGTTTTATTTTGTTTTGTTTCTCTTGTGTTTCTCTTGGTCATCTGCTATTCCTATTGCATTGTCATTTGGGTTTATTCGGCATTTAGGGAGCAGGAAGGGATTGGGGGTAGTGCTTGCTATGAGTTGGAAGATTTTGCCACGGAAATGAATTGAGCATTTCTTTGACTTCTAAAGTACAGGATGTTTAATAAATATTAATCCTTCAACTGTCAGACTGAATTATTGTCAAAAAGAGGCTGACAGATTGAGGATTAATGACATGTTTCATAAATTAGAAATGAACTATGCAGAATGTCCAAAGTAGGGATCAAGAATGGACCTGATTTGTACCTTAGACCGGTTGAACATCCCATCTATGTCAGACCTGAGCTTACACTTATGTAGAAAACAAAAACAACCCTGCCTCCCTCCTGCAAACACACCTTCTGTTCTTCATGCACCAGGATCTGACATCTAGATCCTTTCTTCTTTAGGATCTGCGTGTACCAAAATAGCAAGGTTGTCTCAGACACCAGATAATTTGATTAGACAGTCAGATCCGTATTCTTTTTTTACAGTTTTGTTAGAGGAAAATGGGGGGAGGTGGAGTAATTTCTGTTCAAACATCTCGATGTTGTATTTTCCCACTATGAAAAATACGATATCACAGAAAGCTGAAGACATGGCATTATAATGGTAAATTGCAAAAATGGTAGCTGCCTCTTCAGAAACACACAGAATTTCCAATATAAATTATGTATTAAAGGAAATATGTTTGCATAAAACACGTAACAGTAATTTAATATAAGGTGACAGGATTTTTAGGAGAGGCTAATGTGTGTCAAAAAATATCGTGTATAGTCTTTAATCAAACTCATGATCCTCAGTTGAATGATTGCTTGTAAAGCTGATTTTGCTGTATTTTCTAATTCATTAAAAGCAAATCTCTCTCTCTCTCCCCCCCCTTTTTTCCTTTTGTGATTATTAGGGGAAATTAAGTTTAATTTGTATAAGACCAGATCTTTTTGGGGTGGCTGAATCAAACAAGCAGTCATTTGGGGTGCCATTCTTTCTCTCAGCACAGAGGTACACAATATGAAACTGGGCTACCAGAGTGTATAAAAATGTTTAGCTTAATCACTCCCTAATGACAGCGACTTATGTCCTTAGTGCAGTCGATTTGTTTCCTGGGTTTTAAAAGTAGATTATTTCCATGGTGCAGGCTTAGTGTAAGCTGTTGAGAAACCACAAGCACTGCACTTCAGCCTGAGTTTGGGACGTTCGCCAAGGGTAATCTGATTAAAAGGGCATTTTTTACAACATTGTGGTGCTTTGAAAATTCTGTGCAGCCAGATAGAGTAAGGCCAAAAAAAATTGCTTTTTCAAAGCTAACAGTTTTGCTTGAGCAGAATTAAAAGCGTGATAAGCAGCATCACTGGAATGATTCTCTTCGACAGTCTTGCAACTGGATAAACAAAACATCCTTAGTAACACATCTGTTACAGACCCACAAGCAAATTCATGATCTATTTAATGCAAGGTTTTTGCTTGTTTGTTCTGCCTTTAATCACATTTGCTTGCTGCATAGGTGTGAGGTTCTGAGACCTTGCTTTATCTATAAGAATGAAAATGTTTCCCTTATTCTACAGTAGCTTTTCTCTTCCATGACATGACATTTATAAATGTTCTGCTATGAAAGTGGTTATTTGTGATGTGCTCTAAGAACCAGTGTTGGGTACCACATTCCTGAGAAGTTTAGCAGCTGTATGTTGTTAAAAGATAATTATCCCATCTCGAATCTTGGATTTCTTATAAGAGATAGAATGTAATACTAATTAAATATGTCATGTTTGCACACATCAGGACATACTCAAAAGAACTGTTCTTGGATCATTTGCCTTATTGAACTACTTTCATATTCTCCTGCAGCACCTAAATAAGGAAGAAAAGATAACAGATTTCTCCCTCCTCCTTCACAGCCCTGCATTTCTCTGAATGGCAAGTTCATGCTGGTCTCCACACATGCTGATAGTACAGGACTGCTTACAGCAAGACATTTGTATACACAATATACTTCAAAGTCACTGGGTTCAGTGAGACTATACAACAGATCAGACTGGCACTAGGTTCTAGTATGACAGGCAAAATGAATTTTTTTTCTACAAAACAGGCTATTTTAGGTTGCTTAATAAATATTGAATGACAAGACATGGTTTCTTATCCTCTACTACATCACATGGCTCTCTGGAAGGGGAAAAATGTATCATGAATTAAACTGAATTAAATTTTCCAACTCTCTTGTCTTAATTGAAGCTGCTGACTTGTAAGCAAAGCAAGAGTGCAATGCATCATAAACTACATTTTTTTCCCAAAGAAGCCTCAGTGATAAAATTACAATTATATTTCCTTCCAAATGGAGATTTATATTTTGTTTATCTTTTTCCACATAGGTCAGAACATCTGTATCTTCCTCTGTGCATCTGGCAAAGCATGTTTTCCCTGTCTCCAGGAGTACCTTGTCATTTTTCTACCTATCAGTGTTTTAAAACTGACAACCTTATGACTACATGAGCCTTTTAGGCATATCACTCACGGTATTAGTTGTAATGTGAGGTACAGGCAACACTGCATTTACTCTAACTTTGTTTTACCTATCGATATATACATCCCACATTCACCCATTCATACCTACATGTTTGAACACATGTAATTATACAAAAGCCATTGCTTTCAGCGATGATTTTAATGATATTCAGTGTTTCTTGCTGCACCCTCTCAAACGTATGTGCATGTATGTTTGTGAGATAAAAAAGCACGTAAACTGATTTTAAATCTGGTGGCTGTGGAGCCACAGAGCAATTCAGAGGCCGTGTTTCCAGCGTGAGGCTGCGTGTCCCAGAGCCCTGGTGGGCTGGGAATAGCTTTGCCAGGGCAGCTCGGCTCGGGAGCCTTTGATGCAGTGCTAAGTTCAGTTTAGAGTATTTACGGATACGTGTCTTCAGCAACTGTCAAAACTGCTTGGAGCTATGAGATTCAGGCTTTTCCAATCCCAGTGACCAGCCAGCCTCCCGAGGCACGAAAAACTGCTTCAGGGTAGCTATAGCCCACAAATTCACTTTGTGTGACCATAAAAAAAGGCCGGGGGTTGGGGGGGGGGAAGCAATTTTACTGGGAGAAAGACTGAATGAAGGTGTCTTTGTGTCACACTTTATTTGCTGTGTTGTTACCACTGTTCCTCAGATATGGAAACAGAGCGCAGGCAGAATTAATTGAGAAACATCTATTTACTATCACTGTTTACCCTGGGTAGGTCAGCACAGCCCTGCTTTCTGGCATACTGAATGTTGCCAAGTATTTTTTTTTAATCTTCAAATTCAATGTATATCTTTATCTAAAATTTTCCTTTTAAGATCGAATTTTCTGCCTCTGAAAATGAGATATTCATGCCAGAAAGACGACCTGCTGTTCTCAGGGAGAGAAGGGGAAACCATTAGAAAAGAAGAAGATTTCTTGATAATCAAGAACACCTGTGATTCTGTGTTGCTTCCGAGAGCACAAAGACCTATAGATCTGCTCTTTCTTCCAGAGTAAAATGTCTGTGATCCATAAGAAGCTCCAATCCTTCCTTTTTCTCACCCCAAAGAGAAAAAGGGAAAGAAAAAAAATTATGCGCTGTCAGATCAGCTGCTCTCTGTTTCTTCTTTAAAAAGCTGAGGATGTTGCTATTTAACATAAAACCTTGTGACCCTACTACCGCGGCTGCTTTGAAACACCAAGCTATTTAAAGATGCAAATTGCAAACAGAGGGAAAACATCAGAAGATCCTGTCTGGAAATTAGTGTGTTTGACTGAAAATTAGCTAGCTTAATCGAACTTGCAGGAAGTGGATTTTCTATTCAGAAACCTGGCTTAGAGCTTTTGTCCGTCGGGGCTATTCTCAAAGTGTACAGGACCTTTGGGAGTGCAAGAATTAAGGCTCTGTGTAACACCCACAGTATTGTGCTTGTGCCTGATTTGCTTATATTTTAGACTAAAATCCTTCAAGACGAGAGTCATATGTTATGCAATAATAAGCCTTAGTTCAGACAGACCAAATGACTGCTGGGTTCAGGTCCCTACTCTCCTAGACCAACAAAATGATGATGTTCAGTCGGTGTAACTGAGGGCAGTATATGTGCAGGGGCGATGCTTACCCATTCATCCAAGCATGGAGGGGACCCTCCACAAACAGACTTCCTTCTTTTTGCGAGGAAGAAAGACCTCAGCTGCCCATGTCACACTCCTCTATAGCACCGGGATTTGCATTGAGAGGAGCTCTATGGGCAGGGTGATTAAGATGAAGGAGTGGGAAGGCCAAGCAGCTGCTGGTGGAATCAAAGTGCCTCTGTCAGCCTGTGCCTATCCTCACAACTCTGCGAAAGCGTCTTGGCCAGAGGATTCTCCCTCTGTTTACTATTTCCRAGACCTCATTGCCAGGTCTTTTCAGGGACAGAGTGGATACAGTCCATTACCTTTTGCAAGAAAGAGGAAACTGAAGCCACTGGTCCAGGTCTTCCTGGCAAATCCATATTTTTCTGAATGCATGCATACCTCTCATTTACCACCAGCACATATTCTGTTAGGAAATTAAAGGCAGAACAAAGTAGATAAGCATGCCCTGAGTTTGGTTCCATTTAAAAAGCTCTGAGTGTGCCATGTGGACAAACAAGACTGTTTCAAATATGTACTTCACCATGTCTACACCAGTAGTGAATGGTTAACTGTAATTTATTTGGATGAATTTGCATTGCTGCCCTGGCATTAAGAATGGGATGCTTCAGTATGCTGCCACTGGAAAAATAATTTTCCTAAGTAAAGGGCATGTTTTGAGCTTGCAAAGCTCAAAACTAAAGACCAAAGAAAAATGGTTAACTAATAAAAAGATGTAAGGAAAGACTCATGCAGAAATTATTCAAAATATTGAAATGGGAGTGCTTGAAATTAAGACCATAAATTATCTTAAAACATAAGCATCTGAAGATTCTGACTTCTGTTTTCCATCTTATCAGTAGGATTTCTGGGCAGTCACAGTCTGAAAACCTAGTTGTTTTTGTTAGGTACCCATATTTGGATTTAGTAGCCTAAATTCAGCACCTTGGTTTAGATGTTTAGTTTAACGGCAAGTTCTCAATGAAGATAATGAGAGCTTTGTCTGAGTAAGGTTAGATGAAAATCAGTGTTCTGATATTTTGTCTTTTGAAAACAGGTAGTTTTAGAAGTGTAGAGAGATTTTCTAAGTCTTGTAGGAAATTGCTGCAAAATAAAGGACTAAATAGTATATTTGTGGAAGTTGATTAAATTGGATAATGTTTTATACTGGAGGTATTTTCATGAATATCTCCATTTTGCTAGGTCCAGAGATTTGTACTGTTGTATCACGTAAGTGCCATTGATTTTCAGATGATATAGCAATATTTTATTCCTATTTTCATTTGATTCAGGCACTACGTTACCACTGTGTCCAAGAACAAATATATCCATGGAGGCATTCATATTTATAATAATGGCTAGAGCCCTGTTGCAGAAGATTCACTATTAGGAAACATACTGGTGCTAACTTTATCTGTTCTTCTGCACAGAGATATTTCTAACAAAGAAAGTCTAAGGAAAGAGTTGTAGTGTTATAATTCTACTGTCATGGTGAACCTATCTTTCCATTGGCATAAACAGCACAGATATAGAATAGATATTTTTCACATTTACTTTTTTACCACTGAAATTCCTGTGTCTCTAAACTCCATGAAGTCTTAGGGTAAAAATGGCCATTCCTGAAAACATTTCCTACTCTTCATAATTCTGCTGGCAGTGCTGTAGAATCACATCCTTTATAGGTATCTGTCACAGTGTGATAGTGTGATACCACAACTTCGCTCACTTTAGTCCAGCATGTCATAAATTTAACTTTCAGGAAATAACTCGTATTGCAAGGAGTTACTCAGTTACAAGCTTCACATTGAAAGGGGGTGATTCTGTTTTCCTTCTTTTATAGGTAAAAAACTTGTTTTTTGTACTAGCAAGGAATTTTTATAGCTGTAGGTACTGAGGACTTTGCCTTTACCGAATTTACCTTGTATTAATACTACACAAGCACCACAAAAACTTGCTCTCAACGATATATATTCTTTTAAATTTTAATTCACAAAGCAAATAATTTCCACGGGTCTGTGCTCGTACCAGATTAGCAGGTTATAAACACATCAGTTGAAAAGAAGAGATTTGGTTTTCAAGGAAAAAATAGAAACCCAGTGTTTTCCCTGGAAATGTTTGGAAAAAAATAAAGAGTAGGGAAATAAGAAATAAGTATATTTCATAGAGGATAGTTAAAGCTGGGTTTAAAGTATTTAATTTCTCTTATCTTTTATGATTGTTCGAGTATGCAGCTTTCTCAGCAAAGCCTCTACATACACAACTTACTTAATTCTGACTACTATAGTTAGAATGAAACAATAATCAATGTATAATTCCTGTTTATAAAAGAAATGCATCTAAGCTGTCCATATGAAGCACTATGCAATTAGTCTTTTGTAAACCAACAAACGGTATCTGTAATACATAGTTACCAAAAATCACTGAAATAATTTTTAAATCATCTAACACACAGAAATAGTGGGGACAAAAAGTGCAGAAATTTAAGAAATTGATTACCAGTTGGATCTAAATTTGGAGGAAATAAAGGCAATTTCTTTATGCTGTTTTATCTGCTACGTGCCTTATTTGTGTCTTAAAGTGTAATTCACACCACTGCAACGCAGGAGTTAATAATAATCCCTAAGCGAACRGGAAGTACTATGCTGTTTCCCTTAAAACAAGGAAAGGCTTTTGAAATGTTTGAAAAAATGCATTATAATTGCTGAAATAAATGGCAAATTGTAGAGAAGAAAACAAAAACAGAATATGGAAACTGCTGGTCTCCTAGATAAACTTAAGTATTGACAGGTCTGAATTAATAGAGACTGTTTTTCAAAAGGTTCACTGTCAGCTATATATTGCATTTACTCATTCAGTTCCCACACTACTCTTAAGGGGATTGCTTGATTCTTGACACTGTGTGACAGAAAGAAACTTTGCTATAGAATAGAGAAATAATGTCTATTTCATTCTCCAAAACAGAGTCCAATACCAAAATTCTATCATTTTAACATTTAAAGGGGATATACATATGGGGCTATATTGGACTCAGTTCACAAAAAAATTATGGAGTTCTTTATTTGCATCTTCATTGGGCACATACTAGTTCCTGCTAAAGCTGGATTTTAATCCTGAACCCCTAAGTATTCAACAGAGGACAGGTTAAAAAGTGCAAACGAGCACTCATTGTGAGTTACCTCCCGAGGGAATGCATTGGAGGAGTGTGCCAATGAGCCTAAAGACTACGGTAAGAATATATATTTTGTGTCAAAGTAGCACATCCTTTGCAGTGCCCTGAAATAATCCTACAAGATATTCTCCTGAGGCAGAGTTTAGTCTCTGGACGGAAAAGAGGCAGCTGCCAAGACCTAACTGAATGCAGAAATGCTTTACTATACCCACTCCACTGGAGTTTTATCAGACAAGCAGTGCAGTATTATATGCCACATATAGCCTGCTGCAATTTGATGATCGTCTTGAGCTGGAGACTATATTTATTAACTAAAGTGTCTTTGAAAGCCAAAAACTGTGCCCAGAATCTCATACAAAAATTAAGAAAAACTGACTCTTCAGACACAGRGTTACTGCAAAGACAATTTGTTGACCTTCAGGTATGATTCCAGAACTGTTACAGGGTTTCACAGATCAGCTAATGATTTTGGTGGCAGGACAAGTTTAGAGACTATTCAGTTATAATGTGTATAATATTCAGMTTGTTTGAGATGTCACAAGTTTCTTTGAAAGGGTGTAGTGAGCCATATTTTGATCTTCTTGCCTACCTGGGGAGTTGTAACCCATCAGAAGTTCTTTGCATCTTTATACCATTACAAAAATTCAGAGACCATATTCTCGGCTGGTTTTTTTTTGTGTTTTGTTTTGTTTTGTTTTTTTTCCTGGCATAACTTCTTTCACTATTATACTCCCTTTTTTTTCCCTTTTTATATAATTTAAGTTGTAATATGACTGTGAATAGTCATGGATTTAATACAGGAAAATTTTCAAAATTACAGTCCATATACTGAAATGTGAAAAAAAAAATAGTTCTTCATATATAAAGCTTTAATATTATATTTACTTCATTTCAGACTCAATTATCACTGAAACAACAATTAATAATATTTTTTTCTTGTCCTTTAAAAATGTATTTTAAACAGAAGCCATGTGCTATTTGTCTCACCCCTCACAACTTTAGAAAATGCCTGAGATTAGAGCTATAAAACTGGTGATTCTTAAGCATATGTCTAACCTATCTATAGGTAGTTGCATTAAAAGTGGATGATCTGGTCAAATTAGTGAAGTGAAATTAAATGGAGGTGGCATGTGAAACTTTGTAGTAAAACTTATATATATTTTATACATCCTACATAGCAGATTCTAAGTGACAGGAAAAGATGGTTTAAACAAAATAGTCCAAGATAAAGGATCTTCAATTTAGTCATCATTTTTCATTTTTGTATCCCTCTGGACACTTTTTTTCCCACCTCCAGACTGGTGAAGGTTCCTACATACAGACATCATAAGTGGAACAGTTAATTTGTCTCCACGCAATTATCTTTAACTGTCAGTGGGACTGTTGCCGTGAGTCAGAGTTTGCAAGTTTGTTATCATCTTTCTGGCAAGGAGTACCAACAGTTTCACAAGAAAGTCCAATTTCCCAAATCACGAATCTCAGCCCAATTTTGCTGACAAGTCTGTGCTTTTTAAAGTATTTGAAAGTTGAAGGTTTGAGTTTTATCAGATAAAGAAGCCCGACTCTCCAGGGTTTGCCTTTTACCTGGCTCAAGTAGATGAAACAGAGACTTTCAAATTCTTTGGACTATACTACTTCTTCATGAGCCTGTACCTTTGTCGCCTGTGCCAGACTGACCCAACGYATTAAAAATGCTATGTCTGCCCTTCCACCTGTAAGCAACATGAATTTTAGCCTTGCTGATGTGCTGTTCTCAAGGATGGAGCGAATGCAGTTGGCTCTGAGCATCTCACCACGGGAACAAAGTTTTGCTGTTTTTGTCACTGGTGTTTCAGGACTGTTCTTACACGCGTGCGCACACACACGCCAGTTGTTGTTTCCTCACTTTCTCTAACAAAAGGAGAGCTGTTGTCAACATTTTTTTCTGCTCTCTTGCTTGTATTTGTCGGGCAAAGATCATCATGCTCTGATTTAGTGTTTTCAAATAAGTGTGCCCTCTGGTGCAGCACTCTATTGAGAGACAACACAGCCCAGGCAGGAGAGTTCAGCATGGCCACTAATAAAACACAAGTGCTGCTTTGTCAGGCCACGAGTGATTACTTGAACAAGTGCCAACCAAGAAACCAAACATTAGAGCGCAGCTCTTCAGACCCTCAAGACAAAGGGCCAATTGACTTTCCTCATTAGTTTTTGTGCCAAACATGTAAACACAGTTTCCTCTCTATCTTTGATGCTCAAAACATGCCAGCTTGTTAACATCTTGGGTGGTATGGTGGTTTATGAGCCTGTAAAGACTATTATGTAGTGGTGGGTTTTGTCCTAATTGAAAAGACTGGCTTATCCTACRGACACCCGAAACTGGCATCTTTTTGACAATTTAGAAATTCTGTCTTTGCTCTAATARACTGATGAAACTGCCTAAAAGAAATTTAACATGTACAGGACCTTCCTCTGTCACATATACACACTAAAGTTTTGTTAGAATTAGGATTGGTCTCCAGCTCACCGAAAAATAAAAACAAAAAAAACCCCAAGTGATAAGAGCAGCTTTGGCTACATAAACTGCCTGATGAAACCTCATTTGTAACTGTTGTGCAGAAAGCTTACCGAGATTTTTCACTTGATATTCTTTGTTTTACACTGCTTTTATTTTGGGGACCTCTGACATTTTAACTTCCTTTGCATTTTACTCCAATCTTCCTTGTTTCTAAATGCTGTGGATTGGAAAGATATAATGGAAATTGGAACAATTTCAATCAACCTGAAATGTTTGTGAAAGGGGTTGAATTTTAGTGTGCAGGGGATGTTTTCTCTCTTGTAAAACCCCTTCACATGTGGTGTGACTGCTGACATGAAATTTTACCAAAGTAAAACACTGAGGGGATCTTAAAGTGGTCACTTTATGAATGACTGCAAGGTGGTGAGCCGCATGAGCTGGCTTCTGTTTTTATTTTTGCAAATGATATCCATATCTTTTAGCTGAAAAGCTGAGTTTACTTTTTTTCCCCTTGTACAAAAATATGATGAGGTTTTAAAAAATGAGGCTGGTTATTAAGAAAAAAAAAACAACAAAGAAAACGTTTAGCTCACTTTTCCAACTAAAATTGAAAGAGGTCGATTTGCTAGCCTCTGGCAAAAACCATATAACCTCCCATTCATGGGTCTAATGAGAACTTTGTTATTGTCAATGAAGAAACTGTAAAAAATAGGCACCAGTAAATTATTTTAGATTTTTTTTCAAAGTACTAAAAGACAAGAAAGGAAAAGAAGAAGAAAAAAGGTGTTCTGGTATTTTCTTTCACTGTCTCACATAAAAACACGCACACACACAGACAGATAAATCTGTCTTTTAAAGTAAAGGATCGAGTATGTGTGGAGTTATCTGCAGGCAGAGCAGTGAGCACATTGTGCTTAGTGGGAGCCCAGCTGCTGCTGGGCTCGATGACACTGAATGAAAGAAAGCACTAGATTTTTGATGGAGAGTTGGCAGCCAGTGTAGAGGCACAAATGTGGCTCTCCTGCTCCCTTACACTGAGATTTTGGGTGGCACTAAGAAGAATGAATATTAGTTGAATGGGAAAACAAATGTATGGAATCTAATAGCATCTAATATGGTATCTAACAACAAAACTCCAAGGCTTTACTCCTAGGCTGCCCCACAAMCAGGAGTCCCCAGTGCCCATGTCCCTGGCTCTGCAACTTCTGGCTTGCAGGGTCTTTAGTAGGTGATTGAGCAGGCTCCTGGGCTCCTCACCCCTTCTCCCTTCCCACTGCTGCAGGGTTGGCTGCCGGAGGTTTGGAGGGGTTGTCTGCAACTTAAGATTTCTGCCCGGGCTTCTGTGTGATTTAGGTCTCAGTCTGCAAGCTCTGTTTGTTCGAGGTTTCCCTGCACCATCTTGAATTAACCTTAACCCAGGAGTAACAGCAGAGGGCTGTTAATCATCTCAAGTGGACYGTTTGTGGACAAACAAATGGTTTCTACCCAGAGCAAGTCGGTTTTCCAAGGCAGGGCTGTATGGGAACGATAAGCAAGCAGGCAATCTCTCAGCTACAGATATGAGCCACCCCAGGGGGCTGATGGTGGGAATCCTGCAACCGATTAAGTWTCAGATGTTTTCAAAGAGCAGTACCTGTGCTGTTCACCTTGAGGGGTAATGAAGCAGAGAGCGACCTGCCTTCCTGAAAACAAAAACATCTTCAGTATGCCACCAGGGAAAGATGAGCAAAGCTGAGGGGAGTTTGGTCTGCGGAAGGTATTAAAAACACTGTGCAAAATTGTGTTTTCGTGTCCAGGCGCACTGCCAGGTGCCTGCACAGAGTCAGAACAGAGTCCCAAAGGGCCTTCCTGCCCCCGGCCTGGGGAAAGGGCAGGGTTAAGCCATAAGAAGGTCCATGGGGTCAGTACTCAGTCCAGGAGAGATTGTGAAACAGGAATTTCATTTCCCAAGAAGGTTTTACTGAATTGCCTCCTCACACAAAATTGGACTGAGAGACTCCAAGCCAGGACATTGTCTGGACTCTTCCTAGGCTCTTAAGACTTAAATTGCTCTGGGAACAGCTGCAAGTGGGACTAAACACTGCAGCCTTGTGAGTGTCTGGAATGGAAGATCTCAGCCATTTCTGTGAAAGCTGGCAGCCAATGCTCTGAAAAGCCCTCTGAGATTTCCTCAGTGCTTCGAAACTATAGCTGTCTTTGGTATTTAAGGAGTTTTCCCTACCAATGGATCTTCTCCTAGGCTTCTCGGTAGTACAGGCAAAGTTAACTTCCATGTGGTGCCAAAGTAGATTCTCAGTGCAAGGGGCAGTGACAGATTTGGATGTCTGGAGTGAGGTAAAGAGCTGGGAAGGTCCATCTGAGTAGGGTGGGCGGCTACTGGTGAATCAAAAGGGCCAATGGGATTAAAGGTGCTTGTGGTGATGGTTCAGAGAAATATGGGAGGGGATCTTTTCTTTTCTCTCTTCTTCTCCTCAAACCCACACTCCGTCTCCCTTGTCCATTGCCTTGGAGTACAGGAGTCTCAGTTTCTTCCCGTACTCCTCCCTCGCCTTCCTGTTCCCAGACCTCTGCTTTCTCCTTCAAGCTGCCGACCCCCTTCATCTTGAACCTCCCCCAAGAAGCAGTTCCTCTCCCATAACAATGTATATCGCATCTGCTGGGGAAGTTCAGTTATTCAAGTTCTGCTACATTCTGGATGGTGCCTTCTCTTTGGGTGTGGGGCTTACTCAGGAAGGGGCATTCCAGATATTCCGGGTTTTCGAGGTAATTTGAGTCTGCTCTCAGAATAAGTAAAGCCAGATACTGTCTCAGGCAGGTGATAGTTTTTGCTCAGGACTGAACTTGTCTATGTGACAGTCTGGGTCAGAGAGCTGCAGATACTGCAGGACTGTCTGTGTTATTCTTTATGTTGTTCTTTTTCCTTCTGAATTTGAAAATATCATGCAAACAACCTTTTCTGTAACATGGTGGATTTGAACCAGAGCTGAGTTTGGCTCGATGCACTCTGTATTAAATGTTGCATTTGTAGTTTGTTTTAAAACTCCTCTTTGCCTTTTTACCAAGGTTCCCTTAAAGAAATAGTAATTTCAAAATGTGCTTCCAATAGCCATACATTTTTGATTGCCCGGTGTTCAGGGTGAGTACATTAATAACATTCAAAATGTGGTTTGCAGTTTTTCTGACATCTCAACACTCTGAAAATTCAGCAATCAAATTTGACCTCCAGAACCCTGCACGCAAATCTTGAATTGATCGCACCGCACAAAGCAAAGCCTGCTGTAGTGTTGCTGCTAAAGGGAAAATTGAAGAGTATGGTATTGGTGCTCTTTTGCTACCAAGTTCATCACGTCAAAATCATGAGCTCACGATAGACCACGTAAGTATAATGAAACTCTCAGCATTTTGATGTATAAGCCAAGACCAATGCCTCAACCTTTCAGGGCTAGTAAAATGGATACAGGAATTGTGGAAGAGATGTCTGTTCTTATCCTGAGTCAGGCAATGTGTATAGAAATAGGGTCATTGTGTGCAGAGATAAGGTCATTGTGTACAAGAAACACCATTCTAGATGTGTTAAGATGGTTTCCTACTGAAGTTCAGCATTGTACTGAAATGGTAAATTTCAGGCAAAAATGAATTTCAGACATCACTGTGGCAGAATGAGCAGTGCATGGGGGGCAGGGGAAAGAGTCCGTGTGAGAAATCACTTTCTGTTAGTTTTGTCACCAGCTAACTCTGCAAAACAAAATGATCATCAGTAGATCAGGAAGATGAAGGTTAAAGTTAAAAAAAGGTATAAAGGTACATGTATCTACCTTGCTTCCAGATTTAGTTTCTACATGAGTGTTACTCATCTGATCATCTGCAGCAGATTTTGTTGTTAGAGTTTGTGTATACAGCAAAGTAGCACTAAATGACGTTTATGAGGTCTACTGGTGAGAAGAAAGTACATGACTATAGGTGTCAGATCCTTTTCTTGGTAGGGTTCATCCTCTCTTCTTCAAATCCACAGTGATTATGTAGTGAATTATTAATGGCAAGGTAAATGCAGTTATTCTGGTGGAAAAGAAAAAGATGTGTACTGTTATTATGTCTGAGAAATTGTTACATGGCAAAAGGATAAGCTGTCTTTTACAAACCATTTTTATATTTAAGGTTCTCTCATTCTCTTGTTCCTCTCTAAGTAGTTCCAGACAAAAATGAAAGACTGGGACAAGGATGAAATTTCTTATCTAAAGGTCAGTCAGTGCAGTGGGGAGACTGCCTTTGGGCCCGTCCTTGCAATGAGCTCTGCACAGGCAAAAGCCTGTGCTGGCTCAGAGCAGGATCATGTCGGATCCCTTTTGGGTCAGGGCAATAGGACTAAGGACTATCCAAAGACATTTGGTAAAGGGGAAACTCTCACACTTTTTTTTTGTGAAATAAAAAGTTGATGACTTTATAGAAGAAAACAGTTACAGTAAGCCTAGTCAGAGAAGTGAAAGAGAGTCTAAAAACATGATCCCCAGAAAACAGTCTATGACTACCAGTATTTAAATAATACAGGAAACGAAGAAATATCCTTTCTTTCTTCAGTCACCTCCTTAAATTGTGGGCATGTTACAAGCATTTCATGATACTGACTGAACGATTTATCGATTTGAGAATATTTTCTGTCTGGTGTAGAGAAAACATTTAAAATTCTCCATTTTTTCTTCATCACTTAAAAAAAATCTGCAGAAATTAGTATTTTCCTATTTCTCAATTCTTTATCACCTGTAGTTTATGCATGTCATATGCCTTTATCCAATCTCCCTTTTTAACAGCCTTTGTATGTCATCTGCACTCAATCCAGAACAAAAAGAAATATGGTGTGATCTCTTTGTCTGTACGATTACTATTTATAYTATATTGCCATGCTTTCTTCTTGTACAGCACCTGGCAAAATGGGATCCCAATCTGCTTTCACACTGTAAGACTACTTACTACAATGCGGCAGCGACACATCTAGTTTCTAGATGCCTGTGCACATATATAAAGAAGTTTTGTGGGATTCAGTAATATGTTGCTCTTTTGGAAAAATATTCTTTTTCTCTGAATCCACAGCTTTTAAGAAGTTAAAAACGTTACCTTTGTTCTTTGTTCTTTATAACACACAATTTTATTCTACTTACGGAAAATGATCTTTCTGCTTTATTAAACCCATAAAAACTTGAAAGTTACAAAACCTACTGGAGAACGTTTACACTCAAGAACGCCTTTTCCCTAAGTAGCAATGAGGGTGGCTGCATAGTTAAGAGTTCTGATCTGATCATTTATTTAAATTATTACATGATTGAATTTTGTTCTGGTTTGTATTCAAGCAGCTTCTCCAAATATGTTAGAGATACCATACATTGAAATTCCAAAGTGGGTGCAGGGCTCCCTACTTTTGTTCTTCTGCACTGATAGTTTTTAAAATGAAAGCTTTAATCTGTATTATATAGGATCATTAATTTCTGCATTTTACACTTGAGCAACAGCATTCTGATTATCTGCTGCAATGAAAAATAAGCAGCCCTGCTCCTGCAGACTTAATTACTTACTGCAGGGCCCATCCCTTCCTAGTTGTGGCACGCAATCTGCAAATGGGGTCAAAAACATTATTAAAAACCAAATTACCCACTGGATGGAGAAAACAAACATGCAACTGTGACCTAAAGGACCTCACCAACACAGGAGGCAAGCCTAGCTGCACACATTACACAGCTCTACAGAATTTGTTAAGGAGCTCTGTTCTCAGACAACAAAATAAGCGGCCAAATGAGCTCATTGCACAAGATAGCTACGCATGCTATCATGGTATAAAGTGTATTCTGGCTTAGTATTTTATAAATGGAGGAGGTGACTGATGTGGAAATACACCAATGTGCTTTGGAAAATGTGCCCACTGATAAAGTATGAGGCTTCTATAAAATTTGGCTTTGGCGGCAAGGACCGGGAATGTGTCCCTAAAATCTTGCTGTGTGACCCTCTTGAAAATTAAACTTCCAAAAGTGTGATTCAGMCTTGAAAAGAATTATAAATAGACTTTCAATAAAGTAAATATCTTGTATCTACCATTCTTTAAAAATAGTGTTGGTTGCATTTAAGAGCAAGCAGTAGGAGTTACGAAGGATTTGGGAGATTTTAAAAGTTGATAAAATACATTAGTGCTTACAGAAACACATGAAAATGGAACAGCAAACATGACTAAGAATGAGTCCTTTGAAAAAATAATAACCTATTTGTTTAAACATAGTGTAGAAGAATATGGCATAATATTTATACGATTTCCTTAGTTGAATGGATGAAAAAACGGATCTGAGATAAAATTTTCCATGTCTAAAAGTCTAATGGATGGTAATAGAATTGTAAACTATAAATGAAATGCTGATCTATTTATATGAACAGAGATACAGTATTTACTTGCAATATTTATAGCARTAGTATGCTGATCTAATTTATAAGACAATGGGCCAAGGAATCTATTGTTTTGAAATCACATAAAAGCAATAATAAAAGTAAACAATAAAATATTTAAAGTGCATACGAGGAAAATAAGTCCATAAAACACACAGTTAACATTAAAAGATCATTCGGTACCATTTGGAATTTGTCTATTTGAATACATTGTATTTAATTAATTGTAAGCACTGAAAATTGCTGAAGCTTAAAAATATGATTCAGTCCAGCACATAATAGTATAATATTTTCTCTATGAAATAAAAACATTATAAATTATAAATAATAACACTCCAGGAAAATGATCAGGTTACAACAAAACGGTAGTAAGTTATCAACATGCAAAAATATGAGAGACACAGACAGTATGTAATTATCTAGATATCAAGAGCAATTCCATAGTAAAGTTTGAGCTGTAATTTAAACTTCAAGCAGTATTAAAATAATTTTTAAAAATTTGCATTTGCTGAATTTCATCTGCAAGTCCAGTAGAATGAATCTTCATGGGGTAGGATTTTTTTTTCCTTAAATCAGCTACCAATGTTTTTCTATGGCCCTGCTCCGCTGAGCTGCTGCTCTGCTTTCCTGACAAGTCCATCTGGATAGACACCCACGATCCAGACTTCTTGCCCACTGCATTGATATTTCAGCCAGAAGTCACACGGACATTTTACTGTTGCACACAGAAGGGCTTGTCCTCTTTATGCTGGAGGCTTTGGAGCTGTGGGCCTCTGTTTTGCTTCCTGGTGCTGCACGTCTGTTCCTGAGCTGACTGGCGGCGTCAGGAGTGCCAGCGAGCCCCAGAGAGGATGGCGATGGTGAAGGGAAGGATAGTGGCGTGGATGAAGAGCTGAGGGAGAGCTGCAGTGCTCCAGCAATCCAAGGGGTGGCACAGGGAGGTTAGAGAAGGAAAGATGCTCCTTAAGACGGGTTTTGGAAAAAATGGGAATTTGTTCAAGGGTTGGGAGGACTGGAAGGACTAGCAGGACCAGGGGTGGCTTGTAGTGGAGGGGTGAGGGCAGTGTGTGTAGACAGGGAGGCCTGACAGCAGGGGCCGGAGTTATGCTTGGGGTTGGAGGAGGAGAAAAGCCCAACTGCATCTGAGCAAAAGCAAGGTAAAGACGCACTCACAGCTTCCTCTGCTCCGCGGATTCAGGTGGCAGCTGGCTCCCCCGGAGTCTGGCTCAAAATCACTTGGCTGCCCTGGCCCGCTCACACAGGCCTGTGCCCAGAGCATCAAAGTGGGCACAGCTTTAGAGACCGTAGCTTACGGAACGGAGGCGTAGATTCTGAGGCTGGGCAGAGGGAGAGCTCGAAATCCCCACCTCCTCCTGCTGCACATCAGCGGCTTGCGCTGCTCCCTGTGGGGATTGCTGCGGGTTGGCCTGAACCAGGTACCTCTCAGGAGTCTGAGAGCAGAGCTGACACCCCAGCCGGGGTGTTACCTTCGCTGACCCCCCCGCCCTGGCACTGCCGGGGGAAGCACGCCTCGGGTGCTGCTGCAGACCCCCTCCTCGACTAGCCCCCGAATCTCCAGCTGCTCCTGCATATGAATCCCTGACATCAGAACGAAAATGCAATAGCCCCGTCAGGTTGCTGAATTGGGGACGAGGAGAAATGTTTCAGAAACACAAGATGATCAGTGCAACCACTTGGATAATTGACAGTGTGCTCTCTATTTTTATTTGCCTGATGTGATTCATTGTTGCAGGAGCAGCCTTTCAAGGAGAAAGCCTGAAGTCCTGTTCTTGCTGTTGTTACAAGCGTTACTTGGTTAAATATTTTTTAATATCTAAGCCTGTCATGTCAGTGTCTGGATTTGCAGGCCAATACCTGATGTTCACTTTTGTATTCCTAAGGCCAAGGAAACTGCAAAGCCATGAGATAAAAGAAATGAATGCAACCTACCACCAATGTCTTACTACATGCGCTAGGAGGAGCGTTGAATCAAATCACAACATTTCCTTAACATTTACACAATGACAGTAGAGTTTTTGTCTACCCCTGCATCTCAAAACATTCCTGGAGGAAAACACACAGCAGTGGTTTCAAAGCTGGGTCCTGCAATAGCAGTGTAAATGACTGTATAGAGGCCCCAGATTTTTAACTCTTTGAGGGACGAGTGGAGGGAGAAACACACTTTAGTTTCTTTTACGTTCCCCTGGAGGGCTTTCAAGTTTATCTTGGCATGGAGGGCCAAAGACAACTTGAACTCCTCCACACATTCAGTGGAAGCCAACTGTTCCTCTCCATTTTCTTCCTTCAGCAGAACTGGTGGTCCCTCTGCTTTGCTCGAGTCCTTCAACTGCCACACAGATCATCTTACTGACATTCCCTGAGATTTTTCCCTCAGTGTCTAGATCGGTTGAGGTCCATTTCCATTGTGCTTGCTGTGGCTTCTTTAAATACATACCAGTTACTCCCTAAATTCCTGAGGGAGATATTAGTGCCTTTGGTGAGAAAAGCTGTTTTTTATTGGGCAGTTAGCAATCAGTCACAGTTGAGATTTATTTTTTTGTCTTGCTATCTATATGTCATTTCTGCTGCATAATAAATGTTTCAGTATCTTGCAGTTTTAAATTGTGTATTGGCCCATTTTTAAAGTATGTGTACAATAGCACTGTCTGATTTCAGTTATTGACCACCCCGCAGGTGAACCACTTTAAAAGATACACTGTTTTGCAGGTAGAACTGAAATTATGTCCAGAAAGCCTCCACGTCTGTGATGACACAGCATCAAAAGACCCAATTTTTGTCACTAATCACACAGATTTTAACCTTTCTCATGAAACACCAGGTCCTGCAAATCTGAGGAGATGAGAATCTGAGCTTTTGGAAACAAAAAACCCCAAAACATMATTTTCTGTGACACAGAAAGCTAGAAATTAGACTGTAAAACCTCAAAACTTAAACATTTTAAGAGAGGATTACCAGGGAGGGAGTGGAGGAGAGAGGGTGATAATCTTGTAGTTTGTAAARAAGAGAATTATGGCTTGTAAATGCTTGGAGTAAATAAGCTCCTCTTGTGTATGAAGTATGATGCTGAATGCACATAAACAAGGAGGAGCAAAGCTATATGGAAACTGGCTGTTACATTTTACTTAGTGGTGTGCTTCATGTTTTATTTTACACAGAAATTCTTACTTCTCTTTTCCTTTCTCTTTGCTCTTCTCATGGTCAGCAGTGTATGGCCCAATCCGGACTCATAGGAGTTGGTTTCTTGCACCGCTAATAAGATGCTTTATGGGTACTTTGTGGGTTGTCTCTCAGTCATGCCATTTCTAGAATGAAAGCTCAGCAAACAGCACCAAGGCAGACATACCATGACACAGGATGTCTGAACACAGCTCCAGGGAGAAAGAAGTCGTGTTTCAATCACAGCCAGTGCTGGGTCAATGGGTTTTGCAGAGGGGAGGGTATGGGGATTGCTCCTCTCTCTGGCATGCCTGATACCATTTTCACTGACAAAACAGTCATGGCATCCCTTGCACAAATTCCTCACTAAAATAAGACATCTATCAGCTGGACTAAGCCAGGCTTGGGTTTAAAACCTGCGCAAATAGTGCAAGAGGGTAATTTTATTCTGATTTACTTTTAATTTTGCATTGAGTGATTTCTCAGCCTCTACAATGTCTACCACTTTTGTTTAAATAATCTTAATTAGAAATTATTTATTTCCTCTCTGGTCCGTTTCCTTTATCATCCTGTGCTGTGATAACTGATGAAGTATACTTTCAAGACTTGGGGCCAGAGGGGAAGAAGAGGTGAACGAATTCTGCAGGAAGACTTTGTTTAATGCTGTGCTTATAAGGGATAGTGTTTGTGACAAATCAGTTAACTGAGGTGCTTTGAAAGACTGCAGGAACAATGTCCAAGGACTTAGCAAAAATTTGTTTGAGTTTTAGGAGAAAAATTACCCCGTGGAGAGCTAGAACTGCTTCTTTGTGGCTTCATTGATGCCAGGTGCCCACCAGAACCGCTCTATCACTCCCCTCCTCAGGTGGACAGGGGAGAGAAAATATTACGAAAGGCATGTGGGTCAAGATAAGGACAGGGAGATCACTCAGCAGTTACCGTCACGGGCAAAACAGACTCGACTTGGGGAAATTAGTTTAATTTTATYAATTAAACTAATTAATTAGTTTAAAATCAACCAAAGTCAGAGGAGGATAATGAGAAATAAAAATTAAATCTTAAAACACCTTCCCCCCACCCCTCCCTTTTTCCTGGGCTCAACTTTACTCCTGAATTCCCTACCTCCTCCCCCCAAGCGGTGCAGGGGGACGGGGAATGGGGGTTGCGGTCAGTTCATCACATGTTGCTTCTGCCGCTCCTTCCTCCTCACGGGGAGGACTCCTCACACTCTTCYCCGGCTCCAGTGTGGGGTCCCTCCCATAGAAGACGGTCCTGCATCAACTTCTCCAACGTGAGTCTTTCCCACAGGCTGCAGTTCTTCATGAACTGCTTCCCTCCAGCAGCAGACCCCTCCAGGGTCCCTTCCATGGGGTGCAGTCTTTCAGGAACAGACTGCTCCAGCGTGGGTTCCCTGTGGGGTCACAAGTCCTGCCAGCAAACCTGCTCCAGCGTGGGCTCCTCTCTCCACGGGGCCGCAGGTCCTGCCAGGAACCTGCTCCAGCGCGGGCTTCCCACGGGGTCAACAGCCTCCTTTGGGCATCCACCTGCTCCAGCATGGGGTCCTCCATGGGCTGCAAGTGGATATCTGCTCCACCGTTAACCTCCATGGGCTGCAGGGGACAGCCTGCCTCACCATGGTCTTCACCAGGGGCTGCAGGGGAATCTCTGCTCCAGCGCCTGGAGCACCTCCTCCCCCTCCTTCTTCACCGACCTTGGTGTCTGCAGAGCTGTTTCTCTCACATATTCTCACTTCCCTCTTTGGCTGCAGTTGCGCAGGTTTTTTCCCCCTTCTTAACTATGTCATCCCAGAGGCGCTACCACTGTTGCTGATGGGCTYRGCCTTGGCCAGTGGTGGGTCCATCTTGGAGCAAGCTGGCATTGGCTCTATCGGACATAGGGAAAGCTTCTAGCAACTTCTCACAGAAGCCACCCCTGTAGCCCCCCCTGCTACCAAAACCTTGCCACACAAACCTGATACAATAAGAATTGAGCAACACTGATCTGATTTCAGAAACCCAATTGGTATTTGCATTAATGTCTTCTAACAAAACAGCTTTTTTCTTTTTTCTTAAGCTGTGAAGTAGAGCCAACTCATATGAGCTTCGAAAGCATATTTCTGAAGTTTCATGGTAGACTCAAAATTAAAAAAGAATGTGACCAACTTGCATAAAAGATAAATTAGGCCCATCCTAGCAATTAAGAGAATTTCTGTTACCAACATAATGTTTAAAAGTAAAAGCACTGTTAAAAGCAGTGTATATTTTAAGTTAATATTTTCAGAATATTTTCAAATTTTTCAGGCTATTAGATAAATATAAGACGTGAAATGAGATGATGAACCTTGCAGAGTGCCTATGTATCTGCTCCCATAGAATGGACCTAAGTAAAATATCAATAGATACAGAATGCAGATGGAAGCAAATACTGATAAAGACAAAATCATGCATGTCAACAACACTGTTAAAACCAATGTACTTAATTAAAAAAGTGAAGCCAATTAAAATTGAAACAACAGTGCAGCATGTACAAATGCTGGAATAATCATTAGGCTTTGCTGAATAATGGAGGAGTATAGAATTTTTTTTTTTTAAGTGAAACAGCAGGGGTGATACATTACACAAAGCAACAATCTACAACAATATGACAATTGAATTACTTCAGCCCCATTAGGCAGGTGCAGAAGAATAATTAACATGAATTTCTTCAATGGAAAGGAAAAAAAAAATTTGCCTAGTACAAACTGCTATTTTTTCCCTCCAAAATGATGAGAAAAAATGACAGTGAGCAGATTGATTAAAACAAAATCTTTATGTTTATCCTCTTCGTGAGACTGGTTAATCATGGGATAAAATATGTACACAGTATATTTTTTCACAGTCTGAGAATGTTAAAACAGACCATGATGGCTCACATCAGCTTTTGGTCTTCTGCTGAGGTATAAGCATTGATTGCTCAGATTAAAAATAAAATATAAAAGGCGATAGGTTTTGAATTTTTAAACTCTTTCTGATATAAGAGATATTCAGTCAAGCCTCGGGCTCCATTCAGTATCTGTTTTTCCATTTCAAATTCAAAACAAATTTGTGACCTCCAATTTCAATTTGAGCAACAACTGTTCTCTAAAATGACAAGAAAGAGTGAACAAACTTCATAAAGTCTCATGAACAGTAAGCTGCTTCTTAAACTTCAATTGCTCCCCCAATGTTTTTCTCTTTGGAGTTCTACTAAAATAATTCTATTCAGTTCTTTTGAAATAGATTGATTTGAAGACAGATAGCCATGCAGTTTACTGAGAGACATTTGATTTTCTTCCTTTGGAGTATAAGAACTGGGTAAACACTAACACTGGTCATGATGGAAATATATTAATTACAGATATGGACAGAAAATCTCAAGTGATCAAGWTAGCATATCTTAAGAACCTGCAGCCACAGATACTGCAGAAAGATTAATGCTCATTTTATGAGCTGAGGTTGTGTTCTCTGGTAGCTTTAACCAAGTCATTTTACTTTGTGTATGCAACAGCCTGTGAGGAGTTGAAGAGCCCCGGGTCTGTCAAACAATTCGTCCTGTCTACACCATCACCCACCACCCTCTTTCCCCATGGCCTTTGGGCAGCTGGTGGGCTACTAGTCACATATAGTCTTCCGGCAGTCTGTTACTGCCACCCTCCATCCTGAACTCAGCTACTCTCTACTGGTGTACGTCCAGGTGTCTCATGTAACTGCATATGGCTTCCCCTCTACTACCTGACTAGGTATATGACCATAATATAATTTTGCTAGATTAACCTAGAGATACATGCGTTTCCATTCATGTCAGGTGAGTTGCTAGGACCATGTATTGCTACAACCAAATTTCCCCTTACTTTGAACTAGGAATAAGTAGTTACCACCTCTCAGTCAAATGGGAATAATTTCCATTTGAGAGCTGTCAGTCCCGGTATTCAAGGCTGCTGTATGGGCTAGTTACATAGATTTTCTCATGTTTATTCTTTTGAAAATTAAAATCTTTCTGAATTCAATCATCTTTTATGTTTTATTTTCCTGAAAAGTCAAAGACTAGAGAGCTTTAGAGAGTTGGAATACTCATTTTGAAAAGGAGTCATGCTTTGGGATGAACATAATTTTTAGAAATGGGATCAAAACATAGTAGTTACCAAAATGCCAGCAGATGTTGGGTACTTTTTCCTGGTTTGTGCAATTCTCCTGCTGCTATTTGAATCAGGAGGTCTTTAAACCACTGATTTCTGGAACTGAGAATACTAATTTTGTAACTGTCCTGCACCTAATACTCTTTCCCTAAATATCCATGTTGATAGACCTTTGTTCTATCCCTGTGCATCTTACGATAGACTCACATATGGAGTGATCTGTCTGCTTCAGTGACCTCTAATGTTCTGAGACTCTGCTGATGGCATCTCATTTTCCCATTTAAATGTTGATGCGCTTGCAGATACATCCTAGTTTTGAACCCATATCCTCAAGTTATAAAAGCTATGTTGACAGCCAGGCAGAAACTATGGAGAAACCATAGACAAGGAATGGACTGGTTCTGTTGCAATGACTGACATGGGAATGCCAGCATGGACAAGTATCTGTTAAAGAAGGTGATGCAAAGAAAAAAACTCCCAGAATAGTTTCCAATACTACAAAAAATGCTCCCTCAAAGAATTAGTAGTATTGGAAGTCCTGCTAGTGCTCCACACAACCATTGCCACAACATGGATAGCACTAAAAGATGTCACTCCAGAGAAGATGAAAGAGTCAAGGAGGGCTAACATCCCTTTTCTGCACAAACTCTGAAGCAGCCCACAAAGGACAGAAGCTGCAAACACATGCAGATGCCCAGCCTGCAACTGAGATGGAAAAAGAGAGGGAGACACAAGACTGACAGTGTTTTGTGTGCACTACAAACATAGTGGGCTATGAAAGTGTAATGCACATTTTGCTCAAGGTAATAAATGGCTGGTGATATTTTGGACCTATGTGGACTTCTTAGTGTGTCTAAGTCTCCTTGTCTTCTATCACTGTTCCATCTTCTAAACATGATCCATGCAGCTAGAAGTCAATTTTACACAGACTGTTTTTCTAAAATGAAAATGTTAGAAATTTCTATTCCACAACTTATAGCCAAACCAGTTTTTTCTAGACTTTTTTCAGGCTGCCGTATCACCCTTCCAGCTAACTGCACTCCCCACTCACCTCACCAAAGGTGTTCAGATATGTCCTACTGAGGGCTTTTAAAGAGCTACAGTGTTTCCTTTTCCTTCCACCACAGGCCTCCAAACCTTCAAGTTGATGGTGGTGTGAGAGCTGAGAGGAGCAAACATCCAACCACACTTATTAAAATAGCTGGTACAGAATGGAAACGCTCAACACAAAAAATGTTTTGTTTCACAGATTGAGGAGTGCCTTGGGTTCCTAGCTACCTTTGCATTTCCRTGTGTATGCAGGATCACAGGGTATTTGGCAAGTTTCTATCATCTCAGCATCATTAACCACTTGGGTTTGTGCCATTACTGCCACAGTCGATTTCTTTTGCAGCGCACTGCTTGTGGTCAACAACTCAAGGCAACAGCAGACATCTGTTTGGGCACAGCGTTATGCAGTAATGCTTGTTGCTAAAAGACCCAGGATTTGTTCTGGGATTTTGTTCTACAGAGGAAGCTTAAGGGGAAAAATATCTTCAAGCTCACCCAAGAGTAGGGAGGTGCTGTGGTTGTGGTTGCCATTGTGAGTAGACTCACTACAATAACCACTTCTTATATGTCTAAGCTGCTCCATCCTGTGCAGACATCCTGCAGCCAGGAGCATGGTCTGCCTGGAGAAGTCTCTGGGTCAGGAAAAGTAAAAGATAGGAGTAGAGAAGAGGTCATCTCTAGAGGAGAGAAGAGGAGATAGCTAGAAAAAAAAGACAGTAACAGAGATATGAAGAAAAAGCAAAGAAACAAATGATTGCAGTTGACACAAAAGTAGGCAACTTTAGAGAGAGCTGTTTTATTCAAAGATCCTGCTCTGCGCCTCAGTTACAACCTTGTCATGCCATGCAATCTACTGAGAAGGATTCAGTCTGGCAGTGTCATTACACTGTTCCAGGTTCCTGCTACAGAATCCTCCCTTTCTGCATCCCAGCCCGGCGGGAAATTTACTCATCTTTCTTTCGTGAGTAGAAGCAAAAGTTCCTTCTCACAGCTTTCTGTCCCTTGAATCATTGACTTACTATAGAAATACGGTGCATACCCATTTATTGGCAGACCTGAACAGGTGGGTATGCATGCAGTTTCTAGGGCTCAGGAACTGTATCTTTTCCATTCAATTCCAGGAGGAATACATTAGTTTATTTTGCTGTTGAAGTGCCACAGGAACAGTCTGTCCTGCCTTGTGTTCAGTGATGACTACAGTTAGTTCATGGGCAGTTACATGTTTCAGACTGAGATCCACAAAAAGCAGCCCAGGAGAAGGTTTTTGCTAATCCAGCCTCTGAAATCCTGCCTCTTCAAAAACTTACACGCCTGCCTCACACTTTGGAGAGACTTTCAGCTGAACAAAGGCACAATGGACCAAGACCACTTTTATTTAAAGCCACTTCTGAAAGTAGAAGTGGTAGTTAGGGTGCTTTGGTTTGGGGCTTCCTCCTTCCCTTCCACATCTATRATGTATTCCTGGGCAGTAAAAAGAAGAATTAGCTAGTGCTCCTCTTTGTTTCCAATCCTCTTTGTTTGCAATGTCCATACAATCACTGAAAATTTACAGGAGCAGAGTAAGAGRCCCATAATACTATAGCCTAAGGAGACAAAGCTGATGAAGGAGAAGACCTGCTTAATGCATTTTGCCTTATGACCAATTTCACATACCTCCTCTGAAGTGGCTGTTTTGATCACTAGATTAGAAAGTAATACTTGCTGGCTTACTTTCCAGCTTTATTTATGTCTTTCTAAGGATAAAAATTATGAAAGTATCTCTCCCATGATCCTGCTGTGAGGGTACAGCTTCTGAGGTGGATGGGTTTGACTCCCGTTTAATAAAGAAGGGAATCGAATCCTGGATACTCATCTCATTTCCAACCTTCTCTAGATGAACCCTCTGAGATTAGCTTGATTATTGTAATGAAGGAGAATCAGCACCTCCTGGGTGGAAGATAATACTTCTCTGTGGTGCTATTTCAGTTGGTTTCTTTTGGGAAGGCTCTGTCTGGAGCCAGAATGAAAAATGGAGGCTCAATATAAAATCAAATGGGCACGCATTAAGCCTACTCCAGGGTTAATGCTCCCTGTGCCAAATATTTGGATACAACTGTTGTTTATCAGACAATGTTAGACTGACACACACAGTCTGTATTTGTCTCATCAAAAATAAATTCTAACTTACRCTAAATGTGCAAACTCAGAGCTATGGTAGCTATTTTTTGCCTTCGTCATATGAATGATCACATGGTGTTATTTGTCATGATAACCTAAGCATCATACTTAGGAGATGAACTACATTAATGTTATCTGTGAACACCATGTCTTTCCGTCCCCCCTTCCCACCCCCAATATATTTGGAGAATAATAAAAAGGTTTTTAAAAAACTGGTACAGAGTGAATAATCTCCTGCATATTTATTCCCATTAAAAGTAGATGTTTCTTCCTTTCTATGAATATTTTTCAAATAACAATGCTTTCAGCTGGTTAGCTTATAAAAAAGGCTGMAAACATTACTAAAGGAATTGGCAGCTTTTAGTCACAAGAGAGTTTTCTCTGGAAGGGAAAGGAAAGGAAGTGTTTGGTGAATCCTCTTTCTTGCTTACCCCCAGCAGTTATCACTGCATATAAAGAGGTTGGATGAGCCCTGAAGGTAGTAGGAATGTTTTTCCCTATAAGAGCATGTTAGAAATGCCAAGTCAGTGTGGCTAACGGATAAGACAGAAAGCAAAGCCGGTGATCTAAGATGAATAGAAGCATTAGAGGAAAAACAGGAATGCAAATCTCACATTGTTAGAAACACAGACCTTATATCTGCTCCAGAGTTTTGTTTCATCAGCTCTTACAGCTCGTGGGTTTCTTCATTGTACAGAACAATTGTAAGATCTGCAAAAACAGGGAGAGGTAGAGCCTGTAGAAGCTGATGTTGGTATTCAAAGTTGCTTGATGGAAGCTGCTAAGCAATACTGAAAATGCTGGCAGGAATCCCAGAGTTCGGAGGGAATTTCCATGTGCTGACTCAGACATGAATTTTAGCTCACTGGAGTCCTACACCTGATCCTACTGAGGTTATGAAATCTGGAAGCAAGACTGAATTCAAGGTGAACTACTGAAATTCTTAGCACCACACACAGAAGACACAAAAAGGAACAGTGACGGATGTAAACACGTAGTTTATAGCTCACTATTATATACAGTACCGCTCTGAGGAAAAATTACAAAGACATTCAGCAACATCATCTGGGAATGGGGGCAGCAAAATTCTTGCCCTCCCAAATTGACAAGACATGTTAACAGTTGTTTAGTCAGCCACAGAGATCCAACTATGATCAAAATAAGTTGCCGCTAGAAATACCTTAAATACAGAAGAGAGTACTGATGGCCTTTAAAGGCTTGCCGTTTCCTGGACTGTCTTACTTCTTTACGTGCTACTTTCAGCAAAGCAAACTTCCATACTTACATTTCAGTATGGAAGTTAAATCTCTTAATAAGTTTTTTAGATACGTTAGGGYACAAGTCGAAAATGACTAACGAGAAATCATTTTTCTAACAATTCTAGTGAAAATGGAAACTCTGCATTCCAGTGTAGATGCAGGAGTAAGAYAATTTTTCTGAAAGAGAAGGCCATGCAGAGCCTATCCCAGCCCCTGTGAGAGCAATTTAATCAAGCTGCAGGGCAATAACGGGAAGAGGCCCTTCTTTAACTAACGCTTATGTATTCCTATGGGAAACTTGCAGACAAATTCTCACAATCTTGCTTTTTCTATCTCCGTTTTCATTGTCAAGACAAGTTCTGAAGAGCTCCTTGCTGGTTRTATTTTTATTATCCAGTAATGCTTTAAAACACTTTAACATCTCTATTTGTATGGTAAACATCATCTCCTTCCTTCCAGAATCTTTGAAAACTTACCAACCACAACATCTACTTCTCAGACTCTGGTTGGTACTGTTCGTGTCTAGAGCTAATAAAACAATTCAGAAAAATTCGTTTGATAAAATAAGTCTCTGCTGTGGCTCATCAAATGCATCATGATTTCTCAAATTTCTCGTTGATTTGAAAGTTTTGTGAAAGACACCCTACACAGAGTTCTTAGCCTTTCAATCATTTCTTGGCAATCTCTTGCAAGCACTCAATGTTTCAAAGTCAAGCTTGTGATTGGATGTAAACCAGGAAGATTGCTGAGGCTGATTAGATCTTCTTCCCAGGGCTAACACTTGCAATTACAAATTTTAAATGTTTGTGGCTGTATAGGAGGTTGGTTAAGTTTTTTTTTGTTTGTTTTTTTTTTTTTCATTTTTCTGCTTTTAAAAAAATTCAAATAAGACCAAGGAAGTTTAATAAACTGTTGATTATGGACATGTAGTCATAAAATGGTCTTGCTATTATGGGCCAGATTTTCAGAAGCAAAGTAAAGCTTTCATCCATTGAGGTCAATGGGACAAAATTCTGTTTGGAGTCAGTGGGAGTGGGATTTTAAACACTGCCACGTACTTTCCAGAATCGATGAATTTATTTAGAAAGAGGAAGAAAGATTTAACAAGTGACAGCTTTCAAAAAATCTTAGGAAAGTGCTRTTGTATGCTCTGTTTTGCACACTGAGAAAAGCGAATATCTATTTTCTTTTCTGAAATTGCACTTATCTTATACATAATAATAGCTAGTTTAAAAACAAAACAAAACTGCACTGAAATATATAGATTTTTTTCCATTTGATTATTTCAACTTCCACGTCCTCTAGCTTCAATGTCACTTTCTTTTCATTGAGCTACTTGAATTTTATTAAGGTTTCTTTTTACTTGGTGCTAAAATATTTGTGTTGACATAATTAGATGTTATGGTCATGGAATAACACTTATTCAGCTGAATATTCAGCATTTATTCAGTACATGTCCTGTTTCATTAACAAACTTTGACTTACAGCTCTTCTTCTCCAGTGACAGAAAGCAGAGTTCATGAAATTTGCAGTAAATTTTCTCTGACTGAAATCAGTATGTTTTTTGATAGCAACTGTATTCCCTGAAGGGAAAGGAATTTTTTGCCCAGTTTTGGGTGGTAGCTTTGGGGTTTTTGCTTATAAGCAAGAAATGTTTTTTTTTTTTGAGTTAAAATTCACATCAGACTTTCTTCCCAGAAATAGAGATACATTGCATTATTTCCACACAAGACTGGGGTTATGTAGCAATAGATTCGTGCAATTTCTAGCAAATACTTAAATGATATCAGGCTTGTGTTTTAAACAAAACACTCTGAGGGATAAATAGTTCTGTGTGGACATGGCACTGGCGTAAGCCACAAGGAGCTACCCCAACACGAGCAGAATGCCAGAATAGGTTTCTGCAAAATATTTCTAAGAGTTACTCCTGTGTGAAGTAGTTGCTTACTCATGAGTCACCTCCTCATGTGGTGTAGGCGACCTACTGTAACAAGTTAACGTGTACCCAGACCCTTTTTTAGCGCTCTCGCTTCCTTTCAATCTGCCTAACAGCCTCCAAGAACTAGATGTGTCCCTGTGCATGTGAGGAAGCGAAAGCTACAGTTCATATCAGCTGGGTGGGTATTTGTAGATTTTGGGAGATGAAGTCAATACTTCCACAGATGTAAGCGCAGGAAGACTCCAGTCTTCAGCGGGAAATGTGTTTGAGTTCTGATGTAGGTTTGTTCAAATTAACAGGGGACTTTGTGATTTTTGGCTCAGGGAGTTCTCTCTCTAAAGGTCTGTAAAAGGAAGAAAGGGAAACTATGATATAGAATAAACTTCTGTTTTAAGGAAGTACACTTCCCAGTGTGAAAACTCACTTTGTTCCTCCACGATAAGCAAAAACTTACAATTAATTGGGAAGGAAAAAAATAGTGCAGGCAGCATAGCTTAACTTAGCTGTGAGATTGTGGTAGGGTACATCTACAGAGTATTTTTTCAGGCAGATTTGATCTCACTCTACTCATTCCCTAAGCCAACTGCAAAATCCAAATCTCTGTATTGGCAGACATGTAGCTGTAGTCCTCACAGCACTCATTCTAAACTAATAAGTCTGGCAGAGGGAGAGAGTATATTAGCTCATTCTTAGTTCCAGCAGCTACCCAGAAGGCATTACAACACACTTGAGATATATCTCATACAAACTACTGATATGCCCACACTGCACAGAAGTGACTGCAGTGTGCTGTAGGGACAGCTCATGCACCAGGAGCTGTGACAGCTCAAAGTGAGGTATTATACCTTACATCCCAGGAAGACTATTACTGAGTTAAAGCTGGTTTAGCTGTAACTCCTGTGGTTGAACCTATGAAAAGAGTTCAGTTTCTTCCAAAAAAAAAAAATCAGTAATCTCAGGGCAGCATGTGTGTTTTCTATTCCTGAGCTCAACAAGCTGTATTTTAGCCTCGGTTACCACTGAACATTTCCTGGGTGTAGAGTTCATGTGATATAACTTCTAAAAAGTGCCTTGCTTACAGTCTGCCAGGTCAGAAAAAAATAACTGTAGGAGTGGGATGAGCTAGGAGAAAGTATAGCATATGGTCAGAGGAAAGAAAGTGGCACTTTGTTGTCCCTAGCATTAAGTTAAAGAAAACTACACACTTCAGAAGCTGATAAGCATATTTTTTTTTCAGCCACCAGGTAGCATGTCTGGAGCTSTCAGCTGAATTCAAGGCTGAGTTCAGGATTCATGATTCAGAAGCAGGGTCACCAGTACTGCAGCGAGGCACTTTGTTTACTCCTTGCAGAGATACAGGCTGGGGATGCTTGGGCCGGGGAGCATCTCTGCTGTGAGCCTGCTGTGTGCCCATGCAGCCAAGAAGGCCAACGGCATCCTGGGCTGTATCAAGAGCAGCATGGCCAGTACAGCAAGGGGAGTGATCATTCCCCTTTTCTCAGCACTCCTTAGATGGCATCAAGGGAACTGTGTCCAGTTTTGGGCCACCTGGTACAAGAAAGATATTGAATAAGTGGGGCAAGTTCAGTGGAGACCTACAAAGATGGTCAGGGGTGGGAGCACTTGCCCTATGGTATAGAGACCGAGGGACCTGTACTTTTTTGTCCTGGAGAAGGGAAAGTTCTGGGGCACCTAAGCAGGACCTTCCAATACCCATGAGGAGGTCACCAGGAAGACAGAGCCAGGCTGCTCACAGCAGTGTGTGGCAGGAGGAAAAATGGCAGTGAGAATACATTTAAATAAGAGGGGTTTAGATTAGATATAAGGAAAATCTTTTTCACCCTGAGGACAGCCCAGCAGTGGAAGAGGCATTCTAGGGACTCATGCAACCTCCATACTTCGAAGTTTGCAAGAGCCAGCTGGATAAAGCCCTGAGCCATGTGGTCTGATCTCATAGCTGATCCTGTTCTGAGCAGGAAGTTGGACTAAAGACCTCCAGAGATCCCTTCCAATCTCAATTATTCTGTGATTCTCTTTCTTCAACAGTTTTTGTAGGGAGGTTACAGGCTACTTCAACAAAGCACTTACATGGCTCAGGCTGCTCCTAAAGGTTCTCCTAAAGGCAGCAACTGTAAGCAGACATATTTTGATCAAAGTATTAGTCAAAAAACCCGACTGTTTCGTTCAGGTTTTACTGTGAGGTAACACTAGATCTTTGCATGGGTTTCATTCTTCCTTCCATAGCAGATGTCTTTTTTCCTGGTCCTTTGTCACTGCTTAGTTCCCCAAATGCATTTTCCTTCTCTTCTCAGATTTTTTCCTTTGTTCCCAACTTCCCATTACATGTATATATAACTTCTTTTACTGAAATTCTTTACAGCAGACTCTGATTCAAAAATACACACAAGGACAGAAATTGGGTGGATTACCAAACACCAGCTGATCTGCAGCAACTCATTATGTACTCTTAGCCCGTTGCAAACTTTRTAAGAAGCCTATTAGCTTATGTTTCTTACATTTGTGTGCAAACTTAAGTCTTGCTTTACCCTTTCTATGAACAAGAGAGTGCACACTGGTGTTCAGTAGATAAGCATTAGTGCTTTAGGGCAAAACTACTTGCATTGTGTTTCTGGGCTCTTTTTCTCTCGGGTTACTGTAGAACATCTCAAAACAGGCCAATATGATACATATTCAACTGGGAATCAAGGAAGACACTTCCTCCTGACCTTAGTGTCTTCCTGGGTATGAAATACAGTCTGTAGAATCAGCCTCCTTAATTGGGATATTTATATACTTGCAATGTATCTAACTTCATTTATCATGGCATGCTACTTTCATGCATAATACTCTCGTGTATTGTACAACATCAGAATAAGCTGTGTGTCAAATCTTTGAGTATTCCATGTACAAGCTATTTTGAACATTTAACTGTGTTAAAACTGAATAATTAAAGAAAGAAAAAGGTAGTTTGACCTGGGGCGGGGAGGGGGGAACTGACTTAAGAAATGCTAGGAGAAGCTGACTGTAAAATAGTGCCCTATTTTAAAAAATAAAAGTCATGAATCTGTCTCTCTCAATATAACACTGGAAAAAAAAATATAGATGTTTCACCTGGCCATCCTTCTTTTTTCCTTAAGTCTACTCTAAAATTTTTTCTTGTGCATTCTGAAATGTGTCCAAGTACGTCCCCAGCACAGTTCTGGTCACCTGCAGTTGGCTACAAACAGGACTTGATCACACCACTTTTATTTAATATAAATCAAAACTGTCTCTAGACCTTGAAATTGGTACTTTCAAAGGAATTTAAAGATTTAGGCATCTACAGCCCTTGGATTTTATTGGGAAAAATAGCACTGGGTTTGGGGGGTTTTTCTTCTGAGAATTCCAGCCTGAATTCTTTACCTCCCACATCATAGTTGTGCTCAAAAATAAGACAGCTTTTTTTTGTTACATAAAAATGAGTCATCATTACATTTAWTTCCTAAGAAATGGACATGCACCATGAAATGAACTTTTCCTTTGTTCTCAGTTAGACCCACAGGTACAGCCAAGATCCATTTGTCTTTAGACTGAGATGTTGGTGTACGTTATTCTGCCTGCACAAATATATTTAGTCCCTTCTCATTCATCTTACTCATTGGTCATTCCTATGGCTTTAGCTAACACGCTAAATGTCGTTGCAGTCGAATTATCAGTTGACTGAATGTCTTGATCTACTATGCCGGCATAACTGAAAGGCTACATAATGCTAACTGTTTAGTCAGCTGGCCAAATGGTATCATCTGTTATTTCTTGTACTTTGATTTGAATGCAATGAACTGAATTTTATAAGCAGGAAATTAACTATGAAGACTATTCACAGGTCACTTGTAGAAAAGCTTAGCATAAGGAGGTCACCTGGCTGCAACTTAATACTTGATAGCATTGCTTGTGTTATATTGCATGTGATTATGTGAATAGCTTGAAAATACAGTTATGAGGTTGGAGATGCAAAGTGGCACTACTTCTGGATCACATCTTCAGTGATGATGTGTTTATACCACCTGTTTGAACACTGGTGGTATAAAGCACTCAAGAAAGCAACTAAATAGGTGGACATTTCCCTAAATAAAAGAGACTACCTTAGAAACAGTTAAAGCAATCAACAATAACTTACCTTTACTCTCAGTCAGTGATAAAGTTAGCCATTACCAGCTGTTGGGAGAGTTTCCTGACTGCTTACTTTTACAGATCACAATTTAAAACAACCCCTTGGCTGTTCTAACCTGTGCCAGCCTGACTCTCTTTGGCTTCTGCTCAGCACTCCCCACTGATTACCTTAGGCAGATCCTCACTTGCCTCACAGGCTTGCACAGGTCCTATTCTGAAAACCCAAATTATTCCCACCTATAAAGGTCTAAGGTGCCTGACTTGGAGCTGTCTATGTCAAGATGCTGGTCAAGATGCATGAAACCTTTCCTTTGCTAAGCCTGCAACTATAGTCCTATGGTGTGTCCAGCTGAAATAACCTTGCCACTCCTTTTTCAGCTGCAGGCTATCAGCCTATGGCAGGATCGGCTGAGTACATGCTCTAGGCACTCCTCAGTGGCTCAGTTCACAGCCAGGTGGACTTCCACATGTTTTAACTAGACCCCTCAGCAGGTCAATGCTTCGCAGGCCTCTCACCCACTTTGTCTGCTGTCAGTCAGGATTTGTTTTGGTCTAAGGGTCTGGTGATGAGGTCTGAAATGTTGCATGGACAAACCAACTGATGGAGATATAGCAAAGGAATGGTCATCTGTCTTCTGCAGTGGACTTCTGCAAAATGGGCACAGCAAAAATAAGTCACCGTTATGGAAGAGGATGAGTGAGGAAGACAGGAAGACCCTTCTTGTCAGCAGACTAAAACTTGTTTGTCAGGGGATTTAAAATTAAATAAACTCAGTTAAACTGAGACCTACCTCACATGAATATTCAAAGTGAGAAACAAGATGTTGTGTTGTGCTGCCTTCAGACTGATGAAGCAATAAGATATTCAGTGAGGTAAGTTAGAGTATCAAACAAACAAGAAGGAACCTGAGAAACCCATGGATCAGAGGTTTGATTGTTGTTGGAGAATCTGTCTTTCAAGCTGCTTATCTGTGCTAAAAATTGGTTTGTGCACTTCAAATTGCAAGTGTCCAATCTGCATAAAGTGGAAGTAATACGCTGACAAAGTCCTGTACAGGTAGCAATCAGCATCATCCTGGATGAGCTACAATATTGCTAAGATGTTTTAAGGAGGACCTGCCAGAGAAGCATTACAGTAATTAACCCTGATTGTCAGAATGCTGGGCAGGCCTGAGTCTCAGGAGCTGAAGCATTCAAATAAATAAATAAAAGATTACTTGATGTACATCACTGCTTAGGGACTGTGAGTCTGAAACCAGCATCCTGAGTCCATAAAGATAATAGCTTACTCGCARTTGATGTGAATGGATGACAACAGGAACCTTTAAAGGTGATTTGCAAAGGCAGAAAAAAAAGAGGGTTGTACCATTTTTACTTCTTTCTACTTCTTTCTAATGACTGAAGAAGGTTTGAGAGCCTTGGGGCCCCCCCCCACATTTCACATCTTATCTGATCAGCTTTCCTGGATGATTCTACAACAGACTAGAAGGAAAGTATAATTATGACCCCCCATTTTACCATGGAAGTAATACTGAGTTAGGAAAGAAAAGGGCTMAGTTTTTTTTAATTAAAGACACTGAACTCTTTGAGTTTTTTTTAATGCATATTTTTATTAGCAGCTAGTTAATTCCAAACTTCTTTCTTAAAGGTTTTACTTCCATCTCTTTCAAGATTCAATACTTCCAGTTCTACAATCAAATGCAGAAAAAAATGCTAAATCTGTTTCTTTGGGTAGTCCACAGACATCTCCCAGAAAATAAAACTAAACCTGATATTACCAGTATGTTGAGTCAAAAAAAGAGTATAAAATAAGTGTGAAGTTGCCACTCTGTCTTGTCACACAGCAAAACAAGGAATGATGGTAAGTGACATAATGCCATTCTCTCTGCCATCTTTGAATCTGTGAATGCTGCAATATTAAAAGATATGTTTAAGCTCTTAAATGAGATCTCATGTAAATAGCATCAATATCTGACACATTAGCATGCAAAAGTTGATGCAGCAGCCTATTTAGCATGAGTAACTCAACAGAATTGAAACAAACTTGGAGATCAAAAACAGGCTGCCTGAAAAAAAGTACACTGCACAAAAACATATAGGAACTAAAGGGCTGGGTTTTTCTGTCAAATTACATTCTCATCTGGTATCTCACAAATCAAGATTGGTTTGGGGGAGCTGTTTTGTGACTAATGTTATTGCTCAGCAACAGCATTTACTGCCTGAGGAGGAGAAGGAATAATCAAAGCTGACCCGAACAGTATAAGCAGATATTCCACATGGGGTAAAAATCATTAAATCTCTCCCAAAATAAGCATAGATAGGGAAACAGTCACAGATAGCCAAAAGATCAATCAGAAAATAACCCACAGGAAGCTTAGTGCCAAAAGTAATTGACATAGTCTTCAAATCAATTTCTGATAGTACAGACACTTTTGCATTCAGTCTTCTTCCCAAATGATCATTTGGCATGTCATTCAAATCACTGTTGCGCAATATAAGCTTGTAGCAGTTATGAGAGGTTCAGGTACTTTCCACACACTCGCAAAGATGCCAGGTGGGGACCAAGTTATTGTTTCTGGTAACTGGGTGTTTATATGATATTTACCTTTGAGATGTAGTATTTTCCCTAGATATTTTCCATTTTGTGTACAGGAATATAGAGCCCTGGGACATTGTGGACCTTTGCACAAGATGTTCCTTCACAATGATTACAGCAGAAGGGCACAAACCTGGTTACCAATGTGCTTTTTAGGCTAAGCCTTTAGGTCATTAGTCAGAGCAATAACAGTGACTTCTTCTTCTGCAGTTCAAAGATTACTGCACAAAGTAATAATGGAGAGCATTTTCCAGAAAAAAATCTATTCTTTCAGCATAACTAAAGCACTTTTCAAATCGTGAGAGATTTAAAAGTAAAAAAGGAGTATATTGCCATATCTGGCAGGATRAAGGAGAGAGAAGGGAATTCTACCTGGAGATACACCCACTGAGAAACTGAATCAGAAACCGAATTTAATGCTTCTTTCAGGCAGTAGCTTGCCAGCTGAGTAGGATCATATTTTGTTTGCTGATGTGATCAGTAGAAATCACACATTAGTAATTTCCAGCTGCCTACCTGTCTGTAAAGTGCCTATCTGTGCACTATCCAGAAGTTTAAAGTTGTTCAGAAGCATAATAGTCGAAAGGTGTTTGAGGTATTGATGGATATTTATGTCTGTTCAGCTGACGAAATGAGTCCTCTGTTTATTTCTACAGGCCTGAGCACAAAGCTATAACATTTTCGGTGTGCTTGTGCAGTGTAAGAAACTTGCTGAGTGTCCTAACATGTGGCACGTCATTCAAAAAGATCTTGGTGATCTAAGAACCTGGTATGTTTTGCAACTAATGGAAATTTCTGTCACTTTGAGGTGCGATTGGAGTTTTTGGATCGAAGAGTCATTCCTGAGTGTCATGAACACTTGTTGCTTGTTCTGGGAATGAAGGGTATGGAAGGTACAGGCAGGTGCTCCTTCCAGAGGCATGCAGGACGGGGAGAGACCTTCTGCATGAAATAAAATTAGAAGCAGCATTACTGACAACTAAATACAGCAGAGATAGAGAGCAGATTGCCCTAACCAAGAYGATATCGTTCATCCTAATACATTTACAAAGACAGCACAGAGGGCTGAGTTCCTGGGGCCCCACCACAGGTCTGAGTGAACTCCCTACATGTAATAAATCTGTGACCTCGAACCTGGGTCTCTACACCTGCTCAACAGTCACCCATATCTGGCCCAAGGGATAGACCCAAGTATTTCCAGCCCTACAAGTGTAGGTTCCTGAACCCTGAGCTAGACAAAAAAATGTTGTTTTGTATTGTAACACTGAGGTTTGTAAACCCCTGAGATATACATACATAATATATATGTATATAGGGTGCTACAGCCTTTGCGTTCAAATCCCCACACTTCATAATTGTGAATGACACACTTTCACAAGCCATTTAGGAAAGCAAAACTCAGTTTTAACACTAGAACCAAAAATAGGCCACAACTGTTAACCGACCCGCAGATATATCAGTTTGCAATGAGGTAGCACAAGTAAACAATTTCAAATTTTGTAATCAAAAGAAGAAAAATGAAACTTTTCCAAAAAAGATAAAGAGTGAAATTACATTTCAAAGTGGATTTTAAAAAGAACTATTTCTTCTTAACCTGCTCATAATACAGAACACTGAAAAACTAACAGGAAATATGGTCGAGATCCAGAGTGTCTGCTCCAAGTAGGAAAATCACATTTGTACTAGATAAGCCTCGTTAGGGGTTAAAATGAAACATATTAATGCATATAGAGACATGAGGTGGAAAGGGCTTTGCTACAGAGTGAATAGTGATGGATTCATAGAAAAAAAATAGACTTTCATAGAAAATAGAGTATCATTTGGGAATGCCTAAAGGAAGAAAGCAAGAAGTATCTGAAAGGTTAGGGKTTTTTTTCCACAATTCAGATCCATTATCAGAATAAAGAAATACACAATGGATGTGATGCATGCAGGCCAAGCAGTAATGCAGTAAATAATATATAATTCTGGTCTCTATTGCATTTTTGTTATTTCACTTATATTTTAAGTCCAGGCTGTTCAATGATGAGCACTGATTTTGGATGTAAAAGATGAAATACTGTAAGTATTCAGTGTCCAGAAATGCTGAGTCGATATTCTTCCCCTCATCCTCAATGCTCTGGCCACTTTTCAGATTTCTTTTTTAAACAAGTCAATAGTTTCTTCTCACACCCCTCTCACTGCCTGTAAAGGCCTCCCTTTATATCCACTTGTAGCTGAGGAGACACTTCAGTTCACAGACTCCCGGTGCAACAGCTTAAAACTGCTGCTGCAGTCTATTATTATGTCTGTATAGTTGCCCTGATGCAGTAAATAAAATTAAAAAAAATTGTCATGAAGAATTAGACTGTATGGTTTCTTTCCTAGGTTTAGTGAATGAAGCAACTCCCTCTATAACTAGTAATAAATAGTAATAAACCCTTTTGCTGTTATTTTAAACAGTAGTGCAAAATGCTGGTAAAATACTTCCGAATTGATTTTACACTTATCAAACAACAAGAAACGTAATTATATTGCATTTCCCCAAGGAGTATTTTCTTTTATTTAGCGCCTTTCCTCCGGCAGAATTCAGTGGTCTTCCATGGACTGCAGCAAGATTCAGCAATCTACTGCAATTCCTGGATGTTTTTTCAGAGAGGCCTGTGCTCCTTGGTGATAAGCAACTTAAGCTATGGTTGGACTGGTGTGCTTCTCCATTTGTCCTCTGTTATTTCAGGAAAAATTCAGCTGGACCCAATTTTTCCATGGAAGTATGGGCTCTAAAGTGAAGGCAGCTTCTGTGTTTTCCTTAGATGTCTTTTTACAGCTTTACGGAGTCTTGCGTCACTCTGCTAAGACAGGACTAAGCAAATTTCCTCTCGTTCAGATCTTGCCACTCATCTAGTAAGCCCCTTTGCTATATTTTGGACCAGATGCAAGGAGTACACCTGTGTTTTGCATTCCTGTAGAAGATAATTTTGATCTTATTCATTCTTATAGCTGCATATTCTTCTTGGAATGAAGTGGGACACCCCTTCTCCCTGCCGCCCTTGATATGAGGTAATAAAAGAACAACAGAAAAATTTTCGGTTCCTGTTGCTGCACATAATTTCTTTGTACTCCTGAATTCTGCCCCTGTCGTACTGTCAGTAGATGGTGATTAGCAAGGCATCTTGAAGTTCAAAGCAGAGGTCTGTGCCTTTGAAATGGTGTTGGAATAGAAAGCCAAAAAATTCTTTATCTAAATAATGGCGAGGATTGCTGACATGTTGGTGTCGTGGTTTAGCCCCAGCCGGCAACTAAGCCCCACACAGCTGCTTGCTCACTCCTCCCCAGTGGGATGGGGGAGAGAAYTGGAAGAGTAAAAGTGAGAAAACTCATGGGTTGAGATAAAGACAGTTTAATAGGTAAAGCAAAAGCCGTGCACACAAGCAAAGCAAACCAAGGAATTCATTCACTACTTCCCATGGGCAGGCAGGAGTTCAGCCACCTCCAGGAMAGCAGGGCTCCATCACGCCTAACGGTTACTTGGGAAGACAAACGCCAGCACTCCGAACATCCCCTCTTCCTTCTTCTTCCCCCAGCTTTATATGCTAAGCATGACATCGTGGGGTGGTGTGAGAAGCAGAAAAGGCCTTGACTCTGTGTAAGCACTGCTCAGCGATAACAGAAACATCCCTGTATCATCAACACTGTTTTCAGCACAAATCCAAAATATATCCCATACTAGCTACTATGAAGAAAATTAACTATCCCAGCCAAAACCAGAACAGCTGGAAATAAAGAAGTATTACTTCTAAAACTATCTGAAAAGATATCCATTGACCTCAGTGAGTGCTTGCTCTGGCCTGAGGAATATCCAGGTAAGTTTTGATGCTATTACATTTTAAATAAAAGACTCAAATGTCAACCRATCCATGACATAAAAGCATGCAAACTATTGGAAGCCAGGTGTCCCTTTTAGCACTACTTTGCAGCTTCTGCAGTATCACAGAGATGGTCCAGTGAGTGGAGTTTGAAAATAATAGATAATTTTAAAAGTCTTAAAAAAATCATTTAATTAGTTTTCATTTCTCCTATTTGCACCTAAATGAACATATTAAACTGTGAAGACTCAGGAGCCTCCAAAAGCCTTTGATGTGTATTAGAATAATCTAACAATTAACCTCAGGATCCACCAGCATGGTGCATTGAGGTGAAGTGAAACAGTGCTTATAATAAAGGGAATTCCAGATCTGCCAGCCCCAAGGTACCAAGCTGGCTTCATTCTCCATCACTTTCCCATGGAGAACTCTGAGCTCCCCTTAATCTACCTTTTGCTGCATTTTGTCCTTGGTGAGAAGATCTTTGTTCAGTGCAGATTTTTTTAAACAGCTGAGCACATCATGTTTAAAAAGGCAATATTGAGAAATAAAATTTGGCTTACATAATATGTATGTAAAAGAAAGTATATTTTCTCTCTGGAATATTTTTGTCAATGCCTGATATTAGAGAGCATTGTTCAGCCCAGGGTAGCTATTAAATACTTTGTATTGATGTGGTTACCTGATCTAAGTGTAAGCCCTCTCTTGAAAGTGAGAAAGCCTATGCTCACAACTTACCCTGCTTCTTTGGCTAATACAGCATGGATACTAGTCTTACCTCTGTTCCAGAGAAGGACAGTACTTCAACTGCTACAAGTGCCATTGAAGAAGTGCCTGTTTTGTGTTAATAAATTGCTTGCCTTGCCTTTAACTGCAAGCATAATGGTTCATAATAATACAACTCCGTATTTGTACCAGGGCCAGAAGTGGTCACTGATTTTATGTACTCAGATTAAGTAAGTACTTTCATCCTGATTTTGTAATGTGCTGAAAAGCTTCGATGCCAATTGGACTGAATGGTAACTGAGGGCATCAGCAGTTCCCTGAAAATGAACACTCAAAACCTGGAATTGATTAAGGAGTGGACATTTAAAAACCTGGGCAGCAGTTTCTGTTGTCTGTGACTCTCTGAGTGCTTTTATAATATGCTGTTGGAGCCAAGGTAGTCTGAGACTCACTGAAGAGGGCCACAACAGCGATTGACCAGCCAGGGTCACTATATCACTTTCATTCACAATACGATTCAGGAGAGAGAGGGGTTGACAGAAATGTCTTCAGATTTGTGCAGCAGCAATACTAAGAACAAAATTACACAAGGTAATGCTTTAATCTACTGCTTAAAGACTACCTCTCTGTAAGCATACCCTCTCTCACAGTTGCATAGACATTTCCAGAGCCCTCTCCAGACTAAGTTAAAAGACACACTGGAACGAGATGCAATGGTACATACCACTTACAGTGTGTTTCCACTTTCACAGATTGCAGCTAAGTCTTTAGAGGGATGTCTAGGAGAAACCAGGGCTGGGAAGGATTGCTCTTGCTGAACTAAGGAACAACTGACCAAGGAGGGAAAACCTTTTGAGGTGTCCTAATACTGCCCCTTACCCCTGAACACCAAGTATTAATTTCTCAATGTTAACAGAGGTTGTGTTCAACCCATAGTTATAACGTTGTGTTAGGAAAGGAGCAATATATGTGGCAGTATATCGTGCTCTGATCCTTTCTTCTGAGTCAAGGATTCACCAACAGTGACCAACATTTTAACTTGCAAAAAACTAATGAATTTCATTGTGCCTTGAACTGAGGGTAGAAGCCTTACAGAAGCTCTAGAAAGTGCTTCTCAAGAAAGAGGAAAGCTGGTCTCTCTCTTGGATAGACTACTTTAAATATACCTCCATTGCACACCCACTGCCTCTCAGTGCACTTCCAGATCCAGATCTTCAAGATCACTGACACACCAAATTAATACATAGTTTTTTCCAACACTTACAGTTCTCAGAGCATTTATGTCTTTTGAAAGCAATGCYGTTTACCCAGGCTAAAGGTAATACGTTCCTTCTGTTGAGGTGAAGCAGCAGATTTATTCAAGATAACACTTGTATTAGGGCAACCTGAGATACAACTGCTTGGGTGAAATTTCCTTCCATCTGTAGGGGTACCAAACTGAGTCATACTGAAACTGAAGCTGTAATTTATTTATTCCTGTCAAAGGAGCTCCCTTTCCTTTTAGTACTTGAACGCAGTGTGAAGCCTCAGATGAACTGTAGTTAATAATGGTTTGTGGTCAATCTGGGAGCACATTCCAAGCAGGGATATCTGCTTTTGACCACGTTCTGTTCAATACTGTTACTGGTGATGTGACCAACAGAGCAGGGAGTGCACCTGTATTACTTAAGAAGAGGTGCAGCGTTAGGAAGGCTACATAGGATTCCAAAGCAAGGTGAGCATCTTCAGTTTAAAAGCAGCAAAATGGAGATTCGCAAAGGACAAGTGGAGCCTGGGAACTTGGGACTGAGGGTTTAAAATGGGCCAGGTAACAACAGGGCAGAAAAAGTATCTGAAGTTTACAATGATGTGTTACAAATATGTATGAGGCTGCTGCAAAAGAACAAGTCTCATCCTGGGATGTTTTTAAGAGCACTGTTGGATGTAAGACAGAGGAATGAAATTATTCTGCTCTTCTTGCCACTGGAGAAGCCTCAGTGGACGTACTGTATCCAGCTTGGGGCATTACATTTAAAGACAGATGTATACCAACTGGAGATAATTCAGAAGAAAAGAGAAGGAATGATCAGTTTCTAACAAATGTGGCCAAGGAGAAAAGGCTGAATGAACTAGCCTTATTTCATTTAGTAAAAAAGAAAGGAAGAAAGAAGGGTGATAATGACCTCCCAATTTGTAAAAGTTTGTTATAAAAAGAAGGTGGCCAGTTATCCCGAGTCCAAGAGAGGAAGGGCCAGAAGAAATCAGCTTGCTTTGCAACAAATGAGATTTAAATTATGTATAAGGGAGAAAAATCTGGTCACAAGATTTATGAAAGTATTAGAGCAAGATAACAAGGTGCAAGTCAAATTAAAATTAGCGCAGATTTTTACATTTAGGCTTAGGTGTGGTGGTTTAGGGTATAATTAATCCTTGTTCTCTGAAGGAGCATGAAGAAGATGTCCTCTTGAGGTCCCTTCCAACGCTGGGAAATTTCATAAAGGATGAATTTCACCCCCTCCTTCTCTATGCAAAGGTATAGAGTGGGGGTTCAGAGGCGGTGCTGGAATGGCAAGTAAAGACAGTCATTTAACCTTAAAACTAGTTATCTTTTGCCATGTGTGCCCCAAACATGCTGTCCCATACCATGGCATCATAGAGGTTGACAAGAAATTTGGACCCAGGACAGCAAATGCTGCAAGGTTAGGAGCTGGAGGAGGTTTATAATCTATATGCTTAGAATTTGAGAGTTCGAATTCCTTGTGGTTGCCTAATGTCTCTCTGAAACACTATTTAGAAACATATCCTGATGCTATGATGTTTTCTTTACTGTTCTCATTGGAAAAAAAACATAGTGTCAATTCTCTGTGRGAGGAACGGGGCAGATTGCCTGCATAAACTGCACTAACTTTCAGACTGTGGGGTGAGACTGATTTTTTTTTTCCAAAAAGTCCTAATGGATTTATTGGATTTGAAAATTTTGTCTCGAGATGAAATCACGTTGTCATGCAAAGGTATATCTAATCAGACCAAAACAGCCAGCTAAAGTTTGCAGGATGACTTTCTACAGCAGCGATCTTCTACAAGAACATCTTTGCCTTTTATAGGCCAGAGGACCAAGTGAATATGAAAAGACAAACTTGAAAATATTTCCCCCCTAGTTATTCAGCAAATATGGAATCTCTGAATCAGCACATTAAAGCTCTTTTCCAATCAACACGTACTAATGATTAGGAAGGCCTGGAAAGTGTTATGTAGGATTATTCTGGAAATTGCTGTCTGAGGCTGCCTTAATCTGGATATGACTGGTTTTGAATAAGGATGTGTAAGTCAGTATCAATTTTCATCAAGTTGGCTCAAGCCTGTTTATCCTTTTTCTGTATGTGATGACATGCATTGCAGCCTAGGTGAAAATGTCCCTTCCGCCTCCTAGAAAAGCTTAATAATTTATTTGTAGCCCATTTCATTCTAGACTAGTGCACACTCCTTATTCTCTGTGCTGCACAGCCGGCTCTTAAAGCAGCAGTACTGCGTGCTACTAACAGCTTTGCCTGACATCCCCCGGTTTTTCATTATATTGATATGTAGCCAGTGTGTGCTGTTAACATTTTCAAAACAAAAACAGAATGAAGAATCAATACTGAGGGTGTTTGGGAGAAGTGTCATGACCTTGATTACAACTGGTGCAATTCAGCAACCAAGCTGCAAAAGCAATTTCACCCCAGTACCACCAAGGTAAGGATGTAGAGGAAACAAGTTACCCACTATATAACTTTCGTATAGGGTGTTAGGACTGCGAAACTAGCGGCAGCTCATTAGCTTCCTTCTCTTTCATTGTGCTGAGCCCCCCTTTGCTGCATGATAATGCATTTGGCAAAGGAAAACAATGTTTCCCCTTCTTCTCTCTTTTAAGGAGTTTATGGCTCTGTTTTACCAGACCAGTATGTTGCTGCATTCCACTGAGAAATGGCTCATGTCGCACCTGAAATCACGGTGGGCTGAATGGGGCGAAGTCACGTAGTCTCACTCCTCAGGCTTTCCGTTGTTTGCTTGCTTGCTTTTCTACCTGAGCAGTSGGTCCTATGTTCAGCTTCAGGTTGTAATTGTCAGCTCTACATCCAGATCTTTAAGCTCTTAGGGTGCAGCTGGTCCGTGATTCAGCAGTTCTGCCTGCGGTAGGTTTGCGGGATCAGGTCCCTTAACACTGTAGCTGCAGCCATCGGGTCTGTGCTGCTTCCAGTAGCAGCCAGCTGCTGTGCTGCAAGGGGACCCCATCGCACATTTGTTGCACTGACACCTCCTTAAATCTGATTTACCTCTGTCTTTAACCCCACCACCAATTTTAAAGCATATTTTTACACGATTTTGAAAAGTACCACTCTTGCTCTCTGAGCATGGCCAAAGACCCAGAATTCAGAAGCAGCTGAATATTTCAAAGCTAGGCAAGGTTGTCTGGGACTGTGAAAATGAGCTACAGGGCTGCACATACAGTCTCACACCCAAACTTCCCCCTTGCATCAAATTAAATTACTGAATGAAGAAAAAGCCAGACTGACAGCTTTGATGACTAGAGGGGCTATCCAGGGCTGGATAACTTTGCAACTATGCAGGCAGAAGGAGGGTTTGGCTTTTTCACCTTATTAAGTTTGCTGTGTCTGACATTTGTGAGTTTCTCATCCGCTGCCTCAGCTTCTTTGCACTAAACGGCACTTCCTCAGATCGTCTGGGCATTTTCCCTTCACTGCCTCCCKCCTCTTTCAGAGGCCTTCAGTCATGGCAGCATCCAGGTTCTCCCTTTCTACGGCATACTGTGATTTTTAAGGTTTTGGTCTTCTGTACTAAAGGACTTGAAATTCTGCAGTCTGCTTGGAAGGGTTTAGAGGCTTGGGACAGCTAGGGACATGCAAACGTTTTTTATGGACCCTAGATTTTGCCTGCGATTTATGAGAGTGGACTAGGTGGCCATTTCTAGACTCCACGAGGTTACTCCTCACCCCCCTCACTCCCTGCCTCAGTGTTTTGGTAACTTAATAGTYATCAAAACCATACATTTTTATGCGAATGTCTGGACTGATCATTGGTGTCTTCTGTAATGCACGGTTAGAAAGCAAGCAAAATGCATTTGCCATTACAGGGTAATAGGTCTTAATGTTCAGAGAAGCCAGGTTACTTTTTTGTCCCCATGAACTTGACTGTTCTTTCAGACCCAGGCCCAGGCCATGTTCTTGCTGAATTAAACAGGGCCAGGGCTTTTTCCCTTTCCCTGAGTAGCTAGGCAAAAACATACCTATATAGCTATATTTTCTTACCCTCCAAAATAGCCTCAAACTGTCAAATGGAAATGATCTCTGGCCTGTGCTAACTCCCAGCAGTGCCCAGGCATTGCTTGTGAGAGAACCAGTTGGCCAGAACCGAGAACAGCAGCAGGAGCTGTGCCAACGACCTGGCCACATGGGCACCCACGTGCCAGGCTGGGGGCCATGCTCTGTGCCTGTCTGCTTTATCAGTACAGATGTAGTCTCAGAGAGCCAGGGACCGACGATCCTGAGGTGTGCACGTATCAGGAGGCCAGCAAGGGAGAGAAACCCGTGGATCCTGAGGAAATGTTACGTGTCTACGTGAAAATGCAGACATGCATCTGCTACGCAGCTTGTAGGACGAACGATAGCAATGGCCATACAGTGGCATGGGCACTAGCTTTGCTAGCAGCCAGAGGAGACACAGAGGGTCCTTGGCAACAATATGTTCTGATTTGCATTTTGTAGACCCAGTGCTGTTGCACTCTCAGTGCTTTTTGTACCTATACCAGTCTCGATGACCTAGCAGAATTATACTAGCTCATGCTCTAATTGAGCCCTCATTTTGCTGCACAGACAGCACAAATGCTGGATTGCCTACAGTGCAAGCAGGAGCTGCCTCATAAGCACATATTGGCTCAAACTAGAGGTCCCTTTAGCCTATTTCTCTGTCTCTCATAGTGGCCCACAGCAGATGCTCAGGGTATAGCAGGGCATGCATCACATATCCCAAAGACAGCAGCTGAGCAAATCTGGGACAAGGAAGACTTGAATGAAAAAGTGTGTTTATCGTTTTTGGAGTTTGGGTTTCATCCATGTGCTCTGGCCAAGGGAAAGAGTTTTCTGTTTACATGTATTGCATCACTCCTACCATAAAAGCAAATGGCTCTTTCTGGTCTGTTGTAATGCAGCAGCAGAAGTGGTACCATCCAAAGCAAACTGTCCTGTATATTCTTCCACAGTTCTGGCCCTCCACACAAGCGTGACATAGCCCAGCTCCTCACTAAAGTCTGTGGAAGCAAGAGAGAGGCTTTGCTTTTTGCTTGCTTTGAGGCAAGATCTAGAATAGGATTGAGGTCTAGTGGCACCTTCGAGTCTGGGGCTCACCTAGGAGACCAGGATCCACAAAGTTATAGATGGTCCAGGACAGGCTGGATAAAGAACATCCTGCTCTAACATCCTTTTCCTCCAGCACAACCCAGATGAGGAGCACTCTGTGCACACAGACATCTCTTTGCTCTGGGACTGAGCCCCACACATCTCCGTGTGGCCCTGGAATGCCTTGCAGCCCTTGGCTCCTCTGCAGCAACCCTGTGAGCCAGCCCTGCTATCACCCCACGGGCCCCAGTTTTCTCGTTGCTCTGGGGAGACGATGGCAGATATTCCATCGTGTGTGGAAGAGGGCACCTGGGAGGGTCCATCCACTCTGCAATATTCTGTTCTTCCTCAGAAATCAGGAGAAAACAGAGCAGGACAAAGAGGTTTGCCTGAATATACAGAAGTTTGCGACTACTGCCTGAGCCCACCCCCGAGAAGCATGTCTAACTAACAGAGGAGAAAGCAGGCAGGAAGGTGGGTGAAGAAAAGAAGGAGGAAGGTGATAATGAAATAAATCAGTTTCCTAGGACCTAATGACAACAGCACGCTTAGAGTTAAGCAGGACCTTTGAGGATCCTCCTGTAACCTGTCAGCCCCCAAAAGAGCATCAGCAATATAATAGATTTTACTCCTTTTCTCACTTTTTCTCTCCTTTCCAAACCAGTGATCCCCAAGCTTTGCTAATAACGTGGTAAAAGACAGCCACAACCCATGCAGAGATAGCTCCTGCCCATACATGTGTACGCAGAGGGTGTTTTCATGGACTTGTGTGTTTCTGCCCTGGTTGCCCACTGGAAGATTTGAGTTAAAACAGCACATTTCTGAACTTTATCCCAGTAAGTGGAATGCTGCAAACCTTCAAAAACACTGTGGTTTTGAAGCTGCCTCTGTACCTAACTGATAGTGTCACTATCCCCCAACATTCCTGCAGCCCACATCATATACATAGGCAGTATTAATTGTCTCATTATAACAAGACAGGCAAAGCTAGTGCCAAAGAAAACAGCAGGAATTACAGAAGACAGCATTACAGCCTGCCAGCTGCAGCCCTCTATTTTATTTAGCCTCTCAGAGTTCCCCCAGGTGAGAGGGTGGCCAGACTCGTGCTGGAGGCTTGCAAGCCCCCAGCACGTGCCCCATCATTTTGCCCAGACTTAAAGCAGAGAGCCATAAGCACCTCATTGCCGTTCAAAATGGGACAGTTCGATACAGCTGTGCTGCTGATGCTTTTGTGTTAGAAGGCTCACCTGTATGTGCCCCACAGCCTGTCTAATGTGTGTGACTGCTACCTCTGGGCATGGGTGTGGGGAGGGACAGACTCTTGCGTGCCATTTGGTGCCAGCCTGTCCCTAAAGCACAAACTCACGATGCCTGCAGTTGTTTCACACTATTCCCTGGTGGGCTCGGGCTTCCTCCTCCAAGGCAACTGTATGTCCTGGAAGAAAAGGGGGATGGGCACCTGATTAATACTGATGCTGGGAGATGAGTGCTCCYCTGAACACTGTCAGCAAGGTTTGCCTCCCTACAGACAGTACCTCTGCCCTCAGCTGAGCCCTTARCTCCAGTCGTCTTTGGTCTTCCCCATCCCCTGTGCTCTTTATGGTCTCAACTTGTCTTTTTTTTTCTTTCCCTGCCTCTCCCTATTTCTTCTTCCTTCGGGACTTCTCTCTGCCTCCCCCCTTCAGGCTTCCTGTCTCCCCTCCAAGCCGGCACTTCCGACAGCAGGAATTTCGAGATATGGCATGCTCATACATTTTGTATTAGCTCTAGGGGCTCTTAAGCCTTCTGACTTCATGGGGTTACACAAACTAGCAACCACTGTAGCCCAGGAATGCACCTGGAAGTAAGAGAAAAGGAGGGGGGGGAAATTAAATGCTTAGCAATAGGAATGCCACACTTTTGAAGAATTAACTAGCTATTCATTCAGTCTGAAAGGGTTATTGCATTAAGAACTCACATTAGAATTAAGGAGGGAAAAAAGCACTTGCTGGCTAAAGGCTGAGGATAAACCCAGCATTTCTTTATTACTGCCTAGGGAAAAGAAAAACCTTAATTACAATACTTGTCGTTGAATAATATTTCAGTCATAACAGCACATTTCTCAGATTCTGCATAAGTGCATTAATATTTATTCATTTTCTATGACCTTTAGATAATTCCTAGGGGTCCTATTTTGCTAGTGTTGATGGTTGATCACTTTTTATGCTCCTTCTGTAAACTGGTCCAAAGCTTGATCACCATATATCAGCATATTTCTTGTCTTTGGAAGCCTGTTCCTGTGAATGGGGTGAACAAAATTTGGAGCTGACTTTGTTCTCAAGCCTCAAAATTGATCTTCTGCCGAGGTAGACCCTGGTGGACCTCAGGGTGAGTGCAGAGACCTATTCTTCTTGAAACTGGTGGGACTGGGAAAGACTTGCAGCCACCCTTTTTACACTAGTTTTCCTTGCAGTCTCAAATGTTTGTCATTTATTGATATTTAATTCCCTTTGTCAACTTTAATCCACATCCTCCTTGCCTTACACAGGGGGCTACTCTGGACAGTACAGGAGTGAGACCATCTCCCTTTGATTTCCCTCATTTTACTTTTTAAAAACATGTATATTTGCACCTCTAACATCTTAGAAATGCTTTCTACACTCTACAAACTGGTTAAAATACTTAGAATTTGTCTTCTACACCCACTTGCATTCAAGCTGAAGGTGGGTTGGTGAGTTTTTATAATTTCAACAATGGCTAGATGAGTATTTTTTTGTCAATGTTAAGGCCTTCTTCTTTTCAAAATGTTTGGTTTTTATAAAAATGTTAGTATGTCAAGTTACAGAAATCTCTGTTGGTTTCCAGTTATAAAAATAAGGTCGAGAAGACTGAGTATTCAGACACTGGCACCTGGCTTGACTTTACAGAACTCATTTACAAATCATATATTGAGCTAAAGAACTTATGTATTTATAAGTCTGGGCCAGATAAGATCACCATTCTCCAAGTAGTTTTCAGGCAAAGACAAATCTATAGTCCTCTGCCTAATGTCTGTGTGCATGTTTGCAAAAAACCAGAGCACTCTAGATTTCTAGAAGCAAGTGCCTGTGAGTGAGGCCMTGTCTCCTTCCTTCTCTTTGGTATGCCAAACACTGAACTCCTAATCATACTGATCAGTCTTTGGGGATAAAAATACAATTCTGAGAGGAGTGTAAATGCCCTTTATGCAAAGAAAAGTCTCTTATCTGCAGTAATTTGGTGAATAGACTCTGTGATGATATCTGAAGTGCTGTGCTTCACCCACAGAAACTCTGCCTCCCACCTTTATGTTTTGGCTCAGTAATTTCAAGAACTTGGAGTGATAGCTAGGCAGGGAGATGCCAACATGGGACATTTATTTGTATATCAGTGGATCACAGTCTCTTTTTCAACTAAACAATTTAGAAAAACAAAAGACACTATCTTTCTGGATAGTTGTATTTCTTTCATAAACAATGTCTGTAGATAAGGGCATATTTCTGTCCTCAGCTGAGGAGTATTTTATCATGAAAAGGTATCAAACTATTATCTAGTCATGCACTTGTCCCAGTGCAAAAAACGCTTTTCGAAAGCTGAAAGAGAAAAATGCAACAGCCTTAGTATTCAAAAGACTTCTATTGACAATACAGGACAATAGCGACATTTTAAAAATAAATACTGTTTGGTTTTTTTGTAAATACAAAAGATACAAGTCTTAGGATCCAAATTAATTTTGACTACATTTACAAACCAGGAGGAATCCAGCCTGTAGTTGCAATGATTTCAATGAAGAATGTTCAATGAGGCAAGAAGAAAGGGTTTTTGCTTAGAGCAGGCACCAGTTTTAAGCCTGCTTTGGGCTTTGTACATGACCTTGGATTTATAATCTGATTTTAAACTATCCTTAATATTCACAGGAGCTGKCAAATTTTCTGTAGAAACTGGAGTGGTCACTATTCCCACATCCTAGGCACTAAATCGATCAAACCCATTTCCAAGACAGGAGTCCCAAATCCCTCCCAGAGCTCGGAGCCCAGATGCCTCAGAGCACTGAAATGATGGATCTCTTCCCGGGAGCGGATTACTAGAGCATAAACACCGTGAACAACTATCTAGCAGCGTACCAATCACTGATGCCGTATCTGGAAATTAATTCAATATATTCAGTTGTTTCAGAGCGTCTTCTTTCAAAGACAAAACACAAGATTGCTCCCTCCCGTACATGAGAAACAATATTCTGGCTGACACAAATAAACATATTACACGTATCATAGGTACAAATCTCACAGTATTTGTCTCTCTAGCAATAGTTGTTGTCTCTTGGCTCCCAGATAGCAATACCCTGATGAGAATCTTACCTCAGTGACCAGCAAAGAATGATATAACCTTTGGACTGAGAGCAGACGTGCTTCACATGTAGTTCAGCATGCAGTACAACCTTCCTTTTAATCACATGGAAATCTAAATTCACAGCCATCGTGAACATTAAAGGGAGGTGAAAATCCATTATTAACCCATGCACTGGCTTTCTCCTGGCTATGTTGATGAAGGATAAACACAGCAACCTTGACTAATATTTTATTTTAATTAAAGTAAATTGCAATAAGCACACAACACAGGGAATTAACAGAAAATTAAACAAGCTCTATGTATAAACCTGTAAAACCACTCTGAGGCAATTTAAATTCTTCACCAGGCTGAGGACTGTAYACATATTTCTTTATTTATTTATTTTATTGAGTGTTCATGTTTCATTCCCGAGCACGCCTGCGTGTATTGATCCGATCTCATGTTCAGTGAAGTGTGTATKTGCAAACCTCTAATGGAGCGAAGACCGGAAAGGCAAAATGGTCTTTTTTTGGCCAGACCACACACCCTTGGAGATTTGCCTGTGCCGAAGAGGATGTTATTGCACAACTGGCACAATCTCTTTTTGAAGCCTAGAGGGGAACTCATGAAGCAACATTTGTGCATTGCAGCTGAGAAAAGCTCTAATTTGTACTGCTTATCTCTGATCCATGCACAACAGATCTGAGAAGAGGATTTTGCCCTTAATTTGTTCCCTGGTGTCTACACATTTTGAGTGTGTTAGATCAATGAACAATGCTACATTTCATATGTACCACAACACGTAGACCTAGCTAGGTACACTGAAGATGAAGAGGCAGCCTCAACTTTGAACATCCTGTTTGTAAAACAACTTTAAACATTAGGCAGATGACTTTGTAAAGTGAATTAATTAGCAATAAAGACCAAAGGCACGTTCTGTGTGAATAAACAACATAGATTTAGATCTTAGTTAAAACTTAGTGAACGTCAACTAATAAGGAGGTCTGTGGAGTCTGTCAGGCTTTGCAAATCCTGCTTTTCTGAAAGGAAAAGTATTACTGCTCCTAGCAGCAAATGTCTATATAAGATTTGAGTCTGTGTGGTGGAGTGAGACCTGCAGCTCCAAGATTCCGTATCTCTAGCTTTCTGCAGGAAAGATCTTTTTATAGCTCTTTTTTATTTAGCTAGGGGGTTCTCCAGGGAGGGCAGGAGGGCGTTAGCTCAAGAATTCACTTGATAGATTTCAGATCAGCAGCTAATCTGTCACTTCAAGGGGTGACAATGACAGGAGGGAAAGACTTCCTAATTTATTCATAAAATACTTTATCTGTCGATTCCATTTATTTAGTTCATTCTTCATAGGTAAAAGTATTGAAAAAAGGAAATTAATCCTGACCTTGGAGGTGAGAAGCAGAATGCTGATAACTCCAGCTCTGGGGGCATGAGTAGGCCAGGACTTTTTTCACCCAAGAGTGTGAAAAACATGATAGACGGATATTATCTCATGCATTTTACCCCTTGAATTCTTGTTGATACCACAATACCACAGAGGCTTTRCTGACCTATTAACAACACTTTTTGGAAGCTCATATTCAGTATAGCGAGTCACACACCTTGTTTGTTATTTTTGCATAACACAAGAACGCCTGCAGTACATTTTGTCTGTCTTTGTGCAATTGTTGCCAGTGAACAGATTACATCATGTCAGAAATGCCAGAATTTTCTGAAGGATTTTTTCAGGAAGTTTAAGGATTGACATATATTTTTCAGTGAGTTGCAGCTTCTTTTTAGGTTCAACACAGCCTTGAAAGAATTAATGTATGATTTGCTGGGCAAAAACTCTGAACAGCAAGAATTCGTTGCCCAAACCCCAATATCATTTTTGGTCTTTGTTGAGTGTTGAAAAAGCCCTTAGAATTTAATTTCATTAGGACTAATGGAGAGGGAAGGGTGTCACCCTGTGAATTTCAGATAAATTCTTCAATTGTGGAGCTCTCTGTGTATAAAGCAATCTCTCTCAAGAGATATAGGAAYGGAAAGTAACAGTCCATTGCATGGCTGGTGCAGCTTGGCAGCACTGGGGACAAAGCTAGTTTTTTGCAATCGCTTTACATTTTTGTTGTGTGGCTTCCTCCTGCAGAAAAGCAGGACAGGGAAAACAGTGCACAAATTAGACCCATCCCTATCTGGAGCTGGGATGCACCTGAAGTACAGAGCAGGACCTGGGAGCTGGGAGCTGTTCCCTGATCCCACAATTTAGCCAGGGAYAGAAAGTCTATATGTATTAGCCTTCATAATTAGACCTAGAGCTCTTCAGCCTCATTTGCTTTTTCTTCATCCACCATTGCTCAAATCGAGTTTTTCAAYCCTGTTTCCTTGATCTAGTATTTTTCCCTAATTATATGCCTTGAGCCTAAAGTATCTGAAATTGCTACACGGCCTCCAGCTCAAATATTTGTCAGGCAGAGGACTGTGTAATATCAAAAACATATGGGAGCAAATGCACTTGATACTGCCAACGTGACTTAGGTTCAGTAAGTTCAGTACACACTGCCAACCAAGGTAGTGCAAGAAGATAATATTTATACCAAGGTTTTAAAAAAACATTGCTGTTTTAAAGAGGATGCAAAGAAATGTGTATTTAAATGTAAGTCATGATTCATTTATTGATTTATCTACTCAGTTATGCATTAATATATCATTAGGAGTTGTCAAACCAGAATCTCAGTGAAAGCTTTGTTCTTTGAATTAACCTAATGGTCACAGTGACTGTGAATCTATAATGTGAGGGTTTAGATATATAAACATAAACACYTACATGCCTGTGTATGCATACACATGTACGTATGATCAGAGATATACATGTGAATACATGTACGTGTATTTACAAATATGTACATAGAAAGCCAATGGAAGAGAAACGAAGCAGCTGAAATATTACTTCCACATCTTCCTTCAGAGGTCTCTGTGTGTCAGAAAGGGCCACCACTACTGGCCTCATGGCAAAAACTACTCCATGAGTTGTCAGAGCTCCAAGGGTCCTTGTGTCACTGCAAACCAGAATTTTGGAGGAGCTTGCTGTGACGTTCAGGAATCTAGTTTCCATGTGAAGTTAAGGAGGTAATGACCACTRCTGTTAATGCAAGTTATGTGTGTAGGGCCCTGTGCGACTCAGTGGTAGACTGTACTGTAAAATATACTTTATTTGAAGGTATAAGGATCACAGCTTAATTAAGTAATTAATTAAATGAATAAAATGGGGCATAATAACTCTACTGCATGGGAAAAATAATGTTAAAAGCTAAAAATGAGGGAAAAAATCAGCAGTGTCTGGAGAGAGAAGGGAGAAATACAAGGGGTAGAGCGTGGATTTTCCTCACCTTTGTAGGCAGTAAACTCATAGTGAAAGCCCAACAGCCGGGTTGCTCATCCATCTTCCCTCACAGTAACAAAAATCACAATGGGATTGCTTCTGCACTGGTTTTGTCCTCTGGCTTTTCAGAAACAAATGGGTGTGAGTTCCAGTTATACCACCTTTCTTCTACATCCCCTCTTTGCAAAGCATATTGCAGCAGAGAACTCCTCTGTCTGAGCAATTTGCACCTTCCCTTCCATGTGGGACACCAGGCAGAGCTGTACAAATGGTTATGACTTATCTATTTTGCAGCTATTCAGCAGCACATTTTTGCATATATAGCACACAGACCTAGCCACAGACCTCTCTTGACTGCTGCCAGAGATTGCCAGGGAAGAGCACCTTTTTTTCAGAGTCAAGATAAAAATGGTAGCTTGTGCTTTCTCAAGGTTTCTTCCTAGACATTTCTGCTCCTCTTGGGTGACTGGATATGTGTGAAGGCCTGAGAAAAGAGGAGCAGAGTTCAGAAAATGAAAACAAGGGAAAATAAGCATAATTTGTAATTTCAGATTTACTGAAAGATATAAGGAAAAAGATGTGTCAGGAACTACTTTGTCCCCATCTGCAGGTCCTTGGCCATAAGAAAATTCAGAGAAGAAAGCTTCTGGGGATGGTGAGAACACTCAGGCTGCGTGCAGAGAATGGACTGTAACACGGACCCAAAATCGTGGTGATTCCCAGGTACTGAAGAGCTACACTAGATGTCCACTTTGCTTTCTAAATTTCTTTGTTCCTGCTTGCCACAGAAACTTCATTTTTAAAAAAACAGGTTAACCCAAGTCATATATCGAGTCATAAAAGAATTACAGTCAATTCTTTGTATTGAGTCATCCTAAGAGTTGATTCCTTTATGCTGGCTGAAAAGTGTTAATCTTTGACAACTTCAGAAATATACTATTAAACGTACCTTGCTGATAAATGCAAAATACTTGCTGTGATATGAMAGTGGGTCTAAGATACTAAATAATAAATTCTATAGAGGTCAAGCAAGAGATACAAGTTTGGTTAAACACAGAAAGAATGGATCATGCTGGATTTTCATTTTCCTTGTTTAGGAGCTGCATGATTGTGCCAAAGGGTTTTTTTTTTTTTAATTTTTTAAAAATAGTTGTTATTTTGAAATTAGGTAAAGCAAAGCCCATTCAATTTTGCTTTCAAAATCAGAGTATTTCACCACTTGTATTTATATTCATTGAATTCCAGGGTTAAATTTCAGAAACAGTAGGATACTCACTTTGATCCTAAGATTAGAAAAACATCCACTCTCATCTTTTCCAGCACTGAATTGAACGCAAAATGCTTTCTGAAAATTCAGTTGGCCTTTTTCAGCCAAAATTTCTTAAGCATGTCTTTTCATTGTAGAGCTGAGGAAATGAGGAGAGGATGAAGAGTGCTGAGGATTTTTTTTTCTATGTCTGCAAAGCATTTTTATCATTTTCCTTTGAAGTCTCTTCAAGTTATCTAGTGTTTGTGTTAACTTTCTATATGAAAAGAGAAACTGATTTATCCTCCTAGSAGCCATTTTAAACATCAGAGAAAGTGAAGAGCAGGAATGAAATCTACCTGACTAAACAAAGCCCAGCACAGAAAGTGCAGACATTGTAAGGATTTGTTTTAAATTCTGACTTGACTCCTGCAATAGAGCTGTCCAAATTCAGCACCTAAATAAGAACACTGCAGCTCCCGCTCCATTGAGTGAGATTTCTCTCTGCATGCCTGAAGGTTCCTTTTGGCTTATAAGCGATAGATTTCAAGTAGCGTCCACGGGGTAAAATTAAAAAAAATGCAGAAAATACAGGTAGGAACAGTATTTGTAGCATCTTTCATAATGACTGCTTAGAAACAGAAGGAGTTTCACTGTCTGCTAACGGGTTTGATGAAACTACAGCAAGTTCTGCATCTGTTCCTCTAGTTGGTCCTATAAGGGAACACAATACTCAAGTTAGTTATTTTTGTTTTCAGCAGAAGTTAATCCCTCAGCCTTAATACAAGTTGATTTTAGGATTTCTTAGATCTGTTTGTCCCTAAAAAACAGCRGAATAATAATTGGGTATATGGGATTTAGTCTTTGTAACTCAAATGTCACAGAAAGTCATAAAAGTCCTGACCTTCTGTGTTTGATTTCCTGATGATATCATATCATCAGACACATATGCCTGCCTAATTTAGTTCTTATTAAAGGAATAATGTTAATGGTTAAGGAGTATGAAGCCTTAATTAGATTTTGCAAGCAGCTAACTACTGTAGCAAAGAGAGCCCTTTATTCTGTATTTACTGCAAACATACCAGAATGTCACCAATATAATCTGAGAAGACTAAAGTCAATCCAGCAGCTGCAACCAGTTGTTAAAAACTAACCTGTTCTATGCCATTTAAAAAAATTGATATTTGATTTCATTACCAGGTGGAGGTTTATTTTTTATTGAGACTTGAAAATGAATAATTATGGGAGATTTTAGATATGAATGAACCAATTAAGAAGCACACTAAGGATCTATTCAGCAGTTTATTTGGAATCACTTCTCAGTTTGAGCTCCTATACCTATATTAAAGAGGTTTCATTAGCTTATGTGTCTACTTCAGAGTTAGAGTTGGTGGAATGATGTAAGAAATACATTTGCAATATAGTCACAAATGAATGACCATAGATTTGTTGCTATTCTTGCCACCATGATAGAAGATATTTCCAAATATTTGTGGCCCAGTATTCATAGTATTCAAAACAGTGTCTGTGAATCACCAATATTCTCCAAATTTGTACCCGAAATATATTGTTCATTACTCACTGTTCATTATTTGTTAGTCATAACTCATTAGCTTTTGTTAAAGTTTCAGTCAGCTAATCAAGAAACAGAAAATATACTGTATGACCAATAACATCCCAGAAATAATGATTAATCAAAATGAGCAGTTCATAAACAACACAGTGACTAAAAATCATTCAGCTGAACCAGTTATCAAAGACATACAATACTAATGTATTGACACAAATCAAAAGTGGTTTGTGAATGAGTCATCAACCAAAAGCCAATTTAATTTGGGGGTCCTAATAGCACTAGTAAATGAATGTTTTGACATAAAATACTAAGTTTAAGTGTCACATTCCCCTTCCTTTAAATAGTATTTCTGTGTGGCTTATCAGAGTGAACTGGGCAATTACACTTGACTGTAGAATTGCCACCGTCTTTAGTGAGAGGATTAGCTCCTATATGTGTTTTATTAAGACCACTTGCTAGTTAACCTCTCCTTAGCTTGTTTTCTCTGTACTTTCTTGTTCCCATGGATCTTGTCCTGGGTCTCGCTTACCTTTTGGCATTTTTTATACTGTTTTAGTAGAAACTCCATTTTGTTGATTGAATGATGCAAACAGGCATTTCTGGGACTGAGAATCTGACCCTATATCATAGTTCTAGTCACACAAAAATTGACAATTTTTGTATGAATTCAAAGTAAAGAATAATTTTATTATCCTTTATCTATATTTCAAAACTCTATAACTCAGAATTTTGAAAGACCAAAATTCCCAGAGCTGATGGAGATCCATTATATGATGCATTAAGACGTTGAATGGACTATCTACTCCAAATTAGGCTCCAGTAAGTCATGACCAAATTAGCTACTACATCTGAAAAGAAAGGGGTTAAATTTAAAGATATTCTGAAAAGAATGAGCAAAATATAAAGACACAGGTTTACCTTGGAGCTCTCCAAGACATTACCACAATCTCTAAATTACATGATTTTTGGGGCCCCAATTTAAATTTGGTATAATTCCATTTATTAAAAATGACAGTGGGAAGATATGATTTCAACCAATTACCTTTAATTCTTTCTCCTGAGGAAGCTGATCATGGTGAATTGTGCTGTTCCTTTTCTAGAGCAGCTRCACTGAGATGTCCTGAGATTCTACTTCCAACTGGTAAATCTAGAGATGACTCTTTGAATCAGCCAGGTCTAGTTAGCTCGGAATTGATGGAGTAAGAAAAGCCAAGAGCTTTTAGCATTGTCTAAACAGATTGTGCCATTATTTACCTGGAGAGAGCATTCTTATTTTTAGGCCATATSTAGAGATCTGTAGGGATAAGAGGTCATAAACATAATAAAATTTAGGGCCAGAGGAGAACACCTGCTGTTATCATTGCATGATGTCTACTAATATCCTGCTGAAAAGTCTCTTGTTTTACATGTGAATATACAGCATTATTGTCATACTTTACATGAACACACATTTTCCACAATATTTCATTAGACATATTTTTGCAGTACAATACTGATTTTTTTAAGTAGCTTCTTGGAACATCAAAGAAAAACTAAACAGCAGCATACTTATTTATAGATATAAGCCATATATAGTGCATGTTACACTGCATTTGCAATGTAATAAGTGCCCTTTAAAGAATAAACAAGGACAGTAATACTAAGTGAAGGTATGCAAATCATAAACTTAATGCTTCTGGTACCTAAATCTGAAAGAAAAATTAATCCTTGGTGTGGACGTATACTGCACTTGTCAAATCCAGTCAGAATAACTGGTCTAATGGACAGCTTTTTCCCATAGGGGTTGGAGAAGATGTTGATTCTGCAGTGTAATTCCCCTCAATTTTTTCCTTTTTCTGAGCTGTACTGCCATCATACAGAGCTATTTGTTGCAGAAATTGCCATCTTTTCCCATTAAAGGAAACTGCTTATCCTCCTAGCTTTCCTAATTTCATGTAGCAGATGATACCATGCATACAAGAGAGCTCAAAGTGACATTTTGGGCATGATTTTGATGCTTTTTATTGAGAAATGCTTCATACACATACATCTTTTAAAGCAACATAAATGATCCTATATATACAAGAAAAAACTGTTAGAAGCTACAGCGTGTTGGTGGTTTGAATTCTTTAATCCATATGGCAATTAGTTTTGAAGATTATCCACAAATGTCCTACTTCTGATATATTTTGCATGTCTTTTGTTTTGCTAAGTGTTTCTATCCATGTTTTCACATGAAAATAGTGGAACAAGACTGGAAAAAAACCCATGAAACAGGATGAATTTTTTAACATAATATTAACAGCTTCTACCACTTAATTGTCTAACAATGGGGAGGTGAATAAAACCAGCAAGAGTAGAAATGAAAGCACACAGTTGATGATGAGAAAAGCCATGACCATGGGTTTGCAGAGGAAATAAGTACCTAATCTTCATACATGGGGACACTTCCTCATTATATGCTAAAACATAAATTTTAAGGATGTATAAAAACTCTTCTTCAATTCTCTAACCTCATATTTATGCTCCAAGCAAAATTTGATATGCTGTGACTACATATGGGTTAACTATACCTGAAGAGGTAAACTCAGACATTTAGAATAAGAATTTTCCTGATAAATAGTGGTCCAACCTGGTGATTTCAGAGCTTGTGCTGGCTAGCTCCAGATAAAAGAGAAACTCCTTTTAAATCAGTGAAATGACAACATTTACACAGCATGTCACTGAGATCAGGCCAAGGAAGTCTACAAAGTCCTATTAAATGTAAATAGGCCTTTCTCGCCCTTAGTTCTGTCTTTGTGATATTTATCGCTCTGTGCTTTCAACTCACAAGTGTGGAGAAGCGTCTCAGCTACTGAAGAGATTCTTGTGGCTGTTGCAATGGGTTTGTTCTGTGTTGTATGTCAGTGGCAACACTGGAGTGTGCAAGTCCTGAAATATGGGTAGCTGTACATTCAGAGCAGCAGAGGGAGGTCATAGGTGGTTGTCTCCTTTGCTAGATAAACAGTAAATGTTTCTTTGTTCCAGCTATGCCACTAGTATAAACCAGTGCCTTCAGTAGTGGGCACATTCCAAAAGGCCAAGGAAGTCTGCTGCTTGACCCATTCTTCATTTTTTCCATGAGACACATGTACAAAGAAACATGTTTCCCTAAAATGAGAAGTAAGGAAAGTCATTCTGATGATTATATTCAAATTTTAAGGTTCTTAGCAAGAGGACACGCGCAAATGAACTGCAAAAGCATGTCTGGCATATGGCAACCTTTTCTCCGTAAAAACAGCTTCTGTCCACAAGCAAAGAAATCCCTCTCGTTTGTGCAGTGAAGGAAGACTGGCATGAGGTCTGCTGTCAGTTCTAAAGCATACATTAAAGATTTGTCAGTGTGGGATCTGTGACCTCTGCAGAGATTTGCAGAGACTTGCATTGGGTGTGACTGTGCAGAAACTGACCCTTGTGAGTCCAAAGGAGTGCTAATAAAACAGATAGCAGCAAGGAATACGTTTTGGTATTAAGATTTCCAAACATTGGTAATAAATGATAAGCCATCGTTTATGGCTCAGAATTGGAGCTGGAATCTTTTCCATTTGCATGTGCCTTGTGACTTTATCCCTTTGGAAGTGATTTCTCTGCCAATTGCTCTGCAAAAAAAAAGTATATATAAAAGACTTTCAGTGATATTACCCCAGTGTAAACTCTGCATCTGGGATAGAATTGGGCTCACAAAGAATGGATCCAGAAGCATATATACCTACAGCTCATACAGATACTGAGCAGTAATAAAATTGAGTGTTCTCAGTTTAGAAATTATGACCAACAGATATATACATGCAACATTTATAGTTATGCTATAAAATATTTTTGATGCCATTAAAGARCAAGATAGCATGAGGACTGTCCTATAGCAATTCTAGTAGTGTTAACATCTACTCATTAGCAGGATTAATTCAGTCATTACATTAACTTTTCATATTGCTTAGCACTCATCAGAATTTTCTAACTTGTTAGGAAAGTGCATTGATATTTAGTAAACTACACAGGCAGCTTGATTTTTCAGAACAGTTGATCAGAACCCTTTTCAAAATCTTGCAGAATATGAGCGGTTTGAGTAGCAATGGGAACTGATTGCAGGGAATTCTGGCATCACTACATTGGAGGCATCTGAGGATTTACCATGTTATACAGGAGAGCCTGAAGCAGGAGTAAATGGCATTTCTGTTGTATATTGYGTAGGATAGTTGCAGCTAAATGCAGGTAAACAAAGCTTATCTGTTTCTAATTTAGATGGTATGGAGTCCACCTATCAATCACTATTAGGCCTGTGAAACTAAACCTGTGGATTTATCCACCTGAGTGCCATGCAAGTGAATTTACCTWTTATAATAATATCAAGGACCATGACTTTCAGAAGATGTGACATTTGCGCATCTAACATACTAGGCAGTATACAGAGCTATAGAAGACAAGGTCAGGAGTATAATATCTAAAACACACAAAAATGAAATCTGTATCCACTTTCATTAGCTAGGCATTGATATTTATTTTCTACCTGGTTCTTTGGATACCGAAACAGTTCATTCATAAAAATATGTATTTATAGTAATATAATCCCAAATCATTGCTCCAATGAAAATCACTGGAAGTTTTTTACCTTTCCATTGACACTTTGGGAGTAAAATCTGAATTTCTAACTCCTTACAGAACTTCCTGGCATGGTTGTCAATGATAGACCAGTCCTGTTAATACACAGGGGTTTTAGAACTTAATTCAAATATATTTTCCATTTTAAAGTTATAATGACTAAGTACACCTGCTCACTTAAAAATTATCTGTTAGTCGGGTAGTTTTCAATAGCTTAATCATCTTTTGATTGTCTCAGTTTGTATTGCAGGCAGTTCACCTGCTCTTCATCTAAACTTAAATGTTTCCTGTTTACACATCAAAAAATACAGAAAGATGATAATATTTAGAAAACAAAGAAAAAAACTAAAGCTGCGTTTAAACGCATTATTTTTATAATTATCCTATAATTAAAGTAATTACGGTTTGTGGTGAAAAATAGTCTTTATTTTTATTTGCAGGTTTCTTGAGGGGTGTTTACTGATAATCATAGAGAAGCTACATGAAAAATAACTGGAGACGCTCTCATTTCTGCAAAAGATTTAAGTTGCATAGGACATGTTCTTCGTGAAACAACTATGCATCTTTACTGTCCATTAATTGACAGGCCTGTATGAAAGAGAGTTAGACTGATGTTCAAAGATATTTGTGAGCTTTTATTATCCTAACTACAGCTACAGCTACTCTGGATATGAATTTTCTGAATAAGAGAGGATTTCTAAYATACAACATTGCAAGCAGTAAAAATGGTGTAAATGAAGGATTTCTTGCTTTGTGGTATTTTTGAACTTCTAGGTTCAATTTGTTTGTCTTTTTAGAACCAGGGAAGCTGGAAACTTATAAAGTGAAAGTTTAGGTGTCTGTGAAACTACTTGAATCCAGGAGCAGTAGTTTTGAAAAAGACCCACTGGCTACCAAAAATACTGAGCTGAGACCCAGAACTTGAGGCTGTTACTCAGGAAACCAACCCAAATAGTATTTTTTCCTCTCATTGGTAGATTATCACAGGCAGCAGAATGAGGGAGAACAGGACCAGGGACCATCTCAGAGCACTTCTACCGCGGAGGCATGCCTGGTCTGCAGCAGCGTTACTCAGCAGCGCGTATCACCTTCCCCACAAACACCCTGCGGACAGATACTTTGGACTATTGGGAGATGACTGAGGGACCTACTGCTCTATGGACATGGACAGGGGTTTCTCATGGAGCCATCCTGGATTTTTAATCCTGGATTTATTCTTTTTTACCTCACAAGYCATGTTTTACTCCTTTACAGGACTACACAACAAAAATCGTTATGATCAGACTAATCCTAGAAAGAAGTCACATACTTCAAATAACATATACATGGGATATATTCAGCAAGAAATACTAGTCAGCTACTACATTTGCTTGATTACATTCATGTAAATATCGATATGTGAACAATCAATATCTGCCAGGACTGTGGAAAATTAGGAAAACTATAACTCTTATAGCATGACATTTTTTTATTGTACAGCTAAAGGGAAGTGTGTATTGACTCGATCTCCAGAGACAAGCATCTATTTATTATTTGAAATGAGCCATATCAAAGGACAAGATGGATATTTCTACARTGATAATAGTCAAAGTAGAACTTGTTTGGGAATTTTGTTCTTTCTTCTTTAAATATGATCTGCAGGAAAATATAATCAATTTTTTTTTCTATCCGGCCTCATGAGCAGGGGCTAAGAAGCAGTGAGCACATAAGGGCTTTAAAATAAAGCTTATAAAAAAATTCCTCCATCACAGCCTCCAACAACCTACTCTGATTTCCAGAGTGTAACGTGCTTGCACAAGTTGCTGCCTGCCGTCATCATAATCATCATACATGAGTGCTTTCCAYGCAGGCTGGAGAATCTCAACTAAGCACCATTTTAGGGTACACAAAAAATGTCTGTTTCTCTGAGGGACATCTTGAAGCTCTAAAAAAATTGCAGGACTTCCATTTGTGTAAACTGTACAACACTTCCCTGAATGAATTTGTTCTTTGGAGACTTATGAGTTCTAGACCTCGCTTTGGCCCTTTGGTCATGGTCTACATGCATCTCCTGCTGTATCTTCCACAGTCTGCAAACGAAGAGAGAACTAACTGTCTGTGAGCAGCCAGTCGCTCCCTACCCATCAGTTTGTAAGGCATGGATAAACAGTTTGCTTTTAATTTATGACACCAAGCTTATAGCCTTTAATACCCCAGAACATCTGTATAAATTACTTGGTGATTCACGTTCACATGTATCACCAGGGGTGATGCTAGGGGACAGTTGCTGTTATGCAAAATAAGCTGCTCTTATGCAAAATATCAGATATCAAGACCTCTGCAACCTTGAAGGCTAAAGCAACTTTCCAAGGCTACTTGTTTAGGATCTGAGAAATAAACTGAGTAAAATGAGAGGTCTGGGTCAGCTGATCTTCTCAAGAAGTATTAAGACAAGTTAAGAAGAGGTTTGGGCATACAGTGCTGAAAAGACTCTGGAGCTTAGATGGGGCTGGGTTCTTGAAAGACCCAGTGTATCACTACAGCAGTTTTACCTGCCCTACTAGTCAACTGTTCATAACACTCAGAAAAAAAATCCATTACCAAATAATTTCTCAATTATTTATCAATAGTTTAAATAATATGGCAATAGTTAGGGAGAATACATAGCCTCATAGCAAGAGACTAAATAAGACCTCATGGATTTTTGTACTCAATACTCTGACATATGAGAAGACTAACTTTGCTAAGCCTGATCTCTTCCTAAAACTGCAGCCTTCTTGGGCAGTCAGTTCCATTGAGAACTAACCCTGCTCTTAAAATGTTTCGCTAGAATTGAAAATAAATCTTCCTTTCAAGTCAGGCTTAACAAAAATCCATAAAATAAGTCAGAAAGCATTCTTCCAGCATTTCGCAAGTACACTTTTACCACCATATTGGCGCTTAATAACAGTTTAAAAAATAATATTCTTAAGGATGACAGATTACTTTTGGGGCAGTGAAATTTCAGAATAGATAGTCCATCTGTCTTMTTGCTTTAAAGAGTTATTTCTATGATTAAACTGATTATTAACCAGAGGGGTTCAGACTGGYAGTTGTGTCAGACTGGCAATTTACACCTTCAGCAGAAGATTTAGGAAAGCTGCACTGTTTTGACACGTTTCTTTCACTTTGCCTTTTTATTTGGTTTTATGGATCCTCTCTTTGTTTTAATTTTGACATCCTGGAGGAGGTTTAAGATGCACTTTCTTAAAATGTTGATTTTTTTATTGTCACCAGGCAGTATCAGAAAACACGGAAAATCTGATTACAGATGCACTATAACCTTTGTTCTATTTTAATGTTAAGAGCAGTTTAAAGACAATTTGTTTTATAGTCAGGGATCATTCTTCCACTTTCCTAAGAGTTCACCACACAGGTGGTATCTGATACCTGCATGTCCTTGAGAAAGAGAGGACTTTCCTTTGGAGCGTACCTGGAAGTCAAAGACTTGTGAGTCCAAGCCCTTTGCAGAATTGCTTTCTATAGRTATGACATATCAGGTCTGGTGTTGTAACAGGTACCAGTACACTAAGAAACATTGACATGTTGGTTTGCTCTAATTATCACTAAAATGGTAAAATCTTTTCTTTTAAACTCTTTCTTAAACTAATAATATAACAGGTTAACATCTTAAGTGCATTTGGAATATGATGAAAGAGAGGAAAATAGAATAATAAGAGGAGGGATGCATCTGAGGGACCTTAAAATCTAGCTGAAACTTCTGGATAAAACACAGTTTAGGAGAATCTAAACCCTTTGGACAGGCACAGAGAGTTTTCAGATTTAAGAAGATTCAGGCAGCAGTTACAGCCAGAGTATCTGCTGGTTTTGGACTTGTCCTGGTTAATGATGTGGCAGTCACTTTCTGTTATAACTGTTCTTTATTAAGCGAATCTGTTATCTGCATAATAAAATCATCTGTCAACAATAATTGAGTCTGCTTTTTATTCAGGTTGCAGCGGTGCCTGCACTTCATGCAACACTTCTGAACTTTCCAACTCACGCTGCTGCAGTGTGTCCCAAATCACACCAGGCACAGGGCAGCTCCTGAAAGGAGGGCTTGCCCTGGGTTTTGAAATTAAGCACATGCTGAAAGCATAGGTACATCAACATATTATTATTCCATAACTTCCAAATCAGTGTTTATTCTTAAAAAAAAAAAAAAAAGTTTTTTTCTCCAATTGTAATTACATATCAGTTAAGTTTTTCACAGGCTTTATTCTCAGTTAAAAAAATTTCAAATATTCTACTAAGAATTTGTAATCATGGAGTGTATTGCTGCTTTGAGTTTTCCGTACAATCACTCTTTTGTTAGTCACCAACTTTTCTGGTTGTTTCTCACTCTTTACCATGCCTTCCCTTACTCCTTCTCCAAATGAAAACCAAACTTGGGTAGACGGAGTCTGATTAAAGGGACATTTCAAAACCACTCATCTCTACTGTGTACTCTGTATTCTTTTCAGTCAGTGGTCAAATTTCCAGTGGTCCTCATGAGAATAGAGTTTTGCCAACATGGGACATTTTTTAATACGTATTTCTTTTTGCATTATTTGGCAGTCCTGTATGACAACATCTCATAAAATTATTCTTTTAATTTTTAAACACTTTTTTTATAGTGACTGATTTTCTATTAATGCATCCATATGTGTGTATATCTTGGGAGATCAGATATGGCTCAGGCAAACAAACATGCCAGTTGAGAGTTTCCCCTCTGAGATACTCCATGTATCAAGGAGCAGATTCATCCTACGTGGGTAAAATTCTCTAACTGTGTTGAATGCATAGGTGTACTTTAATGTTTGATTAATTACAAAATGATCAAGAAAAATCCAAGAATTTTAAACTGCTTGAAGACTTTAAATTCTAACCACTATGATTTTGAGCTAAATAGGAAATGTTTCTCACCATTTGCAGATTGTAATTACCATATTGACACAGTATGAGATTTCCATGCTACTGCCATTGACCTCTATAGAAAAAGCACTCATACTTCATAAAAAACTTTCCCTTTTCAGCAAAGTGATGCTTTTGGAGAATAACCACCCCATCTCTTTTTTTCCAAAGTAATTGTGTTTAAAATTTAAGTTCCTTACTCTTACTCATGTGCAGAATTTCGCACACTAGGTTTTATAAACTCTGCAGCAATGGAAAATATTTTTGTGTGCTCTTCATCAAAGGTGTCTCAGGTCTTTGTAGACCAACCAAGGTGTCCAGTGAAACAAGAATTTTCCTCTCATACCACAAAAGTTCTTCTTGCTCATTTCTGGTTTCACACTGAAGATCTGAATCTTATAATCTAAGCACAAAAATGTAATTTTTGGGCACCTCCAAAGCCTTTTGAATGGTACATAAAAGATAATCCACACTTTAAACAATGGTTTAAAATGTATCTCCTCTGGTTTATGCTGTGGAATTTGGGTGGATGATTTGTTTCTACTTTGCACTGAGATGATTATTCAAAGACCTTTGTTCTTCAGAAGAACACTATTTTTAAACCATTATAACTACTTAAYTGCTATTCAGAGGAGTTACTTGTGACCACCATAAATTTGTGCCCAAAGAGGCAGAGTTCATCCTGAAGCTTTGAAATAATGATATCAAGGGGAACTCTGACAAGATATGCAATAATAGTAGGATATCTATCTTTTTAACCATGAAACAGTCTCTGGTTATTCAGTTGAGACACCAGAACAGTACAGGGCTGATCAGAAACCTTGTATGCTGTTTTGAACCCATTTTCCGCAATGATTTTTCTTTTCTTCTGCTCAGTCTTTGTAAGAGTTTAAATGATCTCCTTCTTAAGTTGAAATTCATAAGAAAATATCCAATGATTTTTCAATTTCCCAAAGATCTCTGGGTTGTTTTTTTTTTGCTTCCTTTTAGGCAATTGGCACCAACATCTGCATCCATGTGTAATTCCAAAGCATCTTGTCACCAGACAAATGGGTCAAAATTATTGAAGCTTTCCTTTTGTCACTGTAATTACAAGCACAGGTTCACGAACGTGATCTAAGCTGCTTGCCACCTACTTCTTCTTCTTTTATGTCTTAACCACCACTTCCAACCTTGGGGGAAAAAGAAGTCACCAGAGATTAAGCTACCAGCAGCTATCATATTTCCATAAATAAATGACTGAAAATATGGAGAACAATATTCACATCAGTCATCTTATTTCATTAATTTCCTTAGAAGATACTCAGAAAGAATACCAATCTTTTTTTTTTTTTTTAAAACTTTTTTTTCTAGAGGAAGTTTGCTCTAGTCAAGATGAGCTATGATTTGAGGATCAGGCGATCTCAAGTGGTATTACCACTGCTTTGCCACATAATTCGGGAATACTCTCATTGTCTCATCCCGATTGTTTTTCTGATGGAAAGGGAGACCTGTCACCATCCCTGGAGGTGTTCAAAAAACGTGTGGATGAGGTGCTTCGGGACATGGTTTAGTGGGCATGGGTACTGGGTTGATGGTTGGACTCAATGATCTTAGAGGTCTTTTCCAACCTTAATGATTCTATGATTCTATGATTCTATGATTCTAATATTTATGAACTTGAAAAATGGGGAATTGCGACAACAGCACACTGATTTAACCATAAGAAGTACTTCACTGCCTGAAGTGCTATGGTTACAAGTTTTATGCATGATATTATCATTACCCTTTTTTGCTACTGTTAAGGAATATGTTTTACTTCACTGTTACTAATAAATGTATTTTCTAAGGCACAAGCAAAACACTTCTTACAGAAGTTGGCTTTAAAATGTGTACAGTGCACATGAAATTAAAAATAGCTAATCTGAAAAAAAAATTTTCCCTATTCTATTAAAAACAAATGAAATGAGGACAAACAATTTGCATTTTCCTTAAAAGAAGCAATTATAAATATGTATAATTATGCAAACACTTAAAAGAAAGATATTCTGCTGTGTAGAAAAATAACAAGGAATTTCTGAACCTATAAACTAAACTGAATTTAACTTTAAGAGCCGGAAGCTTGGTCACAGGAAATTTTTTTAGGTCTCACCTGAAAATTTAAGCCCTTTATCGGGAGTTATGAAGCAAGCCTACCTACGTATAATTGTGACTAATGTATGTTATTGTATGTTCCCAACATCTCTTTGTCATACAAGATTTTAAAACAAATAGACTGGATTTTTTTTTTCCTCCAATATATGAATTAGCCCATGGCAACAATTTCATCAAGGTATTATTGTGACGTGGTAGTTTTTCAAGAAATAAAAGAGATGATTGGACATTCATATGGCAAAGGGAATACCAAGAATTAGAAGAACAAGAAGCAGAAAACCTTTAAAGATGACACTGAAGACATAAATGCTAATACTTATTTGCCTCAGMCAATATGTGACTGATGCCTACAATTTTCTGTAGCATCTCCAGGAGTCACACGATTGGACAGATTTAATATAGAATGAAAATACCTATGGTAAACAATCAGATTAATAGAGCATGTCAGGTCTATCATGACAGTAAATATTTTAAGAGTTTGAAATGCTGTCTACTCCTTTCTACACATTTAGTCTCATCCCCCTAACCTCCCTAGTTGAATAGGACTACTTGTATTCTTGGAGGGAAGCATGTATGTAAGCATATCTATGAAAAGCCCGAGTTTCTTTTCCTAGAGAAAGTAATCAAGTTGACATGTCATGTGTCCCACTCTCTTTGAAGAAATTGATGGCGGTGGGTGAAGGTAACTTGTTTTCTTCTTATGGGAGAGGAACAAGAGTAAGAAACAGGAAAAGGAATAGGAAACAGCACTAGATATCTGTAAGATCAATTTAGTAATTATGGCTTTAATCTGTCAAACACAGGTCATTTGGCCAATTCAGAAGGGTCTATATTTACAAGGCATCATCTCTGAACAAATATAGGTAATGAAAATTTCAAGGCTGGGTCTCCCASTGTGGTGCACAGGAGATGCAAAAAAATCCTATTAGCTACTAACAGGATTTGTGCCCCTGTGTCTCAGGCACCACTTCGAAAATTCACTCTCAATCATCTGGAAGCAAGGTAATACGCCAGGCATTCAAGATTACATCATCAGAATACAGACAAGAAGATTAATCGGCTATTGTGTACAAAGTATTAGATGCATAATTGCTTATTGGTTATGCAATTGCTTATGGTTAAATATTTCATTTCAAGCTTGGATTTTTCTACTGGACCTACCCATATGTGAGCGTTTAATCCAATAAATTAGTATATCTTTACTAATTTGTAACAGCTTTACAGTTAGCTGGAAATTGTTTCCAATCTCAAAAAACCAAAGTTATCTAAAGATCAAAGAATTCCAAGAAACTTTACTCATAAAATGTGAACAGTTCAGTTATATATAAAAAAAAAAMCAACAAAAAACCAAAAAAAAMCCCTCACACACATGCACATGCAWACTGTGACTTTGAATCCTATTCCACGAGTGTATTATGTTAATAGTAGTCCACATAGGTCTCCATATTTTTAAATCTGTACAATTTCATTCATGTCATCAGATTTTTATTGTGATGGAAATCCTTTGGGTTTCTCTTAGAGGATTTTGGATAAACAAGTCAGTGAAATACATGATTTGCACTATGATTTTTTCCTAAACTTGAGTGTACTGCTAACTGTAGTAATAGTTCTTATTCTCTGTCTCACATCAGGAAATGAAATGGGAACATGCTGAGCAGGTCCAGAGGGGTGTGATGGGTGGAGACATTCAATCTATGAATTCATACCAATGATTGACTCAAGTCAAAACAATTCATGCCAGGTCTTCTACTTATATAAACTTCTACCAGGTCTTTTAGTCTAGAAAAATGTAAGTGGACAGCCAGGAGTACGAGCTTAATTAACTGTATCAAAGACACTAAATATCTTGACTATAAAACTGTGAAAGAAAATGATGTCCAGAAGATTCCTTAGGGTACTTTTCTGTTTTCCAGTGGCAAGCTCTTTTCCCCAGTCGTATAAAAAATTTGACATAGTTGGTGAGCTACTCAAGAGATAAGTAGCTTCTAATCATGAAAAGATGTGTTTGAATTTATAATCATAATCCTTCATACGGTTATCAGCATATGTTTTAGTAAGATGAAATAGTGTATTATAGTAAATGTTATCATTTCAAATAAGATCACTGCATGCATGAAGCAGTGATGAGTAACACCTGAGGAAACCAAACTTCTAATGCAAAAGATACTGGTTTTGTATCAGGATGTTTGGTGAGGCTGTCCCTGGAGTCATTGCATACACTGCCAATATCTTCTAGTTCATCATACTGGAAGTCCTTCTGTGAAAGCATTGCACTGCTTTTCCTCTAAAACAGCACCTGAAGCTGTGCTTAGCCTTTGGAAGATAAGCTGAAACCATTATGAAAACCTCTAATGAACCCAGAAAAATTGTTTCTGGTGAAATAGTTAAGTCCTGATATGTTTGTACCTATGTGTTCTCCCTTTTTGCATAAATCTTTGCACTCAGAAGTCTAGCTCTGAAAATTAGCAGCCACCTCCACAGGCCAACTCTAGCCCTGCCAGGTTGTGTGGCTAGGTAAACAATCCTCTCCTTTTATGTGGAGACCAGAAAAAAAGGAAAATCTAATAGCCTTCCAATGGTTTACATAGGAAAAAAGCAAGTTTTCCAGAAGTTAACCTTTTTAGATGGTAGGTAGATATTTTTCAGGGTTCTTTAAATTTTAAGTAAAACCTAAGTATTATCCCCAACTTCTCCATTTTTCTTAAAGTACCAACTAGGTCAGCTTAGCCAGACAGTTTGGATATGCAGGACATCACCACCTCTGATGCTTGAAGCAGCGTCATGAAGTCAGTCCTATTGAATTCAGGGGGGTTGGGATTAAGCTGTGTCTTGGGGACATGGCACAAAAATGGCTCTGGCTGCTAAGTTGGATGATGTATCTATCTTTCTAGTATTTGGCTTCTTATGAGGTAGACAGAACCCAACAGCTAGGCATTTAAGGTCTCTGGACAATGCATGGGAGGACATAGAGTATTAGGACAGAACCCAAACCACCCCAGGAAACTAAGCAGAGAAGATACAATATCAGATACATGTGCAGACGGTGTAATGTGTGATGCTTGAAGTCTGACAGTTCAAAATTCTAAGCAAAAGGATACATCTTCAAATTTTCTACTTACGCAGGGCCATGGAGACGTACCTCCATCCATCCTCCAGAAGGTAGGGAGATACCTGTTTTCATTCAAAAACTGACTTTTGCAATTGCAATGCAATATCAGGAAAAGGCAGGGCTGTTTTTAACTCTTCTTTCACAGTCCAGCCTTGTGGTTCATGCCCAAGTGAATGGAAGGCAGCCAGGCTTGATTCCCATCTTCGCCTGAAGAACAGTCAGCCAACAGTGCTCCTGTGTTATCAGGCTAAATAGAGCTACTGCTGGGGTAATAGTGAAGAGAGGAGGGATACTGGAGGGGAACACACTCTTTCCTTTCTCATCAACCTAATCTACTCCACAGAAAATAAGAGTCATAGGGTCAGAAAGCACAGGGTCTGGGAACATGAGTCTAGCCCACGCTTCGAAGATAGTTCCTCTATATTATGAGCAACAGATGATACAAACTATTAGTAATCCTGAAAACAGTTGTCAGACTCAAGTTTTGACCTGCTGGGTGCTCTTGCAACTATGATACAGAGTCATGCCCCATCTTTGCAGTGCATTTGAATATTCTTATCATAAGACTAAATATGGCTATTCTTTTACATATCAAGGCCCCTTTACACAGCTCTGGGTAGTGCAGCCTTAGTTAAATGAAAACTGCCCTCAGCTGTTAGCCTTTCCAAAAAGTTTTGCAGACCACCTGAGGTATTTTAAGTGGGAATTATGTAGTCTGAATATTTTGTATTACTAATTATCTCCCACAAATTCTTACCGTGTCCTCAGATAGTTAGATCCGTTGTAATTGCTCCACAGCAATTTACAGAAGGTGAGAGAGTAAGTTCACCYTGTTTCAAAGTCCTTTCCCATCACAAATTACTCATTCATTCTACTAGCAGTTTAGACCATTGATGGATAAGTTTTCTCCCTTAACAGTTTGAAATAACCCAGTCATTACAGGTCAGGAGCTTATGCTGAATGTAACTATGCATATATAATGACACAGCTGGTGGACTCAAAACCAACAAATAAATGTACTTCATATAGATTACAACATTTCCTTACTTTCCAAGTTGTGGACACAAAATTTGTTCCCCTGATATGTACTTAATATTAGATTTTGGTGACAGACTTATCCAATTTAAACCCATTTTTGCATCTGCTCGGGATTTACAGAACACGTAATTAATAGTAAATGACCACATTTCTACTGTCTCAACAGTGGCTTCAATAATATTTTTTTGTGCCGTTTTATAAGGAGTATGCAGAAGACACGGCACTTGTATTTGGATTCTAATTTGTGGACTGCTTGACAGTCTTCTTTTTCCATAATGTATTCATCACAAGATATATTGGTTATGCAATAAAGTATTTTTTAATTGCTAGCTTTAGAAATATTTAAGTACCCAATTATTTTTATCTAAAAGACTATTACGGAAAAAAAGGAAAAGTTAAAAATGGATAGGGCCATGGCTAGACAAGGATTATGAGTTGCACAGCAAGAGCACTGAGCCTTTGATGAAGTGTATAAATAATTAGTAACACACTTTAAGACATCTTTCTCTTGGTTCATAGTACCTGTGCTCATTTAATTCCAGCTGAAAATATGCCTATTCTTTCACAGTGAAAGACAGATAAATTGGTGGCCAAGTCAATGAGAAAAGTGATTCATGTTGAAGCACCAAAGGCCAAATATTTTCTGCACATACACAGATCAGACACTCATTCAGAAATTAGGCACCAATACAAATCTATCCTGCCCTAGCAAAAGATCATAGGGGATATGAGATAGACTTGGATGTGGCAGTCTAGTGTCCATAAATGTAGGCATGTGGGTATGTGTAATAATTTTTAACATCTAGTTCTGAGTATGTGAATGATGTTTAGTAACATAGACAGGAGATTAATAAAAACAAGTAACACTCTGTAAATAGGCTGTCCCATTTTTGCTGTTTTCAAAGTTACATGAATGCCCAAGTACCCTTTTTTGTTCGTTTTCCACAAACATTGATGGGATGAATTTGGTCAGCACAAATGAATATGAGCTTTAAAATCAATTGGTGTCTTCGCTGAACTTGATGCACTAAATTGCATCTCAAAAACCTTCATGACTATTTTCACATTTGAAGAAGTACTTTGGCACTTAAAGATTCAGGCAGTGCACCTAATGTAAATTCAATATGACTAAAGATAGATGTCTAAGTTCCGTTAGGTTTTCAAATTGCTTTGAGATTCTGGTCTTGGTGTACATATATGTCTTACAAGGAGGAATAGAAAAAGATCTCAGGAGATATGACCAGACAGCTGTTTACCCATCTCAAATAGTAAATACTAAGGTCATTGGAGAACTGTTCCACATCAATCCATTGGTTTGCAGAATTCCCAAAAATATGAAACAAATAACAAATAAATACAAAGCCAGGGAAGACTGCTTGCTAACTTTGCTCCCTGTTCTAGTGATTTACAGACCACTTCTGCAAAGCGTGTCCCCCCAAAGTTGTTTACAAAACTAACACAAAATCAATTCCTCTTATCAGTGTATCGCCAGTTCGGACTCTCACACACAGGGTTTTTTTGTATTATATTATGTAAATCAGCATTGCTGTCAGCTCTATCTGTGATACTTGCCTCTTAAGTGAATTACTCCAGTTGGGATGAAGTGGTTCCATTAAGAGAAGTCTAAAAGATATCATAGAACTTCTTCAACCTCAATAGCATTTTTTTTTAATCCTAACAGTTTTTCTGCATCAACACATATAATAAAAGGTATTGTGCTATGGATACCATTAAACAGGCTTACACTTTGGACATTCCTTATATTTCTGAGTTTATGCTATGCTCCTGTCTCTAAGCCAACTAGGTGACTGTACAGTTTTCTTACTCTTTCTACACCATCTCTCTGAAATATAGTCTTTCCTGCCCATCTGCACGGCTGTAATTCTCACCAGGTTGTCTTCTACCTCCATTACAAAAACATTTCCTCTTTGGCTTTGACAAAAATGTGAAACAGCAACCGTACATTTCTCATATTCAAAGCCTTTTGCAGAAATGACTGTTCCTCAGAGGACAATGCTAAATGCTTGTCTTTCCTTATATCTTCTCTAAACATCTGCTACACAGAGCTGTACAGACCTGACCTAATAAGATGTCTTAATGTTCTTAAGTAGGCAAATAAATCTTTCTACTTTCTTTCATACCTACTTTCTTATCTTTCTTGTACTTGACAGTGTTCATACGAGCGTCATTACAAGATCCTTTGTAATATTTTAGGATTTTTTTGGAAAAGGTGTAAATACAGCAGAGCAAGGAGATAGAAGTGGCTGGAAATGCTAAGACTTCTTGGTAAGAAGGCTCAGACAACATATTTTTGAAGAAGATATGCATCAAAGAAGATATGCATCAAATTGACTGTCAGTCGAATATGTAGTAGAGTTCTATGAAGACTCTCACTTTTCCACACCAAGGGGGAAAAAAGAATCTCTGAAATAACTATAATTTCCCTTTTAAATGTGTGTAGAGAGCAAAAGTGCTGTACCACGTTAGTGCAATTAGAATGGAGATACAGTGTTTTTCATAAGTGTCTGCTCTGTGAGAGCAACTATGATGTTTTTTTTCCTTTTCCTTTTCCTTTTCCTTTGCTAACCAAAATCTGGTGAAAAAGACATAATGGGGATTGAATAAAGAAATTTAGAAAGGAAGATAATTTTTAGGAAAAATATCCTCAAATCTAATAATAATTATAAACCTAGAAATTTTCTGATAGTAAATGCAGAAAATACTATTTACCTATTCAGTTATTTATGTTTCAGGTTTCAGAAATATTTTATTATACATTAAAACCAGTTTAAAACTACAGGGAGTTTTTCTTATTTCATTTTCCCTCCATTTTATTAGTATTTCTATTTCATCCTGCAAAAAAAAAAATAGAAGAAATTAGGGAAAAAATATTGCAAAAACTTTTGAGACCCCCAAACCATGTATAATTGTTACTTTAATTTCTAAAATAACACTAATGAATCCTCGTAATTTTAATTTTGAGGTGAAAGAACATATATAATTTTAAAATATTATTTTAATTAAGGATGTCAACTGTCTTTAGTTTGTTTGTTTTTACAAACAAGGAAGACTTGACATATTCAGTGGTTGATGTAGACTATATCAGGGCTCAAGCTATAGGACCAAATTGTATCACCTTACCACTGGCCGAAGCTCAAGGTAATGCCCAAAGTGGTAAGTGTTTGGCCCTTGGAGGTAGTGTGGTGTGTGATGTGACTCCATCTTCTCCTTTGAGGGACCAGAAACTCTTTGGCAAAGCTGATAAAGTTTTTTGATTAGTGATAAGCCTGGCACTGCTGGCTTTTCCATCCCACTGCTCCATACAGCCAGAGCCATCCTGCCGGGTGTCTGTGGCTGGGTGCCCRCAGCCTCCCTTGCCCGGTGACCTTGCACGTGGAGCCCAGCAGCCTGACGATATGCAGCCTGCCCTCCAGGACTGTTGGCCATGCAGAGTGACAAAGTGTCAATGCAACCGTGACTCGCGCTGCCGTCAGAGAGAGGTGACACCCCATTGACCCCTGCAGTCAGAGGAACCCAGTGCTGGATGTGGTCCATGGTTGCAGCATGCTGACTTGGCCTTTGCCTTCCGCATGTACTTACCAAGCAACCCGCATGCTAAATGTGTGTTGGTCAAGCCAACAGGTACAAATGGACATTTTTCTATGGTCCACACAAAACCTTCCAGGCTGAGAGGTGATAATCTTGACCACAGGGTGACAGTGCAACGTCCACCAAACTCAGCAGAGAAGCAGCAGTTTGCACCAGACTCACTATCTGCAGTCTCCTCAATGGGAGAAATGCAATTCTAACCTCTTCTTGGCTTCATCTCTGCACACTACTGCCACTCTTTCCTTCATTGTATGGCATGCTGTAATGTGGATTTGCAGTGAGATTTCTGTTTTTTTTTCTGGATTTCATTGGGCAAAAAATAATTCACAACTATTTAAAGGATTATCTTTTATGGAAACTATATACTTCTATGTTTGTTTCTAGTTGAACACTAGCATACTTATCAGTGCTTTCCATCTGAGGTCTCCAGAGATTTTGACTATACCTAATTAATAAGTTCTCATGAGACCTATATACAAGTCCTGAGTCCAGCCAACCAAATTCACTGTGAAATGTTTCTGTAGTTGGGCCTCTGTGGCCCAGAGCTGGGTGACAACTTCCAAGAAGTATCATTGTAACATGCCAGCTCTTTAGTGGCTCCAAATTTTCCTGTGATTTATAAATYACTAGAATGCAGTCTGAGAAACTAAGTATAAATGTAGGATAATGATTGAGACCATGTACAGAGAAGCTATGGATTCTAGGTGTTGATCTGAAATTCCTGCATCACTGAATATTTCAGTGTATGCGCTAGTTGCTTTCAGGACCTGAGYTAGACTTTGTCCAGTTCAGGGGCAGTAGAGAGTAACTTTGATGGTTCTTACTCAGACGGGAGAGTCTGAGGGCAACATAATCAATGAAAGATGGGGAACTGGTACGGTTGAGGCAGTGGAGTTTTGGTAAGGGAAGAAGATTAAGAAAGAGACTGATGGGTCCTACAGTCCTTTAAAAGTCACAAAGTCTGGGGAGACAAAAGCCAACAGAATGTCTTTATGATAAATGTAAGACTGATTGAATATGAAGAAAGTTGATTGAAAGTTTGAAAAAAAGATACAGCGCCCAGTAGAGAAGTCTTAGAATTACAGGAAGACACCATCCACTTACCAAGAATAATCAAATATTATAAGAAAATCATAGTTACAGTCTATCAGCTTATGTTTTAAGATTTTCTGAGATTATAACCATCTCTGAAGATCAGAGAAAGCTGCAGCATCCAGAAAGCTCTCTAAGAGGAAGCAGGACTTTAAATCAGATGTAGAGAGTGGAGGTTTGTTTCTCAGCATGATGATTCAAAGGGAGCTAGCTTCTGGCTGTGCAATAGTAGGTTAAATTGGAGCTGGCTTGCGACTCCTCCAGAATGTCACTCTGAAATATGCCAACATCTAATTCAAAATCCTATTCCTATTCTTTCTTGACCCAAGAAAATTTTCTGTTCTGAATTGTTCATTTAGGGCTGTTTTTTAGCAGTGAGCTTTGGGAGATACTTCATCAAACAATAGATTTTGTACTTAACTAAAATAAGGATATATTTTTATACATTCACCTAAAGATAACCCTTAATGTATTCTAGTGCCCTGAACAGATTGTTAAGTTGAACTCACAGAAGATTTGAATTTTAAAGGGAAAAATGTTATGTATCCTGATTATTCATGAACCAATAAGGTCAGACACAGCTTTACCATATGTAGAGTTTAGAAAACCTCAAGTGTATAAGGTCGTTGGTATTTGATAGGTCCCAAGGGTATCAAATAAGGGCACAGCTGTTAAACAAGTGTAGCACCTCTTTAAATTTCTAAATTTTTCTAAATTATCATTTTGGGGAATTTAATACTGTAGGACAAGCAAAGTGGACTTTTCTTGCTGTTACCAACAAGCCATTTATTGCTTGTATAACCCCAGAAATAACTAAAGGATTTGGGTTAAAGAAATTTAGGTACTTTACATTGTATAATCACGCAGGTTTTTTTCAAAGTATTTGAAGGGAAAAATGAAGAAAATAGCTTGATAAAAACCAGCAAGATGTGTTTTACCAGTTATGCTTACTAAGACTATTTGTTACCGATGGCAAACTTAAAAAGACAACTTCTGAAAGGCAAGTTGTGGAAAAATTCCTATTAAAACTTACCCTTAAACAGCAGTGATTGCATGGATCATACATGAAAAAGGAAGATTTTTTCTTTAATTTCATTTGTTGCATTTTACCTTCATAATTAATAATCTGACCATTTATATTTCAAGTGAAAGCAGTATTAGCGCTATGTAAGAAAAAAATACATTTCAGTTTGGAATTTAATTTTAGAACTTTTAGCTGATTTTTTTTTCTTTGGAAATATATTTTTATTGCATAAGATAATATATGAATGGCATAAAATTTCCCCTTGGTTTATATTTAAAATATTTACAATACTCCATAAATATGTCAGCTACTTTATAAGTGTTTAGTATTGAATGGATTGATTAACTAGCTCGCTAGATACATAATGAAGATCTCAAGGTCCCTTTTTAAGCTTGAGTATAACAGCCAATAAGAAGCGATGTGGCTGCTTTGGGAAGAGCAAAGCTTTTAAACTTTACTCTTCAACCCGCACAGCAGTCACCCTTTCTTCACAAAACTATGTTCTTGTGCATAATTTTAAGGGCCTTTGTAAATGGTGTAAGCAGCAGGACCTTTGGTTCAGCAGCAGTGATTTTTCCAGCTAAACGTGTAATTCACCAAACGGAAGGACAGACACCTTGGAGACATCATTATTCTTCACCTATCTGTCAGAAACTACAGAGGATCTAGCTGGTTCAGTTACAGTGCTTTTATCTTCAGTCTGATTTCGACAATTTTTTCAAATAGATCCACAATGTATTCATCACACCATGAGCAAGAATTTCAGCCCTAGCATCACCAGTTATATAAGTTCTGAGTTGAGTAAAGTAATTTCCCCTGATTTCAGTCATGTGAAGCAGTGGGTGGAAAGGTCACTCTCATTAGTGCAGAGATGTGCTGCTGCCCTGGTGGCCAACTGGCTTTGCACCCTTTTAGTTATTGATCTGGGAACATACAGAAGTAGGCAATGGCTGCAGGGCAAAGCTCAGCTCTCTCTTCTTGAGGGTCTCCTAGGAAAGCTACCAAAGTTTTCCTTCTACGCTCTGGATCTCTGCTACCGGTAATTAAGGTTAGGCAGGTGAAATAACTAAAAGCAAAACATTCCTCCTGGAAAAAAGCTTTCAGGACAACAAATCCAGGGAAAATGTTCTTGGCATAGCAGAACCCCATCAGGTCAAAGTGACTCAACACTTAGTTTTCAGAAAGCAAAACCTTTCTGCAACCAAAGCCAAAGAAAATGTTTGCTATGCATCATTTTCTTGTGCATTCCCTGTTCCTGACCTTCAGGGGCTGACTCAAAGCCAATGGGGGATTGGGACCATAATCCCAATGGAACTGCAGAGGCAGTCACCACCATTTCTTCTAGAGGGGTCATYCTAGCCTCTGGGATCTTGCTAGTGAAAATGATTGAGGTAAATCAAACAAGGAAATTGGGGAACATCTTCAACAGTTCATGACAGAAGCAAACTGTAAAACCTTATCAATTGTGAAAAGAAAGATGCACACTAATGGTGTAGATTTTTTTTTAAAGCAGCATAAATATGCACTTCAGAAATGTGCCTGGGTTGTTAGGTTATCTAAAACACATGATCACTATAGAGTGTGAGGGAGAGAAGGAGAGGGAAAGCAGGTGATACTGCTTTTTGGGGAACATTTAGGTAATTTTTGAGTTAATTTTCTCAGATCACCTGCTCAGACAGCCTGAATACTACATCCTAGTATAGACACTCAGATTCAACTGCTTTCTCCTATTAGGTTGAAGAAAGATGACTGATGCTTCCCCAAGGGAAGGAAAGGAAAAAAGATGGTTGGCTGGGAAACTCTATCCTTCCTGTGTAAGTCTGCTCACAGCCTGCCTATTCCCTACTCCTGTTGACTGTCAGAGTTCACAGTACAATGCAGAAATGAGACCCTGGCAGGAGAAATTGTGACGTTACCTTGCCAGGTAGCACATGGGTCTATGTACAACAGGCAGCCACAGTAAGCCATCCTCCTGCCTCAGACATTTCCATGGCCAGTCTGGGGCCAGCATTTTTGTTTTAAGGCAGTCTTGGAAACAAATATTCTGCTCTCAACCCAGACTCTCAGGTTAGGCTCCTGTGTGACAAACACAGTGTCAAATGGTCTGTGCCCATTATGTACCCTGATGGCAAGGGCCATTTAAAATGGACATAAAATAATGTGGCAAGTGTTCCAACCTTCAAAATATGCTGTTAGATCCCATTCCACTCTAACTGGAGTAAAAGCACTGTCAGCAGGAAGCCAAGTACACACACAAGAAGTAGAAGAAACAGCAGTGTGCGTATTAACCTATGACTCCTTGCTCCCACAGGATGCCAGGCCATAGTCACCATGTTATCAGGTCAAACCAGTTTATTGCTCTACCTTTGCTGATGGAGGAATAAGTGCTTGCTAGTTATCTTGGGACATATACAGGACCAAACTGAAGGCCAAACAGAAAGAAGTCATTGAAAGCAAACACCTTGGTTAGTCTCTGAAAAAAATGACTTGCATTTATTCTTATATGAATACTTCTAATGCTTTCTATTTTTTTAAGAATTCTTTATTATTTTTTATCATTTTTTTCTGTCACTTCTTCCTTGCTTTTCTAATCTTTTATTTTCCACACAATTTATAATTGTGATAGGCCAGTTTGTGGTGGGATAGTTCAAAACAGATAAGCCAATTTTTTTCTTAAACTTTTCCTTTCATTTATTAGTGAGCCAAACAGTGACTTGCACAGGATCTTTCCGAAATAGTTGCCTTGAGCTGATTAGCACCTTATTCTGCTCTCATACGGTGACGAGGTTGCATGTTATAAAGCAGAATTTCCACTAGTTCATTTCTGGTCTGGGTTTGACAAAAAAGTATTTTTTTCTACAGGGAAACGTTAAGATATATAAAAGTTAGTTTCACTAAGAACGGACAATTGCTTTTTAAAGTATTTCTTAAAGAAGCTATTCTTTTTAAAGAGAAACCAGTGTCAGAGTCCTGTGAATGAAAGAATGAGCTCTCCAAAACAATTGATGGTGCTGTCTTACTTCTCTTGATTGATTAGTGCTTTGGTTCTGAAATTTTGGCCCACAGACCATCTGTGTCCTGCAGAGGGCTTGCTACTAGATTCTTTAGAGAGGAGACAGATCCCATGATGATGGCTTCTCTGCTTGATTCCTGCTGCTAAATCACCTTAAAAGCAGTTAAAAATTCATGAAACATTTTACTAATCGKACTTCTTCGAGGAAAGCTATTCTAAGAGGGAAGATTATTTTTGCTTCTGAAGCTGTTCCCCTTTTTAATATGCGTAAATAATAATTAATAACRTATTTATAAAGCCACATTGGCATGACTGAGGTGCTTGGGGTACTATACAACATCATCAAAACAGAATCATAACAAAATGAACAAAAGTTCACCCTCATTAGAGTTGAGCCAAACRTAAGAAAAATTGCAGACAAGATAACAGGATCTGCTTCTCTAATCATGCGGTCTCGACGTTTATATTTTTTAAATGATGCTGGGGTTTGAAATACGACAGCATGTCTCAAATAATGTACAAATAACAGTGAAGTCCCTTTGTTCTTCTGTAAACTTATTTTAATTTCACATATCCTCATATGTTTTCCTAGCTCACCTATTTCAGACATTAAGCATAAACTACCAAACCTGTAAGGTATTCTGCACTGCCAAGGCTCTGCATGGTGCCCCATACAGCCTTCCCCAAATAAATAGGCAGAAAACCAGATGTTCCAGGAGTTGTGCAGTAAATGTTTCAGCTGTGACCCACTATGTACTGGGGAAAGTTATAAAGCAAGGAACTGGGCCTTCCCTACCCTTTAGCAAATGAGGGCTGTGGGGCAAATTTCCCTACTTGCCAGCTCTCTGGGCAGGGGAAAATCGTGCTGGTATAAAGATCACTTTTACATCTAGGTGCAACCATATGAATTTCAATACTACCTGTCCCAAACCTAGGTAAAAAGACCTACAAATTTACACATAGCCATGTATATATTTAATCACTGGAATGCACTTACAGGAGCAATTTTTAAAGTTCCATCTGATTCATACTGCGGGTAAACATCAGTTAGTTTTTTCTGCAGTATCACCAGGCACCAGTTCCACAATACAGACCTTTAAATATGTAAGCTGGCTGTACAAAACAAGTGAATTTGCACTCCCTCCCCACCAGACACCAGCCAAACTGTCACTCTTTACAAATAGGTTAAATAGGTTATGGGAGATAAATACAGGAGGAAAAAATAATGGAAAATATATAGTGAATGTTAGGCTGTCAWTAGCAGCAGCTGTTTCTGATAAGGCTCAGCTCTTAAACTATTGAAACAGGGAAAACAGATTAAAGCTGTTGCTTTGATGCCTTAATACAGTATCTATTTAATTTGAGATTACATAGTTCGTGAGGCATAAATCCCCAAATATTTTTGTAAAATCCTTTAACAGCCTTCAAAAATATCACAGTGTAATTTGTAGAATTCACTCTCATGAGTCTGGTTTTAGAAATACACCAATGCATAGATGATTTGAGAGAGCAAAGAGCTGAGCCTGATTTTGGATTTGTATCTCAAGGCGCAACATTTTCTCTAAGCAAAAGGTTTCAAGGAAGCTCAGCTGGAACCGAGGACAAATATTAATGGTGGAAGTTCAAAGGCATGGGTGGGAGCAAGGATGGACAGGCACATGGTCCACTAATGTGCAGTGAGAGTGATGAGGGGATGTGTGCTCCTGTTCCTCTGTACATTGAAAACATCTATCCCAATATATCAYCTGACTAATTAAACAGTGCTTCACTCAGAGGAGTCCACATCAGATTGGACTTGAATATAGAGGCCACATCCAGTGTCCATTAAAATCCYATGAGAATGCACTGCAGAAGAATTTTGGCTTTTACACTGTGGCTGTCACTGTTATAATGCAGATATCACATTCATCCCCAGCTACATAAATGCCAGGAGACAAGGACCCAAGGCAGGAGAGCACCGTTCTCCTGATCCACCTTCCTGAATTTCATTTTTGTTTCCAAGAAAAGTGATGCTGAGCATTTCACAGCACTCATCCTTTTGAAAAAGATGAAAACCTTGTAAAAACACCTCTTTCGCTATGCTTTGTGGCTGGCATTGCTGAGGTATAGTCTGACCTCTGATGCCTGGCAATGCTGCAGTTCTAGCCTATATCTGACAACATTTAGCTGTATGGGAGGAAAATAAGAAGAATCCTCTTGAATTGCCTAGTAGTTGTATAACTGCTTCCCAAAAGCAGTAAAAGAATATGTAGTATCAGTAGAATTCACATATAAGTAAGTAAAAAACCGCCAGGTAGGAAAAGKTAGTTAACAACAGCCTAAAACTTATGGTCAAATATTTCTTTCTCCTAAAATTTGTTTTTTCCACCCTTTATTGCATATAATTTTCTCCAGAAGTTAAAAAAAAAGCATCTGTTTGTTGTAATTTGTTACAATACCAACATGACATGAAACATTACAAGCTCAATTGCTAATCACCTTTTTTTTTTCCCCTSGTTGTTTTTTACCTTTCAGAACCCTTTGTCTGAGTAAAAATTGTTTGTCATTAACCTCTGACAGCTTTGAAAATTGTCTTTGGACTAACACAAAACAAAGCAATTTGCTATGTCCAATCATCTAGCATGAGTTCAAATCTAGGAAGTCAAAGTCTGTAGTTTACATAGAATATATTTAAACAAAGATCTAGGGGATCAACACATTGTATTCTACAATCTTCAATTCTTTCTTGTGTGAAATGAATTTATGCAAGTCTGGTTCATTGCACAAGGCTATTCAGTTTTTTTAGTCCCTTGAATTAGTTTCTAAGTCAGCAAAGCAATAAGAACATTTAAAAAAAGACCAAAAAAACCCCCAACCCTAAACCCTAAAAAACCACATTCTTGTTATGCAAGTCTTTCCGCTTGCACACTTCTAGTTAAACACCTCCTTTGAAGAACAGAAATGGGATTGCTGAAGGTTAAGTATATGAAAAAGAGGAAACAAGGCTAATGATTGTTTTGCCCAGTGGAAAACTCTCCAAGTTGTGTTATTTCAGCTCCTATAAATATCCAAATAGGATTTTCATGCTGCATTGGAAAATTCCACAGCAGCGACTCATTCAACATAATTCATTCCCCCCTTTTCTTTTATGTCTGGTCATTTCTAGTGTTCAAACATGATACGCAGTTTACCAAAAGATTCGGTAATTGTCTGAGAGAATCAAACAGTTGTAAAACCTGCATCATGACAAAGCTGAGGGCAATACTGAATTTTGCCCTGTTCATGATCATTTTTAATGCTGCCTGTATATGTGTAAGTCACAGACAGCCAACAGTATGTACCAGACAAATGTAAAGCCATTTTTTCTTTCCACTGTATTATTGAAATCAGTGGAGCATAAGGATAAGTGAAACAGAGAAAAAAGATAAGTCCTTCCCATTTCCACAGCAGCATCAGGCTACAGTTTTTAAAACATGTTTGTTTTTAAAACATGCAATAAGTCTGGCTGGCTACTTTGTTTATAAGTGCATTTGTGTGCTTCTCTGTTTAATACAATTTAGGAGAACCCAGAGAAATTACTTAGACGCTTCCACTTGAAGCACTAAAAGAATAAGCCCCTGACACCAACAAGGTAACACAAAAAGACAAAACGTGGGAGACGGTCTGCCTGTGGGCTGCCTTGGCACAGTCAGCTGCATCTTCACCTTCATCCATAAAACCCCCTCACATTTCACCAGGCAGACACCTACCACTGACGAACAGACAACAGCAGAYGCAGGGGTACATCTGAAACTCCTGCCTCCCACTCAAAGTTAAATCAATTCCATCCAGTTGGGACACAGACCTTTTGGTTGTCTTCTGAGGCCAGACATCAAACTAGGCAGAACAGATCTTTTTAAAAAAGTTTCCTGGGGCATAGTGATGTCTGTCTTTTGGAGTGTAGGCCAGGGCTAGGACATTTCCTAAGCAAGAGGAGATTCAAAGTCTGCAGTTCCCATTGTAGGATGAATCCATCCTATTCGATACCTGAGTATTGAATATCTCAGTTACCTTGCTGTTAAAAATTTGCAAGTCATTTCTGGCTGATGCAGAACTGAAAGCTATTACTGTTTCTAAAGAGGTGCTAGGTACCAGCCTGGATTCATTTGCCTTCAGATAAAACGTCTTTGTCTCCTAAAGTAGAATCCTACACAAAGGATTTATGAGATGCTGAGGATTAAAACTATTGAGGATTCAAACAGATCAGTGCTAAAATTGAACCCATTTTAAAAGGAGTCCTTACCTGTCCTACTTTCAGCATGCAGCAAATAATAAAATCAAGGTGTGTCATTTAGCATTTCTGTGCCTGGCTTTCCCCACAGAGGATGGCAGCCAAAATCTTCAGCTACTGTRGTACAGCACAGATTGTGCAGCCTCTCCTTGCCAGACTTCAGGGGAACTTCTCAAGGTGACTGCCCTCATCCGTACAGCCGGGGTTTTCACAATCAGGCTCCTGGAATGAAAGCCACTGTATTACTGTCAGTGCAATATATTAAAATGCTGATGCTGCAGAAATAAATAAGGGTAGAAGGTTCCAGATTCATGGACTCATTCAAAAGCAATATAAAATAAGTAGGGAAAATGACTGTGTGGTACCGAAGCACAGTGGTGCCCATACTGAGAAAAGAGAGAGACTGTTTCTGTGTACTGATTTAGAGGGAGGCTGCCAAGGCACATCCAGTAAATTACTATTGTTCAGAGTCATCTGAACAAGGATCCCTAAAAGCTGAGTTTCGTATACAGGAGAAACACGCAACTGATTGTTATATAATAATAACTGACTGCAGAGGAATGGAATTTCTATTGAAGCTGGGACTGCAGTTTGAGTTAGGGAAAGCTTTTTATGCTGTGCAGGGAAGCCTTCGGCTTTAGTCTATYGGAATTTACTTTTCCAGGTGGGTCAGAATGCTGCCTGTCCTCGCAGCCTGTTCAGGGGGCAGGTGATGGGCTGTGGTGCTGCAGGGATGCACAACAACTCCAAAGTTTCGTAAGAAGCATGACTGGGAGGAGGAGAAGCAGAGTCTACAAGTAGCTAAAAATGAATCTGAAGAGGGATGTTGTGCCAGTGAATGTAAGGAGGGAGCATGTGCAAAGCAGCTGAAACAATTGCATTTTTGTGCTTTGTAGTTAACTTAATGTTAAATTCAAACACACAGCATTATTTTTAGCACTTAGAAAACCCGAGCAAAATGCTCCAGGCAGCTGCTATCTCTTCTGTCTTGAGTAAACATTTGTTTTTGTCAGTTTGATGCTTAATCCTCAAAATGTAGAGCTTCCTTCTTTTCCTTTTCTTTTCCTTTTCCTTCTCCTTGTCCTTGTTCCTATCCTTGTCCTTGCCCCTGTCCTTTTCCAGCTTTCTGGAGCCTGCAGTTTTTAAGAGAAGGAGCTGCCCTTGAACCATTTCCCAATTCAAAGGTGTCTCTTTGAGGTGACCAAATGTTTGATGCACCTGATTCTCTGTCTGAAAGCTGAGCTGGATTTGCCTTCTGCAGACAAATATTCCTCACAGGAGAAAAAAAGACAGGGAGAGGAGAGGGGAGGTCATGCATGGAGTTTTAATTTTGTTTGCCTCCTTCTCCCCACACTGAGAGCTGCTCAGYCCCAATAGTTACAGCCTTTTGAGGATGCAGTAATTTACTTGCCCCTTGATGCAAAGGTGAAAGAAGAGGAAACATGACTGATTTGTATGTTGTTCACATTCATTCTCTGCTCCTTACTGGCCTATTTTAAATAATATAAAATGAGTCAGTTGATTTTGGAGCGGATTATAGATCACAAGAGGTTGTTGTGGGTGGTGTCACATATCCAGCTTTCTGGGACGCAGTGTCATCCAAGGCCCACAGTCAAACACTGCCATGGGTTGACACTGAGGAAATCAAAGAAAGAATTTCCTTCATTGGAACTGATGAGGACTGGTTAGAAAAACATGTGCAAGGAATGGTGAGGAGAATGCAAGTGATACATCCTATGTCCTCCTGGAGGTCAGATACGCGGACTGTGTAACCTGATGGACTTCAGGGTAGATGATATTCTAGTATGTCACTAACTAGATAACTCACATACAGCTAGCTTTCTCATCCATTTATTTGCATGAGGTAGTGGAGTTTAGGACATAGGACGTTTCCGATGCTTCTCACACCAGTGAGTTAGAAGCCTTGTTACCTCTCAGAATGGCGTATCCAGAGGGCACCCAGCACATGGCTCCAAATAAAATAGGTTTTTGCAACTACTGCTTTTCCTCCTGAAAAAAAAAGAAAAGAAGTGGAGAGCATTCAAATGGTTGTGGTCTGGGTAAAATTTATGATCTGTCCTCCATTTTTGAGTCTGCTGGAACGACATGTCCACAAAGAACTGCTGACCTCAGTGTTAAGTAGCAAGTTCATTAAGGTGCACATGCCTTCCTTTTCTGGGGCAGTACAATGTGCCGCTGACTCATATGGGCTGCATCCTTCTGGCACAGTCTAACCCTAGATTATTAAGAATGATCCAGATTCTGCCACTCTGGCTTCTCCTGATTAACGTCTYAGTCTGCAAGCAATTTTGTTTAGTTTCATTGGGGCTGCATCTGCAAACTGATTTTCAGTATAAGGATGAAAGAATCGTGCCTTGTAATTCTAACTATGGTTCCAATAGATCCAGATAGGAATTATAACAAACAGCAGAAGGAATGAAAATAAACTTGATCTGGGTTCAGACTGGGCTAGTGAAAAAGGAAAAAAGAGAATGAAATCACAATTCTTGCTTATATAAATAGCACMTGTTTTGACAAATTTTGTATGCCTATATTTTCTGAATTAGCATGCTTCCAAAGTACCACTTTTCTCAGAACATAAATGACAGCATCGACAAAAAAAATAATACAGGCTTTTACTATATATGTTTATAATCTCTAAGCTTTGCAAGCAAAGAATTGTTGAATTCTTCTGGTAATTCTTAACCTAAGCAAACTTGCTTGGTCTTAACTCCAGGAGTTAACTCCTTCAGCAGTAGTACAAGACACAAATATCTGCTTATTGAGGCTCAAATGGTTGTGATCAGCAGCACTAGAGGTGTACTCCAGAGGCTGATACTGGGTCCAATACTGTAAGATCTTAATGACCTGGTCAGTKGTGCAGAGTGCACCTTCAGTAAGTTTGCAGATAACACAAAACTGGGAGGAGCGGCTGATATGCCAGAGGGTTGTGCTGCCATCCAGAGAGACCTCGACAGCCTGGAGAAATGGGCTGACAGGAACCTCATGCAGTTCAACAAAGGGAAGTGCAAAGCCCTGCCCCTGGAGAGGAACAGCCCCAGGCACCAGCAGAGGCTGGGGGCCACACAGATGGAAAGCAGCTTTCCAGAAAAGGACCTGGTGAACACCAAGTTGAATGCRAGCCAGGAATGTGTCCTTGCTGCAAAGAAGGCAAATGGTATCCTGGGCTGCATGAGTCGGAGCATTACCAGCAGGTTGAGGGAGGTGATCCTGCCCCTCTGCTCAGCGCTGGTGAGGCCACACCTGCAGTGCTGGGTCCAGTTCTGGGCTCCCCAGTAAAAGAGAGACATGGACATACCAGAGAGAGTCCAGTGAAGTGCCACAAAGGTGAATAAAGGACTGCARCATCTGTCATACAAGGAGAAGCTGAGAGAGCTGGGACTRTTCAGCCTGGAGAAGAGAAGGTTTGGGGGGATTTTATCAGCATGTATAAACACCTGATGGGAGGGAACGAAGAAGAGTGTGAAAGACTTTTCTCAGGAGTGCCCAGTGACACAACAAGAAGCAATGAACACAAATTGAAATAMGGGAAATTCCACTTCAACATACGAAAAAACTTTTTTACTGTGGGGATGGTCAAACACTGGCACAGGTTKCCCAGAGAGGCTGTGGAGTCTTCATCCTTAGAGATATCCAAAACCTGACTGGACATGTTCCTGAGCAACCTGCTATAGCTGACTCTGCTTGCACAGTGGGGTTGCACTAGACAATTTCCAGAGGTCCCTTCCCACCTCAACTCTTCTGTGATTGTGTGATACTTCGGTAGCTCATTTTTACACTACATCAGCAACATCGCAGCAGTATTCTTTCAGCTGATTTGCATCTGCATTTCTGACATGTCTGCAAATAACAGACATATTTATTGCTCATAGTATTCAAGTTCATAATTCTCTAGTGCTCTTTAGGACATGGGTAACTTTAACCACATATAAGCATTAAGATTCTCTGGCTTTAATAACCCAGAATCAAGATGCCACCTTTTGTGCTGGACAGCACTTAAAGACTCACACTTCGAAGTGCCTTAGCAGGGTGGTTTAAACAATCTCTTTCCTTAGCGAGACCATCACAGCAACTCACAAACCAAAGTGATTTGGCTGATGGGTGTCTGTCAAAGATTTTCAAAGATGTTCAGAAGACAGACATCACCCTTAGGCTCCCATTTTTTTACAAGGCCCTAAGTAAACAAGACTAAAAAGTCCATAGCAACCCTCATAGCTATCTTGATGATGCACTGTTGAAAATGAGCTGAGAACCATACCTGGCTAATATTGAAGCATGAGGTACAGGAGATGGGGAATACAAAGCCATCTGTGACACCTAGTTAACTTCCTGAGCACCAAAAAGCATATAAAAATGTGGTCATGACCTACTAAGAAAAGTGAACAAACTGAGAAGAACAAATATAAGCAAAATATTTATAAAATTAGGACAAGATGTACATAAGCAAAATTTGCAAAAATTCTTCATAAAGCACCTTRCAACTCATTCAAAGTTTTGCTCATCCGTTCAAGTCAAGACAAGAGCATTACAGTTTACTGTCCTATTGAACCAAACCAGATGGGATTCACCCATTACTACTATTCCAACTACCGAAATGACATTTGGCTCTTCTCTCTAAGCCCTCTTTCTCTGACATTAATGCAAGAGTCATTGTAATAGGTAGGCTTGTTATGGAGAACTCAATAGTAATAAAAAAATACAAAAATTACTGTTCTTGTATTCCTCTTGTTGTCAAAGAAGAAAATTATACTGTAAATTAAATCTGATTTTATGACATTTTGCATGCATATAGATCTTCATATCAACTCAGGGGAGCATACTTTATTTGAGCTCTGTAGTCCTTATACTTTTTAATTAATTTTTCTTTGTAATTCAGAATAAGTTTCTAATGGATTCATGGAACAATATGGGGTCACTTGGGGGTGATTTTAATACCTGCAATTCCCATGGTTATTAATCAAAGACTTTTTAGCCTTTTAGATAAATTATCTGCCTTCTGTTTAGAAGATTGAGATTAAGCATGTGAGAGAAATTGTCCCTGCTGACACAAGGAAAAAAAGTCAAGAAAAAACAAAATACAGCATTTTGGATATCTCACAAAATCGCAGAGTATGCTGTAGATTTTCAATTTTATTTCACCTAGCTTCATGGAAAGAATTTATTGTGAAAATAGCAATTATTCTCAAAAAGAGTGTTTTTCATTTACTGACTATAAATCTCAGGCGCTCTCAGAACCAGTAAAACTTTTCTTAATTTGTGATTTACAGTTTACCAGTGACAGTTTTAAAAAAAATTTTTCAGACTTTCTAAACACCTAAGAAAAAAAAAAGTGTTCATTTAGCATGTTCAGTTGGGAATGTAAATTTGCATACTATCCCCTTAGACAGGGGTGGTTACATTTTCATCCACTGAATCCTGAATCATATAAACAGAGCCAGTTCCTGTGCAATTATTTAATTCCTCTTGACTCACTGGGTTCAATAATTTGAAAAATCATGGTAGATTCTCTGTTCACTAAAGAAACAAAAGCTTGKTTTTCACACATTTTCCCTTGTTTTAGAACTGCAGAACTGCAGGGTAAAGTCCCCAAGGCACACCAAAGACAAAAGACCATGCAGCTGAAGTGATACATTTACTGGGCTTCTATGTATGTGAAAATATATCAGAATATCAAATCTTACAGTTCTGTTCATCCTTCAACAACGGTTAATTCTATATCAATAAGTCTCAATGAAACAAAGCATTTAAAGTAGCTGTGGATGTGACTCCAACATTTCAGATGCAACCATCCTCAAAGAGTGTGGAAATTCAACATTTATCTGTAAGTCACTTCTAGCTCTCTGTCAAAGAGAAATTAATCAAATTTTATAAAAGTATTTTAAGTATTTATAACAGTTCTATCATTATAATGTCTAAGGATTTCACAATTTTTCTTCACCTTCTGAAGAAGGGCTCAATTTATCAGTTTGCCAACCTGAGACACAGCTGCCTGCAGAGCGCACTGTTGTGAACTATTCAGGTTACTCAGAGTGTCTGAAACAGTTTAGCTGCATTAGTGCATTGATTCAGCTGGGTGGATTAACCCGGTCCTATAACACATCCAGGTGGCTCACCAGGCTTAATTAGCAGTACTGCTTCCACTACTCCAACTGGCTTCTTCAGCCAGTGCTGTGCAGCATGGCATTATACTCTATTAACTGCATGAAAAAAGGCTGAGTTGGTTGTTCGAAGTCACACAGAAGTCTGTCACAGGACCYGGACATTGCTTTCCTAAATCTGAGGCTGTTACCTGTTCTGCATCCTTTCTTCTCTCTGCCACCAACCACATATAAGTTGGAAAGTAGCAAGGCAAAGGAAGACAAAGCAGCAAGTCAGCAAAAATTATCAGCAAGAAATATTCCTATAAAGAAAAGAGATTTAAGTGGGGAAACAAGCCATACGTCCTCCTAATATGGCGCCAAACCAGACCTCAGAAACATTTTTCACTTTCATCCCTCAGGAGCTCTTTTCTGGAACAGTAATTAAAAAGAAAATGCCTTGATGAAAGCCACAGTGAGAGTCAGGGARTAAGGCCATGAGATGAACAAAACAATCAGTCCTTGAAGACAGCCCTACACATTGACATACGATGTTCTCCGTAGCAAATACGTATTTCCTATGGAGAGCATTGCACACCACTGTGTGGGGCTGCGTTTAATAAATTGCAAAACATCTTCAGGAAAATATATTTATATACATTGTAGGGTATGCAGTACATACTTAGCTTCATCGTTGTGATATTATGAATGCTGCATGTCTTTTCTTCCTAGAAGATGTCTTCAGAGGTCTCAATATTTGTTCTGCTAATAGAGTAAAAAGATTAGTATAAATACCGCTTTACTCCATGCAATGTAGAATATATGGCACACATGTTTTGCATCTTCGTGGAAGGAAACAGTGTCAAAATACATTTTATACATACAAGTATTTATTTATATTGTAAAAAGGAAGAAGAGAAGACACACAGGCTTCAAGAATGTGCATCTATCAGCTGTTTTTATTAAGGTGTAAGAGCATTACTTGTATTCAATACTTAGGCTTGGCATTTTGTAGAGCTGTCTCATTCTTAAAATGGAGCTAGTGCAAACCATTCTCCTGCCTTCATTTGCCATGATCCTTTCACGAACTTGTGGGTTACTTTATGACATTAAACATGGCAGAAGCATATTTGTCTAGTAACTGGAATATTAAAATGGCTATTAGGAACATCATCCAAATTTTCCATAATTCAGCCACCGTCTTTGTTCAGGAGCTCCAGCCCCAAATGGGAAAGAGAGAGAGGCAGTGTGAGTCAGACCAGATGGCTGTTGACCTTAAGGCAAGATAGAAATGGATGCGGAAAGCTATTCTCAGCTGTGTTTCTTCCAGATACTGCTCCAGAAACTCACCTAGTCCTGGTCATGGAAGAAGTTTTACTTTTAATACCAAAGAAGTTTTACTTTTAATACCAAAGAAGTTTTACTTTTAATATCAGATACATTGTTTCTGATAATGCATATATACTTTTTAAATTTCTTTCAAGATACATAAGTTTGATGACAATGGAAAAGCAATGGAATTTACTTTCTTGAATCATAGTACTGCACAGTCTGAGTGATAATTCTATAAAGCTATGAGAGCATCATCTTTTCTAAAATCACACACTGCTAATACTTATTATTGCCCTTCAGAGCTGACCATTAGAAAAATACTGTAAAGAAAAAGGACTTAGATTTAAGCTGAAATGCATGCTTTCATTTTGAAGCAACTTTGCAATTTGAAGGTTTTCATTCCGTACTATATGAAATGTGTTACAATATTAAATTTTCAAAACCTGAAATGGAACTGTGAGACAACCTGAAATTATCATTACCGTTTTCATTTTTCCTTCAGAGAATTAGTTATGTACGGAATTTATTCTAAGTAAAAGAAAACAGATTTCTAAATTTCAAGATCCTGTGTAAAATGGACTTGTCACTCTTTGTCAATACAAATTTGGTGTCTGATTTGAGGTTTGAGTCAAAGGCTTTTGAAAACAGTGGAAGCTGTTTAACTCGGCATACTCTGGATTAGACCCACAAAGGCTAAATTTGTAGGCTGTGAGTTAAAGTTACATGAAGGAGACACATCTCTGTAGCTGTATATCTTGACCAGCTCTAATGTTTTACTCTTATAATGGTCTATTCACGACCTAACAGATAAACCCAAATGAAACATAATCAGTAAATTGCAGCTGAAAATAAAAAAGTAACCACTTCCCCAGTTATTTTCACAAAAAGATGGAAAATTAAAATATTTCTATTTTCTTCCTGTGAATCCACTGTAAGTGTTAACTAAATAGGTTAACTCTGAATGTGGTAAGAAGGTCTGCAAAGTCTTCTTTACAGTTTTGTACTTTTCTGTGTTTTATCTTACTTTTCAGCAGTACCTCTAGTATTACCAAGATATATTATTATTCCTGAGAGACAGTGTAATTATRGCATGTTGTATCCTTTTGAGTGGGTCAAATAACCTTTATACCACATTTTTTATGTATCAGTGATGCCTAAGTATCCTACAATATATGCTGCTGACTGGGAAATTAAATTTGTATTTAATTATGCAATGCTGTGTGGAATTGAGAATATATTACATAAAGTCGCTTTGACTGACTGTTACATACTTTCTGCTGGCATTATTGTACACTGTGCTAACGTAGTTATCTTCATGTTATACGGAAATGAAGGAGTCCGACGTTGGGGATGTTATATGTTTAGAGGTTCACAGCTACRTAGTTTGCTTGCCTGGTTATGCAACACCTCTCATTCAGACAGACTATATCAGTTTGCAAAAAAAACGTACATACCCTGCAGAATTTGATATTTGGTAATGAAAGCCCAGTCCATCACCAGCRCTGAAAGTGCTGGCATTCTCTATTCCCCAAAAATGTGTTCACTTGACTTTGTGGGAGCCCTATTAAGTGGCACCAGATGAGAATCTGGCTTTGTGTTCACTGTCCCCTGGGAATGTCATGTGTTTGTTACATGAAACTCATAAATCACTTTGATGTTATCTGGACCTGTATTATCATAGGAACTCGATAGGCTGGTAAAATCTGCTTCTAAATCATGTAGAATCCACTTACCGCTTTCGGGCATTGAGTCTGATATTTAGACCACACCCCATTCTCTCCTGAAACACACATTATGTACAGCATGGGTGCATGTGAGGCCAGAAGTAAGCCATTGCTAATAGCATGATCACTCTTTCATTATATCCTTACACAGCTATACTGACAACTCATCCTGTTTCTGTTTAAAAACATAAACAATGCCAGATAGCACTTACCATGTTTTCATCCTTCAATATTTGCAGATTATTTTGAATTGAGAAGATGAGTAAATAATGAGAAATGCTGCAGTCCAGTATAGGAGGACTGAGAACATTTCAGTGCCTGGACTAATAGACGCCGAATACAGTTCATTGATGATAAGTGCAAAATGATGAGTTTTAAACAAACAATAAAAGGAAGGAAATATTTTCTAAATGGTAAGAAACTGAGCCATCCTGAACACAGAAAAGGTTTGGAAATTATTGAAAAACAGTATCTTTGTAGCCCTGAACCCAGTGTTAAGACACAACGATGAGTTCAATCAAGATATGGAGGTGTATTCTCAGATAAATGCATTACAAATCAAAGCTAGAATCATGACCGCGTAAGGCATTGATCCAGATGCTGAGGGCATGGCATCATACTGGCCACAGTCGTTCAGGAAAGAAGGCAAAGAATCTGAATTCTGGGCATCCCATAATAAGCACATGCRCTGGAGTGCAAAATTGGACTGCAACAAGATGGAAAATAAATGATCAGAGAACAGAGAATAAACTAATTGCACTGAGAAGGACCAAAATAAGAATTCTTAATCACACCATTAGGTACCAAGAAGGCTGAAAACAAAAGCCTTGGTAAGAAAATTCACTTCAGGAATTATTTTTCTTTTAAAAACTCACTGAAGCGTGAAGTGCTGCTGAACTTAAGTGGCTACATGATTTTCTAAACAAAGGACACATAGGGAGCAACATGGGAAGAGAAAAAGTCAGGAGAGGAAAACAAATGGATGGAAAGCAAGGAATAACTAATAGTATTTTCACACTTAAAGGCACCAGCAGAAACTGCGCAGAAGTGAACCAGACAGTGAGCATATGCAGAGCAAGAGACAGATTTTCAGTCAAAAAGCATACAATCTAAATCCTGCTGCAAATTTCTAAACAGGTGACTTTATATACAAAGTGCATTGTGCCCCTAGCAGGCTCAGAAGGTTCTGCTGATGCTCGCTGCTTTGGAAACTTAGCTATGAGAGCCAGACTAAAACATTACACAGAGCCCCAGATCTGCAGATGTATCTGTGCATCTGACCCTGMGCATCTGGGTGGGAATACCTCATTGATTTCTGTGGGTCTGCCTGCATACTGAAAGTACAATTTGCAGTGCTGGTGCCTTACTGTGGATTTCAGATCCCAAGTTCTGATCGCTGGTTTGGAAAATTTTCATTCCTTGCTTTGTTTACAAGACAGCAATTTTTTCACAGAGATCTGCCCCCTCACACATACTTAATAAAAACKGCTGCCACAAAACTCCTATTTGACCTACCCAAAGGGATTAATATTATGTTTAAATCCAGTTTCAAACTACAGGAGAAGGATCTTAAATTTTAGGAAAATCCAGATGAAAATCTTTTGCTTAACTCTTTCCTCTCAGTAAGGAACAAACCAAATCTTAATGTAATTGTGCAACACAAATACTTCAAGTTCTCAATTCCAGATCAAAAAAATGTAGCTTAAAGTTTGTCTTAGAATCATTAGGGTTGGAAAAGACCTCTAAGATCATCGAGTCCAACTGTCAACCCAGCACCCATGCCCACTAAACCATGTCCCGAAGYGCCACATCCACATGTTTTTTGAATGCCTCCAGTGATGGTAACTCCACCACTTCCCTGGGCAGCCTGTTCGAATGCCTGACTACCCTTTCGGTGAAGAAWTTTTTCCYAATATYCAATCTAAACCTCCCCTAGTGCAACTTGAGGCCATTTCCTCTCGTCCTATCACTTGTTACTTGGGAGAAAAGACCAACACCCACCTCGCTACAGCCTCCTCTCAGGTAGTTGTAGAGAGCGATAAGGTCTCCCCTCAGCCTCCTTTTCTCCAGGCTAAACAATCCCAGTTCCCTCAGCTGCTCCTCATAAGATTTGTGCTCCAGACCCTTCACCAGCCTCGTCGCCCTTCTCTGGACACGCTCCAGCACCATAATGTCCTTGTAGTGAGGGGCCCAACACTGAAGACAGTATTCAAGGTGCGGCCTCACCAGTGCCGAGTACAGGGGCACGATCACCTCCTTTCTCCTGCTGGTCACACTATTCCTGATACAGGCCAGGATGCTGTTGGCCTTCTTGGCCACCTGGGCACACTGCCRGCTCATGTTCAGCCGGCTGTCAACCAGCACCCCCAGGTCCTTTCCCGCTGGGCAGCTTTCCAGCCACTCTTCCCCAAGCCTGTAGCGTTGCCTGGGGTTGTGACCGAAGTGCAGGACCTGGCACTTGGCCTTGTTGAACCTCATACAATTGGCCTCGGCCCATCGATCCAGCCTGTCCAGATCCCTCTGCAGAGCCTTCCTACCCTCAGACAGATCAACATTCCCACCCAACTTGGTGT
>JASVER010000019.1:2605553-2838047 GCA_030449065.1 Oceanodroma leucorhoa
TGGGAGACAGTGTCAAAGGCTTTACTAAAGTCCAGGTAAACCACATCCACAGCCTTCCCTCATCCACTAGCCAGGTCAGCCAGTCGTAGAAGGAGATCAGGTTGGTCAAGCAGGACCTGCCCTTCATGAACCCGTGCTGGCTGGCCTGATCCCCTGGTTGTCCCGCACCTGCCTCGTGAGCGCCCTCAAGATGAACCGCTCCATGATCTTCCCTGGCACCAAGGTCAGGCTGACAGACCTGTAGTTCCCTGGATCCTCCCTCCGGCCCTTCYTGTAGATGGGTGTTACATTGGCAAGCCTCCAGTCGCCCGGGACCTCCCCTGTTAATCAGGATCGCTGATAAATGATGGAGAGCGGCTTGGCAAGCTYCTCCGCCAGCTCCCTCAGTACTCTCGGGTCGATCCCATCCGGCCCCATAGACTTGTGTATGTCCAGCTGGCGTAGCAGGTCGTTAACCTCTTCCTCTTCGATTATGGGGGTTTTATTCTGCTCCCGGTTCCTGTCTTCCAGCTCAGGGGGGTGAATACACAGAGAATAACCGGTCTGAATACTAAAGACTGAGGCAAAGAAGGCATTAAGTACCTCAGCCTTCTCCTCATCCTCAGTGGCAATGTTCCCCCCCTGCATCCAATAAGGAATAGAGATTCTCCTTGGCCCTCTTTTTGTCATTAACATATTTGYAAAAACATTTTTTGTTGTCCCTGGTGACAGTGGCCAGATTGAGTTCCAGCTGGGCTTTTGCCTTTCTAATTTCCTCTCTGCACGACCTGACAAGATCCCTGCACTCTTCCTGAGTTGCCCGCCCTTCCTTCCAACAGCGGTAGACTCTCCTTTTTTCCCTGAGTCCCAGCAAAAGCTCCTTGTTCAGGTCTTGACACAGGTCTCATCCAAAACCCATGAAAGACAATAGAAGTCCTTCAAAGTGCTTTGTAAGCAGGGCTGTTACCCTTTGGGTGCAGCAGTTAAGCCTTTTTGAATAATTGTTGGCTCTCTGGCCAATAAGCAATTGCACTGAAATGTAGTTAATCCTCTTACATATTTCAGATATTTTCTTTTCAAACTCTATGTTTTCCAACACATTCTGAATTAATGGATAAGTGTACCAACTTATTATTTTTATTGCACAGAATCTGATTTTCAATCCTTTGAAATATTTCTCCCCTTTTGATTACACCTTTTTGCTCTTTTTTTTTTTTTTTTTTTTTTTTAGCGGGGTTGCTTTTTAGTGTAATCACAGAATCACAGAAAATATTAGTCAGATAAGAGAACTGGTTTCCAACTCATGCGGTAAACCATTTCTAACTCTGATCTACAATAATGACAATTATCCTTGTGCTTAGCTTTTGCTGTACTCATTACCACTTATCTCCTCCTCCACTCAAGCATTTTTTGCTTTGTTAGACTTTCTTTCTTTAGGCAAAACCTTCGTATATTAAAACTCAGTAAGACTTCCCAGTGCTACACAGGTAATGTAACCTAGCTACTGGAATAAGGCTGACTGATTTCCTTCTTAGCATGCACCCTTTTAAAAAAAAAAAAAAAATCCTTTTTTTGTATGTTTAGCATAGAAAAAACAAGCCTGCAAAGGCTCATCTTACAGTGTATATCCCAAACTGTTAATTCAAATACTGCTAAGAGGACTAAAATATATTTATTTAGCAGGGTTTGTTATAGTCATTCCACATTTTCTTCTGTGGATTCCATCTCTCTCTGTTTATTCAGTTTCATTAGAAAAAACAATAGTGCTTTAGTTTTCACAGAGAATAGAGATTTGAATTAGATGTGGGTTCCTGAAAATATTTCATTTGCAGTAACTCTTCATTATTGCTATTAAAATAGCAAGTGTCAGAAATGCCCTTTTCTTACACTGTTCCACTGTCTTTTCTTTTCATTATATTCTACTTTTATTTTTATTCTATATTAATTTGCTTTACATGAAAACTACCTTTTCACTTACCTTTAAATTTATACAGTGCCTACTCTTGGTTAACTCACAGTTAGAAGCRTTCATTCAATTGCATACGGTGAAGAGACCGGCAGATCAGGCACTGCCGCACCGATCTGTTGACTAGTTTCGGTAAGAGTCTATTAGTGCTAGACAAGAGGTTAGGCAACAGGGATGACAGGAGAGCAGCCCTGCTTCTGCACTCATTCAGGCTTGGTCCTCCCTCCTGTCCTCACTGGTGTCAGTTACAAAGAGAAAAACTTTGTGTATGTTGAAATGCRTAGTGAAAGTATCAGCGTGTTTTAAGTGAGTTACTAAGTAGCTATTGCTKGTGAGAAATTTCAGTTATTACCTGCCTGAGCCCAGCAAACAGATTAGCTTTCAATATTTCTTTCCTAAATTCCTGAGGCATACAAAATGCCTTCTCCACCCCCAAAAAATATGCTTTCTAGAACAGTTTTTAGATTGTCTAATAGTGGTCTGAAAAGAGGATATAATTAGGAAAAAATATCTCTATTTCTCTGGAAAAAAGAAGTCAAAAAGAAAAGAGGATACGCACAGCATCTACAATGGATTGTATCATTTGCCTGGTATATCCTTATTTTCTCACGAAGAGAATTCATGAGCGAAAGAAGCTTCTATTGGAATGTCAGTATCAATGTCAGTTCATGGGATACGACTTCAGCAGAATTTCCTTGTGATGTTGCTGTAAATAGCTTGTGTTGATTGGGTTTGTTGTGTTTTGAATTTTCTATTGTCTAAGCTAATTACAGGTTGGAAGCATAGCACAATGTAATGCATGTGAACTACTGATTTAACTGGAGTTTTATTCTTCTTGAGCCACAAAGCTGGAGTCTGGTTTTCTTTTCAGATGGAGGGATCCTGCAAGGAATACTTACCCCATAGTAAGCTGTAGCTCCAGCTCTGGGGGTGAAGGAGGAGACATGCCTTGACACTTTTAGACACAGAGCTCACCTTGGATCATAAATGCTCTGTTGGATCATGGYCAGAAGGTTTAAGCTGCAGGTTTAAGCTGCTGTGTGCAAAGTGAGCCAGGAAATTGCAGAACATTAAACTTCACAACTGAGAGATCAAAACACATCCTACAAGATAACTATGTTTTTTTATTCATGCTATACTGCAGCTTTCCAGTATGAGGTATTGACATTTTGTTAAAGATACTGATTTGTTTGGATATGAAAGCAAGCTGAGGGGTACTTTTTTACGATGTAAGCACACAGGAATTTTTGCATCAACTTAGATGGGTACAGGTTGAAGATCTGAATGAGTTGCTTCAGCTTAGGGATGAAACTTCTGGCAATGATCAGAATAATACTTTAAAAACTGATCCTACTAATGGTTTATAAAAAAAAAAAAAAACAAAAAAAAAAACCAAAACACTTAATGGTATGAACCATAAAGCCAAGGCTGATAATTAGTGTGAGAAGTTGCTTTAATATTCTTCTTTCTTTAGTAAACAACACTTATGGGTTTTGCCTTTACTACACAAAATGATGATACATCAGTTTGGAATGTGAAATACGGCCATATCAACACATGTAGAGCTTTATTTCTGCCAGGAGGGAGAAGGAGTTATTTGAAACTGTACTAAGCTCCATATTGCTGGACATGGAAAGAACACTTTGACACAATGTTTTTCACAAATATGGGCAGTTCTACAGAAAATGTCAGCTCTTGGAACAAGATTAARTATTTCAGTAAAGTTCACCCCTTTTATTACATGTTTATTTTTGTTTAACACGTAAAGGTTCATTAGCCTCTACAAGCTTTCTCATAGCATGACGGTATCTCCCACCAAAGCTCTACCCACGGAGGAAATCCAAAATCGTGTTGCCAGCTAAGACCCACCACAAACAGAAGGAAAAGAAAAAGAGCTACAAATGAGGTATGGTTACCTTTTGCTGTCAGACATTCTTCCATCAATAAATGAAGTCATGTTTATTCCTATCTTAATCTCTTTGTGCATTCTCTCTTTCCCTTTTTTTCTTTTGTTTCAGCTACCCAGAAAAAGCTTATTCCAATGTGCTTCTGAGAAAAATTCTTTGTTTCTGTAAACTCTGCTGAGAGCACCTACATCTCTGTTCTGACAGAGCATTGATCTTTGTAGCAGGTTCCTTATTCTCATGTTCCACAATTGTCATCCCACAGCTTCTGGGAGGTAACTTTTCAAAAACCATGTCTCTGTGTTGGCTCTTCAGCTGGGTTGGGTCTTGGCTTTCAGCTGTCTCCTATGCRTCACTAATTACTCAAGCCAATGTGGCATATGATTCCACCATTCATAGGCCTTATCATCTCCCTTCCTCCATCTGTGTTACAATTTAATATAAAACATTCTAAACTCTGTGTGGGGTATATCACCCTTCTTTACAAATTACAGAAGTAATCAAGACTTCTTTTGTACAAGTTTTCCCTTATAATTTTTCTCTACCTCTAACTATTTGAGACAAAGTTATTTTACAGAGCTCAGATTTTTAGGTTCCATCATCTGCATTACTTATTGCATTTTTTTTTTTTTTTAGTATGGTAAGTAAGAATTACTTAAATTCAGTGGAAAAACGACATTTTCCCCTCACATAGATCTCAAGTGAAACTTAATGGTCATCTCCAAACAGTCTAGCAAGGACTTGTGACAGCTCTGGATTCACTTCCTTTTCTCTGAGTTCTGCTTTAGATCCTGCATTAATTTYTTCTGACCATTTTTATTCCTAAAGGCACCCTAACTTTTTCTTCAATCCTTACATGCCAGAGTTATCACCTCACAGCTTGCACCCTTGTCACCCAGGAAAGACGTGGACCTGTTAGAGCGGATCCAGAAGAGGGCCACAAAAATGATCAGAGGGATGGAACACCTCTCCTATGAGGAAAGGCTGAGAGAGCTGGGGTTGTTCAGCCTGGAGAAGAGAAGGCTTCAGGGAGACCTTATTGCAGCCTTTCARTACTTAAAGGGGGCTTATAAGAAAGATGGGGACAGACTTTTTAGCAGGGCCTGTGGCGACAGRACAAGGGGAAATGGTTTTAAACTAAAAGAGGGTAGATTCAGACTAGATATAATGAAGAAATTTTTTACACTGAGGGTGGTGAAACACTGGCACAGGTTGCCCAGAGAGGTGGTAGATGCCCCATCCCTGGAAACATTCAAGGTCAGGTTGGACAGGGCTCTGAGCAACCTGATCTAGTTGAAGATGTCTCTGTCCATGGCAGTGGGGGTTGGACTAGATGACCTTTAAAGGTCCTTTCCAACACAAACTATTCTATGATTCTGTGATTCTATGATTCTTGGTTTTATTTTCTCTGATATAATCAGTTAGTTCACATTCGGGGTCTTGCAACTTTTTCATAGTCAAAGAAGAAACTATTTATGAAGGCAGATGTTTCCTTTTTGGAATCCTTTTTCTGGACAAGGAATATACACAAAGTCCTATTTCCCTGGACACAGTAGGAATCAGAAAAGAAGATGCTTTTTCTCTGCCAAATCTTTCCAAATTCTTTTCCAGGCACTCTTTCTCTCTTTAGTTTTTGCTTTTCTGTCTTTCTCTTTGTCTTATACCATCTCTATGATAATAACATTGGAATACTAACACAAACTTAAYGTGAAAATTCAATTAGCAGGAGGTGTATTTATAGGTGAATAAAAATTATTCGGCTGTAAAGAAAAAAATTCTTTTGTTTGATTTCATTAGTTAAGGTGCAGGCATAGTCTTGAAAAATACATTTAAAATTATATATTTTCAATTGTATCAAGATCTGATTTATACAAATATAGGTAAGGTGAAAGCATTTTGTTGGTGCTACAAAKTCTTTGTGAACCATGTGGTGTTTTTTTTCCTTTCCTGCATGTAGTCATGAATAAAAATGAACCTACAAGCCAAACTCCATGGACTTTGCRATTGCATTATCTTTATTTAGAATGGTCATATTTTAACTAAACAATTTTAACTAAATGTGTTTGTGGGTAGAATTTCAGTTTGATCATGAACTTGTATTGTTGCGGAAATAGCTAATCAAAATKAAATCCAGCTCACAGATTCCAAAATATGTTGCGTCTTGAGGAAAAAAAAAATTAAATTGTTAAAGCCTATTTGCGCTACTGGAGAAGGTTGAGAAAAATTTCAATGATCTTTGCTTTCTGTTTAGCAAGAACACAATATTTCCATAAAGTTAGCGTGAAAAAAGACCTCTGCGTTAAATCCAGAATAAATAAACTAGCTGAATTTAAGAGGTTCTGCAGTAAGAGTTATTTCAATGTAATAGTTTTATGCTGGTGTCTCAGTACTCAGGGATTTAGTACTTTCTAACAAAATTGACATAACAATCAGTGGAGCRAATGATGTCATTTCCCAAAAGGGCAATTCAGGTTCTTCTTTCCCAGATAGATATTGTATGCTGCAACTTTGTTCTTTATTAAACAGAGATATGTAAACCTCAAGAAGAGATTAATTTCAAGCTTTCAAATACAGTTAATACTTGAATTTCATAACTCTAAGGTTAAATCTTCCCTATCAGTTTGGTCTGGTTGAGCAGAGAAGGTAAAAAGGACAATTAAAAAGCCTAAAAAACCTCCTGCCTACTCCACCATTGTGCTTTGGCTTTACTCAGCTCTTCCTTTTCCCTTTCATTTCAATTCCTCTTCCTTTCCATTTATGTCCATTCTGTTTTCAGACAGATTCCTGGACCTTGCCACTGTTCTTTGGTTGAAGTGATACGGGAAGGTAGCTTTGAAGAATTTTCTTGGTAAATTTCACAATCTTATTCCTCTCTGAATCTATATTTACATTGTYGGCAAAGATGAGATTTAAGATATTAACACTAGTCGATGAATCACCTTAGCTGAGATCCAAGAACAGCAAAGATATTTCAGATTGTGTTGTCCTGTATGTTGAATTAAATATTAAATGTARAAGTATATGGTCTATGTGGCCAGATTAGGAATTCAAAGAAGTGCTTAACTATTTTATTTCTCTTTTGAAGGGTCTCAGAATACTCCAGAGAAGATCTATGGACAGATGTTAGGTTCCACAGTATCTTTGTATGATCTGTAGATGCAGATGGAAAACCTGTGGTGAAAGGAGCTGAACAATTAAAAAGCTTCATYGTTACCATAGTACATGTAATTGGTTTAATTTCATCAATTTCTTTGGTGYTAATTTGATTTGCTTTAGCTTATCCTCCTTGGCCTGGATCAATTCCACTTAACATTAGTCTTTGCATCCTAAGATACGCTTCCAAGAGCAGTGAGATGAATCATCCTTTGGAGGTAACTGGTTTTTTCTCCTTTAACTATTGAGATAGCCAAGACAACTCACTTAAGCTAGGTGAAACTCCATTTGTTGCTATTAAAGGACCATTGCCCAGCTTTGTAATGCTATCATCTGCTGCTCAGGAAAACARAAATGGTATGCTGGGACCAGGTCTGCTCTTAAGCTGAACTTTCATTTCTAGGAAAATTCCTTTCTAGGGTGAATGCATGCATCTATGGAAATATTTGCATGTTGTGTCCCCTGGACACAGGGTAATCACTAGAGAGACACACCTTCCCTGCCAATAAAATAAAGGCTTTATTGAAATCCGGTGAGTTCCTCAAAAAGATCAAAGCCTTAGCGGGAGCGCGCCTCTTCAAAGGAGGGGCATTCCACAGGTCGAGTGGGAACTCGGCATATATACAACCCAGCAASTGGGCACCATTCTGTAACCATCTGTACAGGGCAAGGGCACTTGTCCTTCCTGACCCTCAAGACAGAATGGTGGGCGCTTGTCTGAGAGCGAAGGCTACAGCTCCAGCTGGGGGGTCTGCATCATCTATTCCAGCAGTGGYCAATGCCTCCACCCAGACRGAGCTGCTGAAGGGAGCRGCTGCAGCGCAGACCCCAGACTCCAAGAGGTGCCCAGACCTCTCTCCTGGGGCAGGGACAGGCGGCAGACCTGCCTGCACAAGGTGTGCCCAGGGGGAGGACCTCCTGCGGCAGGTGGCTGAGMTGCAGGAGAGAGTGAGAAGGCTGTGTAACAACATCAGGGAGGCGGAGAAGGAGTTAGATAGCTGGTTTCAAGCACAGTCTGCAGTGGACCCGCAGTCCACGGCCAAACAACCAAAAACTCCCCCACTGGCACAAGCAAAAGGAAGGGGGGCCAATACTGCATAAGAATGGAAGTTTGCAACGGCAAGGACCAGCAGGAGGAAGAGACTTCCCCCAGAGCCTGAGATGYCCTTGCAGAACCGCTTCACCGCTCTGCAGGATGTACAGGAAAGTCGCGTCACACCAGCAGAGGTGCTGGAGCTGAGTAAGGCAGCCTGATCTGCTCCCCGTATAACAACCAGCACAACTAAGAAAAGGCAATAGGTGATAGTAGCAGGCGACTCTCTTTTGAGAGGTACGGAGACACCCATCTGCCGACCGGACGCACTCTCTAGAGAGGTGTGCTGCTCACTGGGGGCCCATATCAGGGACGTCACCGAGAGTCTACCAAGCCTCATACAGTCCACTGACTATTATCCGCTGCTGCTGTTTCACGTGGGCACCAGCGATACAGGCAGGAGCAGTATCAAGAAGGATTACAGAGCTTGAGGACTTGAGGACTATCAAGAAGGATTACAGAGCCCTGGGTGCGGCGGTTGAAACACTGGCACAGGTTGCCCAGAGAGGTGGTAGATTCCCCATCCCTGGGAACATTCAAGGTCAGGTTGGACAGGGCTCTGAGCAACCTGATCTAGTTGAAGATGTCCCTGCCCATGGCAGCGGGAGTTGGACTAGATGACCTTTAAAGGTCCCTTCCAACCCAGACTATTCTATGATGATTCTATGATTCTATAATTTTTCCATCTTTTACTTTGAACTTGAAGAAGCCACACTGAGTGTGGCACACACAAATGCACACTTGCCCATACATCCACTCACACGGAAGGAGTGTCAACTTTGGCTATGTTCACACTGAATGTACAGGTTGGGAACCACTACACTGAGCAAAATATTTTGCAGCTGAAATTGCTTTGCTAGTTGGAGTTATCTGCATTCAAATACAGAAATAGAAGCATGTGGCCATTAGTGATGCTGGTTATTATTATCAACTGCTTGGCAACACTGCCAGTGGTTGCAGGCCTCCACTCTCTGTTCATTTGCTAATTGTCATGTTAACAAATTGTTGACTGTGAGGAAAGTGTCAATGATTACATAGCAAAAGGCGGAAATTGCAACAGTGGGCATGATGAGTGATGGAAAGCAATAGGTGGATGTCCTGATAGCGTTCTGTAGCAGTCATTTAAATTTCAATTGCCTTTTTTTATGCATAGCTAGGATTGGCATATTGAGTTCATACAAACTCTTATTCTAAAATTCTGGGGGTTTACTATGAGATTATTTATTTTAGTACCAGAGTTTTCCTTTAATAACTTATCAAGTGACAAATAGCTACTTGTGAGCTTGAGAGCTGGGTTTTGTCTAGAGGTAAATGTGGGGAAGCAGAGAGAATTCAGAGGAATAACGTCATGCAACAGTTTAGAATAAGAGCAGACTAGTTTTCAACTAGTCCATCTTAATTATATATTGAGCTTAATGTAAGCTCCCTAACGGGGTTGCTGATCCCCAGGTAGCGGTAGATTTTGAAACACAGGCCTAGCAGACAGGGATCCACATTTGGGACTTCAGTAGTGTATGTTCTAGCTGCAGAGGTCTTCCTCCCTAGATCTGATCCCATACAACCTCCAATCTGAACATAAATTTCAAAGACATGTTCTCCTTTTCTCACTGTTATTGGGAAAATGCCTGACTGTAGTACCAGGTTCAGGGTGGGCTAATATGAGGACAAAGGAGCAAGCCATATAAGAATACTACCGTTACCCATCTGTTTCACCATGTTTATGGAACAATGGCACAAGGAAGATCTCATGTGGGCTCCATTTGATAATGCCCTTGGAAAGGGATTACAAGGCAGTGGCCCAAGAGGAGGGTGAATATATCTGGCTTTTGGGCACTGAGTTGTCAGCTCAGGAATTCAACTTGACCGTAGCATGGAGGCACAAAAGTCTGATGCAGAAACCTTAAAGCATCATGTCCTCTTGGCTCCAAACACCAGTTGTAAACATCATTTCACTCCTGATATACTATGTTCCAATCCTAACATTTTTGATGTAGTTACAAATTTATGGACCATTTTGGTGGTGGTTAGAATGAGGTTAAAAATGAATAATTACAGTATAGGAGAGGATGTGTTACTTAAAGAGCTATAAATATACACAGCATTTTGCAAACATGTTGGAAAACAAATTAGTATCCCAAGAAGCTTCCATTTGAAGTTTTGGTCACTGTTTATGGTAAAAATAATAATRATAAGTAATGTACTATGTATGTTCTTTATAAAATTTTGAATACTTAGTATGTGTAAGAGGATGGTAAGGTGAACGTAAGTAGCTCTTAAACAAGGAAAAAAGGTCTTTGTTCCTGTATTTTTAGTCATTTTCAAAAGAAAGTAAAGCAAGAGTTTTATTCCATTTTAATTGGAAATAAAATAAATTTTTATTACTTATTCTTGCTCTATATAACTATACAATACAATAAATGATAAAAACTTACTTTAAATCACACTTTAACTTTTATTTTTAATGATTGTTCTCTTTATATTTTCCTCTCAAGAAATATTGCTGTGTAATAAAGCTCCAGCTCTCAGCATAAAATTGCAACCAAACTATAGTTAGTATAGTGAAACCACTGTAATTATTCTGGAGTTTATTAAAACTATAGTAAATCAGTCCTAATAATAGTAAGACTACAGTAATCATATTGAATAATAGCTGCAAGTTATTATCTGTATATTTACTGTACTATTATAATAATTACAGTTCAACTATAAGGTTTTATTTAATACAAAGTCTAAATTTACTATGATAATTTTATTCTAGTTTCTTCCTTTGCATAATTCCTAGAATACAATAAGTATAACTTCTGGTTTGAACTGTGAAAGCTTCATAGTTATCTTTAAAAACTGTCATTAAAAGGATTAATAATTAGACAAAATAGATTTAAACGAATAAATTTGAGGCCTTTTTGAATGAAAAAAAATCTTTTTTTTGCTGTGGTACATGGAATTTTTGCAACATACTGAAACTAATTTGTGAGCCTGAAAAGGACAGTAAATGATATGCTTAAAAACATTTGGTAGATTCATTTTCCTAAAAATTCTCCAAATATTTAGACAGGCAAACCAGTACTCTTTTACTACACTATCTTGTGATAGTAATATAGAAGTTGCAAACAGTAAAATTACACCACTTTGGTATAATCTTGAAGACAGACAACTGGATAGGTTCTGCATGTGTCCACGTGCAAATATACATGAGGTTGTACAATAGTACAAGAATATTGCAACTCTTGTGCTTCAATGGGGCCATAAGAGGGCAACTTCACTTACTTTGAGAGCTGGATGTGTCTCTGTGTCGGCCATTCCAGTTTCACACATTCAGTGTCTCACGTCTCTCTGTAAGACCATTTACTTTTCTCATATTTAGCTTGCATATTCTTACAGTTCTTGCCAAAAAGCCAGTGATACTATTTTTGTATATCCCACTTCTTCCTGCAATATTTCCGTCAGGTCACCCGTTACAGGWTATTATCCAGAACATGTTGAAGCCATCCATAATGACTTGCCCTCTGATCAGACAAAAATCAGCTCTCAGTCTTTGAATAGCTTTTGAGACTTTCAGGAACAGCTATTCCAGCTGGCGATTTAGAAAATAGTTATTTCATTGCCGTCTCACTAAGTATGATTCATAAAAGTGTCCACCCACGACCYACCTCCCACAGGCCCGGTGGTTAAGCTATCGGGGCTGTATAGGTCTTCCCCACCTGAGCTTTGTGAGTTAAACTTACAAAAGCAAGAAACCGTTTAAAATTCCTGGGCTAGAATCAGACCATTTATGAACTCTTTCTTCTGAAGATGCATGGGAAAAACAAGCAAATAAAGAAGGGAGAAGTGGAGTTTCTAAATCACACAATGGCCTAAGCGTGGGCCACTTCATATCCTATGGGATGAAAGTAAGGCCCTTTGAAGTGGGACACAAGTCAGACAGAAACCTATTTTACCTGAATATTTTAGTTAAATCAGGAAGAACAGGTATTTGTTAATGTCTTCTGTCTCTTCCACATACATAAATTACAATGTCACTCTATACAGCCAGTCTGATAGCCTTTCTTAGTGTGAAAAGGGAACTTATGCTACAATGAAAGGGAAAACAGTTTAAGCTTGCCCATCACAGGAAAACAAGAATTTTAAGGTTAACCAGTCACAATATTCATTCAGGATTTAGCTTTTAAGCTAGACTGGCAATGAGATTGTATGTTCAGTCACATGCAATTGTAATCACTTCCAGAGAGCCTAAAGCTGATAGAAACAAAAGTACCTGAATTCATCTCATGCAGTTAGGAAGATGATATCTCCAGTTTAGCAAAATACAGTAAAAATAAGTTTCAGAACATCTCCCACAAACCTCTAATGTACAAATCAATGTGAAAATAACTTACCCTTGAAAGAGAAAAGTATTTTTTCTCTATTTTAATGAGAAAGAAAGTGCATAATTTGTTAGGTAGGAAACTTTTTTGCAGCTCTAGGGTTTGTGGGTGTCTGAAATGATTTGCAAACATGGGCAAATAATGAATAAAATAATCAGAACTGATAAATACATTTAATAAAAATTGAAATATAATGTGTTCATATCCTGATTTSCCCATCATCCAAGTTCTCTTAGTTTAAATATTGAGTTGGATTTCTTTTACTTAGCACAGAAAAAGCACTTTACAGGGGAGATTTTGAAGTTTGTATTTATCAAATTATGGGAATTTGAGTCAGTAACTACACATATGCGATAAACAGCTCCTGGTTAGAAATGTATGCTCATACAAAGGTAATCAACTTCAGCATCATGGGAAAGAAGAACATGAAGTGGAGCTGTAGGGAGTTCTGACTCACAAAGAAGCAAGATGAAAATATGGCTATGAACAGTCTGAGTGAGCCTACGAGAAAGAGTTCACTCTGCCATGACAAAAGAAATCACAGGGGAACATGATGCTTGCCAGCACAAAGAAATCTAACAACAGGCAGGAGGTGAAAGTCAAGAACTGATGTGTATGGGGGCTCTAAAATAAATTTAATTCAGAAAGCGACAGGAAACTTCCCCTGAGAGGAGACCCTTGTTTTACGTTATCACAGAACAAGCAGAAACACAACTGAAGGGGATTATTGTTGTGTCTGCCAACCGGAGGCCAGTCACTGGATCAGACTTAATGATTATACAGGATCTTCCACCCATTGGCAGACTCTGATGGACCAAATTCTCAAAAAACACCTCTGATTTTGTGATTCTGTTCAACCAAGGGTGCAGCTCTGCAAGATCAGCTAGCTGCATGGGATAATATTAGAATGAAGATCACTCATTTATTATTTTGATAGCAGTAGCAGCTGTAAACCTCCACCTAGATAAAAACCCCTTTCTGCAGAAGCCTCTAGAAGCACACAAGGACTCAGGGCTGGCCCTGAGGAGCACACAGCCTAATAGATGAAATCCTCCGGCTGGGTCACTCGTCACTAGGATTTGCTAGTTCACTGGACAGAYACAAAAGTGCAGGAACGAAAACAGAGATCAGATGCAGCTTTGTAAAACGGATGTTAAAAGATGGCAGAACGAGCAGCTGCCTTCCACTGTACTAAACAAGTAGGAGTTTGTTGCCTTCTGCGTGTTTCACTTCCCTTCCACATCTGCAGCTGCACATGGGATCGGGGTTTGACACCTGGTACTCTCAGAGCACTGACACAGCCTATTATTCACCCAAGTGAGTCAAAAATGTCCAGCCCCTGCCCATGCCAGCAGTGTTAACTTGTCTTCTGAGCTGAAAGTCGTTCCTTGCTAAAATGGCAACGCATGGGGAATGCTGAAGGTTGCAATGTATATCCTTGAACGCCCAAGCGGCAGGCAAGGGAGTGGCTGTGCTATGGCACTGTCCTTCCAGCAGCGTAAAAGCACTGTCTGAATGGTGTTTGTACCTACCTGGGCTGCTGTGCAAAGGCACTCATGATATATACTGCAGTCCTCCTTTCTGAATTTGGGGAAGGTCTTGTTACACAGGTAGGTTAGCGTGCAGTAAGGCAGCGTCTAGTTTATAAAGCACTTGCTACTCTGGACTAGCTCTCTGAAAAAGGTGTTGAACTAAATGTGCAGGGCCTTAATTTACCTATTAGTTTACTGAACGTACTAAAATAAGAACACTCCACGTGGCGTGAAGAATGTCAAGGAAAAAGACTGGGATAACTGGAAATTCCCCTATCACTTGAGCATTTCTGTTAGTGCTCCCCCCGGGCCAGCCCGGGCTTATGTTCCCCTTCCTGGGGAGCCTTGACAGACAGAAGAGAGCCAGTGACCCTCCACACAGGCAATAGGAGGAAGGAAGAAGGAAGATTTTCCAGCTTCAGAATGACTGAATGTCAGTTATAAATTATATTTTTCTTTCCTAAGGAAAAAAAAAAAAAAAAGAAAGGAAGAAGGAGAAGAAACAAAAAAGATTTTACAGTGCAGCTTGGGTATCATATTTTCTAGAAAGCTTTAGAAAATGTTTTATCGCATCAGTGTTAGCAGCCAAGTCTTTTTACATGAGAATGTAACAACGGCTCTTCTGGGTTAGATGAAGGGTTTATCTAACTCAGGTATCTTGTCTTTAACAGTGGCCAATAGCAAATGCCTAGGGAGGAATATAAGAGCAAGACATGCAGTGATGCTCCCCAGGTATATGCTTTCAGCCACCACAAATCCGCAGCTCAGGGACATCCTGGCCCAGAGGTGTTATCTCTTTGTTTAGTAGCCTTTGATAGATTTTCTTCCATGAATTTGTCTAATAGCTTTCTGAACCCCTGTCAGCTTCTGGCATTTTAGTACTAGCACAGCAGTAAGAGTGAAGGGGAAACCAGATGTGAAAACCATTTTGATAAAAGGCTCATCTTTTTAGCAGAGACAAGAACCTGAAGACTGAGCAACAAAGACAGGCAGCCTCATGTTCAAAACAAGAGTTTTAAACTTAACACTTTGTGAGCTGCCCCTGAATCCCAGGCCACTGCATAGGATCCTGAGAAGCCAAGCCTTTGGGACTGAATCAACAGAGAACATGCAGCCATTACTGTAACTGAGTCACAAGCAACAGCAACAATGAAAAAAAAAACCAAAAAACATGGCCCAAACTTATTCATTCTGAAAGCAGAGGGATTTATTAGGAAAAACAGTTTTTCCTGACCTTACATAGGGAACAGCATGCATTTAAGGTAAATGCACTTTCATATGGGCACCAAGTTCAGTCCTAAGGTTTTGATGTCTAGCAATTGTGTGTCTGGGTTCTTAATATTCAACAGCTGTATCACAACCCATTTTCTCCCCTTGTGAAATGAACATTATTAAACAAAGTAGTCATTGGGGCAAAACTTGCCTTCTGCAAAGGGACTACATCAAGCCAAATCCACCCTTCCAATAAAACTTGGGCCTTCAAAGAAGAGGATTAGGAAGCATTTAAGCATAGGTAAATGCTTCTGCACAGCTTCTCTCGCATGTGAGGGAATGATCAGGTGAGTCCCCTGATCCACAATGCATGTTCTAACACCAACATCAATGCTCTATCTCAAATATAATATACCTGTACGTCTCGCTCACCTATAAATAGCTTATCCTTTAAATGGAGTGCTGGGGATCTGATTTTTCCTTACCAATCCAGGGCTGAAATGACTACAACAGGATTATAATTCCCTATCCATAAATCAAATAACTGACAAAACCAGGAGCAATGTTCCACAGGACACTAGGAATACAAATCCTGTAATGCTGAGCAGCTGCATATGAGGTCACTAGAAATTTGCTTTGCTTTGGAAAAGCTAGAGTTAGAATTAGACCAGGAGCACCAGTGAGCACATTTCTAAAATGGGAGTCAAGCAAAGAGAGAAATAAGCCAGTGAGACAAGGGGAACACAGGAAACCCGAATATCCCCATATCGTATTCAAAAAATGAGTAATTCTGTTGAGCCCCACCATGTCATTTTCTCAGTGGGTTTAGTGATCTCCCATCAATAATGTGCCACAGTACATTCTGCTCTGCATCAAAATTAACAGTCAGCCACTTTATGAAATATTATCTTTGTTAGCTTTACCACTAACAAAAATACACTTTCAATTCTTCACATCCACATAGCACGTCTATTAAAGCAATCTGGGAAATTAGTTTGAGATAAACTGTACAGCAATTTTATTCATAGCCTCCCTGTATCTCACACTGTTAATCTGCATCACAGCTCACTAAATAGTGCCTAATGTTTATTGCATTTAACTGAATGTATACGATTCTGAGGGTACGCCAGGGACCGATTATCATAATTATACATGTTTCTATGGAAACCCACAAGTCTATCAGTTTTGATTCATTATATTGTTATACCTTCTAGCACTTTCTAATTATTAGGTGCCCATAAAAAAAGTCTCAGTCTTGCTGTTACTATAGAAATGAGCTATAGACAGGCCTCAATTGTTAACCCTTACGGGGCAAGAATGAAAAAAAGGAAGAAACACAGCTCCAGATAGAGGGTAGCTGTTTAGATAAGATAAATTATAAAGTATTTTAATCTGCGGTCTTAACTTTCCATAATTGCTTCACTGAACTTACTCATTTGTTTGAAAAAATATCCAGCTAGGAAAACTGAGAGAAACGCATAGCTGCTTGCCACATGGTCTTGGACATGGTATGTTATAGTGGTGCCCTGTGAAAGTCCCTCAGCGAGATTACAAGATTCCCTTGAAAGACACAAGCATCATTAATGGACTATGCAAAACCCTGTAATATTAGGTCATCAGAAATCAATACAAAGCCTGCTAAACTCAATGGGAATATTTGCACTCTTCTCAGTGGCCTTCAGACCAAACCTGGTCTGAAGTGCAACCGGGTGATTGAGCGGAGGCTTGGTTTAGGTGCTGGAATTACAACTGAGTTCAGTGGGAAATCACAGGAACCCGAGATTTCCTTAGGTCACTTCCATAAAGTAAGAATAAACCAGGAAAAAGTGAATTGCAGTGAAACTAATGAAAACACCTTATTGTGATTATTGTGGTTATTTTAGTCTAAGTTAATGCTAGGATTTACTTTGTCATATAATAGACCCATTTTCCTCCTCTTCCTGTATCTCCTATCACAGCCCCGTGAAACCTGAAAGGGACCAAGCAGTTTCACTGTTTCCCTAACCCTCCTTCTATTACAGTTTTCAATTAGAAGTGCCTTTTAATTTAGATCAGCAAAGCTCTCCCAAAGTGACAGCTCGTCCTTCACACTGCATATCTATTTATTTTGGAAGTCAACACACCATTCAATAGCCTGAGAACAGGACTGATTGCTATGCTAATAGTATTCAAAAATATGTCGACACCAATTGAAACAAGTAAACTAGGACTAATTCATAAAGTGAATAATAAAGGAAAGGGGGAAACATTCATACTTTTACTTCTCTAGCTGAAATTTTACCTTGCAAGTTTTTGCCTTCTCAGAGAAATGGCCACAGCGTGGTTCACACACTCAGATTAGATTTCACCTAATGCTACAGTGTTCCTCTCTGGAGCTGGTTTTATTGGGTACAGTTAAAAAAAAAAGGAAAAAAAAGAAAGCAAGCAGAGAAATAATGACCCTACATATTCATGTTTTTGTGCAATGGTCATGGTACAGCACTCTTCAGAACAAAGTTATGTATTTTTTTTTCTGAGTGAGAGCAAAGAGCTGAGAATTTAAAACATATTCCCCTATTTTAAAAGACTCTCATCATGTATTTAGCTATAATCTACATATTCAGTTCTAAATCAGACTTCCACAACTTCCAGTCAATTAGAGCTAAATCACATTACATACAACAATGAAAGAGATGTACATTTGCATTTATATGTAAGAACTATCATCAAAGAAAGTGAAGAGTGTCTTTCTATATAAAGGTCTCAGATTTATACTATATTTTGAAGGACCATTCTGTTCAACTCTTATTTTACAATTTTCATGGAGAAACTAGATTTGCTGCTAAACAAGATCTTAAGCAGCTAAAAGAGAAAATTTAATCAGATAATTTAAAAAAATCCACTAATTGGTATATTAATATGTAACTTATACTATAGAATATGCTCAGCTAGATTAAAATAAAAATCATGCAGCAGCGAATATGAATATGTACACAATTTAGCATTTCCAAATAATATGACAACGTACAGGGCCAGATCTTCAGCTAAGTTAAATGGAGCTACACCAATTTATACAAGCTGAAGATCTTGCATAATATCTACCTTTTCAATTCAGTTGCTATGTTGTATAATTGTCACGTACTACCAGTTAGAATAGCATGGCAGTGTACCCAACGGTGTGCTGATGCAGGGAATGAACACGGATGGCAATTTGGTCCACTCACACACCCCCTAACAGCCCAATATTTGTTAGCTGACTTGGATATTCCTTTCCTGTTTGCTTTAGGTGAATAACAGTCCTTCACAGGAATATACAGAATATAAGAATCAGGTTCCACCTTGCAGGTGAAATCAGACCTCCCATGGTGTCCTCAGTGACATTGCCTTCGTGTCAATGGGGTACAATATTGCTCTGGACACACAGCCAACTCCTACCTGCCTTTATTTCAGCTTTAGCATGCTGGAAATGAACCCACTAAAATTAATTTAACTGAATGTATTAATTAATTAATTAATTAATTAATGATCTAATTAATTATTAGCTATTAGGTAATTCGTTATTCAAGAAAATGTCATTCAACATTTATCATACACAGAGACTAGTGTTACAAGATTATATTTCCCAGCTGATGTATAACATTTTAGCATAGCACTAAATTTTATTTTATAACTTGCTAAATAAGCCTGTACATAATTATTCCTGTTCCATCTAAATACCAGATTCTTGTTAGAAACATAAAAGCTCTCCTCACATTTACATGGATGAAGAATACCTAATAACCAATACACCTGTGGCACTAAAGAGACCTTTCATGCCATTGCTGCTTAAAGTAGTATTTTTTCAGACATCACAAATGAAAATAAAATATCTAGAAACTACATAGGAACTTATGTTTTATGAGACTTTCTTGATTGCAAAATATTTCCTACATATCTAATTAAAAATCCCACTATAAAATCAGATGTATGCAACTACAAGAACAAAGCAAGGGAAAAAAATCAAGGGTAGAAACAAATTGGACGGATTAGTCATAAATGTTAGGTTCTCACAGCCACTGAGAATTATACAGAACCGCTCAACAGAATACTTACTCTTTTTCAAAGGCGTTGAGTTTACAGACACAAAGTTTAAAGTTGTTTTTAGAAGTTAGCTGAGGCTAGCTAAAGCTACTCATCAGAAATTGCTTTAGCAAAGATTTGTGCTTATGAATATGTATGTTATTTTGTACAAAGTACTTTACCAACTGGAGGAATATTAGTATGAGCATACTCCCATTAATTCAAGTCTTTAGCTTCAGTAGCTGGTTGAATTGGTTTTGTACTGTAAACTCCTCAGGGCAGGAACCTTGTCTGCTGGGATGCCAATAAAGACCAATAAAGACTTTCCCTCTCCTACCTCATCAGCTGCATTGAATAGAGCTCTGAAGATGATATAGACTTGGGTTTTTTGTCTGACTTGTTATTCAAAAATGGATTTAGAGAAGCTAGTGTTCAAAGAATGATTTTTTTTCTTAGATATATGGATTCAGTTCAGTTGCTATTTTACAGTATTCATTATTAGAAAGGATTTAATAATCAAAGGAGGGAAAAGTCCAGTTAAACAGTGAAGTCATCTCTCATGAAAAGACATTTGGATCTGAAATGAAAGATCAAAATTTCACCTTCTTTAAATCTTCTGGTATGTCATTAATTAAGTTATTATACATTTTTATTTTCTCTGGGCAGCTGTTGTCTTGACCTGGAGTCTCAGAATACAAAAGTTTTCCTACTGTTGATCTCCTAGAGCTTAGCTGAATACCTAACTGCAGCTTCAGTGTCTTGGTCAACAAATTCTTTAGTTCTGCCAGTTTTTAGGTAACTCTGAGTTCCTCTTCAGATTTATATTATGACAATACAAAGCAAAAGAAATTCAGCTATAAACTACATAGACTGTAAATGGGATTTTTAAACCGACGAACACCGGAATTTCCTAAACATATAAACTATAGAAACACCAGTATTTATATAAGTTTATGTTAATGTTTTTTCTGAAAAATGTGTGATTTTTTTACTTAGAATTGCCCAGAGCATTTGTGCTGGTGAAGTACAGCACTTGCACCAACATTGGTGGTTGGATAAAAGTGTGAAAATTCATCAATTGCTGCAGTTTTATAATGAGATTCAAGGAAAATGGAAAAAAAATAAATTCCAAAATTTCACTGTTATTACAGTAACTAAATAAAGACAGACAATTTATGCATGAGTCTTACATCCCACTGTAGTTAGCAATTGACAACTCAGGTTGTAATGAATGGCAAGGGCTGTAGTTCATTTTGTGGCAGATTTGTTTGTGCATGCGGAGACCTCTGTGTGTGGAGATGTTTGCATGAGGCTAACATCATCATGAGGTATACCTGCTGTGGCACGGACATGATCACGGCCACAGAYGCTTCGAGATGTACCTGCTGCTTGGGCATGGGCCTATCCACGGCCACAGACACCTTGGGGTGTCCTGCTCCCGCGTGGACTCATCCACAGGTCACAGTCCCTTTGACTCCAGTTCACTGTGGAGTTCCAGCCTGTCCAGTACAGCAGCACAGAAACAGCAGCGATGCCCCGGCCATCTGCCAGCCCAGGCACAAGGCCATTGCTGTTATCAAAATGTTCCCAGGCACAGCGCAGTAAGACGATCAGCAGTGCAGCAGTACAGCAAGCAGCGAAAGCAAAAAGCAGCCACTAACGAGCACTAGACTCTAATATACAGTAAGGCAAGCAAGCCCCATAGCAAGCACAGGAGCCTGCCAATTAATAGCTAAACAGCAATAACAGCAATCAATTCGGTCTAGCACATTCCAATCAAACCTGTCGTTATCTCCAACCCTTTGAGCCCCACTTTGGGCGCCAAAAAGGACTGTCGTGGTTTAAGCCCAGCCGGCAACTAAGTCCCACACAGCCGCTCGCTCACTCTCCCCCGAGTGGGATGGGGGAGAGAATCGGAAGGGTAAAAGTGAGAAAACTCGTGGGTTGAGATAAAGACAGTTTAACAGGGAAAGCAAAAGCCGCGCACGCAAGCAAAGCAAAACAAGGAATTCCTTCACTACTTCCCATGGGCAGGCAGGTGTTGAGCCATCTCCAGGAAAGCAGGGCTCCATCACGCGTAACAGTTACTTGGGAAGACAAACGCCATCACCCTGAACGTCCCCCACTTCCTTCTTCTTCCCCCAGCCTTATATGCTGAGCATGACATCACATGGTATGGAATACCCCATTGGCCAGCTGGCCTAGCTGTCCTGGCTATGCTCCTTCCCAGCTTCTTGTGCACCTCACAGAGCATGTGAGCTGAAAAGTCCTTGGGACGTAGACTACCTAGCAACAACTAAAAACATTAGTGTGTTATCAACATTCTTCTTATACTAAATCCAAAACATAGCACTATACCAACTACTAGAAAAAACATTAATTCTATCCCAGCCAAACCAGGACACTCTCCTTTTGTGCAGCGTGTTAAAAAATGATGCGTAACTCTGAACCACGTCTCCCGCTTCTGCTACAAGCAAGGAGCCACACTCTGAGAACAGCCAAATGGAGATGAGGGTTCAGGATGCTCCAATGTCTCACCTGTCTGTATGTGTGTAGGGGGGTGGGAGGGTGTACGTGGGTGTATATGTACTCATGTAATGAGTGAAATTTTCAGGTTTAGAGATATTGGATGACATTCACACACTGACAACCACCAGGCGTCAAAAAAGGGAGACATATATGTCATAAAGCCCTTGCGCTTCAGATTGGATTTCACCTCTGAGCCTTTAAAACTAGAAAAGTATTACAAGTCGAAGAGAGTGTGAATAAGGATTTGTACAGCATTTGCTAAAGTTGGTAGGAGTTATGATCATTTTCACCCTAACTTCATGTCAAACATCCAAATAAGATTCAAAACCCACCCTTGAAGAGGAAACTCTTCCTGTGAACCTAAGGCTAAGGGACAGGCACCCGAGAGGAAGACAGATAGTGCTCACCAAAAATACTGGCTGGTTTTTTAAGGGGAAGATACAAATTCTTGCATTTTTTTGCAAACAGACCAAAGATGGGGACTGCACCTCATTGGCAGAAGCCTTTGGTAGCTCTAAACTGTGCCCCTAGGTTAATGCTGCCTTTCCAATATGCCTTGCCCTCTTTTGCGGGGGTCACCYGCAGCTGCCCCACTGCCCCTCGTCTCTCTCCCCCACGTCTTTACCACATTCACATTTCCTTGTTTAAGTCTCTTTTTCCCTGAGCTCTTGGCACCCTTTGAGGGCCCAAGGCTAACTGCTCCTTTCTAAGCCCTCTATTGTCTGCCGCATACCAAACTCCTTCTCCTACAAGCCCTACAGATCTCTTTCTGCCTTTGTTTCTAGCTGTAAGTCTACTTATCTCATTCCTCCAAGTCTCTCTCTCTCTCTCTCATGGCTTTCTTTCGGGCTGTTCTTTGCTTTAGGCCTCATTCTTGCACAGTGTGGTCTCTCTGCCTAATCAGCCATGCTGCTCATTACATTCAGGAGCCCTTTGCTATCTGTTTGGGTTTTTATAAGGTCTCCTGTCACCATGGTATCTTAGCGTATTCTCACAACTGTGTCCACTTGCTATTTTTTGTATATTCATACATACGTGCATATTATAATACTTGGTACAAACAAGCAAGATGGTTTTGCTTGGAATATTCACTCTTCTAGACCCTCCTCAATTTCTTGTGGTTGTAAAGATAAACCTCCGCCATTCAGCCACACATTTTGAATCTTCATTAATGTCATTTCTTCATTTCTATTTTTGTCATCAACATTCATCTGTCCTCAGCCAGGAGTTAAGAGAGAGAGAGCATTTTAGTATGAAGGAATTGTAAAGCTATTAATTATAGCAGCAGGCAGAATGGCAGCATAATTAATAAAGGGGCTCAAGCAAAATATTTAAAATAATTTTTGTTGAAAAATTCGGTCTTTGTTGTTTTGACAAAACACTCTACAGGAGTGCCACTTTACCTCAGATTATTATTATTGCTTCTCACGTGGATTTACTTCTTTGGTACCCATCCTTTTGCCCTCCCCCCCTTGATTCCTTTTGCTCTGCAACCATGGCAACTTTTTGCCCCTACTGAAGGTTGGACATTCAACCACTCTCGGAGATATCGTTAGGGCTGCTCCATTGAATCAGCAGCTAAAGCTGGGGACAGGGGGCAGCTCACATCTGCACGTCCTTCCCTTCTACAAGCACATACATCTGCTTTACAAAATTCTGCTGTCCCAGGAAGAATGCAAGGGAAAAGGTCTTTCCCTCTTTCCCTCGCTCTCTTTCTCTTCCTCCCTCCCCAGATCCAGAATATTTGGCTTCTGAAAATTCTTTAGGCTGTTTCAAAATTTAGTTGAGCACCGGTTAAAAGAGAATTACTTCTTTGGCTCATGTCATTTCTAAGGGAAGATAAAAGATAATCATTAGCTTAAAAAGGGTTGTGTTTGTGAAAGCATAAATCCAACTTTTCACTGAAGGATCTTTAAATAATTTCTATGCAATTAACTAAGTCTCACAACACTGCCCCAGAGCTGATGTTATTATACAGATGGAGAAACTAAAGGAGATTAAGTGACTTATACATTGTTATGTAAATCTGTGCCAGAGCCAGTCACAGAACCCAACAATTTTCTTTAAAGTCATGTGACATTCTATTTACATTGGTAAATTTAGCATTCTTCTGCAGGACTCCCATTCATGAAATTCAGTTTAAGATTTTACTGCTCTTCTTTCCGTAATTGCCTTCCTATTCAACATGGCACTTAAGCACATGCTTGTCTTCAAGCATGGGAGCTGGCCTGGTTAAGAGACTTTTGTTCAGGTTATTCCACTAAAACATTTGGTTTGAAGAAAATTCTCTACTTTTTAGAAAAAAATAGGTTTTGTCAAAATTTTCCCATGAAATATTGATTTTTAACATTTAATAAATTAACATTCTTAAAGTAAATAGCAAACAAATCTTTCACAACATATAAGCAGACATATTGATCTTTTTTCTCAGCACATGGTGGTCTACCTAGTTAACTCTATTTTTCTTACTTTGGCCTTATGAACTAATAAAGAGTGCAGAACCCCATTCCATGCTAGTAGCCAATGCACTGACCAAAAGGCAACATTGCATGCCCCTACTGTGCACGAGGTAAAAACCAATCAATTTCAATATGCCAAATGCTAAGTCAGTAAGAACTGAGGGGGTTGAACATTTTTCAGGAAAAGTGTTCAGCACCAAGCAGAATTAGAAATAAACCAGCGTATGATGCTGTGCTTGTTTGACACATTGCATTATTTGAAGTTATTTCCTAAGGTGCTTTGAATTTCATATTTAGCAAATTCTTGGATGTACAGTAATGCAGCATGATACTTCCGTACATCCTTCTAAATATTTATTAAAAATGAATGCTCTTATTCAGCTGATTAATTATTGACTATGTTTTCCACTTAACTGTCTTTATTTTGCCACTGATATTCCTACATTGTTCAACTGACTGAAAGAAATTGTTCGAGATGCTGAGGCAATTCCAACCAGTGCAGCAAGTTTCAGAGTAGGGCTATACATATTTCAATATATATATATATGAGTGTGTATACATCTCCATATGCATACGTCTGAACATAGCAATAAGAGAGAAAAATAAAACAATAAATATCTTCCTTTTCTTCTCACTGAATCACAAAAGTCCTCAGTGGGAGGAACAAAGGGAGAGAGGTCAATATATGGCTGAATCACCAACCCAGTGATGATTAAAGGATATGTGTTGCTTTCTTGTGTAACTTGCAGCTTTGGGGAGAAAAGTTTACTGCAGATTACTTTGATAATATACTCAAATGGACCTTAAAATCCAGTTGAACATATGCAATTTGAATATTTTATTTGGGACTTATTTTGACATTTTTTTCTAAAGCTCATTAAACACTTTTTAACATAATTAACAGAAATTCCTGTGTCTATGATGTTTGAAAATCCTTGTTTCTCATCTAGAAGCAACCAAAGATTTTTTCGTTCTTTCAGAGGAACCTCAAAAGCTTTTTCTTTTTTTTTATTGCCCAGAGGGCATCCTTTTTGTTAAAGATCTCTGATGGTAACAGGTCTATTGCTTTTATATGAGTTACGGGTCATGTTTCATGGGACTGGAAGTAAAAAATAAAGGTAAGGTCCAATCCCCTCTCAGTCAGCTAATACTGATCTGCAGTTTCAGACCACATCTAGAGTGCTGGTCTCCCCAGTACAAGAGAGACATGGACATATTGGAGGGACTCCAGCAGAGGCCCACAAAGATGATGATGGGACTGGAACATCTCTTGTATGAGGAGAATCTGAGGGAGCTGGGACTGTTCAGCTCAGAGAAGAAAAGGCTCACAGGGAACCTTCCAACCTCAACCATTATGTGATTCCATCGATTTCCTCTCTGGTCAGCTGCTACAGTAGAAGCTGAGGATATACATCACTTCCCAGAAAGAATTGTGGTGAACAGACAGACATAGGTGTGCTAATAGTGAATTGCAGGCAGTAGCTCTAAGACGTCTGTGTCTAAACTTCATTTTTGAATGCCAGTTAAGAACAAGGATGTCCAGAGAACTGAATGTGGAAAAGTCACACATTATCCATAAGCAGCACAACAAGAAAATACCTATAGGCAGCTTACCCTGCATGGCTGTCATCTTCATCTACTCCCTTCCAGTGCCTACAGAACAGCAGTGCCACTCACTGCTGGAGCAGACTTATTCAACTCCTGGGCTGTTCCTATCTGTCATAACCTGTCCAATACTGGCCAGGCTGCTTCTGCCTAAAGAGACCTGCGTCTTGAAATGGCGACTTTAAGCATTTTATAAATCCTACCCTATTTGCTGCAATAGCGTAATTCATAGCAAAGCCCTCTAGCAAACTCTGTACGTCTCTGTCTCCAGAAAATCAAATGTCTAAAAGGTGATAACACTCCCTTCATGAACCAACAGGCAACAATGAGACTAGTTTACCACATTTGCAACTCATTTCCTTCTAGTTTTCAAGGTTGAAAACATTAGATCTTGCTTTAAGAGGTTCTACCAAAGATAAAACAATGGCACACTCCTGCATGAATCAGCAAAAGGCTATCTTTTTTCAATATTAATTCACTGCTTAGTGGGAGCAACTCAGATTTTGCTCACACAGATGCTAGAAATTTCAGCTCAGTCTTGAAAAAGCTTAGGGTCTTTGTCAAAAAGTAAAATTCCTCCTATGCTTAACAAAAGATTCATAAAAAAGTGTTGGAAGGACTCTTAAGAGGTCATCCACTCCACCTGCCTCATCACAAAGCAGGATCAACTAGAATGATATAATTTCTTACTGAAGTTCATCTAACCTATCTGTAAAAATTTTGGCTGGTGGAATTACCATAGCATCCCTCCACCTAAATTTGGCTGATTTCTATGTCACTTCCTCTTTCTTCTCTTCTATGTATTAAATAAGCTATTTTAATATTTTTGGTAGTTTTTGTTTTCTAAATTTTTGTTTGCTTTCCTGGAAGCATAATAACACAGCTAAGTTTTAGTAATACTGAATAGATTAGGAGGATTACTCACTACTGTTTATACATATATTCTCATGCAGTGTCTTCTTTTTTTACTGTATCATGACACGGTGACTCATACTCAGTTTGTGATCCATTATGTCTCCCAGTCTTTTTCTACACATCTGAAACCTAGCCCATTGTTTCCTATCTCATATTCATAGAGTTCATCATGTCTAAGAGCAGACTTATGCATTTCTGCTTACTGAATTGTGTTCAGTTTTTTCCAGATGATTTCTCCAGATCATTTTAAGTTCTAATCCCATCCTCTGGCATGCTTGCAGTCCCTCCCACAGTAGTGTTTCCCGTAAATTTAATAAGCAAAATGCTGTCTAATGCATCTTCCAGATTAATAACGTAAATGTGGAGTATTACCAAGCTGGTAAGTACTCATAATACTTTTTTGATCAGTTTTGCACATATCTGGATTCAGAGAGTTTCATCTAGCATCTTTATGAGATGGCCATGTGAGACAGCATTTATTTAAGTCAAGAATGGTAATATCTACTGTTTCTCTTTTATCCAGTACACTCTCTGGTACACTCTCACAGATAAACTGGTGTGACATCATTTGTCTTTGAACCATACTGGCTGAATACCTTCTTGTGCTCTTTGAGGTACTTATAAATAATTTGTTTCATTATCTGAGACCTTCTCTCACAGAGAAGTGAAGTAAAGCTGGTTGGTGTACACTTTCCTGGCTCCCTTTTTACCTGGTTTTCATAGTCTTTGTATTTGTCCTTCCCTAGTCTTCTGAAATCTCACCTCTGAAAATACTCCAAATTTGCTTTAGCCACATCTATAGGAGGAATTTCATTAGGTCCAGGCAATTTGAAAATGTCTGTGTTACCTAAGTATTTTTCTAAACGGTTCTTGTCTTAACCTGAGATCTTACAACTTTGCTTGGTGTTAGTAGTACTAACTCCCTGACTGCACATAGTATCTATAGTGCGGACTGAAACAGAAATGAATTAAGCATGCTAGTCTTCGTTTTTCAATCTCTGTCAAGTAGTGAACTTAATTTTCCCTGTCTTGCTCTTACTATAACTGCGTTCTTCTTACCTTTCATGCACCTTGTGAAAAGTATCTTGTTTTGTCCCTTAGCACTTCTGAATTTGTCCCAATAGCTTCTGCTATTCTTTCATATTCACCTGTATTCGCTTGAACTACTTTCCACTTTCTGGATTTTTCTTTTGGATTTTTAGGTCACTAAAGAGCTGATGATTTTACCAGATTGGTCTCTTAGTGTGTTTCCCACTCTTCCTCTATATTGGCGTAATTAATGTTAATTTCTTTATAGAAATTTATTTAGTTACAGAGTTTCTTTACTTCCTTTGTCCATAAGCCTTGTCTTTCTCTGAAATTATTAAGGGCTGTCTGCTTTAAATGCATTACTTTTGTTTGGTCATGTCACTTCTTTCATTAAGGTTCTTAAACTCTTTCATTGCATTGTCACTGTCATATTGCCTTCAGTCTCCACATTTGCAGCTAGTCCTCTTTGAATGCTCAGAATCAAATCTAGAACAGCCTTTTCTCCAGATACCTTTTTTCCATAACTTGCATACAAAAGGATATGTAAAAGACACCTAGGAATTTCTGAGCCACCAGAGAAACTGTATAGCTTTTAAGAACGGTTATATTTTTGAAGGTCACAAGTTAAGACTGTCAGCTTCTCCCAAAAAAAGTCCAACAGTCAGCTGTTCCCACTGCATTGGTTCCTCAAGAATCCCACCACAACCTGAATTGTCAAGCTAATGAATTTTTGAGGATCTACCCTTGATGATGTGGATCATAATGAAGGTGAAACCGATACTGGCATGTCTGTGGTCTATCATAGCCACACAAAAAGCTGGAAGAAACAAACATCATGTGAGGCTGGATATAAATTAATGGTTTTTGTGCTGATAATATGGTCGAGATGAGGCAGATTTTTATACAAAATTTGAGTAAAATAATACAACCAAATGGTGCTCCAGAGGCTAGCTATAGTTGTGCTATGCTTGGCATCGACTTTTGCACAGTGGTTAACATTTTTTTTGTGTAGAGACAGAGAACAAAGCAAGGCTTGGATGGCTAAAAAGTAGTTAATACCAGCAAGCTACAAAGACCTGTGCCCTAGCCTTCCAAGCACACAGTTTGGTACCAGCTCAGATACCCTCATATTAATCTCCCTCAAGTGAAGTTGATAATTTTGTGCTCTCACATGTCTGCATATTTTCCTTAGGACCTTTTCTTAAGTACTGTGCATAACAACTTCATTTCCAACTGAATAATGGCATCTGCACAGTCACATTCACATTACTTTTTCCTTCACCATTAAAGACCCAAAGTGTGACTCACTGAATGAAGCGCCATTCTCCTGTGTTGTCTGTGACACACTGAAGATAGAAGATTTTACTTGTATCTGCTGCTGTACGCTCAGAGACTTTGTTTTAGCTACATATTTCTTCTAGGAAGGGAAGTTGAAATAACAGTTGAGAATGACACTGCAGTCATTCTCATACTTTTTGTACTGATGGAACACCATGAACAATCAGACTTTCCTGTGGGTCATCATAGATTCTAGTGGACACCAATACATTACTAGCATTACTTTTTAGAATTGAAAAGACTATTAAGATTCTACAGTCCTGTAAGCCATTCCCTTATTCTTCATGCCCTTACCAATAGCCTGTAAGGACCTCAGTTTGGGAACCACAGCTTAGATGGAAAGGGAGGAAACCATCCAGCTCCTGACTGAGTTCAGCGATGCCAGGTATCTTGGAAAATCTCTTCTCAAACTAGCTGATTTTGTAGCTGACTTTCAATAGTGGGAAGGATTTACTCTGGTAAGAAGGTCTTGCTGATGCCACTATGAATAGAGATAGTGCAGAAAGAATGGGATGTCAGTGCAGGAAAATTAAAAAAAATACTGGTTCTGCACTGCATGGAGACGCAGGCTACTATTCTAAGTTAAAATATCATTTATATTCCTCTCCAGAAAGCTCAGCTCTTTTCCAGGGTCTGATTTCTGCTCTCTGTTAATTCTTGATAATTTTATACCTCCTTGACAAGAAGTAGAATAGATATCAAACTCCTATGTATTATGCATCTCAGCATTTTTATATTCAAATCCAGATACTGTGTTCTGATTTTCCACTTTCACTGTATAATTGGGTCATCAGGTTTTCCATTAAAAATGCTTAACAGAACATTACAATTAAACTTTAAATCTATTACCTTTTGCCTGAGCATGTTTATAATGTTCTTCCTTAGTATCTTGGGTGAAAACATTTCTTTAAATAAAAGATTAATTAAAAGAATAAGATAGGCTTTCTATAGTAATTCACTAAAATCATTTTTAAATGCCATGAACACCACAAAATGAATTAAATTCATCTGGCTACATTTGAGAAATATACATTAATCCAAAATGACTATATTTGTACCCTCCTTTGAAATTAGTAACCATATATTATTCCCAGACTATTAAAGTTTCCTAATCTAGTTTGGAGGTGACTGACCATTACAATTAATCAGCAGTTTGTTATTTTAAATTTAAAAACTGGCTAGAATGCCCTTGCAGGGTTTGCATTATGACTAGCAGATATTTTTGTTACATTACAGGCATGATATGTTTTCTGTTGTGTGCAAATGTAGGCTATTAAAGGCTATTATTCTTAGAAAGGGGAAATGCTTTGTTAAACAGCTTTGAAATCCACTGACAGAGTCTGTCCTTTCCCACAAGACAAATGCGTGGACACCTCGGTAGGAGTCCGCCCCGGCCCCGATTGAGTGCCCCGGAGCTGTCCACGGGAAGGTGCTGGAAAAGGCAGAAGCAGATGGTCCAGGTACACAATTATTTCAGCCTGGAATATAGCATAATAATCAGCCCATGTAAGGACATCATTAAAGTAGATCTGGTTTGGAAACTGTGACACAGAGGATTCAAAACAGTCTTCCTCCAGTGAGGGTTCCCATCTAAAAAGAGAGAGGCTTTACCAGATGACAAAATTAAACAACAGATAACACTGGGTTGCACACACCCTCCCAAAAAACCCAAAACAAACCCCCAAAAATGCAGGTCAGAAAAGGCGTGGATGAATACTAGAAAGAAATGTACTGAGTTTGGAAAAAAGTGCAAATTTTATATTATGTTATCTTTTACACAACTTACAGCTGCTGTATTCTTACCTGTATAAATGTTGCATAAGTATACACATATATACATGCATACATGTATATATATACATATATATAGTATGTGTCTGTGTCCAGATATGTGTGTAAGCATGTGTGAGAGAGGGAGAGAAGGAGAGATGTAACAGAAAAACACAGAAAGACTTTTCACTTTGAGTTGTTTATTGTCAGTAGAATAACCATAGAAATAAATGGGAAGTACATAGTTTTAGCAAGATATAAAAATTGATTTTCAAATTTGTGGTAAAGAGCTAGGACAATATTTTACAATCAAATTAAAAGACAGACACTCCATTGGCCCCAGAAGATTCCAAGGGGAAGATGGATACTCGTAGGCATTGCCTCAAAGCATGGATATTGTGACACTCCAGATGAAGCCAGAAGCACCAAGCAGGACCCTCTTTGCCTGTAGGCTTTTCACATTATGTATGGAGTTATTGTTTTGTATTGTATACTATATGAAATGATACAAAAACATTTTGCTGAAAAATAAACTACTGGTTTTATGCTTAACACCAGGATTACAAAACATGATGTAATGAATTATTCATTTTATTTGACTTCATGTAATAATTTTCCTCCCTACGTTAAGCCCCTGTGAATGGTGTCCTATACAGTTACAGTTTTGAAGAACTTAATGCTAGGAGGAAAAACACCTGGCATTAACTGACAGTGAATTAGGCTCATTGTCACTTAGAAAAAAAATACTTTGGCAATTTAATCCTTGATGTTCTGTATATCCCCGTTTCAAAGAGCTTCTATGAAATACACAAAATGGATTGTCCTTGAAAACAGGAAATAAAGATAGGTGAATTTTAGGCAATGGCATTGAATCCATCTCGCTGTTGCAAGCCCAGCTGTAATTGGAAAGCAGTTCTGGCTCTTATAAACATTCAGTCAGAGAATTCTGATAAGCTTTCATAATTTACTCAGATCAAACCTTTTTAAAAACTACAAACCTCAGGACAATGGTCCTGTGAAAAAACATGATGCTCAGTGCACTGTTCTTGCCAATCACACACTATTTGACTTTCTTGTTAGCATGTGAATGAAGGAGATAAAATAAAAAAGATTTATCAAACCACAGAGTTTGCTGAAGGAGGCTGCCTTTAATGACTTTACCTCAAAGTTATCAGAACCGGTGTCAGAACTATAGAGAACAGTTCTATTCAGAATCAGAGATGTAGTCATCAAAAGAGTTTTACTGGACCTCACAAAGAAGCTTAGGCTACACAGGAAAAATAATGCTCATCACACTTAAAATGTGACCCTTTGGCAATATCTACTACCTGATGCCAAATCAAAACATAGGCTTAATTTATGCTGTTAATAGATGACTTCATTTTCCAGCAGTATAATGGCATCAAGTAAACAAATGAACAATCTTTTTTTTTTAAAAAAAACCATGGATAAAGAGGCTGTAGTGTAAATAAATGGCAATAGAATCTCAAGCCTTTTCAAAGCCTAATTGCTGTTAACTGATGACATGTCTAAGCATAAACATCAAAATAGCAGCAATAGAAAGTAGAGGTGTGAGGGGAAGAAGAGTGCTTCTGTGAAGCTCCTATGCTGTTTATGACAAAACCATACCTTAACTTTGTGGCACTGCCCTCCAGAATTTGTTACACTATTGTAAAGCTCAAAAGGAGAAGGTTAACAACTCATTCCTGCATTCAGTGTTTGCAATGGTGCACTGCAGTGTCCACTTCACAAAACTACAATAGTATTTTCAAATCAAACTGTTCCTCAGGCGGTAGCATTAACTGCATATTTTGTTTGCTGCCTTTTATCTGAGATTCCCATTCTCTCCTGCTCTGCAGCAGTCTGGGGAAGCACCAGTTCAGCCATCATCATTATTATGTACTTTTATTTATTAATCACATTCACGATGCATTTGAGCTACATTCCAATCAAAATTGTGAACTGGCCCAGAAGATGCAGCAGCCATGTCATTTTGTATCAGCAGCTTCTCTTTTATTCCAACACCACTCTGACCTTCAGCAATAGTGTCATGTGCTTCTATAATGGTTCTCATTGCCTCCTTTCGCAAGCACCACAGCTCCCTAGAGACTATCTGCATGGGAAGATAACTTTAGGAGCCTCTAGGGGTCTGCTTTCTGTTTGCTCCCATACTGGCTAAAAAACAGTAAAAATCCCATTTGTTCAAATCCAGAATTTTTTTGCCCCTTTTTTTTTTTTTTTTTTAATTCAAGAGCACAGAGCAACACAGCCTCTGCTTTAAGTTTCTCAGCAAAGCTACCACCTAATTACTGCCTGCTGAGTAGCGCAGTTAAACACAATCAGTCAGAAAGCCTTAAAGATACAATATCCTTTTTCATGAACTGTCTGCTTGTCAATTCGAAGTCGCCCTCCTGCTTTAAATCAACCAACCACAGAGCTGTTATAAACAGCAACTGATTTTCCATGCAGTGCTGCAAAACAAAATCACACCGTATCCTATTTTTAATGGCCACAGTTTTTCAACTACATAACAAGAGGTAGCTGGCACTGCTGAGCTGAACCATATCAAAAATGGGTTCAAGTAGAAATAGCACAGAACCCTTGAAGAACACAAGTACAGACCCAATTACACGTGCATTGTGATGCTCAAAGCCAATTACAGGCAAATAACAGTGAAGCATTTTTTCCCCTTTCATAGCTGCATTGTAGACATCAGTTGCTTTTATTTTTTGTTTCTACAAGATACAATGAAATCGTTTTTAAGGCTCAAATCCTAAATATTATTTTATTAATGCAGTGTGTATTTAGGCACAAAGGCTTTTTAAAATAGAATTAGCACAGAAACACCAGTCTTTGTCAAGCCTACATCAATGTGAGCAAGGTGCAATAATTTTATACTTCTGTAGGTATTTTTCTACTTGATCTTCAGACATACAGATATTAGGAACACATGCATGGACACAGCACATAGAATTAACACACAAACAAGTACGAGACTATAACCCTTTAAAGACATGACAGAGTGGGGATTTTCTAACAGGTTTGGGACATTGGATGCTTACTGATGGTTGCCAATTCTGATCTGTTCTCATCCATGCAGTTAAGCTATAAACCTTCTGGTAGCTCGAAATTTTCTATTAACTTGGTAAAGATTTCAAATACAGTTAGTGAAGAAATTAGAAAGTGTATTTAAATTGACAAACAAAATACAAAAGGACCATTACATTTTCCACACTTAAGTCAATACCCTCAGTACTGATATGATTTTCAGGTGTACTCTATCAGAATTATTTTTTTTTTCCATTCCAGTGAAGTTGTGTACTAATAACATATCACAAGCATAAAAATGTGTTTAAACATTTTAGTATTTGTCATCTTAAATTAAGTGATCTGACTTATAAAGAAACTTTTTTGTCTGTGTGAAATACGTTTCTGTTGCCTCTTACTCTCACAACACTACCACAGGGCAGAGTAAAGGAGTTTTGTATACACAAAATGGACATTGCTTAAAGCATTATTTCCACATCTGTAGCAGTGACTGGGGCAGAAATAGGAGAAGGTGGAATGGGGAAATGTGGAACAGACACTCCACCATCACACTGAACAGAATAAACTCTGCACCAGAGGCTCCACCAGGAGCCACTGAAAGTCCTCTCTTGTTCCTTACCTTACTTGTTCATTATCTAACTAAATATGGGTTTTATTTTAAGTATAATCTTGGTCTTGAATTTCTTAAATGTATAATGCCAGATTTAGAGATGAAAAATAATTTATCTATTTCTCTTTAAAATACAGACAGATACACTCAATCTTGCCTCCATGGTAATATAATCTTTTCACTGGGAACTCCGTTTGTTCAAAACTTATTACATATTTCATATAACTATTAAACCAAAAACTCATGTAAAAATGTAAAAATATTGTATTTCTAGTGATTTGTACTACCAATAATGCATTGATTACAGTTAAACTAGCATTAACAGCAGATCCACTGATTTGAGATACAAAATTCTGAGAAATCTTGATGTTCGGGTGGGAAGAGTTTCACAAAAAAAGCCCACCATTTTGGAGTAAAATAGAATATATACATTAATTGATTATCAAAATTAAACTTAAGAATGGAAAATACGTAATGTATCATTTAGTTACCACACAAGTTATTGACTAAAATATTTATGATCTATTAGTAAAATTAGAGAAAAAATAAAAATGATAAATATTATTGCCATATAATCAGTCAGAAGGGTTAGTAACAGCATGCAAACACAGAACTAATATTAAAATGTAGATACAGAAGAAAGTCTTGTTTTAGAGGAAGTTTGGAAAACTAATGGGGTTCCTTATGTAGTTACTAAAATGCACKTACAACAGCACACTATTAAAGAGCAACAGTAAAGAGGACTGTATAAAGGACTTGTAATAATCCGATTTTGTGTTTCTGAAACAAAACAACTTTGACTGAAATATCCAGTAGTTTTAGAAAGCATTTCAAAGGACTGAAGTGCAATATCAATATTATTAATTTAATCATTACTCTAAAAGCACACATTCTTCCAAGCCAGAATAACTTCCATATTTGTTTAAATTTTCCTCCCCAAATTTCTAATTTTGCTGTACTACAAGGCTATAAAGGATTACAGGAGAGAATAGCAAGCAACCACCACAAATATTTTTCCTGAAATTTTCCTAAGGGTGGTTTTGGACCTTCACAGACCTACGATGAAGGATGCAGGACAGCCAGAATGCATTTCCGAACCACACTGAGTAGATATCTACCAAGGTATCAGGCAGAATGAAGGAGCCAAAATGTGTTGACTAATCTGGCCCTTAGTATGCAATCAGTCTACATGATTTTACGTGGCGTGTTTCAGAGACTAGAACATTGATATGGAAGAAGAGAGGGAGCCTAGTTCAACAGTTTGGACCACCAGCTGTTTTCTGCATAGGATACCACTTTGGTGATGCTCTACTCCTTTGGATACTTTGGATACCCATGGCTCACACGACCAGCTTGAGAACAGTGCCCTAGTCCTGTGTCTCAAGGGCCAGTTTACCTACCAGAGAGACTTCTTAACATATTCTTTCAAACTCCTTCAAACCACAGTTGTGGCAACTAATAAAGTTACTGTACTCAAATTCTGAAGAAAAGCTGTCCTGAATTACCCTTCCCCATTTACAGGTTACCTAAGGATGCCAGTAACCTATATGAGCATGACAGCTTGATAGAACAATCATTAATTCTCTTAATTGCAACCTCTGTTCCTAAATCAAGCCCATGAAAAAAGTTATTTTGATTTATATAGAAACTCTGAAGATTTTGCATTATTTTATTGTCACATGGGACAAAAACAATGAAAGGCTGACACAAATGTCAAATTTTGCAGAATACCCAGCTTTTAATTTTAACTTGTAAAATAATTATCAGATTTACTGGTGAAGTTACACAATATTATTTATCAAGAATAAGGGATATAATTTAGGTCAATGAAACTGTCTTGCCTTATTTGAATTTTAGTTTGAATAGTTTAAAGCAAAAAATACAAGTATCTGCTTGAACCATGGAGGCATGTAGAGGGACCATGCAACTGAAAAAGGTTTCAGCAGCACACAAATTCATTTCTAATAAAACATTAGTGAAAGAATATGTTAAAAGAAATAGGACCATAACATTTACACAAAAAATAGGAAATAAAACTGCATTCTTTGAAGCTATACAAGAAACCACAATGATTCCCTAAAAAGCCATATTTTGAAGTCTAGAGAGAAAAAATGATTACCAGGCTCTTTCCTTGCCTAAAATTTACTGTTTAGTCATGCAAGACACTGAGCAAATTTTTTCCTATCTGTAAAAGCACTTAAGCTGGAGCTTAACTAGAAGCATTTGAGAAATACTACTGCAATCAATAAGAAACCGATGTTTAAGTGCTTAAAGGTAAGCAACTATTAATGTGAATTGCTGGGTAAAGTCATGGTGCTCAGATCATTGAGGAATAAAGCTTTTATGTTGTAGCTGGAAGAGTCTTTCTAAAGCACCATCCTGCAGTTACAAAAATAATGGCTTCTGGGATCAAAACAAATGAATGTTTACAAATTGGTTACCAGAGGTTTCTGCTCTGCCTTGGAAGTGCTGTCTGGTGGGCCCATGGACAGAGATTTTGAATCCTGTCATTAGTGAGACCTTGGATGAGTCCTGAAATATAGTTGTGAAGTCATTAACCTTCAATCATCTAATTATACATCTGTAATAAGAACCATGAGTCAGGTTTACTTTTGAAATTAGTAAAGACAATAAAAGTCTAATAGCTGAGTTCAAAGATTCAGAAGCATTATATCTCCTGATCTTAATTTACAGCAGCTCCCGGAAATGAGATTTGAAATGTAGCTGCCCATTTCCTCTCTCATGCTCTGATCATCCTGGAGCTTGATGGTTGTTTACACCACTTTTGCTCATCTACATACCATATAGCAAAAATTATGTAATATGGTGGTAATAATTATCTTTGACTGCAGGCAAACTCCTGAATAAAGGGCTGTTTTCATGGTATTAAATAAATGAGGGGATCTGTGACCTTTTTATAACTTACTGGGGTAATTTTAGCCTTCACAAACAGTCACAGCTATTAAGGAAATATTTCTCATACACTCACTTTTTTCTTCTTACTGTGGGTGTTGGTGTTACTACTTAATTTCATACAGATGAGCATATTACTAGGCACATCAAAGAGGACAGCCCATATTCAGATGAATACTATTAGTGCCCTTATCTTAACAACCTGCTTACAAGATACATAGAGTTAAAATTGAAGGAATAATAAAAAAGTCAGCAATTGCATGTTCAGGGTTTCTTTAATTTTTTTATATAATGAATAAATGGGATAGCTGTTTGGATCCACTGAGAAAATAGTGAACATATCTGCAGATAAATACTTATTTTTCTTTAGCTGATAAGATTGGAACTTCATAAAAATCAGATTGTTCTATTTTCTACAACTGGGCCATTCTTCAGAAGAATTCATTAGTTGCATTTAGATTTAAAGGCCAAATGTGGTAATATCGTGGACAATATTTTTAATCAAAAAAGTTTATTTAGGTACATAGAAACATGTGAATTGCCACCCTGGGTCAGAATAAGGTCCACCTGTTATCATATATTATTTGGAAACACTTAGTGCTCCAGAGGGAGATTTAAAAATCCTGCAGCAGGCTCATAGAAGCCTCACACCCTAAGTCTCCTCCTAATTAATAACAGAATCAAGACTGCTTTTATCCCAAAGTGTAAAGTTTAACACTCATTACATCACATGTTTATAGCTAATTAGGCTGATGCTGGGCTATGTCTACTTATGAAGTTTGATTCCTTTCTTAATTTTGCTGAATTCTTGATCTTTGTAACTTCTAGTGGCAATGGGTTTCACAGTATAATTCACGCTGTGAAAAACTATTGTGAATTTCTTTAATTTTAACCTTATTGAATGTTCTCTTGTGTATTAGAATACAGGCAATGAATTCATGTTCTACCTCCTCTAACTGTTTGATATTTTATACACTTTTCTCATGTCTTGCAGGCTTACAAATCCATCTGTCAACATTTTTGGGTGATCAATGCTATGGGAAACTGCAGGTCTGAAATTGCAACATCGTTTTCTATGGCATCAGTTGATATGAATGGATATGAGAGCTTGTACGTTGAGCAGTATAGTCCAATAACATATGTAGATATGTCTCTTCATTCTGTCTTTATAGTTTAAGATCCCTTTGTAATTCACTTCCACAGAAAGAGTCAAGAGTTTCTTACCACAAGGAAGCCTCAGACTGCTGTTGTTTTCAGTCCTAGAAACAAGAATATAGAAAAGCTATAGAACAGAAGCAGAAACAAAAATAAAACTACCCAAGCATTTAACTATGGACTGAATTTATGCAGACAATCAAAACTGATGTGGAAGCTCCAAGGTTGAAGATAACTCATACCCTGTTTCACGCGCTACTTAGTGGTTCATATAAACAGGCCTCTTCACTGCAGTAACATTGTCAGTTCAGAAACAATTAATAACATTGGCATCCTTTTCCTTCATCACAGCCTGAAAGATTAGGGTGGGTATAAACCACAAATGCTCACAATGTGGCTAAAGGATGTTCACAGCTGTGATGAATTCTTGGTCTACCATTACTGACTCAAAGGCTGTTTTCTGTCTAGTGGGCATCAGTTTCCAGGACAATAAACCCAGACTTTCATGAATTTGATATTAATTAATGATTTTTTAAAACAATTATTTGAAATTGAAAATAAAAATTGAATGTATTGAATTAATACCATAGTTACATTATTTTTGGAGGGGAGGAGTATTAGAAAAATATGAACAATGAACCCTTTGGATGCCTTCAGATGAGAATATATATAGGTGGATAAATGCATTATTTTACATGTGATTTCATATGAAAAGAATATTAAAAGAATAAAATAAAGAATTTCCACTGTAGAAAAATGTGACATTTTCTCTAAACATTTAAACTCAGAGAATGTTATACAGTTTTTGCATATGAGCCAAAACTGGAAAGCTCTTGCCAAAAGCTTTCTGGTCTCTTTACTGGCACTGCAATTGCAGCTCCAAGCCTAGAATTCAGAGTGGCTACATGGCACTGAATTTTTGATGTGCTGATTTCAGACTGGCCCTATTTTGAGAAGGATGTCTTTTGTGCAACTTTTGAGATAAAACATATGCAGATAAGCCTTTTTGGAAGATGTATTCAGTGGCGGAATGATCAGTTAACATTCATTTTGTGGCTGGTTACGGTACTAATTTCTGCATTAAGACCAAATTCTTGTTTAAATTCAGTGTTCCAGTCAGCATTCATACACTGACTCACTGAATGTTAAATGAAAGACTAATTTGAAAGAAAATGATAAATCTTCACAAATTTACTCTGATTCTTATTCTATACTCCCATTCTACATTTCCTACCAAATCCTTCCTGGGATTTTATGGCTTTCTGTTTGTTTTAAAACGCTTCTATAAAGAATTTTGCAATTTTCTGTTGAATGGAAAAGGTCTTTAGGTCTTCATTCTTGGTGATATTGGTAACTACCATTCTTTCCTTGTATCACTCAGTGAGAATATGACTTTTGAATGTGAATGTCAGGGAAAAATAAAGTAATTAAATTTCAGTCTACATCCTAACATACACCCCCAGTTTATAATCCCAGCTACTTAGGTGAAGTAAAATCATCTTTCTTTTACTTCCTGAGGCTGAATATCCCCCAAACAACAGCTTAGACATCTCTCTGAAGGATGATGTGCACAGCTCCATTTATGAATCATCTTTATTATCTCTGCTAATGGGGTCGAGGGTGCCTTGGATTCTCTTATACTGTTTTAAATCCCTTCCATTCTCTGTTTAGACTCAGCAGTGACAAACAGCCAGAGGCAATAATTGGATATTCAGTCCTCTCATATGCCCTTCCTAACCTGCACATGCCATGGACAGTCTGCATGCGCTGCAAATTACAGCCAACTGGATGCAGTCAAACCAACAGGCGGGAGAAGTGCAACTTCGCCAGTACCTCCCTGACAAACAAGGACCGTTCCTCCCTTTAACAGAGAGAAGTCTCATGCAGTCTCTTCTATTTACTGTTCTTTGTTCCGTTAAAGGTCATTTCTTTTTACACATGATTTGTTATTCCTGTCTTCATCTAGTATATTTCCTTTAGAAATGACCTATTTATAATCATAATAATGCATTTCACTTACATATTATTGTCCAATAATGGCATGCTTTGGGTTTCAACAGCACTGTTTCTTTCGATTCCCGTCCAACAACTATTGAGGTGTGTCATTATACTAAACTATAACATATACTCCTCTTTAATACCCTGTTGTTTGACCAACTTTAGATAAACTGTAGGCATTACCTGATTGCCTATACATTCAAGATTAATCTCTTGAAGCTTATGCTGCCTCAGAGTAGAGTGCAGTTCTTGCCAGGAAATGTGAGCCATGGAAAATTATTGACTTCACTCCTGATTTCAAGATGTTGTGATTTTAAATATTTAGATTTTTTTCTAAAAAACAAGAATGCAATTTGAAAAGAATTCTGGGAACTTCAGCATTTGAAAAGATGTCAGGGAAATTGGCCTTCACTTTTTTTTTCTGAAGAAGTGGGAAAGTGCCATGGATCTAAAGATGTCTCCGTACTTGCTAGTATGAAATACTGATTACTGTATGAGGTATTTGGGTAAAGTGGAAGATTGTGGTGTTTTTTTCTTTTTCTTTCATAAACCACTTTTCTTACTCTAATATTTCCAGACAGGGGCAGAAATGAAGCCATTGCTCTTGGCAGGGAAAAGAGGAAAAGAAAAGGTATTTAGAGGACACTGAGAGGGTACTGAAAGTTGCTAAGGCTCTGAGGACTTACATTTTCAGAACACATCATTTAAGCACAAAAAAGTACCAAGATCGGTCACTTGGAATGAGCTGTCATTCTTATTCTTTTTGTACCATCAGTTCAGAACAAATATTCTAAAAAAAAAAAAAAGTAAATCTTTTCCCCTTTTAATTCATTTTTGAAGAGGTATCAACACATTTCACAAGATTTTTCTTTGTGTATTATTGAGCTAACTGTATTATAAATTTCTTAATGAAACAGTATGCAAATTAAAAAGATATGTCTTTGTTCATCATCTCATAGGCATATTTTATCACTAGATTTATTTCTACCATTAATGAAATGGTTTTACCTACTGCAGACTTTTTGATGTCTGAAAGTTTATATACATGCAGTTAAAAAAAAAAAAAGAAAGAAAAGGGCTTTTTTGATAAAAAGATTTTAGGAAGAGCCCTCAGGAAGGAAAGAGTCATTAAGAGATATTTTTTACAAGACTACCATTGGGAACCTAACCAGGATACATGAGCAAAAAATAGACGCAAAATGTATTTAAACAATAAAGAAAGTAGGCTCTATAGACTCATATACAAGAGACATGTAAATGTTCTCTGTCCCTGGTTCACATCATACAACAAACGGATTCTGTACAACTCATTTCAGAATCCTCTTATTCTTCTGCCCTGTAAGGGTGAAGAGGTTACTAAAGCAGAATGGACTTTCGTTTGTAAAGTGTCAAGTCTTTCCCTCTTCTTGCGAGCACAAAATCCATTTGTGAAATCTGATGTTCCTTTTAAGTGGGAACTGGTTTTTGGGGTCATATTCTGCACTGAATAATAGCCCCTGGCATGCTAGCAATACAGCTGTCCTATAAGCATCATTACCCATTAAGACTTATGAATTCAGCTCTTGAGACTGTTTGGTCATCACATGAAAAAAGCAGGCTCTCGTTTCTCAACCTTTACCACCATACAGCTCTCACTCTTGGCTATGAGTACAGCCAGAATAAGAAAAGAACCAAGGTGAAAGTCTCCTCCCGAACTGCCCTTTCCTAAGGCCGCTTTTGTGCACGAAAATCACTTTCTGAAGGGAATCCAAAACCAGTTCTTACAAAGATACCATCTGAAACTCTGTTCCCATAATCTAATCTGAGCATGAGACTGACTAAACTACCAGTGTTGCCCATATCTTACTCATTTCCACCTTCATGCTCATGAATACAGGCATGACAAAGATACATGACAGTAGAGTAAGTCTTTGGTGACTTTCTGATGAGGCACTTCAAAGAGGCAAATAAACTGAGACTCCACTGGTTGCTGCGGCTTGTACCACTCTAGAAGATGGACCATGTAATGAAGAGGGGGGAGAAGAATGGTGTTAAGAGATATTAGAATACTGACAGAAAATTTCTCACTATTCCTCTTCTGGGTTTTTTTGAGATCTTTGAGGCAAACACATAAGGTTCTCCCATTCCTACATCTTGTACAGTTTGTTGGTGCATGATAAAATATTTTCTGTAAATCTCCCAGTTTTAAATGTGCTTATAAGCACTTTTACGCTATGATGTTTTTCTTTAGAGTTGTGATATCCTCTGCATTCCTAAATACATAGTTATGGGGGTTGGGCTTGCTGTCTTCTCGATTCCCAACATGTAAACCCCTCACAATCTCAACCATGACATTGCTATGTTTCATAAGAAATATAAACAATCAACTCCATTCCCAGGTGTTATACATGTTATGCTTGTGCATATTTCACAGGCTGGTCTCTTTCAGTAAGATATGAAAGAGTTTCGCAAATTCTGCTTCCCATTTTTATTTCCTTTACAGACCTGGACAATAAGTGGACTTTCACTTCTCTTGCATGGCCCAGGAGAATGAGAATTCCTTGCTTCTTGATCTCCTCTCAGTAAGGTTGGAGAATGACCTGGACCTAGAACCACACACCTTCCCTACTTCCTAGAAACTTTCTTTACATTTTCAGGAATGAAGAATGAACACAGATCTGTCATCTTTATATCCAGTCTATTTTCCTCTCTCTGCCTTCTCTGGGGTATGTTGTCAAATCATATGCTTCCCTCTAGGGACTTGGAAAAAGACTTTCCTAGTTTGAGCTGCAGTCAAAACTTGCAGCGTTCCAAATTTCTGAGGAACACATTGCCTTGGCACTTGCCTTTCTCCAAATTGTCTCCTGGCTTTTAGTTGGGCTACTCAGCATCCTCCTCCCCTTTGCATATATCTGCTGGGAGGTGCAAACTTTGTGGTTGTAAGTCTCCATTTGCAATCTCTGAATTTCTCTCTCTACTCCTACCCACCCTATTTAGCGAAAGCAGACTTTTTACAATCTTAAAACATATTCCTGAGACCTATTTTGAAAATAACAGTAAAGTAAAAAAAGTACCTATCTCTCCAGAATGAGCTAACAAGGTGTCGAGACAGAATCAACAGTGGAATACCTGCTGCTTTTCAGAGTGACAACTTAGGAGTGACAGGATCATCTCTCACATCTCCAAAAGAAGATAAAGGTGGGAAGATCATTCCCAAAGGGAACTGCAGTTTGGTGGTGTTGAGAAGAAAAGGAAGTGTTTGAAAACATTCATTTCATTAGTAGCATAGTGTTTGTGAATGGAGGTATCTGAACACTAATGATTTCTTAACATAGCTATGTTCTTGACCCTTACAATGGGTTAAAAGGAAACCTCTAGAAGCATCTCACTAGAAGTCAAAAGTCACCTAGTACACTTTCCAGAGGTAATTACAGTGCATGATATATTTATAGACCCTTATGTGACATTGGGATTAAAAATGATGAATAAAAAGGAGATGAAGGAAGAAAGAAATATTTTGGTATCACTGAGAGGTGACGGCCATGTATGAGGAAGCACGATGCATTGTCCCACACACTTCTCCCAAATATCGAGGAGCTCATAGAAACACTCTGCTTTCCTGCACCCTTGGGATAAAATATTTTACAGTTTCAAAGTCAAGAAACAATGAAGAAATTTCTTTACAAAATTATAGAATTGCCCCAAGTAAAATTTATTTGGTCTCCATAATTCTTGAGTAACACCAAAATAAATTAATAAAAAGTATATGTAATGCAAAACAAAACTACAAATGCTACCTCTTCCTAGAAATCTTGCTACAGCATAGGTTATCTGATTTTCCTTCCAGACACACTGATTCCACTTTAGGTTGTGCTCTAAAAGATGCAAAAAACTTTCCAGTGAGCCACTCAAAGGCATTTGCTTCATTGATATTATCTTAAAAAACTATTATTAAAAACTATTATTTTAATTACACTATTAGTCAATCTTGTCTTGCAGAAAAGGAACAAATCCCAAATAAGTCCAATTACTTACATACTTGAAGAGGAAGAGGGGCTAAAGAGAAGCAAAAATATGCAGAAGATCTAATTGGTCACTGGATGCATTTATTTGCCTAATAAGGACTTTTATCCTGTAATCTGCCTCAGCTCCAGAACGAAGGACAAAAAGAAGGCCAGAAAATAAAGTTTTCCTTGTGACAAAACATCAGAATTTCTCATACTTACTCCCTTTATTTTATTGGTGTTTGTCTTGTTTCTGTTGTCCTTATCCTCTGGTTTTACCTTGTCTGACAAAAATGAGCAACTTCAGAAAATTAATTAAGGACAGCTGCACTTCCTAAGAAACTGAAGTCCCAGCCTAGGACCTATATACTAAGACTTGCAATCCTTTACCTTGTGCTTCCTAGATGGCAGGAATCATAATAAGCTAATTTCTTCCTCTTTTCCTCACTACCTTCAAGCTGTATTGATATTTCAAGCTTATAAAAATAGAAGCAGCATTGTACTCATTACTCTACTTAATAGCTGAATAAAGTTCTTATACTTCCAGTCAGGCCTGTTGTTCTCTGAGGCAAGGAGCTCCTACTGATTCCATTGATAGTGTAGGAAGGAATTTTTTGTAGAATAAGTTGGAAGACCCATTTGTTTTACAAGGAAAACTTTGCTACTTCTATCATTCCTCAAAGGTCTTACACATACTACGTGTAGAATGATAATGGTCATTATTGCACTGTGGCAGATACAAGACACAGCTGTACAACATAGGTAAGATTTGACACAAACAATGATGACTTCATACTCAACCTTCATCACAGGTCTCACTACAATTACTCCCAGTTTTAATGGATATTAAGTATATTCAAAGTTGATGTGAATACTTCCAAAAGCTCAAGAAAATGAGGAGGGGTCCAGTAGTAGGCTTGTACTGCCAAAAAAATTGTAAGGCTGCACAGATAAACCAGAGCTCTAAACCTAACTATTCTGTCAGCTTTCAGCACATTCGTTATTTAACAGGGCTTTGAAACAAATGTCTAAACAATTAAATAGTTTTGAAACCTTTTCAGCTTCCTTATAGGTTTATCAGCTGCCTATCCGAGGCCCATTATCTATTTTAAGAGCCTAATTTGCTTAGCGTACTCTATGTGTTAGCAGAATGATGTATATTACATTTGTAATTAATTCTGAGCTGGCATAATAATAAGAAAAAGTCTCCCATATAAAAAAGATAATAATTACAAGATCTTAAAGAAGGACATAAAGATCCTTTGCAACTTTTTTTAACTTCTGAACTAAAAATGCAGATACGCTTTTGTCCTATTATTACACTCAAATGACACTGAAAGATTTGTGTTAATAAAAAAGTAAGAGATTACACAGACAGACATAATATCCCACAGCTGTAATTTAAGAATTAACCATTTATTAAACAATACATTCACATTCAGTTCTACATATGTACATAATCAATTTATACAGAGATTTACCTGAAAAGAATAGTCTTCTTTTTTAAAGATAAGTATTTTTTAATTGATGGTACTTTTAAAGGGATGCAAGGTTTTAAATTAAATTACATTAAATGCTTTTGTATTTACTCTACATTAAACCCTATTTTATTTTTTGTCATCTTCCCAGCATGGTCTCATCACGGTTGAAGAGGGCTGCTAATGCTATTTATATTATGCTGCACTGTCCTCTAATTGACCTTGTTTGTGCAACGGAATGGCTGCTTTTCTCAAGCTGCCAGCCCTTTATTGCTGCATTTTGACCATGCACTAGTGGCTCTTTGTGCTGCTGTTGAGTTCAAGAATCAATACTGCATTCCCCACAGCCAATAAAGGAAGCTGACAGCATGAATTAACTGAGTGTAGCCAGTTGCATGGAGGGCCATTGTCTTTAAGGAAAATCCGGACAATTACAAGCCTCCATTGCTTAGTGGAGATTTTAATGCAAAGCGCGAGGTTGCTGTAATTTAATTTTGGCCTGCTGCTCTGACACACTCCCCTTTGCTACTGCTTCATGGAGTCCAAGCTATTAATGGCTGCAGACCAAAACACATAGGGAGACAAAGGCAAATAGTCACAGTCGCACAGTAGCAGCAGTTACTTCTGATTTAACAGTAATACTTCTTTTGCATTTACTGGAATTGATAGGAACTCTATTTTTTTTTTCTTCACAGACTTTTCCCTGTTGAATTCATACATACAAACTAAGCCAAATGAAAGCAAAATATCCCAACAACAGAACCACAAGGTGTCATGTCCTGAAGTGACACCTGGAAAGCTACACATGGGGCAAAACTGGAAATGTATGCATTGACCAGGGCTCTCTCCCCTCTAGTCTTATTGAATCGTCTAATAAGGGATGCTGCTTAGCCACAGCTACTGCAGTCGAGTGTTGCAAAGAAGTATCCACAGAAAAGGCACATTAAGTAAATGTAAAGTTAACAGTAGGACTTCTGCTGCTAAAAGCACAAATGAAATCACTTTTTATTTAAAAAGGAGTAATGGCTTTTATTCAAGATGCTTTGATATTGAAAACTGTAGTTCTTTATGACAGGTAATATTTTTGATTCAAATGGATTCAAGCTCTGTTATTCAAAAGGACAATGTATTATATACGAACCATTTAACTCAAGCTTTTAACTTGTTTTCTCTGTTGACAGTGGTAGGAGAGATTGTCTGAGGGGGTAATCTTTTTAAAGTAATGCCTGTAAAGTTTTATCCACTTAGGACTTCTATAAAAAATCTAAAGCTCTCAATTCCTACTGCCTGCTTACCTGATTTATAAATGCCTCAGGAATTTACCCGAGATAAAGACCTGAGGCTAAGCTTGATTTAAAGACTATTTCTTCTAGACTATGGGTCATGGAAAATAACAAAAGAGGTACCTGGATCCCTTAAGCAGTTTTAACTACAACCAAAAGACATTCTATATATACACTGTAATTCAGGTCTTCATCAATATCCCAGAAAGGAAAAATGAAGTTCAGAGCAAATAAGGCACGTGGCCAAGTGATGGGGTCATTCAGATACGAGCAAAAGTCCTTTTTCTTGAATCGCAGGCAGGCCTGGGAGTTGGTAGCTGTACACCGGACTCTTTTGACCACATGCCTTCTTTGCATAAGACAAGTATAAACTACTTCACAAGAGTGCCATTTACCTCTTCTGYCATCAGCCACCTTAGCCATCTAAGAGTTAGACACCTAGTCTTCCTCTATAGTCAGTGTAAAGTAGGAAGCACTTCAAGAGGATGAATCACCCCATCCCAAAATAGCAGTTAGAGACAGCTGATGAACTGTGATCAAGAGATATCTTTTTTTTTTTCTCCACTGACGGTAGAGGGAGCCTGGGCAATTAACTAAGTTAACTTTTAGAATGCTAAAATGAGGTGAGATAAATCCCAGACGCTTTTTAACACTATACAGTGTATTAAAGGGAATGGAGTAAATAATAGTCAACAGCTTGACTAGGTATTTCTTTATAGTCACTGTCATTTTGTCTGCTGCAAAGGTGTGTGAACAGCACTACACACAAATAGTGTACGGGTGCATAAGAGGAGGTGTTGGGGTTTACACAAAGCATATCCCGTGGCAAAATACAAAACCCCAGGGGACCTATTCTGTCAGTGAAGCCAAGAGATGGGAACTTATGACTACCCTAAAAAGAAGGGAGTAATTCTTTTCATCCTGGAGATGGGAGCCAAGAGCTGGTCTTACGATTTAGTAGATATACATGAATGCTCACAGTAATTTGCCCTGAATCCTCATATTTAAGGGTCTTTTATTAACAGCTCCACAACTCTTCCATGGGATCTACATCTTGCACGGACAGCAAAGATGTGCCATAGCTCTTCCTCTCTGAAACCACACATAAATTTACCTTTCAAGAGATTTTCCTTGATAGACTGCATTTTGCACAAATTCACAGAGCGGAGGCATAAGTAATCCTAAAATTTTTCCTAATGTGAAAAGTTGAAAAATTACCAACTTTGAACACATTTTTTCTACAGTATAAACATCTTATATAACCATCAGAAAGAAGAAAAACTAACTAACAAAAAAAAGAAGGTAAAAACAATTTGGAGTGACCCACAAGTAACCATTATCCATTGTACTGCAAAATGATGAAACTGAAAGTCAATGGATCTATGGAAAAAAGGATCAATAGATATAAGGAATAGTTAAGTACCTCTAACGGAAAGTATCAAGGTGACAATAAATATAATCTAGGCAGACAAGCTGACTCCTGGGGAGGAACACGATTCCGTATGTAACATGGGCTTGACCCTGCTCCAGCCGGTAGTAATTAAAATGATCTGCCTGACATCAGAAGGAGCAGATCTGGACCCTGAATGAGTTTCTAAATACTGCTGTCACCACGGCACCTGAATATTACTGAAGTTGCACACTGAGAACATTTAAGCATGTTGAACTATTAGCCAAGTTCAGCACTAAGGTACCCAAATACATCTCCCCCTGACTACAAGGAGAACTACTTATATGTATTATTGGAGGGCAGAACGTGGCCCCAGCTGYTGAAAAATATCATCAGTCACAAATGATCAAAAGTCTACCTTACTCACAGAAGATTATTTTTCCAGCCTGACTTATTAATAAACTTGAAAATGCGTTTCAGACCTTGTGAAAATGTTGACAGCTAGGAAGTTTGGAATCGTTAGCAAGACCCAGTTTTCAGGTAGAAAACAAGGGTAGAGCATATCTAGCTTTCCTTTGAAAATAATACATTATTAGGATTAAAACCAGCAAATGATACGGAAGTAAGGTAAACCTAATTTGCATTCTTCAGTTCAAAAGAAATGTTGCTTTGATACCACTGTGGTATATTTACAGTACACCCATGTCCTCCTGGGAATAAATATTTATTAAAATTCTACTTCTCTCTTCTTTTTGTTTTACTTCATGCTTTTTCCCCCAGTCAGGTTTTCAGTAGTGAAGCTGTTCCAAGTGCACTGTATATAGAAGAACATTTGCTACTGAGTTACTTGGAATTAGGTAAAACAGCAGTTTTATAAATGTCAGTAGTCACCACTAAATTCTGTACATTTGTAACATGACATAGGCACCTCGCACTTTATCACTAGTGAGCACTGTATCAAAGATTATGTTTGCATGTGTTACAGAATATACAGTAATTCAAACTGTGTTCATTTTTAAATCACAACCAAATTAAAACCTATGTTGTGCAGATGTGTTAATTATCTGTTACTTCTTGAACTCCTTGAAGCTAATATTAGCTAATGAGGCTAAAAAGATATTGTTTCTGTTATTATATTAACCTCTTTACCTATCTTACAAATATTGATTTTGCTCGGATATGCTAGATACAGCACAAATATGAAAAACCAGGTCCCATCTCAGCTGCTGTGCAGTGTCAAAGAATACAAATAATACTTAGTGGAAAGTTGGAAAAGAATATTGGTACGTGATTACCAYGCGCTCGCAAAATTTTTAAATTGTCAAGACTACCAAGAGTCCTTGTCTATCCCTCAAGACTACATCATTTATCTAATTTGTTAGAGTCAATGCAGCTGAGTTTTGTGACACCTGAAGGGAGTWAGGTGGGCTTTTGGTGCATCTGAGGGAAACCCTTCCCTCAATAAGAGACTGCCTGGAAAAAATGTTTTAAAAATTTTTGATTAAGCTTTTAGGTGTCCATCTTCAAAACCCATCAAATGAACTTTCATATTTGAGCTGGTTCTGATAACTGTATTCAAATTATTATTATTATTATTACTATTACTATTATTATTATTATTGGAAATGCTGAGATCTTCTCCCAGTCAAAAGTTAGAGCTCTGTGCCTATCAATATACAGATAAAAGAGTTTTCTTGTTTAATGACTTCTCTGCCTAGGTAGATGGGAAGAACATATTATGTGTATCAAATGGTCAATTTTCTTAAAATAATTTATATGCTGTATAAAAAGGTTACTCCATTTGTTACTGAAATGGATATGCAAGGTAGCCATATGCTGTGAGTAATACTTTTAGAACAGTTTTTAGGAATGGAAGAGAAGAATATCTTGTCACATAAAAACCATGGAGAATTTAGGAAGGGAGAACATGATGAAGTGATTTAGAATTTGGAGAGCATATTAGGGTTAACACCTCTAATGAAAACTGCCACTTGAGTTTTAATAATCAAATGCTTCAATTTTAGGTCTCGTCTGAAAGGCAGATCACATAAAGAATAGTCTGAAACTCTTTAATTGCCTTGTATAACAATACACATTTTTAAGCAAGTGAATGCATTACAGCTTTGACTTTTGTTCTGATCATTTTGTGTTACAAATAGCAGCACACCCATCGTTCTTCTGATCGGTTAACAATTTTAATGTTGGTGCATAGGATATTCAGTCTGCATAATTCCTTTTACTCTTAATAGGAAATGTCTGGTTATGCCTTTATACACTGAGAAGAGAACAGAAGCAGTTGTGTTTGAAAAGGCTGCCTTTTCTTTTGGTACAAAACTATATCAGTGTGAATTGTCATTTTTGTCCTTAGCAAACTACGAAGCAGAAGACATTTGAAAGAAATGTATATCTCAATGATCAGTGTCCACTTCTGGCTTGGTTTATGTTAATAAACTGGCCTGCACACAGCTCTGATTTATACCATGGAGAATTGCTGCAATTGTATTAATATCAGGAAAGTTACTCCAGATTTATATCTGCAAAACTGAATTTGGCCCCATGTAGAGACATACAGCTGGTACTGTGTAGCCTCCCATCAGAGAGTTTTGGAGTCTGTTCCCAATAGCAAGTGAAGAGATAGGCAAGCAGAGGCTGTCCTTTTAAGAAAGTAGCAATTCTAGCAACTTGACACTAATAAAAAAGCTCAAATACCAGTGCTGTTTGTTGACTCATGTGCAGTGGAGAGCCACTAACATTTTCTGGCTGTTTCTCGTGTGCTAAATGAAGATACTGCCACTGACTTCCCTGGGATGCTGTGGGGTTGAATTAATGGTGTTCTAAAGCACCACATGAATCTTATTGCTAACTGGAATTTGTCCATTGCATACATTTGGTATTTTGAATCAACCACAAGTCCCTGGTATCCTTATTACCAATATTAAAGGAAACAAATTTTACAGAGAAGGTACCAGGAAGTAACAGTTTTTGGGAGTCTGCCACAGGCTCTCATTGATTTGTAGAGGTATCGTGTCTTTCCATAGATTTGCAATCTCTTCTTCCTTACGCTGCTTGTATCCATCTAAATAATGATGGAGAGCATATGGCTTTATTTTTAAACTCTGGCACAAATTTCAATCAAGCAGCTCTTAGTTTATAAAYCACAAACCATAGCCAGTTCTAGAAGACTGATGGCACCGGCAAGCCAAGGACTTCTTTGGGAGGCGTGGAGGGGGGCATGGCAACCATGGCCCTAGCTGGATCCTACTAGGAGGAACTTTTCCAAAGACAGTGCCCAAGAACATGTCTTAGTGAGAAAGCAATATTCAAATTACCAGGAGATTTCAAGGGTATTTTGGGGGCCAGAAAATGTCTAAGATCTTTTTGTCTTGTAAGCCAGAAACATAAAGGCTGTTGTGACTTCTACCCCAAATCGCTCCATTCAGACCAGACTATAACTTTGCAGAGATGGAAAAACAGAGCTAAATTTGGGTCAGTGTTTGGCCTACCAGACTGAAGAGAGATCTCCACACTGCAAGACTGTAAAGCTTTACTTATGCTAATCAAAGTACATAAACAATAATGAAATAATACATCAGGAGGAATGTTATAAACCATTCAGCCTCATAAAATATAATGGAAACTTCACTTCTAAATGTTAATAAAGCCTTAATTTCTTTAACAAGTTTTCCGCTGTGAAAGTGAAACCAAATCTTCCATTAAAAGATTAGCTTTCCAGGCAACAGACAAAATCTGTAATCCAAAAAGCTGATATTCACAATGCATGGTGGCTTTTTCCCTTGTCTAGTCTTCCAGAAACTATTTTTATGTTTTAAAGAAGGCTRTTTCCCTTAATGATAGAGACTCTGGTTTGCGTTAGATCATGCAGTATTGATTTTAATTTTTTTTCTCATGACTGTAAGCTAAATTCAGTAATCTTGCCTTTTCGTTAAACACTTGTGGGTATCCCTCTTGAACTAAAACATCCTGTGGTCATTTGGTTTCTGGGGTTTTGAATAATGCATTTTAAGCACAGAATATGTTGGGCTGGGGAATTCTTTTGTGCCACCATTTTGTTACTGCCTTGTGAAAGCAGCAAAAAGGCTATCAATATTTTATTGAATATAAGGACCCGTGTGGTTTTTGTCTGTGAATATGCAAGGCAATGAACCAGAGCCTTGCCTCAGAGAGACTGGTGTGAATGCTGTGAAAACCAATGCAGCACCTCCAAATACAGGCAGTGAAATGGAGAGCAGAAAGCTAGCTCAGACACTATTTTTTCTTGAAGAGTGTGCAGTTTTCAGGCTTGCCTTAACCCCATGCTATCTGCCATGAGCACCTGGGAAAAAAATGAAAGGCAATTTCAAAAGCAAAGCAGGCCTTTCTAAGAACATTGTGAACTGAGTTCCCACRAGCTGCCAAAGTTTCAGAGCAACGGTAAAGTCACAATAGTAAAAGCTATTGGATGGAAACAGCCTAGTGAAAGATACTGACTAAATGTTTTCTGTGCTGCTACTTGGGAAAAAAAAAAGAAAAAAAAAAGTCAATTTTTTTTTGTTTAAGGCAAAAACTAAAAAAAATCAGGTGAGGTTAAATATTGATTTAGAAGCTTCACGCTTGTCATTCAGATGTGAAAATGTGAACCTTCCTTTCTTTAATCAGAGTTTAAGTTAGTAATGCAGGCTGTAATTCTGATTCCATGTGTGCATATTATTGCTTTATATTCAACAACAAAGAACAGATAGGCTGTTTACTGTGCAAATACAATGCATAACAATTCTCTGCCTTGAAAAGCTGATGATTTACAGCTTCAAACCTTATTCATGTGCTTAATTTTATGGACTTGAATAGTCTCACTGGAAAAAGACATACCTGCCTCCGTATTTGATAGATAAGGGCCCAATTTTATGGATAATAAAAAGGTGGTGCTTAAGCAATAAGGGTAGGTGTTAAGAACAGACCAGGGCTCCAACAGAAGAAGTGGCAGACACAGTAGGTGCATATCAAGTGTTTTATAAAACCCTGAACCCATCAAACACATGGGACCAAAAGTCTTAAAAAATCAACACATGCCTATTGCTGCACAGTCTGTGATTTTACATGTTATACCTGAATACCTGGTTGCACATCTGGATCAGAAAGAAGCAAGTGAGGCTTAAAGAGGAAATCATATACCAGGCAGGACTGAAATTATCTTTGACAGAAGAAAAATATGTAACAGCGATGCAGAACTGTAATTGATGCAACATGACCTAATTATTTTAAAGGAAATGCTAGCAGCGTTTTAAAAGCCTGTAGATACACAATTGTTAAAATTTAATGTTGGGTTTTGTATCTATTGGAATTTATGGAAATTTGTGTGAAATTTTCACTCCTGTTTCATCCAGGTCTCCTCTGAAACAAAACTGCGACCTCAGTAGGGTTATTCAACTTAATAAAAATTTTAAATAAAATAAATAAGTAATGCCCAGTCGTAGCTCATTTGCAGGACACCAATCATATATTTGTAACTTTTGGAATAAGATTAAAGAAATACAAGGAAGAAAAAAACAACTCAGGGCCCAGCAGAATTCAACATTTTATTTAAGTTTGTTCTATTCATTCCTTATATGAACACAATACATTTTCTCAGTCTGTAATCCAGAAACTACCCTGCACCTATCCACAGGTGCAACATAATTCAGTAAGATAAACTTTTGAGTGTTCCTTTTAATCTAAAAATAATTGAGTAGAAAATGTCCTGCACATCACTTTTGTTGTGTTCAAAGAACAAGTTGTCCTCCCTCTGAGATGCATTGCTTCCTCAGGCACCTCTCTGCAGAGATGTGCTTGATAGCTTGGCAAGATTCAACTCATCTGATACCAATGAGAAACTTGCACGAAGTGCCAGCTCACTGGGCACTCTCTGACTCTTTGCACGCTCCACACAGACCTGCAGGCCCTCCCTGCTCTCTGTAGGTGTGAATTTTCACTGGCTGCGGTCAAAGAGGCAGCACGTTGGAGGTATCATTTCATCTGCCTTTCCTCTACCTGTAAGCTCCTTTTTGTGACTGTAGTCGGAAAGAAACTTTTGGTCGCTAAAGTTTTCGCTAAAAGTTATGGACAATGGCTAATGAACCAAATCTTGCTCTCATGGAAAAGACCTCTGCAACTAGGTCCCGGATGACTGGAGGCTTGCCAACGTGACGCCCCTCTACAAGAAGGGCCGGAAGGAGGATCCGGGGAACTACAGGCCTGTCAGCCTGACCTCAGTGCCGGGGAAGATCATGGAGCGGTTCATCTTGAGGGCGCTCACAAGGCAGGTGCGGGACAACCGGGGGATCGGACCCAGCCAGCATGGGTTCATGAAGGGCAGGTCCTGCTTGACYAACCTGATCTCCTTCTACGACCGGGTGACCCGCCTAGTGGATGAGGGGAAGGCTGTGGATGTGGTCTACCTGGACTTCAGCAAAGCCTTTGACACCGTCTCCCACAGCATTCTCCTGGAGAAGCTGGCAGCTCATGGCTTGGACGGGTGTACTCTTAGCTGGGTAAAAAACTGGCTGGACGGCCGAGCCCAGAGAGTTGTGGTGAATGGAGTCAAATCCAGTTGGCGGCCGGTCACGAGCRGTGTGCCCCAGGGCTCAGTTTTGGGGCCAGTCTTGTTCAACATCTTTATCAATGATCTGGATGAGGGGATCGAGTGCACCCTCAGTAAGTTCGCAGATGACACCAAGCTGGGCGGGAGTGTTGATCTGCCTGAGGGTAGGAAGGCTCTGCAGAGGGATCTGGACAGGCTGGATCGATGGGCCGAGGCCAATTGCATGAGGTTCAACAAGGCCAAATGCCGGGTCCTGCACTTGGGTCACGACAACCCCAGACAACGCTACAGGCTTGGGGAAGAGTGGCTGGAAAGCTGCCCAGCAGAAAAGGACCTTGGGGTGCTGGTCGACGGCCGGCTGAACATGAGCCGGCAGTGTGCCCAGGTGGCCARGAAGGCCAAYGGCATCCTGGCGTGTATCAGGAATAGTGTGACCAGCAGGAGCAGGGAGGTGATCATGCCCCTGTACTCAGCACTGGTGAGGCCGCACCTCGAATACTGTGTTCAGTTTTGGGCCCCTCACTACAAGAAGGACATTGAGGTGCTGGAGCGTGTCCAGAGACAGGCAACGAGGCTGGTGAAGGGTCTAGAGAACAGGTCTTATGAGGAGCGGCTGAGGGAGCTGGGGTTGTTTAGCCTAGAGAAGAGGAGGCTGAGGGGAGACCTTATCGCTCTCTACAACTACCTGAAAGGAGGCTGTAGAGAGATGGGTGCTGGTCTCTTCTCCCAAGTAACAAGCGATAGGACGAGAGGAAATGGCCTCAAGTTGCGCCAGGGGAAGTTTAGATTGGATATTAGGAAAAATTTCTTCACTGAAAGGGTAGTCAGGCATTGGAACAGGCTGCCCAGAGAGGTGGTGGAGTCACCATCCCTGGAGGTATTCAAAAAACATGTGGATGAGGTGCTTCAGGACATGGTTTAGTGGGCATTTGTACTGGGTTGATGGTTGGACTCGATGATCTTAGAGGTCTTTTCCAACCTTAATGATTCTATGATTCTATGATTCTATGAACTACCTGAATAATTCAGAAGCTGCTCAGGCTGGCATAGCAGTGGGATCTGACGCTGCCTTTCCCCTAGAGCTTTAACGGCTCCTACCCAGCAAACAGAGCCAGGAAAAGAGACTATCAGGGAGGGAAAGAGAGGCCCAGGGCACCACATTATACAGTGCTCCCACTGCAGGGATAGTAGGATGGGATGAGAGTTGGAGGGGAACTATTTCTCATGGGAACAATTTCTGTTGCATGTTGGAGGCTCTGTGTGGAACTGGTGACTGGATTTTATGCTTTGAAGTAGTTTTTTCCTGCCATCCATTACCTCGCAGCCATCTGAAAAGACCATGGTGCTCCATGGTGCTAAGAAGGACACTGTGTTGTCCTTTGCCTCCACTGATGGCACCTGAATGGTCACATCCTCCTCTCAACCTGAAGACAGAATGACCTAGCAGGATGGAAATGGATGTAAGTGACTCCTTGCTCCCTGCTACCCACCAAAGCCAGTGACATACCTTTGCTCTGCAAAGAGAGAGCAGATGATTAGGTGGTAAACAATATTGTGTTTTTCACCTGACCCACATTAATCCAAACTTTTCAACTGGAGCAGATCTTTTGCCAACATTGCAACACTAATGGCGTGAGCTGAATGTTGAAACACATATGTACAGCTTGTCACTGTGCATACCCAATTCTCCTTTGGGGGAGGAAGCAGGGAATGCCATCCAAAGATCAAGGCCATGCCAGCCAATGCCACAAGGTTGTATCTCCTCAGAGATGGGCAACCACTTTCACAGCCTTAAAGACAAGCTTTGTCCCCCCGACTTTAGTGGAAGATGTAAATTTGACCAACTAATGGTAAACAAAATGGAAGGAAAAAAAGGCACATGAAGACACTTCAGCTTAGACCTTATAATGAAATCCCTTGCTAAACTCACCTAGTAGTTGGCATTACTGCTGAAATGTACTGACCTGTCTACTGCCACTCACTATCTGTGACAATACCTTTTCCGTTATTCACCCTTAGGGCTGTATTTAACTAACGGGAGAGAGTTTTAGTGCTCCTGACAATGAGAGACAGATACCCATAGCTGTAGTCAGCCTTGGTGTCCATGAATTCTGGCTCCATCATACAGGTCAGTTAGCATCAACTTAGAGATTTCTGAGCTACAATTTATTTATTGAGGCCAAATGATTTCAGTGGGATCTGCTGCTATTTAACATCTCTCAAATCAGGCAATTTTATTCAGAAGACTAAAAAAAGGGTTCAGTACCTGGGCTTTAGGCACTTAAGTTTTTACACGTTGAAAGTGAAACTGGTGGCAGTAATTTAGGCAGGCATTTTGCCCCTGGCTCCACAGGCTTCTGCTAATCATGCTCAGGTCTGACCTGTATCACTCCACAGTTGTCTCAGTCTTTGGACTTTCTTGAATTAACATTGCCAGATTGGAGCTAATTTCCACTGGCTGTGTGATGAACATGTTTTTCAAAGGGAACCAGATTCAATCCATGGCACACCGAGACAGTGCCTGCAATTTGCWGAATGCCATGCGCCTTGCTGATAGCGGTTAGGGTAAGGAGAGTAATAAGGGTATGACACCTGCACAATGTTGAATCAGTGTCATTATTGCTTTGCCAGTGAATCAGCTAACATGAGGAAACATAGTGGCCCACATTTCCCAAAGTATAGCCTGCCTTTGGTGTTTGCAGCTCTGGTTGAATTGCTGAATTTGGCACTTGACTGCGGGCTGAAATTGGTCCATTCAAACCTGTGGTGCACAGGCTTGCACTCATGATTAATTCTGCAGGCAAATATATACAACTTGCTGAACTTCACTCTGAAAATCCATGTGRGGAGGATGCAGAATACAAACCACAAGCTCCAAACTGTTGGCCCGGCTTCACTCCCAATGTTTTCCTGATCTTTACTTTTGTGGTAAAACTGTATTGCAGGTAAGCCTCTGTCTTTTTTATTGTTGCTGTTACTATGTGAAAACAACATAGATAAATCATTTTTGTAGGTTTTAACTGACCTTAAGGTTCATTCATCCTTTTGAAAATGATTATACACACTCATGCACACACACACACATGCCAACTAGTTTAAAAATCTTTCCAAATAAAATCTGGAGAGATGGTACTTTCCTCTTTAAACGTTTAGAAACAGGCTCATTTTTCTTCCCAATTATAGCAACTACACAAAGGAGCAATAAGTCTCAGAAGATTTGTCACAAATCCTCCAAGTCTGTGACACCAGTTTCAAAGAAAACCACTGGTTCCCTTCAAAGCAGTAGTCTGCAGCTGCCTGATAAAAGGCCACAACCCAGTACAGGGTAATCATTAGGCAGACATTATTATTATTTTGCTAATTAGTCAAAAATCATTGGATTTCCTGTGGCTTCTTCCTGCTGAGCAATCATTTGATCTTGCTTATGTTGACAAACATGCAAGTCACCAATTGTGCCTCATTTATCATTTGACAAGGACAATGTTTGCTTCTTCTTGTGTGAAGAAGAGAAGACTAACAACAAGCAAGCAGGCAAGAAGATTCAGAATATAACTGTCCTTCCTTTTCGCTTCAGCTGATACAGTGACAAACCCCACCAAATGAACAGGATCTGCAGTGAGCTATAAAGCCGCTGTTAGATGCTGGGGGGAGTGTTAATGCAGAATTCCTACAATAAGCCTCATGTAAAACAGACCGGAAATATTCCTGCTTCAACTGAAATGTGGAGAACTCCATGTTCCCAAAAAGGACCCCACAGCATTCCCCCTGCAATGCTGTTGAACTGTCAACATGTGGCTAAATTTAACTGGAAGCACTCAGGGGAAAAAGAAAATAATTTTGTTTTGTAAAATGTAGAGTAAGTTAAATTTGTACAATTCAAATCCCCAAATTTAGTTTGAAAGGCATATCAAAACTCAGCTCCCTACATAAGGAGCATTCTTTCAAAGAATGTACAGGAAAATCTGGCACAAAGGTGTGTATATGTATATGTTTATTTATAGTTATTGCTAGTGATGGATATGAAATTGTTTTGGTCTAGATATTTCTCTTTCAGTAAGCTGGTCTTTATGCTGCTCAGACACTGTTAAAAAAACCACCATGTACTCTGCAAAGCAAACTGTTATATCAGTTCCTGAGTATAACACCAAGCACTGTATTGTTTCTAAAGGAGTTGCAGTACGTTTTTCAAAATTCCTTCTTGATTGTTGCATACTGCAGCTCTTTCACCTGGCATTTTAGCATATCACAGCATTATTTTTCTTAATTCATTTTATGAATTAGTATTACCATCCCCCCAGGACAGAAATAAGTAATGGAATGTTGATGCAGAAAGAAAAGAATAATAATAAACATGGGAATAAGAAAACGTATTTTAAAAGATTTAAAATAGTTAATTTTCTGTATCCATCATTTGGAGAAAGACAGACAGATTTACTAAGATTCCATATATGACTTTAAATAGGTAAGACAAGCTGCTGAATTTATATGACATTGACATCTATGTCATCAAGAAAGCCTGGATGTCAATCTTTAATGTCTTTATATTGAAGGGGTTTCATTAGCTAAGAAAAATAAGTGAAAACATGAACAAGCAGGGATGCATGTGAAAAATAATGCATTCTACCACTTTCATGGAAAAGTGCAAATCTCTCATAATTAAGGCTTGTGCAAAAAACAGATTTAAGTTTAAGCACATTCACTATTTACTTAAACATATATTTTTCTAGGGAGATAATAGTGATTGCTTGACGCTTTTGTTTACATGCAGTTTCATTTAGCTTTCAAAAATACAGTTTGTGTGCTGAATGATCTCAGCTACTTTGTGAAATTACTGATGTGTTCTTTTTATTGCGGCTTAAATATCCTACAGTAACAATCCTACCACCTCTTTGCAGCTTGCTGTACTTCTGCTAAGAATTTAGAAACAGATGTGCCAGTTTTAAATTTAAAGAGACTGTATTTTTTCCTCTGCTTTAATAAATCAATCTCGCATGACAATGTTGGCACTCCTTTAAATGGGTCAGGCCAGAGTATGTCCTTGGTTCACCTCAGATGGCCCGATTGCTGGTCACCAATAACTTGATTAGCTGTGCCACAAGAAATTATTTGGTTCAATAGATGTAAACATGACGAGCCACATCCAAAACACATCAAAGTCAAGAGGACTCTGCCTGCCCTCTGACTTCCCCGGGAGCCAGAGCAGCCTGCTGGGGGACTGTGCCCCCAGCTCAGGACACCCAGTCCCCGCTGCCTTCAGCAGATGATTTATGTCAGATGAAAGGGAGCTGGGGCTGAAATTTTGAAAGAGCTGTGRCTACTCTCTGATTTTAAGCACAAATACACAAGTCATTGCCAAACAGAATATTTAGGGCTGCGACTAGACAAACTGCAGAGAAATTATAGCCCACTGAGCTCTTGCCCACTGACCAACCTGCACTGCCAGGATTTCCTTTTTGACTGTTTGAGGTGATGAATGCTTGTTGATTTTAAGGAATTTGGCATTTGCAAGGGCATTCCTAACAGTGCTCAGCCGTTCAGTTCAGGAATGTAAAGATTTTTTTCCTTCAAAATGCATTTCATTAAAGAACGCTTTAAACAAAAAAGTGAGGAAGGCTTGTTCAGCAGCTCTGGTGTTTTCCCTTCTCAGGCAAGGCCTGGCTTGYAGAAGTGATGACAGTTGATTTCCCAGCTTCTCCACTGAGCATGCGTGAGAAAGCAGAGCTGAATGAAACATGCAGACATTATACAGGGTTGTTTATTGGCAAGCTGGCTTGGTTTATTCTGTCCATCCTTCACACCTTATGCACATTTACTCCTTGTACAGTGGGCTTTATTGGCACTGCTTGATAAAGCACTTAAGGTCTTTGCTGGTACAGCTGCTCACAGAAACTTCATTTCAGCACTGTGTGGGGGAGTATGTAGGTTCTCTTAAATTTTAAATTTGCTCAGGCAAGTTTTTGGGCTGGAATGGTTTCCAATGCTCAGCCAGGGCAAAGAAAGAGTATTGTGAGATGAAGTTGAACACTAATAGTTAAGCAATGCACAGCAGACATCAAGTGTTCACCATGACATCAGAGACCGAAAAGTTCAGAATTACTTCAGTCTAATAAATTTATGCAAAAGGTTAGTTTAAGGAAATAGCAGTCTGCTTGTAAACACTTTGCTATCTAATTCTTGGAATAAATTATTCATTTCAGATTATTAGTCTAGATGAGAGCAGAGGTAGAGATTGTTTGTTTGTTTCAAGAAAAAGAAAGAAAAAAGAAAAAGAAAAACAAGAAAAAAATGTTAAAGAAAAAAGCACATAAATAAGAAGAAAATATAAATAGCTTTTCTGACCCTAACAAAATGAAAGGCTTATAGGCTGTGTCTTACCATGAGATTATTAATTTTTATTTTCCTCCTGGTAATGMCACAATTTCATTGCTACAAAGACACTTAAACTAAAGTGATGACAAAATGCTTCTATGTAAGGACTCAGGTTTGGGAAAATGTACATGAATGTCCCCCTGTTCTTCTTGGATTTTTATATATTTTGCTTTGTTGTAAAATTCTGCATTTCTCACTTTTGTTTGTGATCTAGAATGTTAGTGACTTTTTAAAGATTTGTTATATTTTCATACACAGAGACTTTGGGAGRAGTAGCTCAGAATGTGGAGAACAGTGGAACACCAAGTTCCTAAAACAACATAATTATGCATCTTAAATATGACTGAGTTTAAGAACGCCAGAAGGACATGAAAGGTCTGTTTCTATCTTGCCTGACAAAGAATAAAATTAATAGCTTGGATGAATGCAGTATAGCCACAGAGGACAATCAGATTAAATCTATAATAGGCTAAAATTCAGTGAGGTTAATAAAGGGGTCACAGTGGTTTGAAGGAAAGGAGAAATAACTTGAATTCCTTTTTTGGAAAAAAAAGTCTATAATGACCTTTTTTTAAAAAGATATATGTTTACTCTCGTATTACTCTATCATTTGATACTACTATAGCTGTTACATTGTCCTTCCTTATATTACAATGACATACATTACAAGAATGTCATTGCAAACAAAAGGAAATTACTTTGTCTATTTGTCCTTATCTGCAAGAACAGTTTAAATACAAATACAGGAATTAAGGTACTGGCAGGTGGGAATACCACAGCACATGGTATTTACCGTAGGTGGATCTTTATTCTCCACGTACCATTTGTTTCACACCCAGTATCAAGGCAGGGAATACCTGGGAGGTCTGAGAGCTTTGAGTGCCACATTTGGTTCCTGAAGCAGGACACAGCTGCTGTTGGAGCTCTTGACAGCCAGTCAAACCTCTGCAACCGATTTCAATGTCAAAACTGCACCTATCAGCACCCCCAGARAAATCCCAGCCCTGCACCCCAAGGGAGTTTTGTGAAAGGCTTATCCCCGACCTGTATCGCAGGGGCACAGCCAYGGGTACCTCAGCTTGTGTGCACCTTCCTCATCCCCATGGCCCTGCCTGTACATCCTGGCACGTCTGACCCCGGTTCCCCTCACCGGGCCTGATCCTGACCCCCACCCATGGGCCGACATCCCGTCCCAGCCTTGGCCCATCCCCAGGGAGGTGCCTGATGCCCGGGGCTGGGGCTGCCCCGGTGCCCCCTGACTGCCCTGCTCCTGGCTSGGGTGGGATGGGACGGGCTGCCAGGGCCTGGCCTGCCGCCCCGGGGGGCCCCGCCGCTCCCCGGGGAGCCGTCAGTGCTCCCAGTGCCCTGACACACTTAGATTGCAGTAAAAATAAAGCCAGGGTGTGCAAATGTCAGCTGAAGACAGGCTGTGCATGAAGTGGTAACCCGTACGCCGCCAATGCTGTTGGGGCAGGCGGATCTGCGAGAGCCTATAATGTGAAATGTAGCTGGGTACAGGCTGCTCCTCTGATCAGGCTGAGGCTAACTGTCCTCCCTCTCTGCCTCGGAGGCAGCTGGTGAAGAGAAGCCTTCTCGGTGGATGGCCTCCATTTCCCGGGCTCCCGCACTGTGGCACCCTGCCTGTCCACCTCTGCCGTCAAACCACGCGTGGGCGAGGCAGAGCCGGCCCTGAACCCGGGCGAGGCAGAGCGGGCCCTGAACCCGGGCAACGAGAGCGGGCGACCGCCGGGCTCCTTCCTCTCCCCAGCAGTACCTGAGCCGCCCCAGCCGGGACACAGCATGCACCCGTGATACGTGGTTCAGGCAGCGGATGGGCGTAAATCCCGATGGATGGGTCGTGCTTGTGCAATCACACCTTGGAAGAACACCTGCAGTAAGACGGCATAGTAAAATCCCAATGCTGACTGTTAGCTTTTTGTCTCTATTTAAATGAGACACCGTGCTCATACTATGAAATGAATTTATACAGGAAAAAAGTGGTTGTCAGAGACAAGAATTTACCACCTTGTAGAAGTCCATGAGCTGGATGAAATACAACTTATGTCCCTTTCTCTAGTGCTTTYTCCTCTGATTTTTCACCAGAAGCCCAGGACTGGAGAGCTTAACAGAAACGTGAGACATTACACATTACACACCGGTTGGAAAGGACCAAAGGGTTCAGCAACGGGCACACAGTGTACACAAATGTACATTTATTTATGTCTTGCATAGAAGCGGGGTATTGTTAATTAAACAGAAGATAAGTTGCTAAAAATTTTATTCACAGCTTGTTTGTTTTTAACGTCTCAAAGGGGAGCCAGTGGTAGATGTGCTCTTTAAACTGTGCAGCTGAACTTTGTACTGCTCTTAAGGCAGCAGTGCTTCAGTGAAACAGCTGTGTGCCTGAAACATCTCCAGAGCAAGTGAGCTGCCATCACTGGCCCAACTGATCACTGCAGTCACTTCATGTTGGATAAAGGATTGGTGTTGAGGCATATAGATGAGGTGATTATCATTGTTTTTTTTCTGGCATACCCTCTTTAATAATTCAAAACCAAAAGTTTGAAAATGATCCTGTTTCTGTGTTAACAGTGTTATCCAGCCAGTCAATACTCTGCATTTATTAAATCACTTCCTAGATTTCAGAAGTAACTGCAGCTGCCTTAATTTTGGTATGAAGTGTCTGCACCAAAACTGGATCAGCTACAGACAGCAAGAACATGTCTTGTCAGTGTGAAGAGAACAGTCATTTCCTCATAAACTTGGATTTACCCTATAATGACCTGGGGGAAGCCAAGATAATAAGTGATAAATGTGGCTTAGTTCAATGGGATTATAAACAGAGAGATGAGCAAAGAATCTATGGCAATTTGACTGGCACTAGAAACAGGATTTCTTAGTTCCATACTTGCATGTGGTTTGACCTTTAGCCATCTATTTTCAGTAGACAAAGGGGAATAAGAACAAATCTGGCTCTGCGTACACAAGGCAATATACAAAATATCTGAACAATATGAAAATGAAAGCAGATGCTTCTTGCTCTTGATATTTTTCTAGTCTTTCACCAATGTCAGTGAAGAGCCATCTGGGACCCAGGTAAGTCATGCCCTTGGGTTTTTGTTTATATGTTTTCCTGGTTTGCATTTGGCCTTCTATTTTTACAAATAAAGGAATGGTAACGTCTGTGGAAGGAGATCCTATAGGAACAAAGAACTAGGAGATCCTATAGGAACAAAGAACAAAGAACCTCATGGGTCATAGTCCAATTTACTTTACTAGCACATCAACTATCATGCAAGAGATTTGGAAGGGGTCATGGAGTGGCTGGTGTTCTCACCACAGAACAGCTCTAAGCCATTTACTTTTGATCTGTAGAAATAGATGAGAACTACGCATATAATATGCAAAAGACACTGAGAATTTTGTCAGTGTCCCAAATCCCTGCAATAATAAAGGATGTTGTTGGATAAAGTTCTCAGAAATTCTAGGGGCTGAATCCTCACTCATTTTATAATGTGAATAAAACACACCACAGTGGTCTCTATAAACCTAAATAAGGATAAAGTAATCCCTCTTAAATCAATCACCAGATTTGGCTCAAAATGATCACGATGTACCACTACGCCTCCTAACAGAATTTAGCATCACTAAAAGCACCACTGCAACCTGCTATACCCTGAATCCAACTCTGGCCAACATTGAATGCATCAGAAAATGATGGAGAAACCCAGAAGCTTAATTATGCATTTGCGTAGAACAGTCCCTTCCTGGGTCCCACACACATTCAGTGGAAGTCCTGAAGTTTGAGATCACTACAACCCAAGTATAGTGAAAGTGAGCTTGTCACCTTTCACCTTTGATAGTTCAAAATATTGGAAAGCCAATGATTCATACCAAAAACTTTATTTGCTGTTGTCAAGAATTCACCTGCGTGGCTATATAATTTATTTCATAAATTTTCCAAAATATATCTTAAAATAATTTACATTTCTTGCCTGGGGTATGCTATTTGGAAGACCACTAGAATCTTTTTTTCCCTCCTAATCTAAATTTATTAATGATAAATGAGTGTTCAGTCATAGCTTTGAATCACGCTTTTTCAACTGGATGAGACTATAAATTAGGCTTGTTAAAGAGAAAATCTACACTGGAAAACTATGAGTCTATTGTTAAAAGCAGACAGACAGGTTTTCCAAGTGTACCAAGAGAATTACACAACTGTTTTCTACAGACAAGGTGTGGGATTTGAGTACTTTCTTTATGCTCTGAAAACTCTGAAAATTTTCTACATCCCTCTAAGGATGCACTTTCTCTTCACCACCTCTCTGAGGAATCTCATATACATAGAGAAGGGGAGAGATAAGGAAAAATCCACAGAAGTTTCCACAAGGGGAAATGCTTTGGGAAAGAGGCGCAGTTACCTGTCACCATCTTCTGGTTCTGTTTTTGAATTCTGAAAGAACTTGCTCTACTCTTTACTCTTTCTATGTCATGTAAATAGGTCATGAGCCTCTTGTGCCTGACCTTGGCAAAAGCTGCAGAGGGAGGTCAAGTAGTCTGAGCTTTGAGATTTGGCCCTGACTCATTAACTTGAAGGAGGTCATCTGGGTGTCAGTTGGGCTGCCTCTGTGCTTAAAACTGGTCCAGAGTCCAATTCCTAATGGACCAAGATATCTTATCCTGATGATTTTGGTTGTCTCCAGTTTCTCACTGGATTAAACTTGTATGACCACAAGACCACACACTAACAATGCTTCTAAGGACGTGCCAGAAGCACAGAAGGAGACAGGCGTATCTGTACAAGGTGATTCACATGGAGGTCATGACCACACCGGGGCAATTAGAAAGTGGTAGCCACTTACATGATCTCTTACTGCAAGCTGGTTTGTGAGCTATTGGTACCATCTCACCTGGTCGTCCTACCGGGAGTTTCTGAGGAGCTGATTTGCAAAATGGGTCTTTCTACAGGGCATTCACCTACACCACATGTCAGCTCAGAGGCTGACCCAGCTGAAAGGACCTTTACTGTGACACAGCCCCAAATGTCCTATGACAATTGCCTTAAAATAAGAAACTGGGTCATTCCTGCAGTCATATTCATATGAGCAATTGTTATGCACTGAGGTAGTGCCGTTACAGGAATGGACTATATTCACGAGTAAGTGTTTGAAACTCTCTCCCCAGGAGAGTAGGTGCATCACTTCAGCTTCTCTCTTCTTCTCCCAGGGCCTCTGTTTGGTGTAACACGCATATATACTGAACTGTAAAGCCCACCTTTCATCTGGTCTATTCAGTTTTCCAATTGACTTAAAAGAAAGGTCTTGTTAAAGACACTGTGAGAGGTTTGAACTCTGTCAGGAATGCTCCCTGTGAGTTCAATTTATATTACTTTGCCCACTAGGCTCATTACAAACAGCAAGTTGAAACCTACAGCTTTCTGAATTCACCTGAGAAGCTAAGATTGGAGCATAAGAAAGAAGGGCAGTGCTGTTCTCTTGATAGGCCCAGGTACAGCTCCGATAATGTCCTCAGGAGCTATTGTATCTATAGATAGAAGGCAGAATTTTCAAATGTAGTGCCTAAAATTCAGGTGCCTGTATCTCTGCCAACTTGAAATACTACATTAAACATAGCTTTATGTGTCATGTATCTAAATTTAGACACCCTAGTTTTAAAGACAAACTTATAAGGAGGACAATACATATCTAAGAGAAGACAAAAATGTTCACTTAGAGTACTTTTGACTTCTTAAAAATACTTTTTGAAGCATTATGAAAAGCGATGGAAGTATTCTTCCTACCTGCATGTGAATAAGAATATGATAAGAATAGCATAATCAGAATTTAAGGGGGTGATCTTTATTTCCTTCTTAGGCCAATTTAGCAAAAGTAGCTTCTTGATTTATGTAATATCACAAATAGCACTTCCTGGGCTGTTCACGTTAGAGAACAGGATAACCAGCAAATGGCTTCAATTACAGTCCTCACAAAATAAAACAGCATGCAGGCGGTAGTTTAAGATTCATCACAGCTTTGCACGTTATGTATTCACTCTCACCTGCACAAAGAAGATGGAAACTGCTATCAAATCAGAACAGTGGTACTTTCCACTTTTTTTGTATGGCTGAAAATTCCTCAAAAATACTCAGTTAAATAGTGATAATTAGGCTCCATTTTTTTAATTCAACATAACCAGTGCTGTTACATCACTTCAGCATAACTGGTCAACTGGTTTTGAATCAATGCAGTCACTGCTTAAAAAATGCAAATTAGAAAGCAATCCCATCATGTGGAGCCAATTCAGAGTATTTTGATTATTATAAGCAGAGTAGATGATAGAAATGTTAAGAAGTGTGAGATTTATCAGGGAACAAAATCAAATCAAACAAATCAAATACAGGTCCATCCCTCCATCTGTGGGTGTGTGTCTGRAAAGGAGGGTTGAAAACCCTATTTTTGATATTTCTGTCTCATAAAAGGAAAACATGAGCCAAATACTGATTTCATCCATATTCTCACATCTTTACTGACTTGATCAAACTCTTCTGCAAAGTTTGCCAACAAAAAGCTGACATGCAAGACAAAACTTTAAGAAAATCAATGCCAAATAATTTCCATAGCCATAAGAAAGAATAAACTTGCCCAGTGCATTATATTCCACCAGCACTGTGGAGAGTTGTAAACCTAAAAGCCAGGGGAACTAAACAGGTCTTATTGTGCATAATATACTTTATATACCATCACGCAGCACAAATAATTTCTTCACTGCAGTTCAATAGCTAGTCATTCCTTCTCTTCTAYATTCAATTCTGCACCAGAACCATGACTTAAATGCTATGCTGCTGTCAGTTAGTTGGCTATCCTTTCCTGGGCTGCCAAAGGGGATGCTTACAAATGAAGCTATTGTCCCAGTAAGCAAGCATCTCTTGGTGGGACAGTATATGATACATTTTTAAGGACATGGCTGCAGCATAAAGCATGCTGTATTTTACATCAGACGTTGTCACACACAGATGTGTTTCTTTTTCATCACTTTTAAGATGAAAGTGTTGTTGGAAGACTAAAAAGTGGACACTATGTCAGAATGATAGGAGATCCAAGGTGTACCTCGCAGTGTAACACTGTAGGTTTATGGATAATATCAGCATAAATTGCAAGGGATACAGATAACCTAATTTAATTAAAGCAAGTCTAAAGGTATCCTGAATATTGATGGAGTTTATTTATTTGAGTGTACTTGTCCTAAAAACCTGGATTTCTTTTAATTCTATTTCAGGGAAGTTTTAAAAATTCCTCATCCACAGCTAAAAGTCTTCCAATATTTGAGGACAAGCAAAAAGCTATGGCTTGACATGTGTGCATGGTTTAATTGGTATTTCAGGTACAAGTTCAACACATATGCTAACTTATTCTCAAAGAAAAATATTGAAATCTCCACAAAGGATAAAAATTCACTTGAAAGTCCATATTTCTTTCAAAGAATGTTGATTCCAAAAATGTAAGCAAGGCCCAAGCACCCTGTCCCTATCTCCTTGGGATCCACAGAATCACCAAGAGTGGTCTAGGTTCCATGAGTAACAACCCCTCCTCATAGTCTTAAAAGCGATTTTACTGAAAGACACCAACAAAAAACCTATTGTCAAGGTCTTTTTAAACTGGGAAATAAGGGCTGATCAATCTACTCAAGTAAAACGGATCATTGTATACAAACACAGAGGATAGCCAATGTCTTACATTCAGCCAGTGCTGGAAGAAGCATATCATACCACAGATTACGCTGCAAGAGTCCGATGGTATCAGAGACAATTCATTTGCTGTAAGTCAGTGGATATAGCACTTTTTCCCCCTTTGGGTTAGACATAAGGCAGTCTCTTACACTGATACTATGAGAATATTTACTAAATTTTATTTTCTTGTAGAATGTTTTTCTGAATCATGAGGCACACCTATGGCAACTTTCAAACCACGCCTTTAAATCCAATACATTTTCTTCTTAGGCCAGCTATTATTGCAGGCATATAGTAATGATGTTGTGATTCTTGTCTTATTGTTTTATAAAACTAGATTAAAATATTTTTGCTAGTAAAATGCTCCTTTTTTCCTTCAGAATCTAACCTTGGCCCTTGCAGATAGACTGCTCACATCAGATAGTCTGAYGTTTATTTTCTCATCTAGAAGCACATGACATGACATGTAGAGGTTGCACCCACTAGAGGTGATGAATAACCATGAGTGGATTATGCTACACAGCACATAACTCTTACCGGAAAGAGGTTGATGCCTAAAACTGAGTGCTGGTGGCCCAAACTGCTGCTGAAAGGCACAGAGGGAAAGGGGAAAACTCTGTTGTGTAGGAAAGGAGTCATCAGCACACAACAGATACCAGGTCAAGTCTCCAGGAGACTTAGTACCAGACTGTAGGCAGGGAACAACCTAAAACATACACACGTTAATTTCCTTATGTTCCCCAAGGCATATACGTAAGCATAGTGTTATATGGAGGAGCAGAAAATTGAGAGCTTGCGATTTGTTACTGGAGGCAGAAGCAGCATTAGGAATACCACCATGTGCAGTGACGCTAGCCATGACACCATCTGGAAACTTCTAGAAATACTTCTTATAGTTTAATTTCTGTTCAACTTTCAGGTTGACTTTGTGGCTCAGTCTTTTCTGACTAATGATTTCTTGTGGTCCTCTCTGCCAACTAAATGGAAAGACTACCTGAGATCTGTGAAGGCACTGATTTCTTTCTTGACTACTTTCCTATTGCTTTCTGGTGCTGAAAACCATACTGATAATAATCTCTGTCTTCTCTATTTCCATACTCTCTGTCTGGCAAAAATTTCTTAACAATGTGTTCAGTTAAGATTACGGAAGCAAAGATATTCTCTGCAGCAACAAGAGGAGAAATTATTTTGTGATTATCCTCTACATATTTGCGACCCTTTGATTAAATCAGTAGATGTATCTGAATTCTCATGAGAAAATCAAAGAATTTAATAATGCAGCTACATGAGGGTTATAAAAGCCAAAATATTCCTTCAATAGGTGTTGAAATAAGTTTCATCAGTTTTTCCAGTTACTTCCCAAACTACTTAGCTGTGTTCCCCACAAATAACATTCAGCAAGTATCCACAGACACACCACAAGTTTATAAAGACCTGGCTTATTCATGCTAATGGTCCAGGTCAATTGTGATAGAGACATACGTCCATTTGGTTAAGTATGAAATAAGACAAGAAAGGAAGAAATTTTTGAATAAACAMCCTGTCTTTAATAATGAGTTTTCAGCATCAAATAGCAGCATATGAACACTCTTACTGACATTTTAGTTCAACAACTCAAATACGACAGACCAAAGACATAATTTATTAACAGTTGGCAGTCTGGCACTGACTGGGGTCCAACTTTTACTGCAGTGTGCTCTGATTTTTTTCTTTATTCTTTCAGTTTATTTTGACTTCTTAGAAGAGCTTTGTCATTTGATAGTACACTACTCCGATTCCAGACTTAATCCTGATTGCATATTAAATAAACTGCATACACAATTCAAAAATATTTTAAAAATATTACTGTAACAAAAATATAAGTAACAAGAAAACAATAGGTAGAAATAAGTAATCTTAGCAAAGCTTAACTCTTGTGCCTTAGCTTCCTTTCTCTTACAAGAAAACAATAGGTAGAAATAAGTAATCTTAGCAAAGCTTTAGCTTTGTGCCTTAGCTTCCTTTCTCTTACAAGGATCAGTTTTTTTGTCAGACTTTCCATTGCGTCCAGCTAGATTCAATTTTGTACTTGCACTTGAATTATTTGGGTATGTTTCTCCTCAAATGTTTCAAGATGTTTCACCTTGATTTTGTGGCAACCTATAGGTCTTTCACAAATAACTGATAGTGGGATGTTACTATTCTTTTTTTTCCTACTGAAATTAAAGTTTAAACAATATCTCAAACAGAATAGTAGGATTATAAAGTTAAATGAGAATAGAGATGAGAATCCTGAATTAGATAGGGATTGAGACCATTTATTAACTCACTTTCCTAGGCAAGCAGAAAAGATCAGGCAAACAATCTCTCATGGGSGTTCAGAGCCTGGACAGGCTTTACCATGATATCTCAACATCTCCCCATGGGTGTGGAAGACCTAGGGGACTTCAGAGTTTCTAAAGATTCTCCTTCAGACTAAAAAACCACCTTTTTCTTTCATTAGGAATCAAAGGGGAAGGAGTAAAGATAAAGCACAAAACTAAGCAGCAAAAGGAGATACAGGACACAAAAAGGATAATGTYTCTTTCCTTCAGAAGCCATATTTTTTGAACATTAGAGGGTGTTGGAAATTAGGCTCCTAAGTCCTGAATTTGTCTTGTCACAAATTTACTGGCCAAGCAGTTCTCAGAGATCCTAGCAGTGTCATGGGTTCTTATACTTAAGCAGTAAGGAATAATAAAGCCAAGTGCAGATGAGATAAACATGAGTCATAAATTCTGGATTTGCCACTGTGGTGGCATATTGCTTTTATGACTGAGATCCAGGTTACTTTAAGCCAGGTTGCTTCAATTTATTTTGCAGAAGAAAGACTGTGAAAAAAGACTGTGAAAGACTATTTTTCTATACTGATAAATGAAATGGCTTTGAATCAACAAGTTTAGGATACTTTGATTTGATTTCTTTTCATTTTACAAGGAGGGAGTAAAGAACATCACCATTGATATGGAGTGAAGTGGATCAATACAAAAGAGTAGGCCAGGTCCATTAAATGCTTGAGGTTCAAATATCTATGCTTGAAATATCAAGGAGAACCACAAGAGTGAATGATACAGTGAACGTATCAATTAAAATGTTTTGGTTTTATCAAGTGGTGGCAAGACATCAGTACTCTTTTCATTCTTTCACTACGCATGCTTGATTTGTGTTATCTTTTTTACTGGGTGTACCTTGTATTTGTTTTTTGATGAGAGATCTTAAGAAACACTCAGGAAAACATGTCTCCGTACTCCAGAGAATGCAGGCTCAATACACTACAAAGGCCCCCTCACAAGTCTGTTAACCAAGAAAACTTTTTGACTGGGGGGAGTAAAATGCTTGAGTAAAACTACCCCAAACCTTTGTATAATGGCCCAACCTGTGCACACTAAAACTATGTTACCTACTGATGTACAGAGAAACTAGGGGACACCTGGACTAGTCAGTCTTGCTAAAGCCCATTGGTCTTGGTCATCAACCCTTTCTTTCAATGAAAAGCTCCAGGTCATCAAAAATCCTCCTTAGTGACCTACTGCATGGTGTAGTGTATTCCCTCTGAGGGAATTATTGCTGTCTTTCTGCAGTTCATTTCCGATCTTGGGAAGCTTCAACAGTTATCTGCTTTAATGCAATATATTTTCCCCATCCTCCATGAAAATACGATGTTCACAAATATACTTGAATAGCAATTCATTGAATGTTACATCACTATGAATATACCAGATTTAGAAAGTCATTATAGAGGGACTTCCCAGTGTGGTGATACAGTACAGTGTTAGTGATACAAGTAAAAAAGTTTCTATTTCAGGACTCAACAAAATCAGACATCAGCTCAGTGAAGTCACACTCTGCCTAACTCAGGCAATATCAAGGATGTGCATATGTCCAAGTCTCCRTGCTCACCTGTCCATTCATTTTTCTGTATGTACACAGTGCATCTACATCAACAGTGGTTGTACACCCTCAGGAAGTAAGCGCCCCTAAATTTTGAACAAATCACGAGACTGCGGTCAAAATTCCTGTCTATGAGCTAAAAAGCAGATCTCTGTTGTTAGTGGAACAAGCACAGGCTATGCATTAGAAATCTGCACTGCAGATAAAGGATCTGCAGTATAGATGGAAGAAGAAATGCTGTCCTCATTAGTTCTAGATATAATTTATTTAAAAACATAAACACAGTACATACTTTCACCTGATAGAGGCTTTGGAACTGAGATTTCAGTCTGATGAGTACACAGCTGTAAAGATACGTACTAGTAAATATGGTTTTCAGCTAAGACTTTTATCATCATTGCCTTTTAATGACACACCACATAAAAAAAATATTGGATTTTAGATTTATCTCAAGTTCCATGTCAATATTGCAAATGAAGCCTGGTTTGAATACACTGGAAACATTTACTTCTAACAGAACAGAGGGATTCAATGGTACATACATGTGTGTATACACAGAGAAATATATGCATGTGTGTGCATACACACACACAAACATTTTGGAAATTCTACTCATATGCAAAGATTTTTAAAGTGTTTCTCTTTGATACACTGTCTTTTGACAAGCCAGTGTGTACTTCCATATTTTCACATTACAAATGCACTGCCATAAAGTACAGAGATCATACACCTATCAGAGATGTTAAAAGGTGGAAAAGATCTCAGCCATCCAGTCCATCTGCTAGATGATACAAGATTATTGCCTGTGTCACATTTTCTCTTGTTTCTCTAAGTCTAGCCAAATATCCTTCCACTAAATGCTACAAGTTATTACACTCTCTAATGTGCGTCACTCAAGTTTTTCCATTACAGCCAGAATTTTCCCTTTCTTTAAGTCATCCTCATCTCCCACTTTATTCCTTTGTTCTACTCAGTCTCCTCCTGTCTTTATTGACAGAGAGGCTGTGTCCTTTTTTTCTTTTTTTTTTWCCCCCCCTTATCCCTACACCAGCTCCCCTTTCTCTATGGCATCATTCATGACTTTCTTGGATTCACTTTCAAATCTTTCATAGCCTCTGCCCTGGCCACCCTGTCATTTCTCGTTCAATAAAAATGGATACTCTGCTTCTTCCAATCAACATATGGTGATGGTCTTCAGCACCAAATTACTAAATTTTTCAAAGGTTTTCCTGCTTTCTCTGTTCCCTGATTCTCCCTCTTTTTAACTCACTTGGAAGGTACTTCCCAGAAATAACAGAAATCCTTATAATTTCCTTCCTTTAAGCACTCTTTTACTACCACACTGAAAAAACAGTAGCTGGGAGATGGGCTGTGGGTGACTGATATCATTGCCCAGTGTGCTGTTACTGTCTTTATTGTCCTCTGTCCCCATGTCCCTATCCCTCACACCCCTTTTTGGCTAGCTATGGCCCCTGTTACCTGTTAGCCACTAAGCATTTTGGGACAAGGTCAAGCTTTTTGGTGTTTCTCTCATTGGTTTCCTGGTCTGCAACCAAGAATCCTAGGCACTATGACAATACAAAATAGAAATACTAATTATTAATATTCATTGCCCTCATATATTTGGACACTTATTCATGAGTTCAAGTTATGCTTACCATGCACTATATACAAGACAAAATATCTCATCCCGTTGATATCAGTAGGATAATTCTAGTCATCCTAAATTATAACTTTCATACCTAATCTAATGAGGTAAAACCTTATTAGTTAGCTTCTTTCACTTTTGTTGCCCTTCTATCCATTTCTCTAGACCCTTTGAGGCAATTTGCCAATTTCTTGTGGTTCCATATTAACATAGGGCCAGTCTTCTAACCTGAGCATCCCTTTGCTTAGCTAAAGAAAAACCAGGAGACAAATTATTATCAAGAAATTATCAGTAGTTTGTTGCAACAGGAAACTTTCTTTCCTCCCAGCCTGAAAGGCAATCTAATGAGAGGCATTAATAGCAGCACCACTGGTTCCCTCAGAGAAGCTGGAAGTGACCAGTGTAGTGACAGATGTAAGAGGACATTTTTTATTAGGGCAGGGAAAATTTCATGACAGAAACTCTAGCTTGATTAGCAGTGTAGGTGCCGCCTGGACTTCCCACAAATACTACAATTTAAGTCCCATCACATCAGTTTACACCATTCAGCTTTGAAGCTGATGGATCAAATAACCATCTTTCATTCAGGTAAATATAATTAAACTTATTCCATGAACTAAGATATCTGAACCAGAGCAAGCCACTTCCCAAGCTCGTTACTCATGCAGGTAATTGCGTTTGAGGAGTATGGAGTAACATGGGAGTCAGATTTGAGGAAGATTATATGGATATGTGAAATAGAGAGAAAGCTGGAGAGATGTACAACCATTAAGAAAGTTTGGGTAAAATCAGCAAGGGATGTAGCCCATAGCATGACCTTGATTGGAAAGGCTTGAAAAAAMCCCTGGGAGAGAGTGCTTTTGGGCAGAGTGCTGGGAAGAGAAAGTCTTGAATCACAGGGAAATTATCTTCAATTGTTATTTCTCCCATGTTCAAAAAACCAAAGCTTCATACACGGTACCATGTAGCATAAAGATAACATAAGTAGAATAACTGAGTTGGCATGAAGCTCTATCTGGGCAATGTAACTCCCCTGAGATTAACTGGATCACATTAAAAAAGAACTAAATTCTTCTTTTCTTTTTTTTTTCTTTTAATGAAAGACACAGTGCACATCACACACAGCATTGGCCAACCCCTGAGGATGTTGTGAGTGACAATACTGTGTGGTATTACATGCTTTTACAGTGCCTAGCACAATGTGGCCCTCAACCCTGAAGGAGGCTTCTACATACTACCTAAGGACAAATAAATTATAATAAATACATGTAAATAAACAGTCATTTAACGGTAGTCRAGACACATTGTTATGCTTTTTCCATCTTAAAAACCTTTACTGAAAAGTATTTTGAACCATTTTCAAGTTTTTATTTCTTCCTTTCCTTACAAGCAATTTGAAAGGGACGGGCCAGGAGACGCTGCTTAGGTTATCATGTCATATTTCCTACAATGGCAAGGGAATGCCTTCTTTTCCTGCTCTTCCACAGCCTGTGGCRGGGTGACTTGTAGTGCTTAGCAGGAAGGGCAAAAAGCTCTTTGGATCTTACTTTCCCTTTTTTTAATTTTACACTGCATATTGCTCCATGCTCACTTGTCTAAGGATGCAATATGCAGAGCCACTATATCATAGTTTCAATATGACACGTTGCGAACCTTCTGGCTTCTAGTCCAAGAGCCAAATGGCATTGTGTATTCCCTCCTTTTGGCCTCATTTTCATGTTCCTCCTTTGCACTCGGGCTGACAAGAGGAGCATATGAAGCTTTTTCTCGCTGCTGCATCTTGACCTTGACCTTACAGCTTTAGAAAAGGCTACTTGCATGCGCAGGGCAGCTATTGTCCGCAGCCAAGACCCGCTTTCTTTTGACATTAAGAGAGTAAAAAGCCACGTGATGTAGTCCCTTCTCAGCCCCAACATTTCTGTCCTGCTTTCTCCTTTGCAAATATTTTTGTACTGACTTTTTTTTTCTCAGGTCAGGCTTACAGCATCTTTCTTTTTTGGTTGCTTTTTTTTTTTTCCTCTCTGTTTTTCCTATCCCCCTCTCCTTTCCCTACACACACTCAMGGCGCGCACACACGCAGACACACGCGCACATGCACACACACACACAGAGGAAAATCTATATGTGTCAGACATTCAGCAAGGGAAAGACAAAGGCACTGAGTTAATTACCCATCATTTACTGCTGCTGAGAAGAACAGATGGTAGCAGGCGATATGTAAATGGCAAGGGGCAGTGAATTATTCGATTTTTTTAGATTAATCGTCGATGACAAAGGAAGTGATTACAAGCTGTGACATTTATACAAATGTATAAAGTACATAATGCTAGAAAAAAAGAGCTTAATATTGTTATGAGGATGTCAGGCATGTGAACACCATTGTCATAATACAAAGCAACACATTTTGTGAGATCCAAGGATCTGCTTTTCTTTCATTTGCAAACTTTAGTAAGTCCTAGCCTCTGGAAATATATATTTCCCAAAATGAATCCATGCCTGACAATCACAAAAAAAAAAGGTTTGGGTGCTTTTGCATATTTCCCACAATGCAGAACAGTGTCTAGTCTGAACAGCAGAGCTTGCGAGGCATGAAGCTGATGTCGAATCAGTGTGTAGGACTGTAAAATAGAAAAAGGTGCTAATAAAATACATAGACAGGAAATGGAAAATAAAAGGAAAGGTGTTGTTTAAGCTGACAGGCCCTCTGTGAGGACAGGAGGGCAAAAAGTGAGGTGGAAGTGAAGACAGAAGAGAGTACTGTTTGTTTATTGCTTGGCTGAAAAATAATTGTTTTAGAGACTTTGAAGGTCAGAATGACATAATTTCCAGGCCAGGCCTTGCTGTTGTTACACAAACACCCAACCTGCTCATCCTCAAGGTAGTCTACTGTATTTTCTGCTGCATAAATAATTAATTGGTACATGAGGAAAACAGATGCTTTCTTTTGCAGATCATAGAAACTGCTCCATCATCAAAATGTCTTCAATCACCTAATTATTAAATCTATATGGTGCTAATAATACAGATGGGAGAAGAAGCCAGTGAACCGCAAATTTTGTTCCCTGTGAAGCATCCCAATCTACCGTATTTCTTGTTTCACATCTTGCAGTGAACTACTCTCTGCAACATCAGCAAGGGAAAGAGAGGGGAGAGTTTGGGGGCGATCTTATTTATCCTCCTCAGAAATACTTTCCAATCAAGCAAGGCAAAACATCACCAAAATTACTGTGAAACACTCCACTGTTATGCATGCTTTGTTGATTACAGAGGGGTGAGGGAGGGACAGAATAACATTATATTAGTCAGCAGCACTGGGTAGTACGTTTAAATCTAGCAATCCATTTTGTTTGAATATTGTTTCAGGAATAAAGTGCTTGCTGAACCAATCTGCCCTGAAGAAAGAGAAGGATAAAATGCTGTAGCACACCAGTATTTCCAGTGTGGTATTGTTAGAAGCCAGAAACTCAAGATAAGCGCTATCAGCTAAGCTATTGGTTTCTAAGATGTTTTTCTTTTTTTTTCCTTCTAGATAATGTTACCTTCATGAGATGCAATTAATGCAATAATACAGTTTTCACTCTATTCAGAGGTGCACATGCAAGGTTGGTTAGTATATTCGTCTTTCTCTAGACAAACATAGCATGGACCCCAGAATAAAAATGCATGTGCAGTTATTGAAAGAATCGAGCGGTATCCATTTCTCCTGACTGCGGAGACTAAACTGAAAGTCTCCCAAATCAGTTCACATTGTACATAACATCATGTTATCTACTTATTTCCTTGGGAGGGGGGTATTATGAATTGAAGTTGTAACCTGGGGGTGGGGGAAGGCAGTCATTTCTCTCTTGCAAGGCTAGAAAGCAGAACAAGATTCTCCCTTCCTGAAAATTAAGGAAAAGGAAAACCTCCTTCTTATAGAGGAACAATGAATGGGACGTGACTTTGTAAAAACATCTAGGAAACTGTCAATGGCTGTATTTCTTAGCCTTCCCTAGACAAGATGAAAAGGTTCCAGTGAGAAAACCCTCACTCCCTCCTCCCCTCACCTTTTTTTTTTTTTTTTTAAACAAAGGATGGATGATTTACGACATGGGCATAAGCATATACAGCTTTCTTGTACCTATAGATTCATATTTATGAGATTTTTTTTAAAACGTCATAGGTAGACCATACACTACTGCAGTCTTTCCATTATTAACGTGTTAATGCATTCCAAAGGACAAAAAGCAACATCAACAGGGAAACATATGTTTTTATTTGGAGAAAATGGCTGAATCTGAATCCACGCCACAGCTAGCCATCTATTTATACACATTCCTGCAACACAACAAATTCATAAGGGAAGAGAAAATAAAATATCCATGCATTTCTACAGCTTTCCACTGCTTTGGAGATATTTATTTATGAAAACCACAGGTAGTCATTATTTATAGTCCTGCTCTTTTTGTTCTTTTATTTTTTTACAAAAACAAAGATGAAATTGGAATCGATTTTTGGAGGGACATTTATACTGAAAGCAGGATCATTTTATATTTTACCAAGTTGAAGTCTGTATTCATTACTAGGAAAAAAATGTAAGAACAGCAGACTAAAGTATTTTCATTTGTGGCTCATACTTATTTTATAGGAAGCTTGTCCCTACACCATTGCATAAAAATGGAATTCGAACTACGCTTGTACAATAAAATGAACTTCAATGCACTCTTTTCATACACATTGAAATTATACACTGGATATATATTTTTCTTACGTATGCATCTATGTATGTAAACACACATTTATGTAGAGAGGGTTTTTGCTTAGTTAGCTACATAGTTTGTGTCTTAAGAAGGCAAACACACCTAAAAATCACGATCTTTCATTAAGAAGCTATACATACAATATTTACATGCAAATGTGTATGTTAACCATCATGCATGTATAAGCACGTTTGTTAGTACTGTTTTCATTTTTTCATTTCAGTGCTGTCCACGTTAAAATAAGTGAATTTCATTTGCTGTGCATTATAGAACATATACACTGCAGTCTAGCTAACCTGTGAAAGCATGAATATGCTGTGAGACCAGCATCTTTCCAGTCATTGAGAAATGGATAACAAGAATTAAAAAATAGAATAGGAAGGCCTATTGTGACAGTGAAGAGGTGAGTCAGGGCATCAAGACATTGTTTAGTAAGAGAGGACAGGCACTGGGTAGCAGTTAAACACCCCAGAAAGACTCTAGGTTATTTTTCAGTTTATTGTATGGCCTCCTACAGCTGAACCAATAATATGTTCCATCTTAAGTGGGATATAATAAAAACCCTAGCTAGCTAGCAAAGCAAATATTTTCCTTTAAGTTACTTTCATGTTTATTAACATGAATTTTCATTTTTTCATTAACATGCACATCTATCTTTGTGTGTTATGCTTAAAAACATACATCATAAGAGCAAACAGTAAAGGATATATAGACATATCATTTTATTTTTGGTAGGCTTTAAACATTGCAGGTTATTTAAAATTACCACACTGCTAATATCTTCGTATTCCTAAAAAGCCTCACAGCGTTCTGGACTGTGCCTTTCCACAAGCAGATAAGCAAGTCAGCCAGCATCAGTATTCCAAAATACCAAAACAAAGCAACAACAAAACAGATAGAGTAACACTTAAACGATGTCCCTTTAAGCATTTATTTCAGCTCACTTCGGCTGACTCCACTTTTATGTAGGTTATAGGTTTTACTATAGCAACCTAACCCGCCCCCCCCAAAGTCTAGTTCCCCCTTCTTTGTGACTTAAATCAAACCAATAGAGCCCTCTATTGGTAAAACTTCAGATAGCTACAGATGTCTCTTCCAAGGAGGCAATACTTGTCATAGCCTATGCCATCATGCTCCAGCTGAAGTCAATGGCAGATGTTTTTGGACTTAGACAGCATTAGCAAAGATCCTGAGATAAATTGTCTGTCTTATTCCCCAGGTATGAAACTTCTTTTTTTTCTTAATGCAACAGCCCTACACGAGTGGTTATTGTGAAACTTGAGCACAACATGGCCACATAAACCTGTAACATGTCTAATAGCACTTTGTCCCCTTCAAAAACATTTCAATTTCTGGAAAGAATGCAAAAATATTACACCTGGCCCTGATTCAATATTTCTGCTTTGATAAGTATAGGATTTTGACTCGAGTCTCAGAAGCTATTTGGGACACCACCCCCTGTTCAGTCCTACAAATTAATTAAGTAAGGCCTTGGATACATTATAATTAAGGGGCCTAAGGCCACGTCACACCAGCAACCTAAAAATGCATGACTTTATTCATCAATATAGGAGAGAGTATATCAGGGGTGGAAGTTGTTTCTTTAAAGAAATGTAAGGAGCTAAAACCAGAAAGTCTTTACAGAGGGAGGACTCTTAAGGACTTCAGAGAGATTTTTCTCAGTTCAGACAGCCAAAGTTAAAAACAAACGTTGATTAGTCCTTATGATTTGGCCCAGAATTTATATCTCACAGCCCGCTTCCTGACAAAACAGCTGCTTGTAGCCACATGGATCCAGGTACCTAAGGCGCTATTGACCTCATGGAGCCCTTCGTGGGGCAGGCAGGAGGCAGGAAGGCTTTGCAGGAAGCTAGACTGTAACAAATGTCTGCTTTTTTGAATGAAGTAATCGTCTATATTTTGGCTTCAACATAGTGGGACTTCACGACCCCCTTAGCTATTTATGTATTTACATAGATTCATTAAGATTAGCACTTTGTGATTATTAAGTGGATGTATTTATTGTTTTATTATTAAGGAAAGGCACTGACCTATCCAAGGTAGAAAATTATCATTTCTGTTTTGCATATGGAAAACCAGAGTGAAAAAGCAGATTTAGGCTGCCATTGAAGTGATCTGTGAGTCCACAGCATGGCAAGACCTGTCCCCCAGTCATCGCAAATGGGACCTGGTAGGAGTACATGTTTTTCCCCAGAGCATCGAGTGGAAGGAGGTTGGTGCACACCAGGGACTAACGCAGATATGAAGATGGGGCATGACCAGATCCAGCACGCAAGCTGAAAAGCTCAGAGCCCTCCTGGGTCTCACAGCTGAGATGTAGCCTAAGGTCAAGGTTACAAGGGAAGTCTGTAGCTGATGCACCTCCTGAAAACAGATAACAAAGTCTGGTGCTTCCAACTGTTTGGCTGTCCACATGGCCTCTGGCTCCTTCTGCCAGTCCCACATGCTCTAGTCTTGTTCTCACTGACTCCAGGACCCTTCTGAAAGTCAAAATCAGTTTTTCCAGCTAGCTTCGAAGTTGATCTGATTCATGCAGGTAGGTCCTGGTCCTGAGCTGGGGCTGCACAGGAAATATTAAACCAGCAGCAAACTCATCCATCTTCACATCTGTGTGGGTCATTCCTTCCTCCTTTCATGTCACTCATGCATCCGTGAGGACATTTTCTCTACCTTTAAGGCCAAACCATAGTCTCGCACCTGTTTTCTCCATGTCTGTTGCTTTTACTCTGCTTTCTGTGGGCAAGAAGGGAAAAAGCTAAAAATATTGTATGCTTATAAATGTACAAATTATGTCCAACTATTTCATTGTTCAAAAGGTGCAGAAGCTTTTTTTATTTATTTTTTTTTTAATTTATGAATTCTATTGAACTGCAAAATTAAAATAAGCCGTGGGTGTTCAATATATTAAAATGTGCACAAATAACACCTCCTTTCAAGTTAGAGTTGTTGCATTTCCAATGACTTCCAATCATCTTTTTGTGTGACACAAAGATAAACTAGTTCTGGAAGGTGCGTGGGAGCCCCTGGGGTCTACCAGAGAAGGTGACACTGTCAAAACAGAAGTCCTTCACTGGAGATTTTCTGCCCTCATTCCCTAACAATTTATGAACATCCTGGTATGTTCTGCATACCTGGCATCTCTGTAAAGCCGTGTGACTCAGTGGGAATTATTTAAATCCTATTGCAGAAAGACAAGGCCCTTGCATACTTCTGTCTGAGTACTTAGATATCTCTGTAGGCATTACATGAGAAAGTGCTGAGGGGAAAGGTAGAAAAGGAGAGGATCCTTGTGAACTGTAGGTGAACCTGCTCTAACAAATCAGTCTACTAATTTGCTTATCAGGTCATGCAAGCACTGTTTCAGTCTAAGCAGGTTTCTCTGCATTTCCCTGGGCATGGGATCTCCATACTCTGCTTGGCAGCACAATGGATGGGACGAAAAAGGGAAAGAGAGAACAGGAGCCTGACTGATGTGTCTCATTGCATTTTTCCTCTTTCTTTTACATGCTGTTTATTGAYTTTCCTTTCTACATTTGCCAGACAACATAATGGCCTTTAAACCACCTAAAGTCTTGGAAAAGTGATATTTTTTTTTTAATGTCACAAACACCTCTTATTTAACTAGGCAAAGAAGCATAAATTTTTAACTCTCTTGAGCAGAAGTGACTTTCTAAAAATGATGTTACTCCACGATTAAACAGAAGAAAATGCCACTGTGTTAAAAACAGCTTGCCTCACACCCCGAAGCTCTTGATGCTATAAATAGCGGAGGGTGGCAGCCTACAGCTCGCCATTTTCCACTGCACTGACGCGCCGTAGTGCTAGCAAGGGATGCGATTGCTGCGTTCACCTGAGGAGCGAGTATTCTGGTGTCTCGTCAGTGTCTACTGAGAAAGGGCTTCCAATTGGCTGATTTCTACCCTGTTAGGAAAATTACAGCTGTCCTTGTTAAATCTCTTCCCTTCTTTTTTGCCCAGAGCGGCACAGGTAACAAGTTTGGATGGATACAGTGTGGGTGTGACTGCTAAAGAAATGCAATAACAATGACATTAGAGGGAATACAGCTTCTTATCTCCAGTCTTACAGGGAAAAAAACAGGAATAAAAATAAATTAACACAAGCGCTGCATATAATCTGAGATTTGTCATGCACAAGAAAAATAATTTTTAAAAATACTTGTGGGACACAAGTAGGAAGAGGAAGATGCTAAAATTATTCTGAAATTGTTAGACTGTGCATTTAATTGATAAATTTATTTTATCCTGTGGAAAAGGAAGGGAATGCACATGTTGCAAGGTTGTACTTATCCCAGGACAAAGTGAAAAACAGATGTTGCCAGGCCCCTGAAAAAAGTAATGTGTAACAAAGATGAAATCAAGTCACCTGGATGAGATGTTTGCTCAGATCTCACCTMTCTGAGTGAAGGAAGGCTGACGCGCTTCAGCAGCCGTGACCCTTTCTCTCAGACATTACCAGCAGGGTGCCAAGAACTGGGACAAGGACAGGGACTGGCTGGGAAGATGCATCACTAACCCCCACCAGATATGGGCAGAAAGGTCCTCAAAGCGGAGCCTGCCCACACCTCCTTCTAAGGAAGCCCTGACCCCTGCCATCACTCCACTTGTTCTCAAGGGGTTACAGTGCTGCTCTGTTGCCCTCCTCTTCCACTCACAGCCTGTGGCATGGGCATGCTGATACCTTTTCTTCTCCCAGGCCAGGAGTATAACCAGACTCAGAAGGATTAGTCACATCAGTGTCAACAAAATCCAGCAAGAGTCAAAGCTTCAGTGGAAACAGTTTACTGGAGAGTAAAAGAAAATTCTCTTTACTAAGCACAGTGACAACGCACGGGGCAGAGGCAGCGACTGAGCTGCAGATTTCTTATTTGTGACACCACAGCAGCAGCAATTCAGCTCAGCCCCTCTGCACCTCCCTACAGCTTTCCCTGTCAGGGTCATGCTGCAAAATATGGCTGCTTCCAAGAGAGGAGCGGGGCAGGCAGGAAACCACAGCTGAATTCCCCACGGACCTCGGGCGGTTTATAATTGCCTGTTGGTAGGTAGGTTCTTCAACGGTGTGCATGTTGSTTAAAGGTCAGTGCACATTCTCCTTAAAATTTCAGGGCACATTTATGCTCTGCTGCATGCTTTTTATTTCCCTCAGAAACTGGCACAGGGGAAGCAGAGCTGATTTTAGGCTCTAGGAGCAATGCCTGCGCTAGGAATGCTTTATTTCTTTTTTGTCAGACTGGATAATTTTCATTTCCAGTCTCCCCAAACTTTGGGGAACCTTCTGGTCAGCTTAGGTGAAAGGATACCAAGCTGGCAATTTTTCCCTGCTGCTTTTACTGGTTTAGATTGAAATCAACATTGCTTTAACATGCTCATGCAGTTAATATACTGCACGAAGGAGTTGAGGAGGAAAGAGAAGGGCAACGACCAACCTGCCAGCTTAATAGCCTATTTGGATAAGGCTAAAAGCAAACTGTGGTTTTAACTGTAAGCAGTGATGTCTTCAGAGCCAGAGATGTTATTACATACTTGTGATCAATATACGTTACAAAGCAATGTCATTTTTTTTCTGCTTTAACCTCTGGAAGGTGTATGTCTCTAAAACACTAAAATAAGTCACAATATTGATAATCACAGGTTCTAAATTCTTTACCTAACATGGCTACAATGTGAATGTCATGAAGCCTAAAATTCAATTTATCAACAAGCCAAAATATTCAGAAAAAGGACAAATGAAGTGCGATCACAAAGGATAGTCCTGAATCAGAGCTTACAGCAAATACAAACTGAGGTTACCTTGAAGCTTGGAAAGTGTAGTAGCCTGTATTCCCTCTTTAAACAAAACTATTGCACATGACTTCATGGCTCACAAAAGATTTTGGACAAATTACTCTGGACTCTCTCACCTTCTAATTGTCCATAGATACTATTCATATTTAACCATTTACACACCCAGAGCTGAGCATAATTGCATTGATCCTGAGAAAATGGACATTTATAGCAACATTTTTATTTTAAATAACGTTTTGTTCACTGAAGATGAGACAAAGACAACCTAGCAGACACACCAATGGTTTATTTGTATTATCTTTGTTGAGCTCATTCTAAATCACTTCTTTCTTTCTTTTATTTCCATAAACCTGTCCTTTTTTCCTGCTTCCAGCTCTCCCTCAGAAAACACCACATATTCCAGCATTCTGCAGTTTTTCTACTTCTTCATGAGGAGCACAAACCATTTATCCCCATTAGCTGTTTGTGCAGTTCCCATCAGCAAGGTTCGGACAGACTGAAAGGCTCCAAATCCCATTGCCAATTCCCTAAATTATCCAGTGCCAACTTCTTTCTGCCTCTAACTTTGCTTCTCTTTTTGGTACTAGCCAGTAATTTTATGGCCACATACAGGGCCAGATCTGGAAGAAGTAAGAAACAGTCAAAAGTAGATTGAAAGAATATAAAGAATATTATAAAGGTATGATGTTTCAAACTGCTTAGACTAGTTTCTGGTAAATAAATTGTGTTCTTTTTCTTAAAACAGTGTTGTGATAAATTAAAGCTATTAATATGTGACTACTTGTATCACATTCCTATAAAATTCAGTTGTCACTTGCAAAGCGATGTTTATCCTTTTTTATTTTGTACTGTCAAGGAGACTTAAGTAAAGGCTGCAGTGCTTTAAATTCCAGCTTTTAGTTTGGGAAAATACCAGCAAAAAGACAAATAGAGTTCAGTAAGACTGCAGATAGAAGTGTCTCGAGCGCCCAGGTGAGCTGTGCCGCTCCATCTGCACTCTGCTCTCCGTGCCAGGCTGTTTGGCAGGGGAAAGGAACGGACAGGACCCTGCTGTCCAAGCATTGCAGAAGACATGAATCTTGTCAATTTTGGATTGGATTCCCTGCCAGTTCTCAAGCAAGCAGCCAGCAAACTGCAGCACACCACACAGCAATGTGCACACCAGCGTTTCTGTGCCCCACTGCCCTCCCCTGGATGGCACTTGTTAAGGCATTTCTGTGGGCTCCCTATCTCTAGGTACTACAGAGACCATCACCAATTACAAAGGTTGACTCTCTTTACACCAGCTGAAACAGAAGCCCATGTTTACATACAGCATAGCTTAGAGCAGCTTTAACGTGTGACTCAAAATGAAATCTCTCTTTCTCTGGACAAGCTTATAGGTTTCACAAGGGTTCAGGTTCTTTGTATTTCTGTTACTTTAAGGTACCGAACTCTAGCATTGTCAATTGTATTCTCAAGGGTTTTAATCACTTCCAAGAGATTTTATCACTGTATACTTCACGTTAGCCAGGACTGCAGTCATATTCAAAGCATAGTCTGGTGGTCAACAGGAAAAACACTTAAAATAAAGATTAACTCAACAGAAAACAATAATTTTTTTGCTGGATTAAATTTATATTTTGCAGCTAGTAAAGACATGTTATTTGCTTTTCTCTTAAATTTCCTCCTTTAAGCATCCTGATTTCCTAAAACATCTCCCTCTCTTTTCTCCTCTGATTTTCTTATATTCCTTCTTCAGTTTTGTTCTATTCTTCATCCTATCTGCAGCAATTTCTTCCAGGGAAGTTATGAATCAATAACTAGAGCCTTTCAAAATGATAAAGAAATGTATGTAAAAGGGGAAAAAAAAGATGTCATTTACAAATTATATTYAGCCAGTTTCATCAACTTGCAATCAATGATCCACAAGCATGAGACTTTACACATAAGTTTATCTTAACGTGGAGAAAACTAGAGACCTGAACTGTAACACTTTTACAACCTCTAGAGAAGCCTGGTTAGAGCAGCCACAAACAAGTATGGATTCTGTGGGGGTCTCCATAAGGGGCCGTGAAAAGTTTAGATTTGCTCATGGAGTTGACCAGACAGTAACGCCTCTCCTCTCAGGCGTTACTGTCCTGACCAGACAGTAACACCTCTCCTCTCCTTTAGCCAGGCCCTGGTGATCTCCAGAGCTGCTATCAAAATGGTCAGGGACTAGGTAATTCAGGCCTTAGTAACCCTACAGCCAGTTCGGAAAGCTGCTCCCTGGAAAGGAGGACTCGTGACAGCGCTTCACCCTTGTGCCTTGTCCTTATCCCTGGCTCCAGATAGGATGTTGTGTCTACTTCATACAAGAAGCAGCATCTTCAAGGTCATTTATGAGAGTGACCTAGGGTTCCTGAAGACTCTGATGCATGACCACGTTTAGAGGAGTTTACCAGCGTATTGTTTGTTGGCTGAGCTACTATAATCACTGGTAGATGACTGTGGGCGTACTGTTAGCCCATCCCAGGTGTAAAGCGATGCGACGTAATTGAAGCCTTTTGATTTAAAGTTAATTGAAAGAGGTTAATGCTAAACCATRTTATCTCGCAACTGGAACAGGCCAGGAATGGAAAATTATTATAAGTCCGCAGATGAGCAACAACTTAGTAAACCCTGGTAATTTTATTTTGTTCTTAACTCTACCTGTCCCAATGAATATCATGACTTCACACAGCAGCTACCTTCCACTAGTCCAAGGAAATCTTTGCAATGGAAAAAAGTTTAATGAGAAAAGCTGGACCACTAATGGTTTACACACCTGCAGTTTGCTCCTACAGGACTCCAGAATAGCACAACCTTACAAAAACAAGGTACAATTCCAGCTTCTGAAACCAGAGCCTTTCCATGTATCTCAAAGCAGACAGTTAAAACAGTGCCAGAAACTGTTAAGAAAAGCAGAGCCCAGATACCACTCCCAGTCCTGTAAAAAAATCTAGTTTGAGGCTTTGACCACCTTTACTTTCTTTCTAGTAGAACTAATGACGTGATTCAATGTAGAAGCATGAATATTTGTTACCTTTTAGTTGGAACCTGAGGTTGTATTATTATGATGCTGCAATGTGAGCAATCATTTAATTCCTGGGCTTTTGTCCTGTACTCACATGAAACATCAAAGCAAGCTTAATGTAATTTTAAAGATCATAATCTAAACTAGAAGATTTAAAATGATGCCCAAGTCGACCTCATATGCCAAGAAGATAGGGAGAAAGTGTGATTTAATCAGCTGGCAGATTTTTAAAATATTTGTTTAGCACTTTTCTCCTAATCAAATTTACAAGTAGCAGGGGAATTAAAGTAAAAACTGCCAGTACAGATATATATCTTGCTTATCCGTATTTTCATGAAAAAGGACATCAACAGCAGACTTCAGATTTTGTGAAAACTCAAAAGAATACTAAAGACACCAAAATAAAAAAAGCACCTACTATCATTGCCCTGGTACCAAGGTACCAGAATCACTGTGTGAGCCAAATGGGTTTGTTGGCTTGTAGCCATGTCAGAGCTCCTTCCAGAGGAGAGGGCATCCTGACTCAGGAAGCAGTTCAGGGGAAGTCAGGTTTCTTTATGTGTCTCCTGTCTTCCTCTGAGAGAAACTGTGGTGCACCATTAAGCCCGCCAGCAGGGGATGGGCTGCATGCCTTCTTCCTACCAACAGTAGACAGATGCGGGTCTTTTGTTCAGTCGCTTTCCTCTGGCTGTCATTTTTCCTGCGGACTGTGACCATTTGCAGTAGCCTGACACGAAGGTCACACAAAGAAATAGAACCATGCATTTGAATTTTGCGTTTAATTGGGTCTCATTAGGAACTGCAGAGGKTTTTTTGCCTTTTAAGTTCTGGCCAGTGAAATCATCCCAATTGAAGTTATATACATAAAGCCTAGGTTTGATGCTCAAGAACAGGCACGGGGGAAGCCTTCTGCTCTACTGTGCTGTTAGAAAAGTCGTGTGCAAGCTGGGGGACACTACTGCTTCTCAACTCCTGGCTGCCTTTTCAGTCCTGGGATAAACACGGGAGAGAAGAAACACATAGACTTCTCACTGCATCCTTAAAATCCGTACACTCACTGTATGATAATGCAGTGAGGGGGCAAGATTGACAAGCATGTTTTTAGATAGGAAGCAAATGCAGGCTTCAAAGAGTCTACAATATTTTTTAATTAATAGGGGATCACTAGGAGCCAATTAAATCATGGCCATTCCAAATAGAGAAGATTGCTTTGCTCTTTTCCCTGTGCTGCTGCACAGTAGAGTCTTAAATTTGCCAGTTTCTCCAAAAAAAAGTGCTCTGCGGCTTTTCAAATTACTTTGCTTTTCACAGTCATAATGAAGTGACAGTTAAGAAGCAAAGAAAACTTYTTATTTTTTAAAGTTTATGCTTTAGTTATTCAGGAAGAAGTTTTTGTCAGTGGTTTTAAAAAACTAGAGGGCCATACCAAAATAACTAGGAACAGACAGAGCTACCCTGGCTRTCCATACAAAACTAAGGTACATTTCTCTTTGCTTTAGAGAGCGGTTAAATATGTTCAGATCCAGTTCTTTGTGTTATTCAGTGTTTTCACATGGAGGCAAGTTGTTAGGAGATAAAACTTCAAACTTTGTAACTTTGTGGGGAATAAAAATCTTCAATTAAGAAAATCAAATCTGTGGCTCATGGCTGCTCAATGTGTGGAAGAAGCTGACATTTAATGCAATCAGCCATCTACTCTACTGAATCCAAAACACTTACAGCAAATAAAATATAAGTTGGTTTGAGTCTATGACGCTCAAATGAAAACTCTAGTCAAAAGGAACCAAGGGATAAGAAATTTGCTATAAATGAATCTTTTTTTGTGAAAATTTATACTCATTACAATAATATTCCCACAAGGTGGCTTGTACCTAAAGCATGGCCCTACCAGGGACCATTTTCAGACCAATGTCCAAGATAAACTTGCTTGCCTGCAATGACATCTAAATTCACCTATTCAGACTGCCCAATATCCAGAGCTACTAAACTGTCTCCATATGCTGTGAATGCAGAAGGAAAGTTGTTATACCTTATTTAAATATATATAGTAAGTGTCATAACTATCTCTCTCCTTGACTATAYAAAAAGCCAGGGACTGGCAGCTCTGGGGAACAGGTAGTCCAAGATGATCACAGCTCACTTTGGGCAAAGTCCATTTGACATATCTTTATGGACCTGTGACTTTATTCCCAGCGTTGCTCAGTTCAAGAATTCAAGCTTATTAAGAAACTGGACTCCAAATCATAATTACCTTTGTTTTTTAAAGAAAGTTCTATGGTTTTGACTCATGTTTGGATTTATTTTTTTTTCACTTTTCCCTGCTGTCCTCCTTTGTGTCTAGAGCTGTGTAACCACAACAGTGTTGTCCAGCTTCTGACATCTACAAAATAGGAGYGTTTCATGATCTCGCCACTGGAGCTCTCCTGAGAAGACCCAAAGATCCATATATCAAATGTTGCCAAGTAATGTCTCCTGCCCCAAATACAACATTAAAGCAATTGACCAAATATCATTATTCGCACCCTATCTTCAACTTTGTCTACATGGCTACCCCATGACCTTCTGTCTCCCCTGCAACTGCAGGTCTTCATTCCCCTCCTGTAGCATTGTTATTTTGTGTTTATGTCACAATCTGTGATAGGAGAATTGTTAAATATAGAAAATACTAAAAGAATTGGGCTTTATAAGGGTTCAGGGAGCTAACACTTCAAAACATATTTTGCTCACTACCCATAAATATGTAGTCTAGCTTATTGACACTCAAATAACTTGATGCCTTTCTCACATCATACTCAGAAGACAGGCAGCTTAGGAAAAAATATCTGTGTAGCTCTAGGTTAGGTACTCTGCTCCCAGCATATCAATACTCTTGAAACAGTAAGCTATAATATATTCTATCAGTCAAATCAATCCCCCCACCTTCCCTAGGCAGAGGCAAGCCTTACCTGAATTCCTAAACAGGAGAGCTTTCACTCATACTACCTTCAAATAAACAAATGCAGGCAATTCATTTTAATTGCCTTGGAGTGATCAGCTGTGCATCTCAATACTGAAGTTAGGCTTTTCATCTCTGGAGTTACGTTTTGGACCCACTCTCATTCTGTGAGGGAATGAACATAACAGACATTACCTCCAACCCCATCCTTCAGCCTGGGAGCTTAGGAGCTACCMTTCTTTCCTCTACACTTTCTTTTCACCACTCCTGCATCACTTCTGCCTTCTTAACATATTCTCCCATACTCTGTGGAAAGCAATGTCTTTGCACTTCAGTTCTTGCTGATTTTTAATGTCAGGAAAATCAGGCTACTTTCCCAGGCTTTTGTTAACGTACTGCTGGATCCACCTGGTCAGCCAAAAATCTGTGTGTTGCCAGGCCTGCATTCTTCCCTGTAAGTCAGGGAGCTTTCGTTTTAAAATATGGGTCACATGGGAGTGCTGTCTATCTCTCAGCATTTTGTAAAGTCATGAGCTACACTGCATTAGCAAAGTGACTGTAGAGACAAAAAAAATTACAGGCTTAATCTGCAATGTGCATTAGAAAGGGGTTTATAAAAAAAAGGGGAGTATTAGATTCCACGCTCATGTTGCTTTACATTGCCTCAGAAAGCACTATCTGAGAAAACCAGCAGAGATGGCTGTTGACTTTATTACATGTCTGCTAATTTCAGAGATACTTGCTGAGAATGCCCCTGGTTTTAATTGCCATTTACATAATTTTGTTCCTTTACCATCTTTACATATACTAATTAACAGCCTTGGCCTACACTTTTGTATTTCACTAGTCTTCTTAAGAAAGTGGACATACTACATGGTAAAAACTATTTTTTCTGGTGCCCCATTCCCCTAGGACATAGTGCATCATCATGTGTGTGGGTATAGTAGAAAGCTGATTCAAATGTTGCATCCTTTCTATTTCTCATTTGTTTTCCCTCAGGAAGCCCCAGTAACTTCCCATGATTTCTTGTCTTCTATTCTTAGGATTCTTTCTGTGAGGAAAAATACCAGTATCAAGGAGAAGGTATCTACCAAACTAGCTATTTACCACAAATGTCCCATTTCTTTGCTGTTTCAGTAAGAGAGAAACGGTAGAGAGAAAAGGGTATACTATGCCAGCTTGTGTAATATTCACAGTAAATGTCTTTAAAAAAAAGTAGTAAAGGCTGCTCACTGCAGAATTTCTTTTTAAAAGCCTGCTGCCAGGCTGGCAGTGGAAAAAGTCCCTCTCGCTCTCTCAGATGCACATTCACAGCCCCAAAAGATGAAGTGACTAAGCTGTATGTGCTTCTCCACTTCAGACCTCCACTTTTGGATGTGGCCTTTACCAGAATCATTTACAGATGGAAAATTAGTCATTTTACTGCTAAAAAAAAAGTATCAATGAGATTTGAAAGGGATGGGAGAGTGAAGAGACAATCTCCTGAAAAGACCCTTGAGCATTCTTAGGGGTAGCTTTTGTACTTTGTTTTCCTTACACTTCTGAAGTGATTAGGATTTTCCATGTGAGTTTGTCATGTCTTTCCACTGGGAAAGACTAGGCAAAATATTTTTTCCTGACTCAATTTTCTTCTTGACCCGCAAGAGACTCGGTTATACGAATTCTGCAACAAGTTGACCTGCTGCTGCGATGTGCACCACTTTGATGGTGGTAACAGGAACTCCGAGGCAGCTTCATTAGAGTCAGCAATGGAGAGGTTTAATAATTGTAGTACAAAATGCAATAAAACATCCAGTGCACTTTCCCACTGTTATTTTTGTACTACATTATTTGAATCTAGTTCTGAGGAAAATAAAAAAGGTCTTTGTGATAGGGATTATCTCCATTATAAGGCTTAGCAGTGAAGTAGTTAACCATGTTGATTTCTACACTGCTATATTTAAGTTTCAGAGTTAACATCCCTCTGAAATAAATAGGGCTGATTATTCTTTTTAGAACAAATTTTTCTTGTTCTGCAGACTGGGGTATTGTCTACATTAAGAACATTTGCACCATTATAACTACCCTAATTTTAGTCACATCAATCCCACTCCTTGATGCAGACGAATTGTACCTAACCACATCAGATAAAGCATTATTTTATGGCTGTAAGGCTGCTCATATTAGGCATTTTCAACAAAGAACAATGGAGTTCCATTAGTGCAAAGTTTCCCAAATGGGGAAAGATGATATTACAACACTTTGCACTAGCTTTGCATTTTAAAGATTATAATTTGAACAATAAAGAGTTAATTTTTTTTTAAAGAAAGGAAAATATATTAAAATAAAAACAACTAAAACTTTCTACCTGACTGGGGCAGCCCCAGCGCAAGCCTCTGAGGAGCATAAGTTCCTGCTGCAAAGGGCTCTCTGTTTAATAGACGTGGGTGCATGGTCAAAAGCTGAGTATAGCAACTTTCAGAGCAGGCTACTGATACATCTGACGATGCAAACCACTGCCTTCCACATCACCAACCTAATGCTAAAGGGGCTTATAATTCCCTTGAGAGGGAACAGATATTTTCTGTTTGCATACTACCTAACACAGGAGGGTCAGCTACCACAACATAAATATTTAATCCTAATAACTAGGGAGGTAATATCAAGGGGATACGTTAACGTGATGTTCTCCAAAGCTTATAGTGAATAAGCAACAACTTTGTTTTCTTTTTTAAGAGGTGGGAGAATAGAAGTCAGACTTTCAAAATATAGAATCAAAAGTTGACCAAAACCTGAATTTCTGTGCCCATTGACACTGTTGCCGAAGAGCCCAGCTTTTCAGCATAAAGCATAACATGCGACGATTTTGCCAGTGTAAGGAGTCAGACAATAAAAAAGGGGCTGGCGGCAGCAGAAACGGGGGTTTGCATCTCTCTCCCTCCCCCCCCCCCCCCCCCTCCCTGGAACACAACATATTTCTACCAGGAACAAAAATAAATAAATCCTCAGTTGTCTTGCTGTGCCCAATTAGTATTCCATCCATGAACTGTCCCATCAGGGAAAAATGCCTCCCTCACACACGTGTTCAGGATAGCACTGATGGATCTGAGGGCCTCTCCAAACACAGTGACCATCTGCTAGGCAAAACATAGGGGTCTGACAAGCAGGAGCCATTCAGCCCTGTTGTTGGGCCACATTATTACATATTTGACAAGGGTAATGAGAGGCTGTCATTAACCTTACATGACAGTCTCCACAATGACACACACTAAAGCAAGAACAAAGAGCAGAACTCAGTAAAAAGGCACCTACTTCTCATTTAACCCCGGAATTGTCAGACACCATTATTGCTAATGGAGGCTGGCGGTCCTGGGGTTAATTTCCATCTCTGTGCTCTGCTTGTTCTCTTTTTGAAATGTACTCCTCATATGGTTAAGGAAGCAGTTTTATCAAGGCTATTGGGAAGGCAATGCATTATTTATCATAACACACTGAGATGTAAGAACGGAGAGGGTCTCCTGGAGGAATGAACAAACAGACATATTTCATGAACTCTTCTGATGGTCTGAGAAAAAAAACATTTCTGAGCTCAGTCTCTGATATTTAAGGTTATCATTGCCTAAGTGTGACATTTCTCTCATCTGCATTTCCTGCCAGATTTCTGTCAAGCTTAAAATCACAAGACTGTTTTTCCTGGTGACCTTGTCACAGTCACCTGGCTTTATAATCACAGGGAAATCCCATTGAGAAAGTTAATCGGTCGCCTGACTTTTAGTTGAATGGCAGATGTAGGGTGAGACAGTATTTACAATTTCAGGAAATAAAAGGTCATCTGAATATAAAATCTCTGTCTCAGATGTGATGATATGGGTTACAGTCCTCCTGCAAGTAACAGAGATCTCGTAACAGAGCCGCTTGCCACCTCGGCAAGCCGAGGAACACATGTATTTCCATGGTCACCTCTGGGCTGAACCTAGGACGAGGGGCTCTGGGAGTGAATGCAAGCACTTGTTCGGATGCTTTGGCATATTAGGGACAAATGATGGAAGTGAAAGTGAAGATGATGTCTCACTGCAGGAGACTCAGAGCCGGTACAGCTGGGCGTGAGCTCGCAGGAGTCACAAGATTTGGGAACAGCTAGAGCCAATGAGAAAATAGGACATCAGGTGGCGCGTAGCCGCAGTACGAGGATGCTCAGAGCCGTCGGGGGGAGGGGACGCCATCTCTGTGGAGAAGCTCTCTATAAATAGCATACAAAAAGCAAATCACTTTCTTTCCGCACAAAGAAGCGAATGCAGCAGCACGAAGCTAGCCTTCCAGAGACACTGGCTAGGAGACTGGAAAAGAAGCTGGTCGAAAGGTTAATACTTCTGTAGGAAAAGTGGAAGGTAAAAACTGCAATCAGGAGACAAACTATCCAAGAAGTGAGACCAAGCAAGATTGTATTTTTTCTTCTGAAAGTGAATTAACAATCATCAAATGTTTATAAGCCTGTTCACTACTAGAAAAGGTAGAATAAGTTGTACAAGCACATTTCAGATTATGAATTGCTTTTCCAAATTTATTGCGATGGTCCTTTGCAGAGCTTGATGCCAATGTCATGTGCTATCTTTTCTATTCTCTCAGTGGAGAGTGTGAGCCACCCACAGAGGAATCTGGTTTACAGTTAAATAAGTCTTGTTGCCGTTGAATCAAACCTCTTTTGTTATCTAGCCATCCAGAATTCATTTTCTATTAACAGCTGCATGATCAAATCATTGTTTTACAACTATTCTCTAAGAGCTACTGAAAGGGAGGCAAAACACAGACAAAAMTGAGTTCTGCTTTGAAATGACAAAAATGCTAGTGAAGCATTTTTCCTCCTTTACCCAGCCTGGTGTACAGCTACAGCTACAGACATTCAATGAGTAATGGAAATACACGGCCCACCTGCCCCATCTCTTTATCATAGGATAAGGCTAACCCACTAGTGCTCCTCCCCAAGAGATCTTTCTTCTCAGTTAGCACAGAACTCCATTCATTAATTTCCCCAGTAAATGTGCGTGTCAAACTACTAAGGATGACTGAAGCATTTGTGCTGCAGTACCATCAATATATGGATTGTACACTGCTCTCTGTCTTTCCATCTCTCTCCTTCCCTGCCCCCAGCCCTTACCCACCTCCATCTACTCCCTCTTGTTGTTTTCTTAATCCTTAGTCTAAAAAATTCTTGGCTTTAGCTCAAGACAGACTAATAGGGAAGTCTGCCTTCATCATCTGAGTCTTAATAGACTGGTATGATCTCTAATAATGGTTGTAAAATGATATGTTTTAGGACCCACTGATGGCAGCCTTAACAAGTATGACTGCTTCTCTCTAGCATGTACAATGAGAATGAAGCCAATTTAACCCTGGTTAGGATTTGTTAGGCTAAGACTGGTGGAGATGCTCACCTCTGCTTATTTCAGACTCTGGCCATATGCCTATGAACAATGGGAGATGGCAGTGGTTTGAAAGACAGTAATTTCTTGCTAGTTTTTCTGAATATTTTATGCGCTAATCTTACAAATTTACGAATATAGAAAGATCATCACTCCTAAGGAAATCTTCAAATATAGCATATGCATAATATTCCAGTGACTTTTAATTCTGTGGAGAATTTGAAGCGTCTGTGTTATCAAGATCCCTCAGGACAACAAAAAAGATTTGATATGTCTTTCCTTAAAGGGAATTTTAAAAGGGTTCTTTAACTCTAATTAGTGAATCTACTTGGGAATTCTCAGAAATAGTATTCTGTACTCAAAAAGGAAGAATACCTAATAATTTTCAAACAAAACAAAGTTGATTTCCTGTTTTAAGTGCAAAATTCAGACTTTACTAAAGGACCAGATCTGATGGCTCCATATTAACATACAGTGAGTTCCCTCAGCATRTCCAATCTTTAACCTTTTATGTATAGAACATCACATTTACCTATAAGACCTATTTCCTTACAGATTAATTCTTTCAATTATTTATGGTTCCACTGTCCTTGTGAGGTTATATAAATGTATTACATTTTCATTTAATATTATACTTGGCAATTAAATGTTCATACCATTAATTGTCAGAATCGCTCTTCATTTTCTTTTCTGAAGCTGAGACTAGCTGCTGTTTTGCTCCAATATTTTGTCAGTGACCCTATTTTGTATGACTTTTCAAGAGACACATATACTGGGTAAGATTCTTCCTGTGTTATGATATTAAATAAAGAAAGATCATCATTACATAAATGGTAAAACTGTACTGTACCCAATCTCTTAACGTTTTCTAAAAGCTACAATAAACTTGATATAGAGTCAGGGAAACAATATCTAATAATGAACTCTAACTGGAAAACAAATGAGGAGTACTAATAGAATGTACTTCTGTTTTATTTTGCATAATGTTCAAGAACCGAGAATTATTTTTATCACCTGCCCAAGTCACCTTTACATGCCCAGCCTTGAACTCATGGATCTGTTGTGTGGGTCACTGCATATGAAATAGATATGCATGAAAGATTTACAGTATAACACTGTCTTGCTGTTTTCAAAGAAAGAAAAAAGGTTAAAAGAAAGGAAAAGAGGAAACAATTATCAATGTAAACAGAAATTTCTGCTATTCCATAAAAAGGGATCTGTATTCTTTGGAATATGGAACCATATAAAATGGTTCATATATTTTAATCAGAAAGAGAGAGTTCATTCTATATGTTTAGCACATATTGGCAAGTTGTGCAAGTATAATGTTCTGCCTTTAAATTAGCCTCAAACACTATCACATGAGTCAGACTAAACTACATTTAATCAGATGCCTGATGAATTATGAATGGGTCTACCAAGAGATTGGGCCATTAAGCATTAGATGAGACATAACTGCCCCAGATGCTTCACTTAGGGTAAACTCAAGTACTTGTATTCCAACTTTCTAAAAGTTAGAAGACTTAACAACCTAAATTTGTTGATAGCTGAAGAGACTCCAGGACTGGAAATATGCTTGTGTAAGGTTAAGACAGGATTGCAGGCTTGTAACATGTAGAAAAGCCATATATGAAAAAATACACCTTTTTCATCATCTTTGACAGAAATAACTTAACCATAATATGAATAACTGAGTTCCAATGAAATAAGAGGAACAGGTAGCCACCTGAGCTAGAAGCTGCCTCTCTGAGTAAATGGTGGACAGCTTTGACTTAGACCTTATTTCCATATGAAATCATGAAAAATGCCATCCATTCTGAGCCAAGGATTCTAAGACAAGACAGTAAAACAGCACATGGATCCTGACAGGCACTATTAAAAGATTAGTAGAATAAGTGTCACTAAAATCATATGATTTTCGCTATCAAAAGCGTTGGCAGCATTGTGGATTTTCAAAGTCAGGTGTAAAATGACTGACTAACACAGAAAATTCTGACCTACCACTGTTGCGAACAATGACTGCAATGTGGAGAAACTGATCTCACCGTCCTGGTGTCAGGGCACCATTTCATCAAAGGGTAGTGTAAGCAGCCCAGAATTTAAGCTGTATTTCTGTCATTCCTCTCATGGCCCACAAAGGACTACTAGCTTTTTATAGCAAGCAGCTGCTGGCAGCATTTCCGTTGCACCCAGTTTCTCAATTGACGTTGCTGGAGGGAAGACAGCCCTGCATAAGACCTAAGTACACAAAGTAAGGCAAGTCAGTATGGCAGAATTGCTTGCTCATTATGGTCCTATATATAAGATTCAGAGATGCAAATACCAAATATCTAGATGCTGCAAAACTGCCTGAATTCAAGGCTGTGAAGATGGAAAAGCAGGTAGGAACCCCAGTAATTGACTGGAGAGGAGCTGTGCCTCACATTTCATGAATTCTTTATGCTAGTGGTGGACATTTGCCCTGGAGGAGGAACTTATCRGAGGCTTCTTTTATGTATCGTGTCACTGCAACTGTCCTGGTTCCCACAAGCTATGCTGAAAGCCCTAGTGGAAAGCATCACATTCCCCCTTCATTCTCCTTGTGTCTCATCATGCGTCCACTTGTTAGCTCACAGCGACTTGTTTCCTTTCCCACACAGAGGTCTACAATACTATGCTCTCCTTTCCAAACACCTGCAGGTGCAGTGTTTGTAACAGCTCTTCACAGTTTCTCTCAACATGGTCATGTCTGCTGTGACCCTTATGATTCTCAGGCCAGCTCCCTCCAGCTGCACCTTCTCACCATGCATCAGCTGGAGGAAACTTTCCATGCCAGTGGTGTCTCAGTCAGCAGGGACTGCTGCCGATTCTCAGCTCATTGCTATGCTGAAGTCAAGAGCAACAAATTACTTCTCTTGAGGAGCTATGCCTCTAGCCAGGTAGCAGCCCATAAGGACACTAATGCTCCCCGCTCTTTGTGTTGGGAGCAATGTGTGGTGCAGGAACACCTGCAGCAGTGCAAGCCTACATGAAATTCTCCTGCTCTAGGAAGAGAATCAACAACCTGATCTACTGAGCTCTGAGGACATTTCATAGGAAAGATGTTCTCTGGTGTTGCCTGCTGGAGTCGAGGGCTTAGGGCATTGTGATCTTTTAGTTATCAAAACCAGTGGTCTCTATTATAACTGCAATATTCAGCTGGAAACTGTATCACAAAAAGAAAAACGCTCAAGAATCACATAGAGGCTCAATAAAATGTTCTATGAATTTCTACATGGTACATACAGGAAACAAATGTTTGAGTCATCAGGGCTCAGAACAGGGCTGTAGCCTCCTCCCTTAGGGTACCACTTGAACTAGATGATAGCTTATTTGTGTCCTGTCTGAGTTTTTGTCCTTTCTAAGAACACCAAAGTGCTATAGGGAGTCATTCAGCTGCTAATAAATGCTGGGACTTCCAAAGGCGGGCAGGCATAATTTTCTGCTCATGCTTACATTTCTGAAGCAGGTCATTGTCCTCTGCACATGGAGGACTCTGCAGTCCTTTGTGGAGTGCCAGGCTGCTCTGGGATGGCTGTACTTCATCACAAAATGAGGAGAAATATAAAATATGTCCTGCCCTTTCTAGGAATCAAGATCAAATTATTACAGTGGTCACAGAGGAAGACACCTCTTTCCCACTTCTTTCCTTAGCTCTCGTTCAGTTGCTAACATTTCCTTTCATAGTCAGGCAGAGATCTCATTTCTGCCCCGGACACCTATCCATACTGCACTTTCATAAGGAAAGTACTGGTACTTTATTGATGGTATTTACACACCTTCCCACTCTGGACCATCTCCTGAGAGATTCCTAGGGCCCATCTAAGTAGTGATGCATCCTGCCAGTTGAGCAAATTTGTGGCTTTGCTAGTGAAGTACTGTCCAAAATTATTTATACCCTGAAGAAGGCGTGAATATCTGTGTTGTATTTCCTGTCCAATCACGAAGAGCAAACTAACCCTCTACATCTTGGATCATAGGTGTGAGCTGCTAAATCTGTTCTCCTGAACCTAATGCCTATTCACACTTTGAAATAGTGAGTTAACAGCAGTTCTGTTGCTTTCAACAAGAAAGCCAGTGTGCTACCCCTACTCTGCCACCTTTTCATAAAAAACTGTCACAATCAGGCAAATGAAGCCTGATCTCTTCCCCAAGAGCCATCTAATACTGCAAAATAAATGCTCGGACCACAAAGGACCATCAGAGTTTTTGAGAATTTCTTTTGTCTCAGGCTTCTTGCAACAATCTTCTCAATTCAGTGCCCTTCCTTCCCTCTTCACCTTGCCAGAGAAGTCATTCGGAGGATGAATGTTCAAGAATATAAGAACATAGGCACCAAAATCAGAATTTGGGTGAGACTGAGTGCTGACACTGAATAATTGCTCTCCAGAAAGGCTCTGCTCGGCTTCGTCTTCCCTCATGGGAGGCTTGTACATTTGACTGACATTGACTGCTTCAGGTCTGCCTCTGTGCATTCTCCATAGCCTCCACAGTCCACAGACCCAGAAGGCTCAGCCCTGGAAGAGTCAGACAGTTGACATACCCAGACTGCCCAGACTACCCTTCACAGGGGCTCAATCCAGTACGTGCTTTTGGAGTTCACCTAATTTGCACACAGCTGGGTTCATTATAGTGAAGAATTACCTCTGGGTTCTTTTAATAAGTGGTAGAAGAGGGTAACACCTGTCTGTGTGAAAAGCCCAGGGGTTAGAATTCTGACTCAGCACAGGCAAAAGCAGAGTTCAACCAGTTTGCCAGTCCAAGGGGACAGGAACTGACACTTCCACCTCTCAGAAGTTTTCTTAAACCTTGCAGCAATGGAAGGGGGGGAAATAATTTCCCAAACTCATCTTGTTTAAGCTCTGCCACCATTCAGCAAAGAACGCAAAACGCACTATGCCATGCTCTGCAAGACAAACTCCCTGAGCTCTACTTACATATCTATTTTTGCTCCAAACTGGCTTCTTGGATTGCATATAGATAGAAACTTTTACTCATGGAAAAAGACAATGGGAGTCTTTCATTTTAGCAACTAAACAAATTCTTAGCACACACAGAAAGGTCTGGTACCTTCACTCCTCACCTTTTATTGTATGTTTGTATGTTTCTTTCTGCCAGTAAAGCACTGGAAAGAGAAGATGGTTGTAATCAGATCATTGGCTAAAACAACTGATCAATAGCAACTGCATATGCTGCAAAGAGCCTTTAATGGCTCTTAATCCCCATTAGGCTGAGGTGGAGGAAGTTGAGGGGGAAACTGCATCACATTTCAACCATTTATAGCAACATCCTGGTACTTGAGCGGCTTTCAGGGAATGGGAGCATTTGTTCTGAGGTGCTCTGGGACAACCATCAATAGGATAGGAAACTGTTGCATCATTATTATCCAGGAAATGCTTTGGGGACCCTCCGGGGAGTTGACTCCAAGGCTTATAATTTTTTAACAAAAGTCTATGTTGGGTCAACCAGCAAAGCAGGAGCATGTGAAGTTTTTCTGCCACTGGTAATTAAACATGTTTTGGGATGTATTTGACACGATTTGTAAAATCAAAAAGGCCAGTTTTAATAATGTATGCCACCATACTGTCTTTAGGAACGTCTCCTTCCAAACAAACATTATTAATCTTCCTGACATGTTTCAATGCAGCCACATAGTGACAAAAGTTTCAATATATTCTTCGTTTGCTTCTTCACTAAATCAAATAAAAAATCCTCACCAAGCTTTACAGTACATCTATAGGTGGCTTGAGAACATGTACTTGTGTCTCACATGTCACCCCTCTGGGCTGAAACAATTCTACATGCACATCTTTTCAGCCTACACATTTTGTTTTGCAAAGAGAAAAGACTAAAATTAAGAATAAGGACCTAAAAACTGTACCACCCAGTCCATAGGTACTAGGTGTTATCACAGAGTTCAACACAAAGTCTTAATGAATCCAGTATTAAATTTACCTGGTGATGTATCTTGCTCTTGTACAGTGCTGACTTTGAGAAACATAAAGCCTTTCAAAACCAAATTAAAATGCAAGCTGTTTAACCTTAACAGTGTGCTGTGGCCAATATCCCCTGGGAATTATCAGTTTTTATTCCAGTTGCATTCAGTATGGTAAGTGGGGGATGCTAGATAATCCTGGCAGGGCTGTGATTGAGATATAAGGTTAAAGACACTCTGCTCCACAGGCCAGGGGTCTGTGGATCTCTTCCCCATGTGCATACTTGGTATGTATTGAAAGAAATTCAGCAAAGCCTATTTCGCTGATGAGTTCTAGAGCTGTACTAATCATTGTTTCTCCTTACCAAGAGAATTTTTATCAGCAAGTGGACTCTCGGAATGTCTGTGGGTCTTCTGATGGATGGGGGGAGTCTAGTGTTARATGACATCTTTTGTAAAATGGTACCTGTGCTGCAAGTGCGTTGCTTAAAAATGGCAGTATTGAAATAGCAGCTGACTTTCTGGTTCTCAGARGTCTGAATTTTGCTCATCTTCAGTGTTTAGAAGAGTGCAGGAAACAAAGAGGCAGCTCTGCATCAGCACAACTCAGCTGGCACTACAGGCAGGAAAACACAGCTCATCGAGCTTACCTTAACTATCATCTAGCCTCAAGAGGCCCCACCACTTTCTTGTAAATTGACTTTGCAGCTGGAACGATATTTCCCCTTCGCAATTCCAACCAACTCAGTGATATAATCAGACAAGTATCAACTTTGAGAGGAACATACCCAGGATTTTTAAAGAATCTGTACTTCTTGTTGCTTTAAGAGTTTATAGAAAAGAGCCTAAATCCAGAAAGGATAGGCAGTTCTTTGCTTACTTGTAGGCACAGAGATGTTAATTCAGTCTTTAGTATCAAGGGATTAGTATAGTCTCTTGGTGAAATTTGGCCATCATGTCACTTTTTTTCAGAGCAATTACACAAAGCAGTTGCTTTAAAAAAAAGGGACTCCAGAGAGCCATTGTTGTAGAGCAACTTATGGGAAGCCATCCAGGTTCTCCTGCACTTTTGATTGAAGGCTCCTATCAAAGCCTTATGAAGTCAAGGAAAACACTTATCAGTGGACACTGGCTATAATCCAGATAAGAGGCATCTCCTTTAACGAGTAGACTGGATTTCTTCGCCTTCATCCTGCAAAATCAGAGATTCAGAAACTGAGGATYTCGGTGCTCCTAATGCTTATGCTGGCAGTTTTACCAATAAGACTAAACATAGAATTTTGTTGAACTGAGCCTTATTCCTAAGGCTTTTGTGTGTCATTTAAGCTTCAGAGGGTTAAACAACAGTTGCAGTAATATGAAGAGATTACAGAAAAGCACCACCACTGGAACCAATGAGGTTATCCCATGGTGCTGCTTTGGAGTTTGCTTCGTAGCTGCCTCATGAAGTCCTCTGCCTTCCTAAAATAATACATAATTAGTATTCAAGACACATGCTTTCTACTGGCAAATGGGAATAAAGCATTCTTGAAGAATGCTGATTTTTAGTGTTTTTCTATTTTGAATCTTCAAAATGACATCTGCTTTGTGAGAGACTTAGAAATCTGGAGGGAGGTTTGCAGAGGAGAATGAAATTGTATCTCTGATCCTTCTGTATTCTATCCCCTTCAAAATAAATAGTTGTGCTTGCCTTCCTGCAAAAATCAGTACAATGCCAACTCACTTTCCAACAGTTTTATATAACATCCTGCTTTGTGGAAATATTTTGAAAAGTTTATTTCCATGTTGTATTTCTATTAGGCTAATCAAAACAGTTAAGCATTTTAATAAACATGAGTGAATAAAAACACTTATCTGTCAGAAAAYGCCAGTGATCCACATTATTATCTGCAGTTTTACATACCAGGAGTTGAAGCTAGCTGATAGAGTAATTCTCTAAAGATAAAACAAATTTGCCTTTTTAGATAAATTGCATGTTTGAGCTCCTCTGGTATTTACATGTAAGGGACAAAAACCCACCCATGTTTCCTCCCTATCTTTCTGTAGAAGAAAGGGCTTTATTTGTTTAAACGACATCCTCTAGGGTGTGTGTGTATAGATGAGATGACTGGGGTCTGTAACAGTGTGAGGATGTCTGAAGACACGAACTTCAGTCTTCTGGCCTCAGCTCGAGCTCCTGAGGGTAAGAGGTGGCTCTCCAAGTTGGGCTGCAGGGATGCCGGGGGCTCTTGCAGAGGCTGAGGCTGGGGAGATGGGCTATCTGCCCACAGGTGGTGGGCACTGGTGAGGGTCTGCATGGCACCAGAGATGAGGAAAGAGGTCCCCTGGACCTCATCTGCATCCCCATGGAGACAAAGCCCCAACTCTACCTCTGTGGTATGGCCAGAGCTGGTGGTGCACAGCACCACACAGCAGCGCAGGGGGAAGCGTCAGAGGCAGCAATGGGGCACAGATGCCCCTTCGCTTGCCTGATCTGCTAGCCAGGGAATTTCGCCACTTACTGGGGGCTTGGATCCGGGACAGTGTGGAGGCACTGCTGAGGCTCATCTGGGCCTCGTGCTAGAAGCACCACTACTCTTCTACATGGGCATCTATGGCATAGCCAGGGGAGGTCTGGAGCATGTCAAGAGTGATTATGCAGTTCTGGGGTGAGGGCCAAGGATATGGGGGTCCATTCGTGTCTCCTTGGTCCCGCTGGTGAAGGGGAGGGGCTCAGGGAGGAGTGGATGGATTCTACAGTTCTGCGCATCAACAAATGTTTGCACAGGTGTTGAAAATAAGGTTTTGGCTTTTAGGACCCTGGGGTCCTCTGTGAAGACTGAGAGCTGCCAGGAAAAGATAGGATCCAAGTAGGGCATCTTTGCCAACAGGCTGGCCAACATGGTGAGGAGAGTTTTAAACTGGAAGTGATGGGGGTCATGATGACTGGTTTGGTAAGCAAGAGTGATGTGGAAAAGAGAGATTTTTAATCATCAAAACAGGGCAGAAAGCTGTCCACTCCAAGTATGTGCACACAGATAAGGAAGTACCTACAGGACAGCAATACGGAGGAAGCTCTCATATCTTTTTTGGGAAATGGGCATAACTGAGTGGCTCTCTGAAGTGCCTGTACACTAAGACATGCAGCATGGGGAGCAAACAGGAAGAATTAGAGGTCTGTGTGCAGGTGCAGGACTATAAGGGCTATATAGATCTCACTGGGATCATGGAGATGTGGTGGGACAACTCACGTGACTGGAACAATACAGTGACCGGATACAGGCTCTTTGGGAAGGACATACCGGGATGGTGAGGAGTGGAGTTGCCCTGTACATGAGAGAGGAACGGGGATGCATGAAACTCTGCCTTGGGATGGGTGAGGAGCCAGCTGAGACCTTATGAATCTGGACTAGTGGGGAAAACAACATGGGCAACGTTCTCATGACTATTTGCTACAGAACCATGATCAGGAAGAAGTAGTAGATGGAGCTTTCTTCAGAAAAGTGGAAGAAGCTTCACATTTGCAGGCCCTGGTCCTCATGGGAGACTAACCAACTCAGTATCTGCTAGAAGGACAACACAGCAGGGCATAAGCAATCCAGGTTTCTGGAGTGCATTGATGATAACCTTTTGACAGAGGTGATCAAGAAGCCAGTGATGGTGTATGTTTTGCTGGACCTCATACTTACAAACAGGGAAGAACTGGTTGGGGATGTGAAGGTCAGGGACAGCCCTGGTTGCAGTGACCATGGGATGGTGGATTTTAGGGTACTGTGAGAACAACCCCAGGTACCAGAACATACTGGGAGCCAACCATCTGGAAAGTAGGTCTCCAAAGAAAGGCCTTGGGATCCTGGTGGACAACAAGCAGACCACGAGCCAGCAAGGACCCATGCAGCAAAGGCAGTCAACAGCATCCTAGGCTGCAATAGGCGAAACATTGCGGGCAGGGTGAGGGAGGTGATCCTTCCCTTCTGCCTAGCACTGATGAGAGACATTTGGCATGCTGGGTCCAGTTCTGGACTCCCCAGTACAAAAGAGATGTAGTTATTCTGAAGAGACTCTGGAGAAGGGCCACAAAAATGAATAAGGGACTGCAGCATCTGACATGCAAGGAGAGCCTGGAGAAGGGAAGGCTCAGTGGGGGGATCCTAGCAATGTGTAAATGCCTGGTGGGAGGAGTAAAGAAGATGAAGCCAGGCTCTTCTCAGTGGTAGCCAGTGGTAGCCATAAGAGGCAACAAGCACAAATTTTAAAAAAAAACAAACCAAACCAAAACTCTTTTTTTTTACTAAAAAGAATGGTCAAACGGTTGCACAGTGGTCAAAAAACCTGCACAGGTTGCCCAGACAAGTTGTGGAGTCTCCATCCTTGGAGATATCCAAAACCCAACTGGGCAATGTCCTAAGCAACCTGGTCTAGCTGATCCTGCTTTGAGCAGCGGGGCTGGATTAGAAAGTCTCCAGAGTTGCCTTCCAGCCTCACTGATAGTGTGATTCTGTGATTCATTAGTGATGGGGTCAGTAATCACTTTTTGTCTTCTGGGAGGAATTCTCACAGGAATTGGAGCTGTACTGTCGTCACACCTAATCTGACAGACCCAGGAGCTCTTCCAGGATCCCAGTTCTGGATGCACACCCTGGCAATGGCTTGGGTCAGGGAATGCTCCTGCACCCTCTGCCTGGATTTCTGCTGGAAAGGAGCCACACTGCAGCACAGTCAGGTCTCTGTGAAGAAAATTCTCCCTTGTGCACTAATGATCTCATTCTCCTTCTAAATCAAGAAGTTTTTTAGGGGATCCTGGTTTTCTTCCCCAGTCCAATATAATTTCCTCGAAAGTTCCAGCTGGAGGGGCAGAAAGAGAAAATTCCCATGCAGCTCTGGTTCATCCCGCAGAGGAATTGACAAGGCTGAGAGTCTAAGATGAGTCCAACACAGACAGAAGAGCACCAGACTGAAGTACACACAGCAACCAGAAAGCTGACAAGCTGTTGCATTTTGTAGCAGATGCAGCTCTAACAGGGTATGTGGCTTCATTCCTAGATATAATGAATTGCAAACACACACTGGGAATGCTGTTTTTGTTCAAAAAGTATCTCCTTAGTTACTATACAATATGTGCACTGGATGAATGTGTGCTTCTATTCCCATAATGCAGTGAGAGATCACAGAGAGGAGCTGTCACACATTACTGGACCGATACTGATTATTTTGGCTGTTCATATCGTTGCTCTCTCTTCCTCTTCTGAACAATACAGTTAAAAAGCTAATGCTCAGAGATCAAATTAAAGGATGGCTCTTCTACCTCAAGAAGTACAGTTCCAGGCTGTGTTTAAAGGGATGGATATGTTCTGCCTGAGGTTCAAGGTAATGGGATATACTCACACTGTCTGTGCAAAAGTCTGGAGATTAAGTCATATACGCACCAAAATGCAGACGAGCTGTTGAACAGATCAGATACATCTCTTCTGTGTACTCAGGCAAGGAAGCAGAAAGCAGAGGGGACAGGGACCACAATTATTGGAAGCTCCAGAATGGATTATATGTCATCGAGAGGGTGTATAGACAGAAAGATTCTTGCTTCAAGACAACTCAAAGGCAAGAGTTGAAGGACAGGTACCAGACAGCTAACTGGATAAGGCAAATTCACTAACTAAACAAGAACATGCTATCAGGGCAAATGAACAGCACATTCAGGCAGATATCCAAGCATGTACGTAATTCTTCTGTCAACTTCATTTTACAGCATTAACATATGAATGAGAAGTCTCACAAGCATCAAAGATGATATGTTCAAAGTAAATCGAGTTTCTAATATGGAATACAATGAAATATGAAGGAAGAATTGTTATCAGAAACAATGTTGATGAGAAGAGTGTCTGAGACATTATGTATGTACACACTGGAATCAGTATCAAAGAGGTATGAAAATCAGAACAGCAAATTAAGAAAAGTTACTTCTTTTTTTCCTTCAATTTGAGGGTCCAAGAAGCTCACGTGCTGAGCGGCAATGCCCACTATACTGCAAGCATGTCCTCAGCTGCAGCCTTCATCCTAATGAATAGGAAAATTATTTGAGGCACTGGCAGTAAAGGGAGACAAGAGTGTGATCGTAAACTTGTTTTCAATGTTGCCATTAGTGTTCAGATATTGAATTTTTTATTAGATTTTGTAAGCTAATAATGACAGAATTAGGCTTGCAGTCTTTAACATAAGCTGCCATATTTCTGCTGCTACAACAAATTGCAGAATCATGTGCCGGTTCACAGTGCTGAAAGGATCAAAGTGGGTGCAACTTTCTTGTCAGAAGCAACTTTTAAAATCAGCTACTTGAGGATGTTCCTCCTACTGTCTCCTTTATTTCAACTATGTTTTGCATCTAATTCTGCCAGCTGGCACATTTTGGAGCTTGATAGTGGACTCTGAATCAGATTAAGAGGTCTACCCAGTACAGATGAGAAGGGGGAAAGAGGAAGAGGGAAGAGGAAGAAACAAGGTCTACATTTAAATTCATGGTCTAGGGCTACTAAATGACACTGATAACTCAATGCATGAAGACAATTGCATTTTGCTATCTAAAGCTCCTGCTGATTTTGAGAGAGGGAAAGGAATAATGGGCTTGATGTGATTGCAGAAGAGGGCTTTTTTCTTTTTTTACTTGGAAGAGTGCTATTTAAAAAATAAAAAACAAAACAAAAAAAACCCCAGCCCACTACTGGAATGTTAAGTTTACAAGTTGAAGAACTCAAAATTATGAAATGCCTCAAACCCTGTCTATAGATAACCTACAACCTGCACAGGCACATATACATTATCAGAGTATATTTAATTGTATGTCTTTATATGATAAACATGGCATGTCATGTTCATCTGTACTACTCCTGCCTCATGCAATTTACTGAACAGACCACGTACTAAGGATGAATCAAAAAGTGAAGTGGACAGTTATGCAAAGGACTGCCATGTCTGGCTGGCTGCTGAGAAAGGGACATACGAGGTGAAACAGGATGAAAATTTCCAGAAGAGAGGCTGTCTTCCTGATTAAATCCCTTGACTATCGTCTTGAGCTCTGAATTTTTTCTCTGTCTAGATCATAGAGTTTCTGTGTGATACTGATCATAGCATTTGCGCAAACTCTTTCCCTGTGATCGCTCCCGTTTCATTTTCTGAGTGCCCAGTCTGAAACAGCTGGAGTATTGAACTCTCATAATTGCAAAAGTTTTATACGAACTATGCTCTGAACATATAAAAGGCAGCAGAATGCCCAGAAAAGCTAGGCTCTAGTCTTGAAAATTAACCTCCAAAAATGAGTTGATATAGGGCAATTTTGTCTTTAGTCTCAGCGCCTCTGTTCCCAATTTGTAAAACTGAGACACAATCCTGTTACCTAGCTGGTGTGTTGTATAAATAAATTCATTAATATCTACAAAGACACAGAGATCAGAATCAGAGAAAAGACCATGAAAAAAGAATACATTTGTGCTCAGTGCAGCTTTTGGATGTTAAACATTAAATGACATATGGGACCACTCACTGGAAGAGGATGAATCTAAACGATTGTGGATCATGTGGATTAAAGATTTTATCATAATGCACATACACAGTTTGCAGATACAAGACTGTAAGGTATTTTAACTCTGGTACTTCCTGGCTGTTGAGCTTCACCAGTCTTTTCAGGTAAGATTTTCTGTTTTGTTTAGGATATGCATATACCTGAAAATTTCTGAAGTTTCTACATGGACAGCTAGGAGCCAGCTATATCAATCCCCCTTACATGGATAAGGAATTCAATCTAAGCCATATGAATCTAGATAGAGAAAAAAGTTCTAAAGAATTTGGAAAATTCTAAAATTCTTTTGCAGTAAATCTAATTCCCAGATTATCCAGGTAAGGGGACATTCAGAGGAGAAATTCTTTAGATTCTCAAATGTCAGCTACAGAAAACATGCCTTGGGCACACACAGTTTTCTAGGAGATTATCATCTTCTTTCTTCATGGTACCCTTATCTGGTCTTCCATATCCTATAGGCTGAATAAATACTAGTCATGATAAAAGACCTTGAAGGTCTAAGTACAACCATTGTATAGCTCAGAACAACATGTTCCCAAGAAGWCAAGGTGTCCAGATAACATAACATCCATTTGCTCTGCTCTACTTGCTCCTCCCTGAAGTCAGGTCAAGTCTCAGTGCTTATTTTCAAAGCCTTCAATAGACTGCACCGAAATTTATTCTTAAAAAGAAGTCTTCATTTTTGGGAGCCCTTGGCCACTCCTGAATTTTCTTGCAGGGAATGACATGTTCATATGCATAGGAACAGAGACTCAGCAGATGTCTCAGCAGACACAGGTCTGAAGTGCATGCCTTCAGAATACACACACTTGGTGTGTCTGCAAAACTGCTGCATCATTACCATTTTTGTTCAAACCAAATGTATTTGAAAGTATGTAACTAAACTGCACCATGAGAAAAATTTTGGACTGTGGAAATGTCATGATAATCACACAGCAAGCCGAATATCAGAGTGATGGGCACTATCTTAATACACCAGGACTGAAGAGATCAGACAAGAATGAGGGCCTATCACACCCCACCTGAGACCACTCAGAATGGTCTCCTTATGTTTGGTCCTCAGGTAACATCACAGTAGCTAGGGAAAGGTTTCAGAGCTGTGATATAAAAAAATAAACTGTGAACAAGATCATTTTTTCTCCAGCTGAAGTGTAAGTCACCTCAAAAGGGCACCAATCTCTGTTTCAGAGTTTCTTATGGCCTTTGCCATTAGAACAAAACCCATATTTGATCAGTAGGAAAAAAAAAATAAAACAACGTTCTTGGTTTGAGGGTTATTTTTCTCTTTTGTGAACTCACATATATAYTTACATCTGACTATTCTCTTTACAGAGGTTTTTATTTGATGTTCTGTTTCCTCTCCTGGAGTTGAGGCATATACAGTACCTGTTTCATTAGAGTCACTTGGCTTTTCACTAGACAAGGAAAATGAGCCTCTACAGCATTCAAGGAACAGACCAATAAAGATATATTACTGTCACTTTACTCAATAAGAGCAGATGGGTCATAATAGTATGGCTGATACCAGTACATTTGTAGAGTCATTTTTTCTTATCAGGCAGTTAATGAAATGAATTTCTATCACAACATCTTTAAAATATAATACTCTCACAACTGTCTTTAAAGACCTATTTTGAACCAAATATGTTATCTATCAAAATATTCATTAAAATTAGGTGCAGGCCTACAGGAAGAGACAGATTAAATCATTGAGGCATCTGGGCCTCTTATTCCTCTAATGTGACCTCATTATATCATAATTTGTTATTGCAGAAATTTAATTTTCTGATGCCATGGAATTATTGAGGGTCTTCCCATTTCCAGCATTTTCACTCTACCTAATTGTAAACTTCAAGATCATTTGGTATTTGATACTGGTTGGCTCCAAGATTGGATAGGAAACCGATACACTGTAAATGAGGAAGCACTTAATGAGGAAAACATGATCATGTCATATTGACTACATTCTGAGATAAGAGATAAAYAAATAACAGTTTCACTTGAGATGTCCTCAACTTCTCACTGACACATTTGTTAACTCTATTCAGAGCAAGATGCTTCACTGCCTCAATACCAAGTAAAGAGGGAGATTCAAGAGACTAACTGCAACCACGAGCCTACCGGCACCACCACCAAGCAGTCACTGAGCCYGGGGCTGTGGAGGAGAAACTACCTTACCTGTAGGCTTGATATCCGGACTTTAAATGTCACAGGACTGACATAAGAGAGAGACAAGCAATCCTGTTAAGACATGCTCCCATAAGACTTCTTCATGCACTTCCAGTGTTCTTCACTGGGACACTCTTCCTCCCATTGAAATATACTGCAAAAACAAATTACTTTCATGGCACTCTATTAATACTCTCCAGCTGAGGTATGCCATTGAAAGACTCCAAATTTTCAGGAATGCATGACCAAAGTTTTATCACCTACCAGATTTTTATGGCAGAAAATCTCTTCTAAAACATGTGATGACATTGACCTATAGAGAAGGTTCTGTATGTTTGGGATACTGCATAGCTGTTACGTGTGGGACACAAAAACAAAACACCTCTTAATGCACGTAGCTCTGGACTCAAAGCTATCGCAAACTGGGATAGAATAATAGGGGACACATACCCTAAATGAATAGTATTCCAATGTTCCTATCGTTTCCCACACCAATCACAAAATGCACTTCAAGGGCTTAATGGTCAAAATTGGTGCTTGACCACTCTGGGACAGCTTCTCCTGCTGCTCTGAAGTTTCAAAAAATCTTGTGCAAGATATAGTCTTAAAGAAGAATTTCCCCTTCAGATTTAGAATCAAAATAGYTTTAATTAAGCGATTTCAAAAAAAATCAGGTATGAGGAACTGAGTTCTCTACAAATACAGCAATATGAAGAATGCATCCAAATTGCATGCAGCTTTGTCATCTACCAATTTACATATACACTTGTGAAGACTAAAATTAAAAATTTTAGGACAGTTCTAAATCAACGCAGAGTGGGTTAGCATCAATATTCATATGCAAAATTTGGTCAAGAYATTTAGCTTCATTTTCTATGCATATATCAACTTTTAATTCTCTAGTAAGTGAATGAAAATACTTTTGCAATGGTGTTCCAGATTACAAAAGAGTTTACAATACAGAGGTATCCACTTCATGACCCGAACGCACAGAATAATCATCTGGAATGTTCAAATTTTTTTAATTGAAAYAAAAAATCTTTCMTTTTCCAAGTGGATACAGGATTTCTAGAAGATATTAAAAAAAATCAAAGGACATTGCATGCATCTAAACTCCCTGATGTAGTTTCTGACATGTGTGTTTAAGTAAAAACACTTTTCTTAATTATCTTGTAGCTCAATAACCTAATAATTATTCATTTCAGCAAACCTGTAAATAACACTTAAAACACAAACTCCATTTTTAATCAGTGAAAACTGCCATTTGTTGAAAAGGTTTTTTGAGTAATTACTTTGCATTCTTATTAGTAATCTGGATTTATAGGAAAATCAAAACTATATTAATTATACCATATCCTCATTACATATTAATAGACTCAGAAACCAAACATTTTGTGCCTTGCAGAGTGAGGTGTAATATTTATACAAGGCTTTGCAGCAGCAGCCAACATGGCACTTAGCTCTAATGCACCTACTTTAGAGTATTGACTTGGTGCTCCTGGGACCCATGAGCTAAAATCCCAGCTGGGAATGCAGATGCACTGCACTGAGTCTCCAGAACAGTGTCTTGGGGTTTTTCTCTTCTCATAAGGGGCCAATTTTTGTCAGCAGATGCAGTTTGTGTTTTGAGACATCAGTTTCCAGATGCAACACGTGTCTTATGCCTATTCCAGGCAAGGCTGTAGAATTCTCTCTCTCTCTGGGAGACCTGAGAAGATGCAGCATCTCAAGGTCAGTGGTATGCAGCTCTATAAACACAGGCATGCACAACCCTCTCACAAAGCTATGAGCTGGAGTAATACCYTATCCTCAGAGGCACAGTAACAGGAATGCTGCTTCTTCCGCTGCACACAATGTATTTGCCCGGACGGAAAGCCCTGTTGCTTCGGCAGCTGGTGGGATTCAGGTTTGGGTTATTGTTTCTGGGTATAAGCTAAGAGCAGAATGACTGATCAATTGCAGCTCCATGACAGTAGCTCTTGTAGAGCATGTGCTTAAGTCAGATGTCAGACTTGTGACATTACTTGACCATTGATGGCTTCTATAACTTAACTGAGTTTACTGCTTTTTGATCTAGTWGTTGTGCGGTCCAAATTATTCATTTTGAAGAGGGCTAAAGATGACTGAAGCTGCCAGCCAGATGTTGAAGTCCATTAATGTCAATATGAATCTTAACTATGCTGATCTGCCCTGCCAAGGATTGCTGTACTCACCCCCAGGACGTTCCTTTGAGAGAAATGTTCCTCAAAAGGGCCTTTAAGGGAAGACACTTTCCCTTGAGCACTCATCTGCTGACTGATATGGAGGAACCTAGAGAGCCCATAATAGCACCACTCACGTGTGGTTTGCACATCACTATCCTGTCATACAAGGGGATGGGCACCCATCGTATCACTGGTTCTCCCTGTCATATACTTTCCACATCTGCAGGTGATGTCACATGCCTGGTCCAACATGCCCTTGTGAGATCCCAAAGGAAAGAGAGGTCAGGGACAAGAACTACTGAAAGGATGGACCCAGTCCCTCTCCTGAGCCCAGAGGTCTTAAGGGAAGGCAGTGACAATGCTGGAGTCACTGTGAATTGGTCTGGTGGGCATGAGACCATTGGAAACTTCCTCCTACTGTGACCTTGGGTGGCCCATTAGCCTAATTTACAGGCGATTCCTAACAGTCCATGCTCAGGTGGAGATTTCAGCCCTCTCCCTTACAAAGTCCCAACCCAACAGCGCAGCAGGGAGTGACAGTCCTGTAAAGAGAGTTAATTCCTCCCTCCCACAAAGGAAATGGCAGATCCTCATGCCTGGTGACTGCTCTTGGTCTGTTTTTAGCTTTTCTAAGTTCCTTTTCTTGACTTCACTATCCTCATAAGTGTTTGCAGCTCAAGCTGTGTCATCTGAATATGTCATTAGTCACTGAATAGCCGAGCGAGGAACAGTCAGCTGGGGAGGATTCAGGACTATATAATACTGATCTCTGCCCTCTGTGGATTATGAGCATTTTTCTAAGTGCCTCTAATTTTAATCTCCCAAGCTGTGGCTTGTACAAAAATATATTCAATGGCCTCCTCTCTAGTGTAATATCTTTATATTAAGGATTTTCTCTTTCACCTCAGGAAGTCAGCTTTGTGGCAGACCATCTCATTTAAAATCTAGTATAACAACAGTGGCATTTTTCTGTGGAAAATTGGAAATACCACAGGTGATAGATTCAGCTTTTGCCTCTGTCTGGTTACAAGTGTTGGAGACGGAAAAAATCATTTTGAAACACATTGCTGAAAGTTCAGATCTTTTCAGTTAGTGAAAGTAAGTAATTTACTTCTGCCTGTAAGTAATAATTATCTGTATAGAAACCATAGTGATGGAGAAAGACAGCCCAGCAGGGTAAGAGGAGAATGAGAAATCCTGGGATTTTCTGAAAGCATTCAAAAGGATCAGTAAGCAATCTGTCTGTATCTCCTTCCTGCYACTGTGTATACAGGATAGGAACACAATAGGGAAATAAATAAAAAATTCAATAACACAAAGCAGGCACCTAACAAGCAGCACACAGATGACTCTCTTGTGATCCAGATAAGGCCAGTGCTTAGAGGCAGGATCCAGCTGCAAGGAACGGGAGATGGGTAAGGAGACAGAGCCAATGTGGGTTTAATCCTGATCTCAGAAGAGCCCGACTGTTTCAGGGCTTCTCTGGGGTTATGCAGGGCTCAGACTTTGTGCCCACGTGAAAACATAAGAGTGGATGTGAATGAGTCAGACCAAAGGTTCAGAGGTATGGATCAGGTTCTTCTGCCTAGATCCTGGCTGAACCTCTGTCCTTATTTGTTCATTTATGTACTTCCCACCCAGCGCACCCCAAAGTGATGGAGCCTTTTCATCGGCTTCCCTGTGGTTGCTGACCCACAGCTCTAGGCTGAGGAAGCCCAATGGCTCCTGGTGACCGTGGGGGCTATTTTCTGTTCCCTACTTTATTGTGCGCATCGCTACAATCACCACTGTGCAATTTCAACCAGCTCCATGGCTGGCTTTCAGGGAGCTTATTTTTAGTATATGGCCGTCACATCCTTCTCTTTTTTTCTTTTTTTTCACCCTCTGCACTAGTTTGATTATTCAGCAACATGCCCCTCTCAGACTGGGCAGGGGCTTTAGTTTTAGGAGGCTGGGAAGCTGGTAGAGACAGCAGCCATTMGCAGATGCTTATGGAAAGACCTTTAGAAACAGAGCAAGCGTAACAGCACTTCTCAACTATATACCGACTATCTGATACTTCTCCCAGTGCTTCCTCCCAAGCGTATTATTTTTTTCTTACTGTGCTGTGAGCAATTTTTCTTCGGTAGACGCTCCTAATTTTTAATGAATCATTAAACTTGTCTGCATTTACCCATCCTTAGACTTAGCACTTTCTGTTCAGTGCCTTAACCAAAACATCTTTCACACTGCCAGGCCTTCCTCCCCAAATTGTTTCCGATCGGCAATACAGCTTCATCTGCAGTCGGTGCCCTGAGCACTGTGCCTCCCCTATCAGCCGTTTCAGGCGGGAGTGAAAACACACCCTATCCGCCTATGATATCCTCTTTATTTCCTTGYTGCAGCCCTTTTCATTTCTCCCTGGCTGTTCTCTGACAGCTGCAGCCCAGGCTCCAATCTGCTGCAGGTGGCTCTTTTTGCCCTTCAGGCTTTCTTCACCATTGTGGTGCATTAATGAAGTAGAGCTCCCTGTCAGACTTCATCAGCAGTCTTGTGAAGGCAGAATGAAATCACTTCTATTGACCCACTGGCATATTTATAGGCTCCTTCTTTTTTGCTGAGTATGGCAGTTATCACCTTTCCATCCCCATGTTGTGTTTATTCAGCAGAAAGCTAAATCACATCTGTGCACAAGTGGAACATTAATCAGTAAACGTAAGCCACTCATAAAGACTGCCGAACCTATCTAATTACCAGAGCTGGGACAGCTCGCAACACCTACCCCTCAGAGGGGTTCACAACCCCATCAATCCACAGCCCTCTAAACAGAGCCCAGCAAGCTCAGAGATTTTTTCAGCTCTCCTCTTGCTAGACTGTCCCCAGAAAGCAGCATTTTAAAGTTTTCCTGGACTTGTTCCTGGTACCTCTTTTCTTCTACAGCAACAACAACAAACCCACTTGGGAGCAAATTATTTTTTTTTTTTTTAACTCTCTGTTCTCCCCTTTCTTATTCTATTTATCAGACAGAATTACTTCCAACATAATCTGTTCCCATGCATATCTGTGTCTGCCTGCCCTCCTTAACAATTTTTCCCCCTATTTTTCACTAATTACCAAAATCAGTCACCCTTCATGTTATTGGAGTTGGAGTCTAGCACACTTGCAATTGTATAAATTTGTATTATAATACTAAATAGAGCATAATACTACATCAGTATGGTAATATTTTCAGTAATGATGCATAAACAGCAAAAGCGTTTGATAAACTTTGTGTGAAAAGTAGTTAGTTGATGTAGACATCTCTATGATGGAAAAAAGGTGCTGTCAGACAAAGTTTGTATCATTTCTTGATGAGATTACAGATTTGGCTGCCCAAGATAGCTCTAGGGAAGATGTACTTTAGCTTCTAAAAGGCTCCTGATTTAGCCTTGCTTCATTCTGATGAAATTAGTAGTTCTCCTTCTGAGTCTCAGTTAAATACTTTATTTTCTGAAATTCTGATCAGCTCCATCTAGAACACATTAAATGGATTAAAAAGTGGTAAATATATAAATCTTAAAATAGGGGAGCATCATCTTCTTGGGATATTTCCAGACAGTAACCTTTTCTTAGTCCAGTGTTATTTTCAACAGTCAAGAGGAAAACCTTGCAGGTAGATTTTGCCAATGGCATAAAAATGTGTAGAGATGTTAAAAAGAACAGATGAGTTCCAAAGAGCAAACTGGCTTATTTTAGCAATATGCATTTTAATAAAACAAATTAAGAATCAGGATTATAGACTGTATTTATGAGAGACAAAAACAGCTAAGAAAAGGACTTTGGGGTCAGGACAATCAACACGGTGCCCTGGGGCAGCGAAGGAAGTAAACATGGCCCTTGACTGAGTGATCAAGGGAACATCAGATAGATAGAAGGTGGGAGCAGTGAGATAATTAGCAAAATCCTCTAACCAGTAATGGCCTCTAAGTTTATCATATGTGAGAAAATCAAGAGAGAGAGCTCCAAGAATTATTTCAGTGACTATAAAACCTGATTATTGTGAGAAGCTGAAGATACTCTGTTTAGTGTATACTATTCAGGAGGAAATATGATCACGTAATTACTCAAAGGGGACGTAAATTTCAGATGTTAGTAAACTTATTTAGCTAAGGAGGTGAAAACACAGCAAGAGCCTGAGCTTGGTCACTTACGCTGAATAAATGCAATGTTGGAATAAGATCTAAGATCATTTTAAAAGTAAAGGAAAACAGCCATTGAGACAAGTTACCTAGATTTGCATTGGTTTCTCTGTCACTTATTTAAACCAGATATCCTCCAAAAATAGGTGCCACATCTCAGCCAAAAGTTATTGTATTTGATAGAGAAATCATTTGGTACAATTTTAGATTAGATGATTTTATATCCAAGTAGGTAATAACTCAGATCCTTTGGGGGTAGCCTTTTCATACTGAATAGTGATCTATCTTCACATCCACTAATGGGCCTCACCTGATCTCTGAAAATTTTACTGATCGCAAAATGGATAATTAAAATTTTAGGGGCTTGCCTAAGCTATTAAAGGAAATTATTAGGTTGGGGAGGAGATGGCTTAGAAATTCATATTCAAATCACTAGAATACAGGTCAATAGGTATCAGTTGCAAGGATCATGTAAAGCGTACACAGTCAGGAATTCAAGAAACTCCAATGTAGATTATTGAAATAATTGTTCATTGGATGTGCAGCTTCCCTTAATTTACCTGATAGCAGTTTTAAGGAAACCCATGGTTCTAATTACAGAGCTATAAATACAGAGAAATTCTGTTCAGTGACTTTATTATCTATGTATTGAGATGAATTTTGGCTCCTTTCATTTGAAGAAAGGCATGAGCTGTAGTCCTCATGAACTCTCTGATTAATGTGTTGATTTAGTTGCATAGTCATGGTTTGTTGTCTTCTCTAGGAGATATCATTGAACTATATTCGGAAAATAGCAGATGACCACGTTCCACCTAAAACTCCCTCCCAAATAATCATTGCTGGTAATTTAATATTGATGATAGATTATAAGGTTTTCTCACCATTAATGTTTATTTAACAGGTCTTATTTTGTTTATCCATGGGACAAGAGTGGTCTTGCCCTTGAATGACACTATTTCAAGTGATTTTCAAGCTTCAGCTCTGTTTGTAAAAAGCTTTAGATATTTCCTTATAAAGGTAAGCTGGAAATCCAAGATAAGCCTTTATTTATGACATCTGAAATCTTTCTAATACAATAGCCTAGTAAGTATGAATTAACAAGACTTTATTATCTTATTGTGAGGACCAAGATTATTCCAAGAAAAGCCAAATGAAACTAGAGTATCTTCCTCTGGGATCTAAGTATTTAAAAGAAGCTCATCATGTATGTGGAATTGATTATACTGTGTTGAAACAAAATGAAAGAATCAAACAATGCATATTTTTTGTGTTGGGAAAAAGAACAGCAGTTTGTAAGTCACCTGTGATCTCAGCATCCATGTTTTCTATACATAAGATACTCTGACTGCCTGCTCCCACTCGAGAGGGTCTATTGAGCAGTGGAACTGATACAACCTAAGATTATTTATGTTCCCTCTCCTACCAGATAAGAGAAGAGACACCATGTCTACACGAATGTGTATAAATACAACTATAGAATCAGAATCATGGGCATCTGTTATTACACAGCACAGTTACCACAAAGCCACCAAAGACCTCTGTTTCGTGGTAACCTTTCTCAAAGGCGATGTCAATTAATTCACCCTTCAAATGGTGAGGATGTCAGGGAGGCAGAGAAGGCTACTTTTGCTAGGATTCCTCAGTTCTCCATGTATCCAGCTATAGTACAGTTTTGATATCTTAAGTAATACTTCCACTGCATGCTTTCAGAAGAAGACCACTGAAGACCTGGCTGAGACCAGGCACTATTTCCTGGTCTCACAATTCCCAGCTACAAGGGAGAATATACACATGCATGTGCGCACATGAGCTCAAGTACCTTTTTGCCCTGCTACCTCCCACTCTCCAGCATGAACTGGGAGCAATGAATTCAGCAGCTCCCCTCTTCCCCACATGATTCAAGAGAATTGGAGACTTGGAGGGTGTTTTCTTTGTCCTCATTTAATTGTTTTGTCTTTACATTCCATCTTTTAAAAATATATCGAAAAAAACCCTTAGTGAGGGCTCATACCTCTCAAGATTAGGTGACCAGTTTTATCTTGTCAACACTAATTTTACCTTCAGCAAGACAAACACGCTTTTAGTAGTAGCTTACAGATGGCTTGCCGTGAGCAGGTGGGGTAGTTTCTTGTGGACCAAATATTGGCTGTTATTTAACTTGAAAACAATCTCAGGCTTGTAATACTCTAGACGTAGATGATTTCTATTTGGCTGCACATGCTCGGTCAGGTGTCCTTGCACCATCATCATGTCTACTGCCAGTGTTGTCCTAAGGAGTTATTTCTGCCACTTGGAGTTGTTCTCACCATACGCACAGACAGCATTGGGTAGTCTTTACAGACTGCACAAATAACAACTGTTAGTGTGAGTTTCATCACAGCAGGAACTGAGGAATTGCACCCAAGAAAGAAAATGAATAGTGTCACCTTGAACCCTCTTATAGTGAAAAATTACTCTAGGAGTTGTTTGGAGAGCAGATAAAATAGGTTTAGCCCCTGAATACCCCTTCCAAACTAATTCTGAGGCAAGTAACCTCAAAAAAGATAATCTTTGTGTCCTGCAGAACATGGGGGGCTGTTAGTGTGTATGATTACAACCTGTGTCTCAGCTGAAGACAACAAAACCATCTACCTATGCCATGAAATGACCCAGGGTAAAATAATTAAGGACACACTTCAGATGGAGGTTCTTGAAGACTATTATCCTCTCTGTGAGGTGCTGGTCTGTTATAAGAAGTACCTTGTGCACACAGAAAAGTTTTTCTATGACATGCTAATTTTGAATTATCTAGAAAATGAGGTATTGCTGAACATTCAAAATGACATACAGTCAAGGTGGGAAGAGAAGGAGAAGGAAAGAACAGAAAAGGAGACACAATGGCACAACTGCCCGAATGAAATGTAGGTATCTTCTTGTATTTCTAAAAAAAGTCAGTAACTGGATCAAGGAAAAGTCATACATCAGAAGATGCTTCTGTCTACAATGTGGTATCATCCTTTGCTATTGCTGACTTCACTGGAAACTGATAAAACAGAAAGAGTTTTCATTTGCATGATCTCTCTCACCCTTGTGGCTTATACTCAGCGTGGACTCAGCTCAGAACTGGCACTCCTGTTGCCACAGTGACTGCTCTGCCCAGTACATCCAGGCTGCTGTTACAAGATACACCACCTTATTATAGCTCAGCACCTTTCATAGACTCTTCCAAAGCCCACAAACCTTAACATTTCTATTATCAACATACATACTTCTCATAACACAGGCTCTGCAAGGGGCAGCTTTTCCTTGATGTCCATTATATGTCTGTCATATGAAGTCAGACTGCTGCTGAGGCAGTGAGGGTTAATGCCATACCATGTATTTTGACTAAACGGAAGAAAGGGTGGGGATAGAAGGGATGGGAAGAAGTAAGAAGAAAAGAGGAGAATAGCAAAATCTGACAAATGCTTTTCTCAGCATTATGTCAAACATGTTTACAGAACTGCACAATTAATTAAAAAAAACTGCACTACAGTCCCTAATTACTATTCTACACAGGGCGGAACACTTCTTCATTATCCCTTTTTGAATTGATTGTGTACATCAAACAGTCAAGATATAAATAAAATATGCCTGCATGCATAATACCCTCACATTAAAGCAGAAGGCAATTAACCTATGATTTTTCATTAATTAAATTAAAATAGCCCTCTGAAAATGTCTCAAATCAAAACAAGTTCCTCACAGAGTATTTTTTTCTTGCCGTGATGCACAGAGCCTGCTTGTGAAATCATTGGTCCAATGAAATTACAATAAACCTCACCAATTTTATCACAGGCTACCAATTTTCTTCYGTGACTCCATTGTTCAAAGTGCTAATCCCAATTACAATATTGGTTTTATTCTTCCATCTTTAAAATAATATTTACAGATGCTTGTCCACTATTTAGCACATTGTTTACATTTTATTTTTACTAATTATAGTGATGTGCTTTGCAGAATTACAATAGGTATTGATCTGATCAGAAACTTGGCAAATAAGATCTGACTCTAAGAGTGGGTCTCTTTTCTCCTCTTAAATTTATATACACAACTGCAAACTCAGTTAGCGTAATGGTTTACTAGCGCTTTATGGTTCTCTCCAGTTAACTGAATTTAGCTTGTGTTGCCAGAGAGAGGTAAGAGTAAGTTTGCTTGCTGTCCCATACACAAACATATTTCTTGTCGATCATTCTATTCAGACAAATGGAGTTGTTCCAAAGACACCTTCAGATGTCTATTTGCTTTTTGGATTGCGAGGATACATGATCGTAAAACAAAGGGATATACTGGAGACAAGAGTACTCACCAAATGATAACAAAATGTCTAGTGCAAAGTTGCTGTTTATAAGATATGCCCATTTCCCTTCCTTAGATTTAAGGGACAGCTACCCATATTGTGGTCACAGATCTGGATGGAAAACATGATGTAGTTTGGTTTTGCTGGGGGGTTTTGTTGGTTTGTTTTTTTTTTTTCTGAAACCTGAGGATGCAGAATTTTAGATAGTTCCAGTTATTTGCAAATCTTTGATAATAAGAAGCCACAAAATAAAATACCTACTTGTTGCCTCCTCAAATTATATCTTCACGCTGTAGAAGTGTTGAATTAAGTGTCTGTCTTAAAAGAAGGGAAGAGGTTTTCAAGTACAGAATATATGAACAGTGGTGCTAAAGCAACAGTGTATTTCTGTTAACTCAGAAGTCACTTGCCTTTTTAAGAGCTCTGTACATTTTGAATTTACAAGATTTTGCCTATTTAATTACCATAATAATGACTTGTTATGTTAGCAACATTAAAAATAAACCATTGGAATGCCAGGATAATTTCTTCCGTACAGATCACACATGCTGAGGTAGCAGAAGGAGAAGGCGGCTGTGTTCCCTTTCCTAAGTGTTGCTGAGAGCCCACAGGCCACAGGCAAAAAAGAGCAGAGAGCATTTACTGTGGGACAGGAACATGCTCTAGCATGCAAGCAAAATCCAGCATGGATTTCAGAAGGCACAGCAAAGCTATTGCCTCGTCAGGGCTGCAGTAAGTCTTATAGGAGCAGCAATGACGGAAAGAGCAGCGCAGCGTGTATTCACAACATGTGTGTAGGAAGTTGTATATTGAAACACAAAAAGATAAGGACAGATATTTTGTTATTTCTACATTTTCAGACATCACAAAGTGTAATGTCTTGCCTCAGGGAAAAGAATCATCTTGGTCCTTATTTCTTTGTCTGTAAAATGGAGACAATACTGACCTCACACAAGTGCTGTGAGAAGACACACATTAGATTCAATTTATAAAACAATGAGTTAGTAGAGACCAGCAGGTACTTCTGTTGTGTGGCAACTCTTCAGGTCAGACTTGTCCATGGCCTCTCTTCAGTCTTTCACAAACCATGCAAGCCTCAAGGTTATCGCTTTCTACTAGGGAGAATCCCAAACTTCTGATAGCCTCAGAGCTTTGGCACTATTTTCTCTTCTTCTGCCTCTTAGCTGTTGGAAAGTAATGCCTAGCCATTGCTTTTCTTGGTATCACTTGTGTAATTCTATTCATACATTGATAGCTCTATAGCTCGTTTACACTAACATATGCTTTTGTGTTCAATATTAGTGGCGAATTTGCCTGGTCTCCAGAAGGAATTAAGATTAGTTGGCCAAGATCCCCTAATCTTGTTTAAAATAGAGAAACAAACGTGAAATAAGTCAGGCATCTCTTTCCTAACAACAGTACGGAATTTATCAAACTTTACATTTTTCCTATTTGTGATTTTGTAATTTAATGAGAAATAATGATCAGAAATTTCAAATGAAGAACTGCAGTTCCAGCTACCCATTCTTCCTAAGATGGTCCAACTGATTAACAATGTAATTAAACTCAGAATAACTGTTCTTCACCTGTATTTATCTTTGAAGATAACTACTTCTATTTCAGACCTGAAAAAGGGCTTATAGGCCTGAAAGCTTGTCTTGCTCTAATAAAAGGTCTTACTTCTCCCACAAATCTTGCCTTGCATTTATTATTGTATATGAGCACAATTGACATACGGTTGTCTATTCAAACCCATTTCCTTCCCACAGCAAAAAATAAATACAAACTCTCACCCAGGTCACAGCAGAGGCCCAGTCGGAAAATTAGTTATATTACCCACATGTCTAAAACAAGCTATCCTCTTCTTAAGCTTGAATTCTTGCACCATTTTTTTWAAAATTAAATGGAAAAAAATCAATATTTTAGGAAGCATAAGGTGCTAGAAGTTGGACAGAAAACACTATCAACCACTGCCTTACCGGTCTAGTTATCAGATATTTTGTCTAATTAATTTAACCGATTCTCCCCCTACTAAAGTACTACAAGATATTCACTCATCTTCCTCCTGGAAGACAGCTTTCAGCTCATAGAATCATAGAATCATAGAATAGTTTGGGTTGGAAGGGACCTTTAAAGGTCATCTAGTCCAACCCCTGCTGCTTAAGTCTAGTCTAAATCTACCCTCTATTAGTTTAAAACCATTACCCCTTGTCCCATCGCAACAGGCCCTGCTAAAAAGTTTGTCCCCATCTTTCTTACAGGCTCCCTTTAAGTACTGAAAGGTCACAATAAGGTGTCCCCGAAGCCTTCTCTTCTCCAGGCTGAACAACCCCAACTCTCTCAGCCTTTCTTCATAGGAGAGGTGTTCCATCCCCCTGATCATTTTCATGGCCCTCCTCTGGACCCGCTCCAACAGGTCCATGTCTTTCCTGTGCTGAGGACCCCAGAGCTGGACGCAGCACTGCAGGTGGGGTCTCATCAGAGCAGAGTAGAGGGGTAGAATCACCTCCCTTGACCTGCTGGCCACGCTTCTTTTGATGCCGCCCAGGATACGGTTGGCCTTCTGGGCTGCGAGCGCACATTGCTGGCTCATATTCAGTTTTTTATCCACCAGTACCCCCAAGTCCTTCTCAGCAGGGCTGCTCTTAATCCCTTCTTCCCCCAGCCTGTATTGATACTGGGGGTTGCCCCAACCCAGGTGCAGGACCTTGCACTTGGCCTTGTTGAACCTCATGAGATTCACACAGGCCCACTTCTGGAGCTTGTCCAGGTCTCTCTGGATGGCATCCCCTCAATCCCACTGTCTATGTCACTGATGAAGATATTAAACAGTACTGGTCCCAGTACGGACCCCTGAGGGACACCACTTTTCACCGATTTCCATCTGGATATTGAGCCATTGACCACTACCCTCTGGATGTGACCATCCAACCAATTCCTCATCCACCGAACAGTCCACCTGTCAAGTTCATATCTCCCCAGTTTAGAGAGAAGGATGTTGTGGGGGACCCTGTCAAAGGCTTTACAGAAGTCCGGATAGACGACATCAGTAGCTCTTCTCTTGTCCACTGATGTAATAACTCCACCGTAGAAGGCCACTAGGTTGGTCAGGCAGGACTTGCCCTTGGTGAAGCCATGCTGGCTGTCTCAAATCACCTCCCTGTCCTCCATGCGCGTTAGCATAGCTTCTAGGAGGTTCTGTTCCATGATCTTCCCAGGCACAGAGGTGAGGCTGACAGGTTGGTAGTTCCCAGGGTCCTCCTTTCTACCCTTTTTAAAAATGGGTGCAATGTTTCCCTTTTTGCAGTCACTAGGGACTTCACCTGACTGCCATGACTCTTTCAAATATCATGGAGGGTGGCTTGGCAACTACATCAGCTCCTGAACTGTCATCCTAATTTCATTCCTAAGAAGTAAATTGAGTTATTTTCTTCATCCAAGAGTAGATAACTCCTAATGTTCTCTGTTTCTGCTCTTCAGCAGTAAAGCCCACAGTGCCAGAGAAGAGCTATAGACCTGTTGGAGGTACTTAGCTGATGTTTTCATCCATGATAACTGGACAAGGCCCTTATTTCCTACAGAATATTAAAAATGGTTGCATATCTCCATTCCTCAGTCAAAATGCATGTATGGGTCAGAGTAGATTACATTAAAAATACTACTGTTTGTAAAAGAAAATCATGAAGACTACAGACTATTATTTTTTTTTTTCAGCCAGCTGGAATAATTTTATAGGCTCAGCTACATCTCTTTACCTGTGCTACATAAATCATTAGGCCCAGAAAATAGCCACTGTGAACTGAAGGGCTGTGCTTATTGTACTTCTGAGGGATTTGGGAGGAAAACACATTTTGTGATTCTAAGCTTTAGGAATTATTTTTTAACCTAGACAGGAAAGATTCAAGTGAGGGCAGAATGGAAGGGCACATATTTCCATCACAGCTCATCCTTAAAAGAAGAAAACAGCAAAATGAAACAAAACAAAACAAAACAAAACAAAATCCAACAGCAACTTATAAGCAGGATGTGGGCTGGGTCAGTATTTCTCTTCCAAAGTTACCTGAAATTTGCATTTCACTTCTTGTAACGCTTTCTCCCTCCCATCCGTTGTTGCTCTTCTCTTCAACTACTCTTTTCCTAAAAGAAACCAATCTAAGAAGTGATATTTGATTCAAGTTTGTGATATGTAAATCTCTTTTAGCAGTGAGGTAAAGCAGCTGAAGACCAGTGCCTTAGACACCATAGTTGTTAATGAAAGAGCATGTCACTTATGTTCAAACAGAAATGGAGACTTTTGGCTTTACTCCAAGCATGTGAAGACTTTTGTATTTTTCAGGGAATATTAGTCCAAAACTCCCTATAAATTACCAAAAAAATTGTAATTTTCCTATTCTTCTCCCCACCCCTCCAAGAATAAAGAGCTTGTGAAAGGATATGAAAAAATGGCTTGCAAACCAAATGCACATGGGGAAATTATTTTTGGCTGCAAAATATTCCCTCACCAGAGTCTCAGGGGACTTGCATAAATATGAAGAGTGGAATTGCAAACAGCTGTGGTGTCATAGGCTATCACCTGGTGTCCTATGATTATCACCTAAACAGACAAACAAAAGAGGAAAAAAAGGAACTGTTATCAAATTCAGAAGGGAGGAGGGTGAGGGGACTCTGCCTGACATTTTTCCTTGCTGGAGAACCGTCACAGCCAGCTTCACCCAGAAAAACTCCAGCAAATGGAACAGCCACGGAACAGATACATCGCATGCCAGTGCACTAGCCTGAGATTTTCTTTTTTTATGTCACACCTTAGGATACTTCAAGATGAACTAAACATTCTAGCAAGTTTATTAATCACAGATAGCTGCACTGGCTTTTAAATGTTACTTTTTCATAGACTGGAAAGAAACAAGGAATATAGACAGAGGATGACTCCAGTTACACAGAGTTTCCTCAGGCAGGAGTCTGAAGATTTGCCATAAAACCCTTGCTGTTTTTTGCAAGGTCAACAGGAGCCAGGAGAATACACCTTAAATACTACCACCATAAATAATTTCTATAAACATGGTGGTAGGGGAAAGCAAGAACATAAGCACTAATATCAAAATAATTTTTAAAATTGTAAATGTAAAAATGACATACATTTGGATCATCATGAATGCACACCCAAGAGCTCCCCAGATCAAAAACTGTCCAGTGTCCAAGAGAGCTCCGCATCATTTCAGATCAGTGACAAATTACTGCTTGACGGGACAGCTATTCATGCAAAATTTCCATCTACAAGCACTGGACTGGATTTACTAATAAAAAACAAATAATGGATCACTGGCATTTCTTCATGTTACCCGTTTTGCCATGAGAGAGAGAAGAAAAACATGACAGATACAAAAGTGTTCTAGTATGAATAGCTGAACACAAGCTCTTGTCATCCTCCTACCTGTCAAGAGAGGAGAAAAGAAGTAAACATTAATTTAAGTTAGTCTAAACTGCCTAAATAAAGAAATAAATAGATATGATTCCAACAAACTGTACATTTATTAGATCTGTCATTTGAAATCACTGCATTATATGCCTCTACAATTCAAGAAACGCAAAAGAAAGTGTAGGATTACAAATTACAAATTCAACTCATGTAATGAAATAGATACATTGTGTCTTTTCCACAAAGAAGGATGTGGTGGAATTCAAAACTGTTAAGTGAGCTTAATTCTTGTCTCATGCTCTAAGGATGCATCCACAGTCTGAGCTCAGAGCAGGTCCCTCAGAGGATTTATGAGCACTGACTTTCCTGACCTGTGTTGTTTCCAGCCTATTCCAGCCCCTGTTAGAGTGCAGTCAGATCATGTTTAAGGTATTTACGCTGATCTGGGGGAAGTCCAAGCTCCTGATATATATCAACCGGTGTTTTATGCAGTAATGCACCCAGTGTTATCACTCCAGATTGCATAAATGAGAATTAAGACGCACAGTGAGGTGCTGACAGTGCTGGAGTATCCCACTGTGGAGAGCTCTRCAGCTTATCCTAAACATACAACTTGAATGCAAATAATATGGGAATTAAACTGGTCTGGTCTCAGAAGTCAGGCTGGACCTGGTCAGTTTAGGAGTATAGATACATGTTAAAAGGCACAGAGCTGAATCTGTACTCCAAGGAGAAAGGAAATTATTCATCTCTCAAACTGCTGCCATGGCTTTAAAATCCAGAACTACAGTGGGCATCTCTAAAATAATTTAGATTACTCTGAAGATGTAATGTAATTTATAGCAAGTAGACTCTCAGGAGGCAAGTAATTTTGCACAGAGCTTCTGCAGGAGGGAACTGCCACCAGAGTTCAAAGCGAGCAGGCAGCTGACGGCGCACAGTCCTCTTTCGGTACCCTACAAGGGACCAGGGGGGAGGAACAAACAGCTGAAGGGGGGAGAGACTGTGAAGCTGGAAACCAGGCAGACTAGAAACTTCCTCTGTTGTGACAGATCTGCTGTAGGACATTTCTAATTTCTGTCCTCAGCTAGTCATTGCTGCCCCCGTTACTGCCGGAGGTTTCCAGCCCTTTGCTGTGCTGGTACAGGTCTTTGAATAACTGCAGCCTAACCCAGCACTGCTGTGGGTTTGCGGGTTTGGGGGCTGTGTGTCTTGTTTTTAACAATCACGCCTATTTTAATATCAGCTGTACCTATGAGGTAAGATTACAAACCTCAGTCCTGAGCAGCACACAGGCAGATTCAGGCCCCAGGGTATTACAAATGCTCTATGACCTGAGCCTAAAACCATCCATAACGCAGTGTCTACGAGGATTATTTCAGTCTATAAGCAAGAATGGGGGTAGCTTTTATGAAAACACTCTTAGCAGACAACAGTCCTCCCTGCCCCCCTTGGCTTTTCTGTATTGTTCTTTACTTTGTCTCACATGTAACAATAATAAATCATAATCCAGGGCCCTGAAAAACAGCATTTAAAATGTACAGTCATTGCTTGTGCCAAGGAGGCAGCGTAAGAGGGCTGTGCTCCCTACGGAGCCCTCCAGCACCTACGTACTGATTCCCCCAGGCCGTACATGGGAGGTTCAGGGCTTCATTCCCCCACTCCAGACAGGCACAATCAATAACCTCATCTTCACATAATACCTGCTCCACTCTGCTCTCTGATAGAGGAGCACAAAATCTTCCAAGAAAGAGAACTGAAGTGTTCCCTCTGCAATTGAAGGGTCCTTGGGCAGGAAGGCTGCCCCGGGCTCTTTTTTTTATAGCACATTTTAGCTCAGGGTTGCTGTTGGGTGAGAATGAACATGTCATGTGCTGTCCCCGCATGCCCCGTGGAAGTCAGCTTGCCAGCTCACTGTACTTTACATGTTTAAACACAGCAAAGCATTATGTTCCAGAAACAGTGGGGTCTCCATTTTGATCCAGGTCTTTTTTCCTTTTTTTTTTTTTTTTAGCTGAATTTTCAGGAAACATACCACTTATCTCCAAAGGTATGAGTGCAGGTTCCCCCTATTAAAAAAGGGCCTTGAGGTATTCTTCTTTGCTCTCCCTTGAAGTCTGCACAGATTACTCAGGGTTTGTGCTACCTTCACGTGTGAAGAAAGAAATTTATCATCTTCAACGGGTGAACTCCAAACATAGAGGCACCAATGGGCAAGCAGAGCCAGGCAAGCAGAAATTCACATACTTTGCCTAAGAGTATCATGTCAAGGGTGACAGTCCATCCTTAATATGCCACCAGGGYGGGGGTAGCTCCTTGCCACTCAGCATTGCTTGTTTTACAGAAGCATCTAGGACTCCAACTCACAGAGGAGATCCCCATGGGGCTTTGGGAACACAGGGCAAAACATCTCTCCTTGAAGGCCTCCCAGGTTATGTGCAACAGCAGAGGCTGTGGGCAGGCTGCTGATGATGTAGGTGAGTGGAGGCAGCATGGTGTGGTAGGGGATGGTCTCGGTGGCGTTGCTCATTGCGGGCAGTAGCTGGGTTTTATGTCTCATAGCTCGGAGCGGGTTAAGTGGAAGAGGAAGGTTTCCAGAAGTCGGAGTTCCCTCCAAGCTAAGGGACAACATGGCAAAAACCAAAATGATGCATGAACATGAGCTGATAGATGATGGATGCACCATGGAAAGATCAGAGGTGAATTTTACATCTCAGTATCATGAAATCATGCAAAAAGGCTAAAAAGGACCTCAAGACCAAAGCCATAGGTGTCACCCAGACATTGCTTCACAGGTGTTTAAGGCCTCACTCTTCCTAAACCATGCTGGTAGTGCATGAGAGTGTGGGAAAGTGAAAGAAAAAGCTAATACTTAATGTGAAAGATAGATCATCCATGGAGGGTGGAGAGAGAGGGGTGGGAAGGGCAAATCGGTGAGACAGGAAAATTACCTTTGCAGCAGGACTCTAAAAGGACATGGTAGGACCAAGCTGGCAGCTGCCAGTACTGAAGTGAAAAGATTTTGCAGTAGTTCCTGCGTAAGGGCCTGGACGAGAGTACGATTGGTGCCCATTTGTGATGGACAAGAAAGGATGTAGCTTGAAGATGTTCTGCAGAAGAAATCTTTACAATGCAGCTATAAGGTTGGACTAGATGAATCCGTAGACAGGCCCAGCTCAAAACCAGGCCTACAAAATGGGAAGGACTTTGATATTTTCCACAGTGACAAGAGTAGGAAGGAAGGTACCTCTGTGAGGGTAAGCAGGAGCAATGACTTTGGGAAGACACTAAGAAGACAGGGATAATTGAGGCATGGAGAACAGACATAGAACTGTGAGCCACTGACATAGAGCCAGTTGTTGTAATAAGGCTTGTAGAAGGTAGATACAGAGTGAAATAAAGGTGATTTGAAACAGAAAATTAAGGAATCCCTACCAAAAAAAAAAAAAAAAGAGAAAACTAAAAAGAACAAAAGAGAGAGAGAGGAGAAAAAAAGACATGAATATTATTTTATAGGGAGATCACAATTTGTAAAGGATTCTCACAAACCTGAGAACCACTGAATAAAAATTTTATGGGATCAGTCAAATTGTTAAGTTCTGACTATTTTTGTGTGTGAAAAATTCCTATTTTCTCCATGAGATGTTAGCTCTTATTACAGAAATGAAAGTCTGCTGACCAAAATCTTTTTTTCCTGATGAAACAGAATTTCCCAGAGAACAAAACACCATTTTTCTGACTGGATCTTAATAATGTCTTCAGGATAGTTCCCATGCTCATGTAGATGTTTCTACAGCAACAACAACAAAATGCAACATATGACTTCTGGTCATTACTGTGTTACAAATAATTGTGAGTGATATACATTTCATTCCACACTATTGCAAAGTTTAGGGCTTTTGGACAAAAAAAGCCCCAACAAAACAACAAAAAACGGTAACAAATGGCATTAACTATCCCTTCAGATATAAACACCCTTAGTTTGCAAATTCCCTCACCACCCAGTGAAAATGTCACAAGGTCAAGCTTCAGATTAAACCAGTCTGTGGGTTGTACATGTAAATTGCACTGCAGCCCAAGCTTAGGCAGGGAAGTAAAGACCAGCATGAAATAGCAAGTCGTAATGAAAAATGCATTGCTATCACAGAGGAAAATATCCAGGTATCTGAAGATAAAAATGTTTTAGATGTAAGCAGTAAATAAACTGGCTTTATCCAGTGTTCAAAGTGGAACACTGTGCCTGGCTAATGAAATTAAAGGATTGCTCACTAACCTCTCAGACTCCATTCAAAAATTAAGAGTTTGGCAGGATTAAATCAATCAATCACACACACACACACTTCCTTAGCCCTGTTCCATTTAGTTCCTTACGACAAGGTCATACGTAAGATGTCTAGATTGCTTGGACTCAGTCAACAGTAATTACTTTACTCTTGGCTACCATCCTTTCAAATTTATCCCTAATCTGGCATGTTCTCTTCATCAAGTCCTTTATGGATGTCTGCTGAAATGAATCCAAGTATTTTCCAAGGATGGATATAATGCAGAAGGGTGTTAAGGAGCTAAATATCAGTAAAAAAGAGAAAGGCCCAGGAATGTGTGCAATAACTGGTGTGACATCAGGCCCGATTCAGCCTGGAAAAGAAGATTCACAGGTGACAGGGGAGTGTGGTGACAGGAAATCAGTAAGGTACACAGCCAGGGCTACGGCTCCTTCGTGGCAGAGTGCACGTACTACAAGGAGTGGGGAACAAAGTGTTGCTGCTTTTTCTTCCAGTGCCCACTTTACAACACGGATAAGCCTCAGTCAAAACAATCTGTCAATTATTCTTTATCTTTTCTATCTCTCGTTGCTCAGACTTCTGGATGGAAAAGRAAACAATTCTGGGTTCACACACTGTATGCTTTTTTGAAAATATTTTGTATTTTATGACACTTAAAGGTATTTTATGACTCATGTTGAATACACAAACAGATTTTTCAGCTGCAACTTTCCTTCCCACAGTTTTTTGAATATGCTGACTTACCTATCTTTCAGATGCACTTAGGAAAAACATTGTGCTTTCCTGACAGATCCTCAGCAAGACAGCAAATTCAGAATGAAACCAGTGTAAGCCAGTCATACATTCTCATACTTGAAATTTATGCTCAACTAAGCAACTAACAGGGTTAAATTTCTTCCAAATAGTTGGACATATTTAGCTGCTTCTTTTGTTTGAAAATAGCTCACTGAAAGACTCAAAGCTTTGCAGATTTACTTGTCAATAAACATTAATCTGCAAATGGTTCATGGAAGCATCCTGCAGCCAATGGGCGGCTTACAATCTGTTTATTGCTCCTATTGCCTGGTAGCTGTTATCACTATAACTGCTTTCTCATAGAATGACTCCTAAAGAGCTTCAAAAGGCCACCAAACATTTTAATTCAAATAATACCCATGCAAAGCCACATACCACGTTCACTTCTCACTAACACCCTTCTGAATACAGATCCGCTCAGCAAATATTGATGGAGACAGGACAGTTGTTTTTGAAGCATTTGCCTAAGGCCAAAAATTTCAAAAGTGACTAATTATTTTGGGTACCACAATTTCAGTGCTTCCCAGACAGACATCTGCAAGGGATCTGCGTACAGAGTGAAGGAAATCAGCAATAACTCTGGATCAGGCCCTTTGAGAAGGTCTCCAGGTGGACAGCCAAGAATTAAGGTGTTCAACATCCTTAGGCATTTTTGAAAATTCTGGTTCACGGTGGGTTTTTTTTTCCTAACAGAACTTGAGTGCTTTTCCCTCAGACCTGTTCTCTTGGCTTATAAGATTTTCATAACATAAGATTTTGGGGTATCATCTTTCAGTTGTAATTAAATTCAGATAACTTTTATCTGTTTTCTTTTTCCTTGGGGACAGAAAATTTACAGTAAAAAGAAAAAGAAAAAGAGGAGGAGAAAGGGGACTGTGCATATTAAATGACAGGGCAAACTCTCAAATTGCCATAGATATAACATTTACATTTTTCAAGGTCATGTGTCAAATACAAATGAAATAATGAACCTTTGTTACTCTGTGGTATCCCATGCCAGGCAACTTATGCATCAGCATCAATACAATGGCTTTGATGAACTGCACTCCTGTGCCCTGCTGCTCTAACCTGGAAGTTAAAAAGGCAGCAATTAAGTTTTCTAAAAAGGAGCAAGAAAACCAGAAAAAATGGGGCTACGAGCTGCCAGTATTCTTAATTACAGAATTGTTATTTATTACAAAAGCAAAAGAACTAACTAAAATGTGCAAAAGAAAGGTAAATGGCACAGAACAGGGATGTTAATGAAAAGGTTGAATAGGCTGCAGCTATGAGATTCACATCTGACCCATGGGACGCTTCAAGAAAACAAGAAGGTGGGAGTGTGGGGGGAAAAGATAGAGGTGAAGGAACTGCTATTTACACTCCTATGATGGAGTGCACAGCAAAAACATGCATCAAAGCTATTCTTTCAGAAGACACAGGACTGCATGAAAAAACTCTCCCCAACTTGGATGATTTATTTATTTTATTCTAAACTATGTCACTGCATTGAAATCACGCAGTGCCTTCCAGAAAGGCAACTTACAGTTAACTATATACTGCAAAGGAGGCTGTATATTATAATCCAATTTAGGATATGTTATATTGTATCATTAGAGAACAATTTTCACTTGGTACAGCACAAAATGTCTTAATGGGTTTAAAACACATGCCTCTTTTCCTTTTCTCTTCTCCTCTCTCAGCACGGCATAAAATGAAGCTATGGGTAATATTTCTGTTCCATGTGCCTTCCTGGGAAGTGTATGTTATTGAAAACATAATGGGTGACTCCAGAGTTGTATATGTTATAGTCACATTTTGAAACCAGTCGTTTCAGAAAATGATTAAAATTTTCAGCCATTTCACAAAATGGCTGTTTCATTCAGTCATTCTGCAAAATAAGAGAAAGTTTCACGCCTTTAATGAAGTTAGTGAAACTAGTAGGGAGGCACTATGTAAAATGCCTGATACCTTGTTACTTGAATTAACTTAAAAAGATAACACACGAGATATTATTTTTATAATTTATTTACTTCTAAAGCCATACAGAATTCTACATTTATTTCTGAAATCATCCAGTCATATACATCACCTGCCAGAACCGAACTTATCTTCATAACTGAGGTGACTGTGACATCAGTATTATATCTGTTTTGCTTTTCAGTGTTTTCATCCATCTGAAGACTGTGCTTTACCGAGAGCTCTGCCTGCAAAGCCGGCGCTGCCCCGGCTCCTTCCTGCTGCCCAGGGAGGCTGTGCCGGTGAGGGCAGGGGGCAGCACGCGGGGCAGGATTTTGCAGGGGGTGGTTGGGATCGTGCCCTAGAAGTGAAGGGCTCAAGGGTATCGGTGGGTGGAGAATTTGGCGGGTCTGGGTGAATCTTTTCTGACAGAGCTGGAGATACAGGAACAAATCTAACCTTTAGTTTAGCAGTAGTTCCAGTTTGGCTGCCTATCACTGTGTCAGACATGGAGGCCAGTATGTCTTCTGGATATGTTGATGCAGCAGAGTCATTAGAAAGAGCACTGAGCACTGAAAGCAGATTGTGCTGACTGCAGAGGTGGTTGATGATCCCTGGTGGTAGAGACGTTGAGCTAAGCCCACATTTGGGATTGGTACCGAACCCAGCTGCATATGGTGTGCAGTTTATTCCAGATTGATGGGTGGTGCTTTTGAGAACTGGACAAAGTGAATCCCCACAGTCCAGTCCCATGAATTATTGTCTGCCATCCATGCTAAAAGCATTTGCTTAATATCCTCTTTGAGAGAGCCCTGGCTTTGTGGTTATCTTGCTTTTCCATGCACCAAGCTAAGCGGAGGCCACAGAAGCTTCAGTTCTTGGATGACTTCAGCAAATTCAGTTCCTTTGTCACTCTGCAACACAACAGGGGTACCAAGAAGGAGAAAATACCAAGAAGGAGAAAAATATCAAAAAGCTGAAAGCCCACTTCTGGTGCTCCGTCTGAGGTAAGGGCTTAGAGAACACAAAATTTGGTGAGGTGGTCTTGGTACACCATTATCCCCTTGAAATTGCCTTGAGACCAAGCTTGCATGTCAGTAAGGTCAGATTGCCCTCGTGATGCGTGTTCATTGTTTACGGTCAGTTTTACCCCAACGCCATTAGTCAAGGACCCCTTTCTCTTCTTCTGGCACCCAAGACAGAAAGATTTGAAGAACTCGGCAGCCTCTCTTGTGATGTTTGCATATTTAGATGTTAAATGCTTTATAACATAAATCTGTAGCAACACGTGCTTTTCTGATAATATCATACCTCTCTTTGCTGCTCACATGGTATATGGGAGACGTTTCTTTAGTCCAATATTTCTTGATTAGCTTCTCATTGTCACCACGCCATAGACTTTCACACTGATAAGCAGTGGAGAAACTATAAAAGAAATAACTGGCAATTCCATAGTCAAAGAAGAAACAAATTATGATGAGAGCAGAAAGCAAAAAAAAAAAAAAAAAAGAGTGTTCTTTAAAACTTACAGTGCAAGTAGGTAATATCAAGTCTTCACTTTGATTTGGGATCTTGGCTTGCCTTTTTGATCTCAGCAATAGTTGCACAGTATTATTCCCTTGGTATCATGTACTTTGGGTACTTCTCATACTTTTTGTAAAGTTCTTTTCTGAAGCTTTCAAAATCCAGAGCCATCTCCAGCAGTCACTGCAGAACAAGCAAAGGATCCTTATCCAATAACCCCCCTTTTCACAATATGCCTGTTACTGAGTGAAACAAACAGTCAAATAGTCTGGCAGAATATCCGGCACGTCAGTCATTTCGTAGAATGCGTGAAACTTTTAGTCATTTTACCAAATGAGTGAGTGAAGGAGTCATTTTGCAAAATGACTGAAAATTTCAGTCATTTCAGGAAATGACTGGTTTCATGATACAGCTAACATATCAMGCGCTGAAGGAAAGACTTAGGCTGAAAGCGTGAAGCAGATCATGTTCTTCAAACCCCCTCTTGTGGCTATGGGGAATAACGCCATAAAATACCGCATTTTACTGTAATCTTTTGTTTAAAGCCTGCAGTGATTGTTCAGGAAGGAAGGAGATGTGGGAGCCCTTGTTTTGCAGTAGAGTACATCCTGATGCTTCATATTCTTCCTTGAAAATCTCTGGCAAAGGAGTTAATTTTTTTCTTAAGTTCTTAAGTAATAGTACATGGGGTTTGAGATGGATGCCTCTGCAGAGACCCAGGGTAAAGCAGTTGCCAAAAAGGTTCTGTAGGGATGGATCCACTGGCTATGTTATGTCAGCTGTGACTATKTAGTATAACTGTATATGTCTTATATCTAAGTACAACCTTCACTTTGTTTTCTGAAAACCATTTTAAAGCTTCATAACCTTCAGGTAGACCTGGAACAAAATGAATGTGTCCAGAGAATACTTTCTTAGCAGATAGTAAGCAATGAAGAAGCTTTCACAAATGCTGATGAGCAGCTATTCAAATCCAAGCAGGTTTGGACAAAAACTGCCTATAAGGCAAAACTCCTTGTTTTCCTAAGCAGACACCAAATAATTGATCCTCCAGTAAAGTTTGAATGTGACCGAAATGATGACCTGCCATTGTAACTTATGTCCCTTTGTAAAGGAAGACCTGGGTAAGGAGAGAGGTGATTGTGGTTTACTACGAAAATTGTTGCTTAATTCCAAAGTGCTTTAAAAATAGTGATGCAAATTATGGCAGAAATTTTGGTCAACGCCATATATCTCTGGTGCTGCCTTCCTGTGGAAGGAAATCAGCACCTTGGCTTTCAGAAATTGGATGTTGAGGACCTGTTTGTAGAAATGGTACCACACCTCGAGTCCCTGTCGAAAGGATAATACCAGAAGGAGAGTTAAATTCATCAGATTGGATCACTACTTGGTTTGGAGCCGACTCAGAACAAGATCAGCACATCCTCTGTAGGACTTCAGCACAAAAGCCCATGGACACCATCCAGGTCTGTGATACCTCATTTTGCTGGCATTCCCCTCTTCCCAAATCCTACATACTTCCTCTTTCTTCCATTATTTTTTCAGAGAATTCTTTGAAATAAATTTTTAATCTAAGTGAACTATTTTTCTTCAGCATAACTATGGCTACTAGTTTCTGGTCTCTCTCTCTCTTTTTTTTTTTTTTTTTTTTTTTACAGTAATATTGAGAGTCAGTGGACATATAACTTTTAAAACAGTAGCCTGAGGGAACCTGGGAGAAGTCCATTTTATTGTACATTATATTCTGGCATACTGAAAGACTACACAGATCAACTACAAAAGTACTTCATACCAAAACTTAGAGGAACTATGTCTATAGGACCTGCTATAAGCCTGAATAAAACATCACACAACATTAAGCTTTTCCATCCCAACAGTTTTAATTAAGCCAGCCAGCTCATACTACACATTTATCAACATTAAAACCAGCATTATTTGCTGAAGAGAATGTAGACATGCAGAGGAGTTAGGTATTAGTAATTACTCTTAAAGCATACTATACATATACAGCTACTCTATTGATTTCCAATATTTAATATTCCACAGTGACCAGCATAGAGCTAGCTACACTAATGAAAATACAAGTATATTATTCTCAGTCCTTTAGCTAACATTTGAGACATTTATTTTTGTTTATCTAATACTGAAGAAAAGCTCTGTCCCTAATAAATTTATCTGAGACGTTACTTTCAAAGACCACAATACTTTGCAGACATATGATGCAAAAAGTAATCTCTTTTTAAACATTACTTCTCTACTTTATTCAGGCATTACCTTTAAAATAGGTTTTAAGTATTTTGCCATTGTGTCATACATTTAGGGGTTTTGCACTATCGGCTTACAGACTGGTCAGTCTCATTCTGTGGTTGTGCCGTGCTGAGACGATGCCATTGTGATCAGATCACCTTTCCGCCACAGAAKTGTGATAGGTTGGCATTTCTTTCCTTTTGCTTTTGCTCACTCCATGAATATGTTTCTACTGAGTAAGTCAAATTAATTTTCTTTCTCAAAGGTGTATAACCAGTGGACTTCTAAACCACTTGACATTTCAGCAGTGTGTGTATTTCTGGAAATAGTTTGCTAGGGAAGGGAATGTTGTGTATTGCTTCTAGCTATACATTTCTCCGATCTCCCCTGTGCTCTTGTATTCAAGGTTTATTATTATGGGATTGGACGTCAGGAAGGCAGATTTTTAAAGAGCACTTAATTTGGGTTGGTCTCACAGACACCGACTTCTCCGAGGGGAGTTCCGCCGTTGACTTCTGCGCAAGCAGCTTCTGGTGAAGGTTGAACTACATTTGAAACTCCTCCTTCAACTCAGATGCTTTTCAAGTGGTGCCTGTGCCCAGAAGGAGCCAAGCTGTGGGTTCAAGACCTGGTATCAACTGTTCACTTGATCAAAGACTCCAGCAACAAAAACTRCAATATGGAATAGACTGTAGGAAGTAGGAAAATGCAGTTCTGGTATGTTTAAATATAAATGTGAATGTGAAAAACCATTCTAAGGCAAATCGTCAGTTCACTAGAAGATACAGTACCTGTTTTTCCTAACCACCTTTCCATACCAACTGGTAACAGCCAGCTGAGTGTTTTTTCWTCAGAACAGATTTACTGAGTTAAGATTTCCCAGCTCTAGATCTTCTAAAAAGCATATCAAACTGGCATTATTTGTCTATCACATCCACTTACCAGGTAAGAAGATCTTGGCATTTTTTCTATAGCAGCTTATAAAAGCATTCAGTCTAGTTAYCATATCTATTTCTTCTCTTTTAAGTTTTGCTTCTGTCCCTTCCACGGCTTTAAGTTGTGACACTTTAAGACCCACACTTCCTCAGAAAATAATGCTTCAAGGTGAAAAGCGCTTCTTGAAGATCAGTTCTGTTCCAAGCTCTGATGTTATTCCCAGTTGTACCACCCTTCTGTCCTGCCTGCTGCCCCTTCAGTGGTAGACAATACAGAAAGTCTTTGCAAAACATTAAGAAACTAATCATCATGAACTGGATTTATCTGTCCATCTGAAAAACACTGAAGAGATATTTGCTTGGCAAGAAGTAACCTTTCTCAACAGAGAACAGTTAAAGATGTCTTAAAGGGATCTATTTTAAAACCTCAGTATGTTTAAAATTCCCATTAACATTAATGAGAATGACTTTGTTCTTACTGTTGACAATTCAGGAATCCAATGCTTTTGAGTGTGAAAACAATTGAGTCTCAAGTAACAAGTGACCTCTGCTGCAAAATGAAGACTGGAGAATTTACAGTCTTCTCGGTCTTCTTTCCTGGCAAAGATCAGGTGCTATCAGATAGGGATCAATTAAAGCAATGTGAAAAAGCTGACAATTTGGCTTCCTGCCTAAATTTCAAATGGAAAAATTAGTTTTGGATGATGCCAAAATGGTCAAGTTTTTCTTGGGAAATGGAMAACTATTGGAAAATGTGAAAAACTTTTCAAAAATTCTTTTTATTTTTCAAATGTCTCTCTATGTTTTTGGTCTAATGAATTAAACAAGCTTATCACAAACTTACGAATAGTYTCAGCTGACCTGCACTCACATTTGCAGCAAACAAATCACTTGAGCAAAAGACATTCATCACCTCATGGAACAATGCACATCTTTTTTTCCATGCAGCTTTCCTGAACACTAGTAAGCCATTAGCCATATTTGTTGCTTCCTGCATTCAATTACCAAACACRGTGTGTTTGCCAGACCAGATCTTCCACATGAAAGTATTCAACATACATATATTCTTTGCAATTCTTATCTTGTTCCAACAATTGGTTTTGTTTTTTACCTAAACAAGGAGTGGGGTCCATGATCAAGCATGAGAAACTTTATTTCTACATGCTAAATGCAAAAAGCTTGAAGGACCCAAGATCTTCATTTATCTTAGATGAGAAGAGGCATTGTCTAGTCTGGGTATCCAAATTATAGCAGCCAGACTGATTCTCAAGAGTGCTGAAGTGCAGTTTCTTTCTCTGTTTTTAATTTTAAAACAACACCCATATTGTATAATTGTACTCTTTTTTTTTCAGAGCTACCGCTTCAGCAGCAGATGCACTCCAGCAATGACAGATACTTTAAAAACAATAGGAAGGGTACTTTAATTAATTAATGCACTGTTAGAAGCAGGTTTGGATGCAGAACCTATGGGGAAATATTACGAATATTTTGTCTGAATGGTTTTTCTGTTTCCCAACAATTCTGTAAATATTTTAATAGTGTAGCAAAAATGATGCATCCCTGATGAAAAGTTAAGAGACAGGCAAAGGGAAAAAAAAGTGATTTCAACCTTTGTACTRTTTTCCCCCCAAAATAGGAGATGTAGCCTGGGGCCAGGCAACTTCAACCTTGTTAACTGAGCCGTGAGCATCCTCCTAGGAATGACTAGAATTCATTGCAGGCTCACCAGAGCCCTGTAATGGATTCAGCATTARGCTTCAAATGCAAGAGTTGAACTCGCATGGGCCCGCAAAAGGCCTGGGTTGCAAAACTGACAAGAACAAAAGCTCTGCGTGCAAACTCCTTCCCCTACCTTTAGAAACCATTTTCTGCTGATTTTTTTCCTTTTTGCAAGAAAACCACCTTTTTTCAGGATACATTGGCTTCCTAATTCTATTTAAATGTGAGAAATGATTTTGGGGGAGGGAAAGACGTGTGACAAGGTTGAAAATATAGCTGGGAGAGAGTGGTAACACATTACTGCTCTTGCATTTTGGTTTTGTGTTGTGGTTTGTTTTGTGGGTTTGTTGTGTTGGTTTTTATTTTAAAAGCTTTCCACTCCCATTTCCTTTTTTCCCAAAAAAGTTTTCCATTTTGCACTCCCTGCTTTGCTGAAATCCAGGGAGGAGGACCTCTGTGTATCTTTTTAGGATATCTGAGCTTTCTGAAAAGCAACAGAATATTTCCTATTAACCTACMGTGTGTCAATGCCAAAAAGCCTTATTGTAGCTCTCCTGTTTTCATTTTCAATCTGCTCTTGCTGGAAGGGATAATCTGCTTAGTCTCTGCTGGGTAGCATGGGACCTTGGGAGTTCCCATATTACTTCTTGTCCTGCAGGTTCCCGGTGTTCTCCTCCCTGACATTTTGCCGGGTCCCGCTGAGAGGGTTGCAGAACCCTCCCCTAARTCCCATTTTTCTCCTGGTTTGACACACCACTAAATCATGCCATTTACACAGATCTGTTCTCCGGGACCATTCAAGGACTGCCCTCCTCTCAGTCTGGCGCTATCTATCTGCAGCATTTGCTTTTCTTCTTAAACGATTGTAAGAAACTGCAGGCAACCAGGGAGTTTTCTTCAAGAGGCAAGTTACTAAACATGAATGCTGTAAATATGGGACTCCTAAATCTCTCCTCCTTTCTTTACCTCCCCTTTCCCCCATATTTAAAAGCATGTGAGAGACTGCTGGTCAGCTCTGTTCCAAGGTTATTTGGAAGGTCTTTACTTTCCCTGGTGTCAGCAACCAGCCATGAATCACAGCTTTCAGTAAACTAAGCACTGCCTGTTAGCTAAAGCATTACAGAATACTCCTTTCAGACTCACCCAAAACACCACCACAAAGTCTAATACTAAATCCCAGTGATAAGCAACAGTTGAAATTAAACAACGTGCATGTCAAAATCTGTTGGATCTGTACAAAGGCAAAACCACTGCACTTTGAGAGACACTGGAACAGTAGTACCAGGGGAAATCAGTGTGTAAGCTGTCTGACCTCTTTCCCCCCCCGCCCCATTCCTCCCTCACCCTCTCTCTCCTCCATCCCCAAAGGAAGTTAAAGATGTTTTTATAATGTGGATGATAGAGACGGCTGATCTGCATAATGAAGCTGAAAACAGCCTGCTTGTGTTGAAGCTCCTCCTCCGCATGTTACATGCCAGCAGAGATTTGCTGCGAAACAGAAGGAGAGCTGCAATGCAGCATTTTCCTCTGGAACTTTGCAGCTGTATTACAGTTCCAAGCACACCACCAAAAGACTTTTGTTTACAGTATTTAAATTCAATTTGAATGGTAGCTGTTAAAAGTAGGCAGATGAATCACTGCATGTCCACTAACACTTTAGTGCTCACCCATCCTAAGGCTATTATGTTTAATTGAATTACTTCGTGTTCTCTTACAATTAATTTTAGTATTGTTTTATAGTACTGCCTGCCTCTAATAATYAGTGGTCCTTAATACTCAGCTATTAGTGGTCCTTAATACTCAGCTAGAAATAAGGTGCCTGGGTGAAAAAGCAGAGTCTTAAAGGAGCTCAAAATATTGAAGAACAAAATCACTAAGTAGGGGTGATAAGGGCAGTAACATCAGAAGGGGGAGAAATTTCAAGGAAAACTTCAAATTGAAATAATCTCTTATTTTCTTCAAGCATAGCAGTGTTATTTCCTAATAATGTTCACAATTCTGCTTCCCAAACTGTACAATGTCATTAGAAGGTCAGTCGGGATGGCAGTATCTTTCCTCCAGAAGTCAAAGCTGGCAAACATTTGGTAACTCCCATCCCAGGCAGTGAAGTAACTGCCTTTTCTCCTTCAAGTCCATATTGCTTTAACATCATYCGAGCTCAGCAAGACAGGATGTTATGAGGTCATTTCCAATATGCTATCCTGCATCCCAAGCCCCAAGCACTGCTCCAATTTACACATGAATCTGAACTCCAAATAATCTGGAAAAAGTTAATGTCTTGGTCCAGCTTCTCGCCTCCTAGCCCCTCCACAGAGATATTAGTTTAATGCACCAACATTTCCATTACAGGTTCAAAACATACTGCAGTTCCAAGTGAGAAGAWTAGCAGTGCTCTTAGATTAGTTCCCCATGGAAATAGTCTCCAAACCAGTCAGCATAATTATCAGACTCTGGTGAAGAAAAATCCTGGATGAAAAAATATATCAGTGACAATGATAAAATTCAGCTGATGAAAAACTCTGGCAGAGCTCTGGGGGAAAACTATCCCTATACTCTCTCACTTGTGACTTGATATGAAGATAATTCGTATAGAAGAATTATATTTGCACAAGGTTAGTAATAAGAAATCTCAAATTGGATTTCTGCTCTGTTTTTTAAAAACAACTTCCTACAGGCTGGATTTAACCACTGATTTCAATAAAGCCAGGATTTAACTCTCATTGACTGCGATGCAGCCATTTCTCCCTGAGCCTGAAAAATACTTAACTTCCCACACATGTGCACGCAAACAGAACAAAAGAGCAGAAACTACATATCCATGTGTCTCCTGTAACATCCTGTATCAATTGCACCTTGCAGAACAACGGCTGCAATCATGCTTTGCACCAAGCTTTCTCTGTATGTTTGAAGCTATAGTGTGCAGCATTAAAGCAATTGCAAATGGCTATGACTATTACAAATGAAAGAAGCATCTCTCCCCTTCATCTTTCTCCTGCCATTTCACTACCGAATGCGGTTTTATGATGGGTCCGTATTTGAATGATCATCCTCTGATTTTCTGCATCTTCTGTTGCGATTGACTGAAGACCGATCAGTTGTTGACACATACGCACTGTGAATGTCAAATTACGTCACGCCAGAAATGGGGATAGATTTCTTCATTAGCTGTGTACATACAGCCCAAAATAGCAGCCCCCTTTCCCTTGAAGTACCTACACATTGCTGTATTGCAACTATTAAACAGCAGTGAGTTATTTATTGCCCAGTCAAGTCCTCTCACTCCTGAACGTGACAAACTCTATTGCTTTGCCTGAACTGACCTCTGATGGAACAAAATTAATCACTCCATTTCCACAAAGACTGTACAGATATCCAGAACATGGGATCTTCCTAGATATTTTATTCTTTTGCTGAGTAGAGTGCTGAAGTGCATAATGCCTAAGTTGCTGACTGCTGAGCAGGTTTAGCAGGGGAAGGATCACTCTTTACGTTCCTATATGCTTCCCTAAGCATCTGCTCTCACCCGCTGTTAGAGACAGAATATTAGACTAGAAAAACCCATAGACCAACCTCCATCTCATGATTATAATAACAGTTTAAATTCACAGTACAGTTTTCATACCAGAATTTGCAGCTAATTTATGCTGGTCCATCCTGGGAAGAGAAAGTATTGCAAGTCCCCCTCCCCCCAACAGACCCTTCCACCCTCTGGCCCCACAGTCACTCCACCAGCGCCGGGGCAGGGCCCRCTGGTGGGGGCACACGTGAACCCCGCTCCTGGCAGCAGCCCTGCCCTGGTAAGCACCGGTCGCTCCTTTGCAGAGCACAACGCCCCGTTTTCTGCAGCAGCAGCATGGACCCTTGAGCTTCCCGCTGTGCCATGGAGTTGATGTGCTTCTCTCCCTGCAGTAACAGAGCTCACACGAGCCCTAGAAACTTCCTTCAGACCCACAAACTACATCGCAGTTAGGGTCAGGGCAGACATCACGTTTCCGACGTATGGAAGAATATTGTGGACTTGGGGGTAGCCACTTGGACTGAATTAATATAGCCACTGATCAACTGCTGAGTGACTCTGATTCTCACAAGACTGCTCGTTAATTGAAACTATTCAACAAATGTTTTCTGCAACCATAATTCAGCCAATTGATTGTTTATAATCTTTGCTTGTGACTGCTGCTTTCAGTACAGGGAGAATTCTCTTTTCCTGTACTCATTTGCCTCTGAGTGTCAGCCTTGCAAACGAGGGCGTATTGGTTACTAGAACATTCACAGGAAAATGTTAAAGGGACAAATCCATACTTCTCAATTACCTAAAAAACATATCCTTGAAATCACCTGTGACCACTAATTTTATCCAAACAACTATTTAAACCTAGCCTTGAACCTTGGCAACTACAGAGATATGCAGGGTGTAGTAGCTGGGAAACATCACCACTTTGAGATAACCATAATGCCTGTGATGCATTATCGTTAGGGGAAAATGAAAATTCATGTACAAAAAARTCCTTAGTTTCACTGTTTTGGAACCATTTAATATGCTCTGCTTTGCCAGCAGCATAGCTGCCTGGATACAGCACTCAACCCATGCATTAGTGAACTCTGACCTTGCTGGATACTATGGTCACAAGCTGCAGTGTTGGGCTTTTGTTACAGAGGCCTTCCATAGTTAGCTCCACTGATAGAGAAGGACCSCAGTGGCAACAAACCATTAGAGAAACTTTCTTCTCCACCTGTCTCACCAACCTTGAACCTGCAAAGTACATAGGCTAGTGAAGAATGCCAGAAAAGCAAGGACATGTGCAACCAAAGTGCTGGACAGCTTAATTAGCATGGTCACAAGACCAAAAAACCCACAAACCCAATAATTATTCCATGCTCAAATGCTAGTCCTTCTTTATTCTTTTATGTTGTTGCAATTAAACTGCAGATTACTATTTAATTTCCTTAAATGGGACAGTATTTCGCAGAAAATGGATGTCCTCCTGGATCCCTGAACTTCTCTCCGAGATGTAAGTCAGTGTTAATAAAACAGTATTAAATTACCCTGCAGTAGTAATTCAGCCTCAGACCTAAGCTGTAAATGGCAATAAGGGAAGATTCCCCCCCTTCCCATAGATATTAGCCCCTACTTTTAATATCTGCATTGCTTGTTACTACTCCTAATTTGGTTGACTAGAGTTTGATCAAGAATAGGAAGGATGGGGAATGCAAAGGGAGAACAGCATGTCCTGATCAAGCAAGAGGCAAATTCAAAAGGTCTTTATTCTATTTGCAGAAAATTCTGCCAATGAAAATACATGATCAAGTTGATATAATCTAGTATACAGGTACCAAGTCCAGTTGTATAATTTAAGGAAGTGGCTTTCTCTGATTAAGTGGTCAACTACCTGGAAAAAGACTGACATTGTCAGTAAAACTCTTTGACATGAGATAAGAGAAAGATGTCCATCTTTCTGAAATGTAAACAAATAGCAATAACTAAACACAGGCAAATACACAGGCAAAAATTTCTTCACTGAAAGGGTAGTCAGGCATTGGAACAGGCTGCCCAGGGAAGTGGTGGAGTCACCATCCCTGGAGGTGTTCAAAAAACGTGTGGATGAGGTGCTTCAGGACATGGTTTAGTGGGCATTTGTACTGGGTTGATGGTTGGACTCGATGATCTTAGAGGTCTTTTCCAACCTTAATGATTCTATGATTCTATGATTCTATGATTGCATAATGGAAAGACAACGTCAGTGGATCTGGATGCTTTGACAGGACAATGGTACTCTTCTGACAACCTGAGTTTCTTTGTTTCCCTGTGAATTTCAAAGGTTCAGTTAAACCAAAGAAGACACCAGTGTAAAAGCCTTGTGACTGCCTTAAAATTGTATGTTTCATTGATCTGTGTTAGGGCACAGATGTGCCAGACCTCTAATTCTACACTCAAAAAGAATAAAGATACACCTTATGCAGTGCTGCTCCATCACTTTGCTGGGAACAGCCAGTTCTACAGTGCAGCGCAGGCCAAATAATAATAATAAAAATTCACACTTCTAATCCTTCAACAGTCACAAATTTCAGGATGTAAAAATAACACACTTGAGATGCGTTAAATACTCATTAAAATTAATGAGAATGATGTGATTCTTACAAAAAGTACAGCATTGTCTAGTGAAGGAACTGTTTAGTCTCACAAGTGAACTGAGAGTGTTAAGAAGTCTGGTGGTACCAGATAAAATACATGACAAAGCTGTATAGAAAAATTCACGTGGCCACCTGGAAAAAGAAAATCACATTTCTGTCAGCTCTACTCTTTCATGCAGCACAATCTCTCCTCTATGTTTCATGGCCTAATTTTACCTCTTTGCCCTTGAAAATCTGTATTCATTACCAGGCAAAATAATGACAGAGTAACAAAAGTAGCACACTACAGATCTCATGTTCGGACGTAGATATTGATAACTTTCGCTTTGCTCCAATTCTGAATAGTGTTTAAAGCCCCCAGATCTAAGACCTGGTAAAGAATAGCACAAGTAAATGAATTTTTCAAGGGAAAAATTTAAGATCRGAGATGGGGGTTCCAGGACTGTGGGCAGCATTTAAAAGGTGTAAAGGAGAGTTGTCTTAATATTTAAAATGTTGACTCTAATCAGAGATCTTTAGAAATCCCCTGCAGAAGTCATTTTAACATGATGGCTTCGGCAAAAGTGAACACGTTGTAAGCACACTGGAGCTTTCCGGAGTCGTTCAGACACCCGGTTCCTTGATTATGATCCTTCCGCAGTTTAGAAAACTACTGAGCTAAAACAGCAGGGAAGACAGTGGAGTTCAGGGTAAAGAGGAGGAGATGGGATCTGTCCCTGTTGCTGTGGGTACGTYGGGTCACCCCTCTGCTGCCTCTCCCACCATGTGTCTGGTCTCTCCAGCCTGGGCATTCACAGAGGCAAGGACCCTCTCTCACAAGCTGTTTACAGATTGATTAGTTCAAATGGTGCCATCTCAGATGAGGTCTCAAGATACTAATTAATATAAAAAGTGATAAGTGGACAAAGACTAATTCCATTCAAGTTAATCAGTGCTTAACAGGATGAAGATTTACCACAAAAAGTTGTTTTMCGATAAATATAAACCACACCAGTATGAGAGAGAGTCTGGCTGTTTAYTGTAGTTCCTTAATGGCAATAAAGCAATATTAAAACAGAGTCAAGTCCTTTTAATTTGTGATGCACTGAGAACATTAATGATGTTTGTAAAAGATGTAAAAGAACAATAATTAATTTGGAAAAAAACACCCAGAAATATAAAAGAAATACATTTTCTGTAGAAAGGATTAAAATGTTTTAAGCATTGCAGTGACATAGCCTGTATGTTTTACCTAAGGCAGGTCTGCAGTAATTGCAAAACCTCAGGCCAGACTGCAGCCGGATTAATCCTCTCTCTCCTTTGAATCACTAAAGTGTCACTAGAGATTTCCTCCGAAGGTGATGCCTTGGGACAGTCCCACCATATAGCTGGTCCCAAGTTACCTGATAGCCCAGCAAGAAAGGACTGCCAATAATCAGATCCCCAAAAGAGAGGCATAACATTGAATTGATCGAGCACAAAAGAGCTTCAGTAACAACCATTCAAAACATCAGAAAGCCTGAGGAAAATGAAAAGAAAAAAAWMCCAAAACACAACAGCAGCAAGTAAGGTTTGTTCAAAGCCAAATGGAAAATCACTAGATTCAGCAGTTGTCTTACTAGGATATTAGATTTGATATTAAATTTCAAAAGCTGTATTATCATTCATGTCCTGATAACAGTGTAATGAAAAAAATTAGGAAAAAAATCCAAATGTAAATAAAATAATACTTTATTATTAAATTCCATATGGGAAGAAAGAATGACACACAGTGCTTATTTTCAGTCTTCCTGACATTTCAGTTCCCACTCTCTAGTATTCAGTTACCTTAACCAAAAACATAAAGTTAGCTACTTTAAAATGCTACAGTAAAATATACTGGCCAACTTCTGTGTAGGAAAACAGGTCACAGAATGCAATCCCAGCCCACTAAATCTGCTTAATGCAGACACATTCCTTTTCCACTTTGAATCAATACCAAGATTTTCAGGAGGTATGCAATGTTCTGCTCCTAAATAAATGTCCTTGTGTCAGTAATGCTGAGCTCCTATTGCTTCAAGAAAGTCGTGAAAGATATGAGAGATATGACTTTGCAGGACCAGGGCCAAACTGCCTATATGGATATAAAACATGAAATCACATTATATACATAATGAAGACAGATGCATACAACTAAAAACCCTGAAAGAAAAGAAGAAAAATCAATTATTTTCTCTGATCCSTGCAGTTTTAGTATAGAAATTCCTATCTTCCCAGAAGAATGCAAATGACAGTGCTTTTTTACCTTGACAGCTTTCCTTAAAATACTTTTTTTGTTTCAGATTCTACAGGTGGAGGAGAGAAAGGATTGTGTTAGGCTTAATTTTGATTTTTTTTAATATATTTCTTACTTGATAACTCATTTTTAAATGAGGAGTTTGCGACAATGGGAGTGAAATCAAAATCATCATGGGGACATTATTTTTCCTTTTTCAGAATTACATAGGGGTTTAAAACTAATGCTCTAAAATACATGTTATTACCACACAGTAAAAAAAAAWGCTCATTTTTTTCAAGGAGTTTCCTGTGTACAACATTCATAGTCACACATGGATGTAAGCATCACCATGGTTAACAGTTGCCTTGCCTAGAAATTATGGCCACAGCTCTAGAATTGGGATTGACCAAAGTCAGAATGCAGAGCAGAGSAACACCTGAGCAGGCAATAGCAAATGCTGCGGGGCAGGGAAGGGGTAAATCCTGCCTCCTTCCCACCTCGGAGCTCTCCTGCAGCCCTGAGATAAGCACTTGTGTGAGGCATGGATGCCCAGCCCACAGCTCCTGTCTGCAGGTCTTGCACTTGGTGGAGGAGGCTCTCTGATGTGAACATGCCCTGAGGAACCATCCCCAGAAAGATGACCAGCACCTGAGGCCCCAGGCTGACAAGTCAGGCTATCTCTTGCCTGTTCACGTGTGGAGATATCTTCATCTGTCAGTCTCATAATTTTGACTTCCTTGACTGTACAGTGGCCTGCTGTCAATAAAAAGAGTGGAGAAAAATCCCAACCTAGACCAGTCAATAGTTCAGTTTAAGATATTTCCTTGGAAAGTGTCTCCCTTAAGCCGTGGAGAAACTTGTACACGTGCCTCCTACTTTGACCAGGAGGCTACTGTATATGCCTTAACACCATCTTCACAGGCAGCTAAGGCAATCCTGATTTTAGTAATCAAAGGGTTATGAGGAAAGACTCACAACAACTTTGCATATGCTTTTCCTTGAGTTATCTGAATTGCTGACTTAAGTATATGGCAACAAAGATGCTCTTGAAGAAGTAGGTTCTGATATTTCAGCTGTATTAACACAGCACATGCAGTGGGTGACATTATTCTTAAAAGGTTGTAAAGGATCCAACCACTTAGAGAAATTAAGTGACATAGCCTGGCTCTTGTTCAAGCACTAAATATGAGGAACTTTTGGCCTTGCATTTTGTATCTGTCCTGCTTAAATAATGGAGAAGGTCAGCAGTGTTGGACTAGGTTCAGTAAAGAAATTAATATTTGCCTTTGTGGTGCCAATAAAAAGAGAAATACAGCAAAACCACCTCCGGTTCTAACATCTTATTAGGACCACAAATAAAATGAAACGAAAGACAATGAACATATCCTAAGCGTTTCTATGGCGTGTAGACTTTACTTCTGACTTCATCGAGCCTTTTAATATGCAGTGGTTGCTCTGTTCATAAAAAATGCCTACCTTGTGTGTATCACCACACTATGAACAAGTTAGTAGTACTATGTAAATTCACTCTTTGCCGATTATTTCTCAGTCACTGTCTGAGAATGTGCATTTTTTACCACGTGGTCCATGTGGGGTAACTTAGTGAAAGAGGCACTAACAGCTCACAGACAGGTATTAACCACAMAGGAGCTGACCTACAGGGAGACCATGCACTACCTGACCTCTCAGTAGCTTGCTTTCTGCCCATGATTTAAAAACTGAGTATCAGAGAGAAAGTACCTCTCTGCAGCATTTCCTGGCCATACTATTAAGTAGAGGAAAGGCAATAACCATTCAGGATGTATATGCCTYTTCCTATTTTCTCCAAATTGCTTACCATAGAAGTTAAGCACAAGACCTGTGTCACAGCAGCAGATGAATGTGAAGGCAAGAAATGCACAATTTAAATATATATTAATACTTCCTGCTGGTACTGAAGAACAAATGATAATTTGATTTGCTGAGCACTGTCTATGGGGGACACTTCTAGTGACCATCTCAGTACTGCTGCAGCAAGCTTGGCATTTTGCAAAATCAGAAACAAGAAATTGTTCTCATCCCACCTCCCTTCCCAGTCTCTGAGGCGATCAAATGCAGATGAGGACAGGAGAGAGCAAATGCACCAACCAAATGCTTACTAAATATTTACAAAAGTGAAAGCAGAGCACATTTAACATCACCAGTCCAAACTTCTTTGTCTGCTGGAAAAAAGCCTATCTACATAGGAATGGATCAAAGGGAGGATACTGACTTTCAGTATGATCATCCCTAAAAATAACTATTGGCGCAATCTTTCCCTATTCTTAAGGGAAGATACCTATTTCTCACCTAGGTGAGATACCTATTCTTACAGGTATCTAAAACCCCAAATTAGGAGCCCTCTGTCACAAAAGGAGCAACGTGGAAGAGAAGGGAGGGTCTGGGCTCCGATATCCAGCCGCATGCCTTGCCACAAAAGCCAAACATGTGAGATGACATGCAGCATGCAGATTTTCTTTAATTATCTTTCTACAAATTAGTACCTCTGTCTCTCAGAACTCCTCAGCATAACTGCTTTCACTGGACTCTAATTTAAGGTGTGTGGTTGCTGTTCTGTATGACATTTCTTCCAGATGTGAAAAAGGCTGTAGAAAGCAGTCATATCAGACTGTGGGAAAAAATGTCTTTCTTGTACTATTTCCTGGGAGTAGTGGCATTATTAATAGGAATAATAATGGTAATCATCATACAGGATATGTGTACCTTTATTTATTTCATCTGAATAGTCTACTACGGTTTTCTCAAGCCTGCCAATATAACATTCAAAGAGCCAGTTCAATCACTGAAGTATTTTCTATTAAATTAGAAGCAATGTACTTCTCAAAGAAATCATCTATTATTTATAACTAAAAGGCAAAGAAACATCTAACCCACGACGTCTTTACAAAATCTTACAGCTGAACTGTTAGGCTGTAAACAGAGCCATGTTAATGGGCTCATTCTATAACAAATTACTTAAAGATAGCACAGCAACAACAATGGTAGATGTTAAACTGTTTTAATAAAATCACAAATCCAAACCGTTCATGAGAAAATGTTAGGCATGTAAGTGAAAATTTCCCTACTCGTAAGCATCACCAAAATGTCTGGTGTAGGATTAAAGTGTAGTTCATTGCCTCCCTTCCCCAAATTCTTACTGTAGCATGACAGAGGAGAAGGTCTGGTATTTATTGACTCCTGCTATTATATACTACATATATAAGAGGCAACAATCAGTACCTGCCACATTGATCGTGCAGAGAGAGGAAATTCAGTCCTGTTTTATAGGAAGAAAAAAAAGTATCTTATCAGCACCAAAGACCCGATGCTAAAGGTTTTTGTCACTGATATTAGCCTAAGTTTAGGCCCATTCTAACATATTCTGCTCAGTAAAAAAACAAGGTTAAGGGGTTTATTGAAACTGTTAATTTTCATTAACAGGAAGAAACTGAGCCAATTCCTTGGAGTCTGACCAAATAAGATGACTATGAGACAGTTCCTGGAAAAAGCCTGGGTGTAGCAGTACGTTGTGGGAGGGAAGATCTGCCCCTACGACTCTCATTTGTCTCTAGACACTTCATCCTTCAAACAGCAAATGTGAGAACTTAGAAAAGGAAGCCTGGAAGAGGCCTCCAGGCTTCATCTGGTTCATCCCAGCCTACTACTCCTGTACTGCTTSTGACAGATGGCTTCCCAATCTCTTACAGACTTCTTATGACAAGTTCTTATGCGTTTTCAAGAAAGCTGCTTCCCAGGCTTGGCTATCCTTACTTTTTTTCATTGAGTCCTAATTGAAGTCTCCYTTTCTGTAACTTCAAATCATTACTTCTTGCCTTACCCATACAGGAAAATCCAACTGGAACCCTAACCCCTCTCAAGAAGCTATTTTTTTCATATTTGAAGACATAAGTGAAACCCCAGTTATTCTCTGGACAACATATTTTCTTGACATCAGCATAGATATTTTCTGGAGAACATCTTCCCTGCTCTCCTTTAAACCCTATCTTGTCAGTCAACACCTTTTTCAAACACAGTGACCAAAACTAACAACACTGTTCATCTTGCAAGATCACATCTAGCTGATAAGATTTATACATCCCAGCACATTTGCATTTTTTGGCCACAGCAGGTAGCTTGTTGACTCATGCAATTTGCATCCACTGTATCCTGTGGATCCTTTTCTATAGATGAGATGTTCTTCCCCTTGTATTTATGCAGCTGATTATACATGTCTAAAAGTAGAATTTTTAGAATTGAATTGTATCTTACTTTTTCCCCTAGCTAATTTCAAATTCTAATTCTCCCCTCCAGGRCATTTCCAGGTCTTCCCACCTCGATGTCATCCACAGATTTAATAAGCGTACTTTTCATTCCATTAGCCCCATAACGAATCAAAACATTCAGCAAGTTGAAACTCAGGACAGSAACAAAACAACCTCCCAAACCAATGCAAAACACAATGTTCTAACCTGAAAACCAAACTACTCTTACCACAATTTTTCAGTGTTTACACTTGCATTATAGTAGTTTTGTCCAGAATGTGAATTTGTAGCTTACTTTTAAATATCATGCAAGTCAACATCAGAAGCATAAATTCTGAAACTTAGGACATAGAATATCTATTGTTTTCTCTCTCCCCAGAATGTTTGTCGCTTTAATAGAAAGATATTAGACTGATTTGATGCACTTTGCTCCTAACAACCCTCCATGATGACTGCACTGCATCTCATTAATTTCTAGGTACTTGCAAATAGCTATTATAATAATTTTCTGTTTGTTTGTTTGTTTTACCAGGAATTGAAATTACATTGGTTTCTAATTCACAAGCTCCTTCTTCACCTCTTTTGAAAACAGAAATCTTACTTGTCCTTTTCCAGACTTCTAAAACCTCAACTACTATTCATGAGATTCCAAAGGTAACCTTCCACTTTTTGGAAATTGCTTCATCTTGCTTTTTAAGGAGCTTTGGGTAAATATTTTCAAATTGGAAGGATCTAAGTGTTTTGAATACTCTCTAACCTGTACTTTCTTTATGTCTGAGAAGTGCTTCTGGTTTATCATCCTTTTTTGTTAATTGTATTAATAACCTGAACATGTTCTCTTTTTGGTGAGAACTAAAACAAGGAACTCGAGGATTTCAGACTCCATCACATTTGATAGCTTTCCCTCTGTTTTGAGCAGTGGACACATTTTTCCTTGCTTGTATTCTTACTAACAACATCAGATAATTTCTTGTTATCCTATACGCCGTATGTAATATGCATCTTGAYTTATTGATCTTGCCCTTTTGACTTTGTCCTTACAGGCAAATCTTATTGTTTTATACTTACGTTTAGCAACTTGATCTGTTTTCCATTTCTGCACAGGTCCTTCTTTTGCTCAAGGTCATATAAGTACTCATGGGTTGGCCACATTTGCTTTTTTACTCTATGTCTAGCCTCCCCCTACACTGGGCAGTTTTCACTTGTGGCTCAGAGTAACTTCTTAAAGGTCTGCAGTTTCTCTTGAGCAACATTTTCCTGAGACTTATGTTCTATGAAATCTTAGCAGTTAGTTTTCTGAGGTGACARTGTTCCCCTTGCCTTACCTCTGCAAGTTGCTTCAGGTTGTTTGTACAGGAGTGCATCATAAATCACTGAGAAATATTGAATTATGATTTTTTAAGACTTCGTCATAACTTTCTGCCAGTGATAAATGTGGCTTTTTTAGTTTGGAAGATTGCCAATGGACAAAAAATAAGTGTTTCCTGGTTTAAAAAAATAAAAAAAAACCTCTAGTTTTTATGCTATATAAAAACTAAGTTTAATGTTTTCAAACATYGTGTTACAGAAATGGTTATGAGCAGGAAAACAGTGGAATAAGGGATCATTTTAGTGGGCAGAAACAACTATCCTCACTCCCTCTCTTTCTTCGCCCACCTTCGCAGACATCCTGCATTTTTAGAAGGTTAAGGAACAGATACCGAGAGGCATAAAAGCAGCTTTAACCATAGCAAGGAATGAAGAGCTGCACCTAAAAATGGACTCATGCAAGCAAAGATAGTCCCTTAGACAACTCACTCAGGAATACAGGGGGTGCTCAGGTAGTCTGCAGCAATCCCTTTCACAGTGCCATCTCTACAGCTACCGGGCAGAGCAAGCAAACCTCTCCAACCAACTCAGGCTTTTGGTACAGACGCACAGAAATCCACCCCAGGAATTCTGCAGCATTTCAAGGTCAGTCTCCGTGGCAAGGGCAAGAGATTTCYGCAGCAAACGTTCGTCAATCCTGCGGCTGTAATAACGCGCTGCCATCTGCAGCACCACACCCCCCGAATCCCCTGTCGGCTGCCGAGTTGGAGGAGCCAGGGCTTTTCGTAATTCCGAGGTCACACACGCGCGCTGCCCAACATGTTTAACTCTTTCTCAGCACTTTGCTAATGAAACAGGGACAAAAAACYAAATGCACAGAGTTCAAGAGGAAACGTAAAGAGAGCTGAGCAGCAGAGATGAGCTCTCGCTAGTCCAGCTATCGCCAAGCGCGGGCGGGCAGGAGAGGGGAGCCCGGAGGAGAGCGGGAGGGCAGCAGTGCCATACGCCCACCGCACAGAGCAAGCAGCTATAGATGTGCGAGAGGTTGCTGGGTCCCGGGGCCTGTTGAAGCCAACAGCTGACGCCAGTTTGTGAGTCACTACCCAGACAATCCCGTGCTGCCAGGTTCAGGCTCCGATGGCATATCACAATTGAAAGAGAGAGAAGAAAACCAGTGCTACAGCAACATTTGTTGACTTTCTTCCCAATTTCTGGCATTTCTTTCAACAAAAAAAGGCATTTTGTTCTGATCAAATCTCCTCACTTGCATTTCTAAGCCCTCAAGCAGGCACAGACTACCTCAGGTTTATTTCTGGCGCGATATGCCATCGGGAACCCTGAAGCTGGAAAGTTTGCCTGCCTCTCTGCAGACCCTGCAGAGCTTGAGCAGCAGCACGTAGGATTTGCCCAACCTTAACCCAGAGCACTTTCACTCCAGGCTCACAAAGGCGATGGCTGTCCCGCAGCTTGCCACAAGCTGGTGGTGTGAGAATTAGAGGCGGGGGTGGAGGTACTAGGCCACAGCCAAGCTCAGCTTTCCTTAAAATTTGGGTGGGTGCAGAGAGGGATGTTGACGAGGGGTGGGAAGTTTGTCGCGAGGACATTCATGAGACACATCATAGAAATGGTTCACGTCTGGCTTGAGTCAGCAAAGGGCCCAAGATCTGCCCTTTCTCAGGACATCATACAAATGCAGCAAGTCTGTCYAGCTGGCCGGGAGCAGTTCACTCCATCATTCATCGTTCACTGCAATTTCCAGTGCTTCCACACCTGCACCAGTCTGGCAAGACTCAAAACAACCTTTTGCAGGGCTGGTGAGACCTCCTAGCTGACATTACCAATGCAAGCACAGAAGTGCAAAAGGATAAGCGAGGGACAGGAAGAAGTCTTGTGGCTTCACAGTAAGCACTTCTGTCTTCAGAGCATTGCTTTAAGTTTGGCTGGGGTTCTAAATGTGGGCAGATATTTCAAGTTTCACTGCACAGCCAGTTCATTTCAGCTTGGCCGCTAAATATGTGAAGTTTAACAGCATTATTCTGCTCTCCAGCCCAAGCAGCTTTGTCTTACTAATCACTTGGTTTGTCACTGCTACAGATTTAAAAAGTTTATTCTAATAAGAGCTCGTAAATATCAAAAAATCAAATGCCATTCAGGACAAAACTTTCATCAAATTCAGCTCTGATATGCAACAAGACAAGACTTGGGCTAAATGGACGTATTTTTACACACCTCTAAATTTTCTTCAGTTACTGAATATTCTTTTCTTTTAAACTTCATGACAGTTCCTGAAATAGCATATACTGGTGGTAAATTCTCCTGAATTACCATACCAGCTATCGCAAGTGATCAATTTATTTTTGACTGATATGTTAAAGTGATTATAGAGGGACTAGGCTCCCGAATGTAATTGAATTTCAATAGAATTGTGGCACTTAGTTCCTTTCAATATGTAGAAGATTCCAGACCTTAAGTCTAAATATTAAAGCTGCTTAAAATAAAAAAAAAAGTTTGCTACAAAAAATTTCCAAACTACCCCCCATTTCACTTCAGAAAGTGCTCTCAAATTTACATCATTTTTCACCACAACAAAACAATGAAATTCAAAAAAGAAAATCCTAAAGAACCAGGGAAAGTTTTTCTTGAATGTGATTATGAAACATTTATTTAGCAGAATATATATATAGGCCATCAATTTTCACATTTTTGATTAAAAATTCTGACCCATTAATGAAAAATTAACAGATACATGATCTTAAATGAATTTCAAGGTAAGATTAAATATTTAATGATTATCATAATATACCTTTCTAGGATTGTAGATGTTTCAGAGCTTTCCTTTTCTACCATGTGAGCTGATGCAGATTAATGTGGGTTTTTTTGGCACTTAAGAAAATTGAAAATAATTAATCTGTAATGGCATTGATGGAAAAAGTGTTCAAAATGTCAATAAAAGTGCTGCTTTAACAGTACTTCAAATATTCTACTTACGCAACTTAAGAGACACATTATCTGCCAGACTACACACTTTTCCATTAAGATCTATGAAAATCTGCAGGTGTTTAATTACCTGCTCTCTCATTGTTCCCTGGCTGCAGCAGGAGTGGTTTGAACACTACCATGTAAAAATTAATGTGCAATTTAACATCACAATTATGCAGATAAAATGAAAACTTTCCCTAGTTTCTGTTTTGTATGAAAAGTCTCACACAAATAAACTGTAAGTTGCTTTTCACCAGAAAGAGTTGTTTAAATATTTTGATTAATTTCAAAACATTTCTGAGTTACAAAAACAGTTAAGAATCACTGTTGCAATAATCAACATAAGACCATAAAATACCTGGAAAAATCCTATGAGGAAAATTACATCTCATGAGAACAGTTTAAATACATGCTTTTTTTTTTTTCCCAGAAAGAAGGAGACTGTTCAATAAAGTCTTATTTCAGGAGATCATTTGAGTTTTCACAGAATCAAAGCGTGGTTGAAGTCGGAAGGGACCTCTGGAGGGCATCCGGTCCAACCCCTCTGTTCAAGCAGGGCCAACTAGAGCCGATTGCACAGGACCATGTCCATGTGGCTTTTGAATATCTCCGAGGAAGGAGACTCCACAACCTCTCTGGGCAACCTTTGCCAGGGCTCGGTCACTCCCACAGTGAAAAAGTGTTTCCTGATGTTCAGAGGGAACCTTCTGTGTTTCAGTTTGTGCCCATTGCCTCTCGTCCTGTCACTGGGCACCACTGAAAAGGGCCTGTCTCCGTCCTCTTTGCACCTTCCCTTCAGGTGAGATCCCCCTGAGCCTGCCCTTCTCCAGGCTGAACAGTCCCAGCTCTCTCAGCTTTTCCTCACAGGAGAGATGTTCCAGTCATTTAATCATCCTTGTGGCCCTTCATTGAACTCTCTCCAGTATGCCCATGTCTCTCTTGTACGGAGGAGCCCAGAACTGGACCCAGCACCCCAGGTGTGGCCTCACCAGTGCTGAGCAGAGGGGCAGGATCACCTCCCTCCACTTGCTGGCAATACTTTGTCTAATGCAGCCCAGGATATCATTTGCTTTTTTTGCAGCAAGGGTGTGTTGCTGACTCATGTTCAACGTGCTGTTCACCAGGACCCCCAAGGCCTTTTCTGCCAAGCTGCTTTCCAGCTGGGTGGCCTCCAGCGTGTACCAGTGCATGGGGTTGTTCTTCCCCACGTGCAGAAGTTTGTACTTCCCCTTGTTGAACTCCACAAGGCTCCTGTTGGCCCAGTTCTCAGACAGTTTTCAATCCACCTCACTGTCTGCTCATCCAGCCCATACATCAGCAGCTTCTCTATGAGGATCTTACAGGAGACAATGTCAAAGGCCTTACTGAAGTCCAGGTAGACAATATCCACTGCCCTCCCTTCATCTACCAGGACAGTCACTTCATCATAAAAGCTTATCAAGTTGGAAGTCAGCCATGCTGACTATTCCTGATTATTTTCTCATCCTTAATGTGCCTGGAAATGGTTTCCAGGATTAGCTGCTCCATCACCTTCCCAGGGATCAAGGTGAGGCTGTATGGCCTGTAGTTCCCTGGGTCCTCCTTCTTGCCCTTCTTGAAGTCTTTCTAACTCTTTTCTGTTAGAGTTTCATCAATGTCAGAAGGACTAAGACAACACAGTTGGATCTTTTTGGCTAAGGACATTTAGTATCCTGGACCTGAACAAAATGCAAAGAAAGTCAAGAACTCTGGGATTTCTTCTGGCATTGGTTCAAGATCCAACCAGCTTTTTTGGCAGGCTTCTCATTTTTCCGCTTCCTGCCTCATCCTTTCAAGGCAGAGCCACAAAAGGCAAGAAGTATTTAGCTGCCTTGTTCATGAACCCTGAATTAAATATCTTTACATGTATACACAAGGATGCAGAAGGGCATCCCACTAGGTCTTCATTAACTCCATCCATTGCTTGGTCTTTGGTACCATGCTACACCCAAGATCAACAGTCCAGGAACCAATTCTGGGAGCAGGCATCTGCTTTCTTTCCTTACAGAGGAGACCTCTATTTCTAAAGCACTGCAGTGTGAAAAAGCAGGAAAGAAGACATCCCACCTTTTGTGGAACAGCTCAGTGGTTAAATATCCTGTTCACAGCTCAGTGATGCTTAGTTGTATTCATTCCTCAGGTTTAGGTGTTAAATTCAGAGCATCGCCCTCCAAGCCAACATTTGTTGAGGCACCCTCCACCCTTGCCATAGAAGATATCCTACACTAATGAGAATTAATTAACAATGGGACTAGGGAAAGAGGGAGTGGTGATAACAACATGGTATAGTCCCCTGGACACAGCTGGATGTCTCCAAGGGAAGGAGTTTTAAGTTTCACTCACTGGTCCCTTTTAAACATTTTATTCAGTCTTCTGAAGGAAAATCTTATCTAATCAAAGCACCCTAGGATTTTGCAGTCTCTCTTCGGAGATTAGCACAAACTATCTGCTTACATCTCAAGGGAACTGGATGTGATCCCTCTCTAAAGGGACACAGATCATTTCTGTTGGGTCCAGCTCCTTGATGCAATGGTGAAGGACCATGTTATGTTGCACTTGCCATGATGCAAAGCACTGGTCCCATAGCATCTTGCAACTCCATTCCCAAAGCTCATATTCTTCCTGAACCCTTCAAGATAGATATTGTCACATCACTGCATCAGCATTACAGACAGATGAGTCCCTGAGCAATCTGTATCTTTTACAATCCTTTGTGAAAAGGGCTTGTTGCTTTCAAAGATATCCTGGAACATATTTTACATTATTGTTGCCTCCTTAGATAAGAGGGCACAATTAGACCTTGCATTCTGCAGGTGTCCTTTATGTAGAAATTACCTCCCAGTTCTTAAGATAGCTATGGCTGTCAGAGGCAGGTCATTCCCAAACCTGTTGCAAAAATGTGTGATAGATGAGATCAACTGCTTTGTTAGCCTTGTAGGCTTTCTGATCAAGGTACTTCTTTCCCTGTGTAGAGAGCACAACATGTCCCATCAATGCCGTTACAGTTAGTGTTGCTAACTTAAGTTTTATGGAAGTTATTTATAGCTGTCCACCACTTTGGAACTGGTAGAAGCCCTCTTTGTCTTCTTTCAAGGCAAATTTAGGTTTGTTCTGTCTGTGCTCCACACTAACCAAATCAAAAGCCTGGAAGCTGTAGAGACCTGTCAGCAGGGGATTGCACCCAGACTAATAAGCTCTGTAACAACCTGCAAAAGACAACCCAGATGTTCCCCAATTTCGGTTGCAACCAGATTGTTATTAAGCTCCTTGACCTGGATGTAGCGCAATCTTTGCTGTTTAGGGCTGAATGTCACTCTCAGTCCTGAAGAGTGCAAGTCCCAGGCTTCGCCACAATATGTCTGACAACGTGTGGATGCTGCATAAGGCAGTAGTAAAAATCTCACAGAGGGAATTTCCTCCCTCTTTATACCTGCTGCTGTTCACCACCAACCCTGACCAGCTGAAAAGACATAATTTCATAGGAGGTTGCCAAATTTTGCTGAAGCAAATTGGCTTATGTAATTTTGATCTTTTTGCAAAGCTAAAAATATAAAAAAAGGGAGTGGAAGGGAGGTGATGAGGGAATCGCATTGAGAGCTTTAAATATATAGAATAGAACTAAGAGAGCAATACTTGTATTTAGTAGCTGGAAGAACCTTTCGGAGCATGAGAGAGAGAGAGAGAGAGAGAGACAAAGATTTAAATTCAATTCTTTTCTTTTCCTATTATGCAGGACTGCAGCATCAACAACCAGCAATTGAGAGAAGAGATACATCATTAAACTTATTTATAGCATTAACTACTTTGCATTCATCCACACAAGTGAAACTGTAAAAAGAAGAAAAAATTATAAAGGGAGTGTGTGGTTCTTTCATTAGCTTGTCTGTAATGTTGGATTGGTCCATAAATTAATGTGTAAAAGAGGACAGAAAAAAAAAAGAATTCAAAGCTTTGCCATTGTAATTACAGCTCTTTAAATATCAAAAGACACAAAGAAAGATTCCTTTTGAAAAGAGTACCGATTCTCTTGGCAAGCCACTATTAAATACTTGCATAAATCTACAGTCTGTATCCTGCAAGTTGAGGTGACATTGCTATCATGGCTTACAGGTCTTTTCATGTGACTATTGGTGCACTTCAGTATTATTTATATATTTTATCAGGACACCTTGCTGAGGTAAGACACCTTCCTCCTGTCAAGGGTAGTGGGCTAGGAAGTAGCAACTGAAAAAGCTAGCAAGAAAAAGGGCCTTGATCAAAGGTCAACTAATTGACTTGGGCTGTTCCAGATACAGACTTCAAAAGTCTCTTTGGTACAACTCAGACATCCAGATGCAGTTTCATCATGGATTTAGCAGTAGCTCCTTCATAGCACGGCCCATGTGCAAGTACCATGTCACAGCAGCAGACATGTGGCTGCATCCCTCTGTCATCCAGTTCACACAGTATTTGGCCCCAGAAAGCCACCAAAACCACCAGAGAAAACATATTAGTAAAACATCCTCTAATACGCAGAGCAGAGTGGATTACTAGGCACTGCAATTTCTAAATGAAATGCCACAGAGCTCAGCTCTCACCCCCAGTTTGCTCCCTCGCAGGCAACCTTTCCCCACAGTCTCCTAGCYAGTCCCTGCCCTTCGAAGGATGCCACAGATAACAGATCTCCTACTCGACACATGTCAGGATAAACCAATGCCCTTCAGTCCTATACATTTAACAGTTTGCAAACAACCGAGTTCAGTCCCATATGAGAGCAAGTAGCTCAAGATATTTTCTAAAAAGGCCAAATCCCACACTGGGCTGGGGCTTTCATAGACAAAAATAATCATGCGCTGCACCTGAAATAATTCAGAAACAGGCTTTTTTGAAGCTGAACAACTGCTTCCACAAGGTTGAGGTCAATAGGTGTGTAAGGAGCTGCAGCTTCTAAGGGTTTTTCAAGGGGCTGGCTGTTTCCTCAGGCTGCTGCTCAGCCTACCCAGCAGAAGTTGCCCTGTTGATGCTCAATAGCCACAGACAGATCCTGTGTGGAGCACAGCAGCAGCATTAAGCCTTGGTAATAGAATCATAGAATCATTAAGGTTGGAAAGGACCTCTAAGATCATCAAGTCCAACCGTCGACCCAACACCACCATGCCCACTAAACCATGTCCCTAAGCACCACATCTACACGTCTTTTAAATACCTCCAGGGATGGTGACTCCACCACTTCCCTGGGCAGCCTGTTCCAATGCCTGACAACACTTTCAGTGAAGAAATTTTTCCTAATATCCAACTGAAACCTCCCCTGGCGCACCTTGAGACCATTTCCTCTCGTCCTATCACTAGTTACATGGGAGCAGAGACCAACATCCACCTCGCTACAACCTCCTTTCAGGTAGTTGTAGAGAGCGATAAGGTCTCCCCTCAGCCTCCTTTTCTCCAGTAATAGCACAGCCTGTCTTCTGATTTGACCCTTTCAAACAAAATCCAGGGCACAGCTTATCAAATACACAATGGAAGTAGAGAGTGGTTTGTTGAAACATGGCAACTTTTCCTCAACTCCTAGAAACACAAGCCAATGCCCAGAAATAGGCACTTGCAGGACAATTTTTATGAAGTTGGGGAACCTGGGTGCTCTCCTCATCTCGATCCTCAAACATGCAGTCAGAGTAGACCAGATAAGGCACTCTCTCTTCTCACTTCCAGGTATTAATTTTTTTTTAAAAAGGTAATCCAGCCGCAGGGAGGGAAGTACAGTGTGACCCAGTTGGTCCCCCAATGGGAATGACCTGGACTACAGGAGGAAAACAGGAAAGGACCATCTCAGCCTTCATTGCTGGGACACGTAGACCCCAGAAGTAATGTGGGGCACACCACAGAGAGCTTCTTCCCATAGCTCATWCTCAGGTATTGTGGGTGAAACAGCTAATTACTAAGTGCAATAAATTTACAAAGCCAGCTACACAGTTTGGGCAGTATCTCTGTCAATAGTTCACATTTGAAGCAAACTGGACTTAAGATTCAGTGGGAAGAAAAGCAGCTACTATCACCTRCTATGCCCTAACCATCAAAAAAATCCAGTACTTTTTCCACTAACTTGCCTGCTAGTGATGAAGAAAAAGTTCAAGAGCAGACCCTTGAGATACACTGTATTGCCTGCTTCTAAGATTGACTTGACACCATTTAGTACAACCTATGCGCATTCTTCCTTGCAAGATAACAAGCCAATTAATTATGAAAGGCAACAGGTTTTGGCCTAAAGCCAAATTACAGTGGTGTCATTAGTCTCTGCTTTGTAACGAAATCAAGAGTCCTGCCTGGATTACATTCTCTGAACTCTTCAGTTCAATGATACTGTGCTGCAGGACTCCAAATATGTGCTTACACACACATCGTAATAGTAGGCGCAATGACAGCAATAATCATCCCATATTTGTAAAGGATTTTTCATCTTTAAATATTCAGAATTCCTTTGTAAAAATGTGACCTCAAACCAACAAGCCTCTCCTGTGCATCCACCCACCTGAAGACGAAGGGACCTCACGTAGGCTAATACATAAAGTTTAGCCTGGAGGCTGCCTATACACCAGCAACGCTCCTACCCCTAACCCCCCACAGCCTATTCCTGCTCTCAATATTGCCCCCATCTCTGAGTGTCCTTACCTCTGATTTTGTGCAGATTATCCATAAATAAATTTAATTCCAAGGAACAGTATTTTTAGAAAAGAAGTGAAGGCTGTATACGTGACAAATATTTTGTTTCAATGAAGATTCTAATTTAAATATCAAGTATGTTATTTAAACTAAAAAGCAGATCCGTTGGGTGTACAATATAAATTTTAAAACTATACACATACAGAGAGGGAAGAAAAAAGAAAAAAATCCATAAACTCTGAAGAAGAGACACGATTTCAYGTGAGACGGTGATCCCCTAAAGATTTTGCCCAATTAGGTTGCACCTCTACCACAATACTTTTAGGTCTTCCTCCTGAGATATCTTCACTTTCCACCCCATTTCATCACCCAGCACTGCTGTGCTACCCCCCTGGAGTCACTCGCTGAATTGCTGAGCAGGCTRGAGAAGCTGCCACGAGCCTCCCAACCCATCCATGCACCACGCGCAGCCCAGTGATACGAGTGAGCTAGCTGCAGCAAGCCAAGCAAATTGCTTTATTCAGAAATTGTAAAGGCTCGGTCTGAATTTCATTCAGTATTATTATAAAGCATCATAGTTTAAGCTAGCAGGATCAATGGCTCATCTAATCTGATTTCTGTATAACGTGAAACAACGGGAATTCACCCTGTGACTTCTGTGTTGCTATTGCTGCTTCTGATAAAATATTATACAAACATATGAAGGAAACCAATAGAAAACACCTGAGATGTCTATCTGTGTTAAAGTTTTATTACTTCTGGGATCTCAAAAGGCTTAGGAAACATCACTGAACATTGTTTCATACATACTCATGAAAGGGTAACATAATAAAACCAGGTCAAACAACACTGAATATTAAATTTAATGTAAAGTATGTAAAAGAAAGAAATACAGGAGGTGTTGGAGGAATTATTAAAAGAGAAGGAACAAATAACTGTACCTGTGATTGTGGGTTTTTTGGTGAGTTTTTTTTTGGGGTAGTTTGTTGGTTTTTTAACTGGCACACAAAATCATTTTACATCCAAGGAAAGACGCAATTAATTTTCCTCATTTTTTTCTGACTAAATTTGGAGCAGCTGAGAGGTTGGTTATTTCTAACCATCCTTAAAAATGGACTTATAATGTTGCCATCTGTTGGCATGTGACAGATATAGCATCCCATGATTCCAGACAGAGTCACAAAGACGCAGAAAATTAAAGAGACAGATGTGAGAAATACATGCTCTCATTTGGTTCCAGTGTTCACATCTGTTCTCCTCAAAGATTTTTCAATCATATAAATCTATCCTCAGAAGCTAGTACCTTGAAATGTTATGATATTTCTGGTAATCATAAAAAGCATATTCTAGTAGAGTTTACTGCATTCCAAAACATCACTAGATTCATAAAAAGCTGGTTTCCATCAACAGGACACAAAGTACATAGCAACATTACTTGTCTACTTAACTTCCCTCTCCTTCACAAATCACAGAGAAAAGGGTAGGTGACTGATGCAACCATAACAGAATTGCAAGCACAGAATTTCAACAGGTATCTGCAGATACTGTAAGTTTACGCAACACCTTGAAAGGAAATCAGCATCTCTTTCTAATGGTCACTGTACACTGCCCTGTCCCTGTGTTGATCACAGAAAGCATTACCCCTAATCCTGCTGGTGTAAGGACATTTCTTGTCACCCTGCTGTTGCAAGCACATCTGTCTTCATTTGCAACGTCACTCATTTCTTTTTACAGTGCTTTTGACAGGCTGGCTGCTAATGCTTTCATCAACCGCAAAGGTTTTTCCCTCTCTTTGCTTCCCTGTCCCAGCCCCTCTACCCACACAGCAGCAGTCCTCTCTGGCCCCATAAGTCCCTTCACCGTGTTGGATGGTGTGAGACCTCACCGCTCCTCACAGGCAGGAGATGAAATAACCACAAAATCAGACAGACAGTTTGTTCCTCCTCCCTCTCCTACCTTCATCTTCTACCTGCTACCCCTCCCTTCCTCTGGATTTGAACCTTGCATATCATTTTCATCCAACAAGGATTAGAAAGCACATTTCCCTCCCCCCCCCCCCCGCCCTTATTCTGTTAATTGGAGTGGGAACTAAGGGTACCTGCATATTTGTGAGACACACACATATGCTTCTACAGGCAAACTTGTACCTCCTCTTTTATTCACGGATAGGTTTTAATGGTGAATAGAGAAATGCTGCTCAGGATCTTATTTCACCTTGGATGCAGTGAGCCCATTTTCACCCTAAGTACAACATACCTCCTCCTCTGTAATACACTACATAAATTCTCTCTCAAAATGGCAGTGCCATCAAAAATTAAAATGCATAGTACAAAGCAAACAATATTGGAGCTACATAAGCATGCTGATAATTCACATGAACAGTTTTCAGTATTTACAGAAAGCATTGACTGATACAGTTCGCTGGCCCCACGAGCACTGTGTTAAATCATTAAAGTGTAAGCAGTCTTTATTTGTATTGCAATAATATTCTGTATCCCCAGCCCAGAACTCTGGTGTGCTCAGGGCTGTACAARCAACCACCAAATCATGATCTTCATTTGAGCATGATTTTTTTTTCCTTTAAGAACTGATTTAATCTTTGATAAGTCCTCATTTTTCTACATATTTTCAATTATTTTGAAGCATAAAATGACTTGCAGGCTACCAAGTGGAAGTCAGAATTCCTCCACACAGCTCCTGCGTGAAACATTGAAATAAGTTGAAGAGTCTAATTATTGCATATTTCAGGAAGGCCACTAGCCTATATAAATTTCACAATACATGAGCAATTGCATGCTTGGCTTTAGCTGATAAGAGATACGTGGCAACAGGACTGTTTGGTGCCTCTTGCTCCCTAGGAAAATGAGTGTGAAAATGTAATGGAAAAATCTTTTCCCCCAAAAGATTCTGAATTTAATACCAAAGCATTTTTTTTTGTAGCAGCTGGTACTTATCACTGCCTCTCTAAACATGATAGAAGCTTAAAAACAACAACAGAAGTAACCACAGCTTCTTAAGTTTCAGATGCCAGTAAGCAGTAGGACAAGTGATTCAATATATCCCTTCTGTGGGTTGCCCTCAGCTTAAGTCTTGTGGCCACACAGCAGGGCCATAATTTGTATTGCCATGAGAAGCAAACCCAGGGGATAAAGAAAAGACAGTCAAATTAAGTAAAATTAAGGCTCTCATGCCTAATGTGGAGTCTCTCAGAAGTATTTTGTCTCATATTTAATTACACTTAAAAGTAAATTATATATATATATACTTGCTACAATTCAGTCAGAAAATGGGGCTAGGCTAGGACATATTCCAGAGAAATGTGCACTTGCAATATGTGGCATGAAATTTTCAAGCACCTTTTTCCTTGCAGATAGAGTCAAGGTACTTTTTTGGCATGTGAAGGAAGAACATATCACCTATGTCATCTTCTACAGAACGGAAAAAAAATACTAGTCATCTCAGCCACCTCCTACTTGACTTCCTTGACAACATCACTCACTGCTTCCCTCTCTATATAGCCAATCATTTTTCCAGTTCCTAAAACCTTCTTTTTGCAAACGTTTTAACTACATTCATTCAGTTTTTACCTCACCGACCCTCTGCTGAACTTCTTGTCGCCTCATTTAAACCTCTTCCCTACTTTCCCCTGATTTTTTCTTTTCTTTTCTTGTGCCTCCTCCTGCACTCCTGGTGATAAATTCAAAAGTTGATTTACATTTAGCCATTTCTCAGCCATTTTCATGTTTTCACCCATGCTGACAATTCTGTGCAAGACCTCCCACTTGAGCCAATTACTTATACCACCACTGCCTGTCTCTCAAATTCCTTCTCAAATGAGTTTTTTTCCAAATTAACTCCAGGACTTTGAAGAATAACTACTCAACAGCACATGTTTGCTTTCTTCACTCAAACTCCTAGCTGTGGTAGAGATTAATGTCACCTAAGTTTAGACAACGGACCAAAAAGCCTACACTGAGTGTCTAGATGCAGTAGGCTAGAGCTTAGTAGTTTTAAACTTTTTTACACAACAAAAATGAAAGAGCCTCTGGGAGTTGTTTCCATATTCTTAAGACCTGAGTCATGACTGGAGACAACCTGCTTCTTTCCCTCCATTGACTAGGCAGCAAGCTCCTGACACAGGTGTGGTGAAGCTGAGCTGATGACTTCAAGAGCTTTTGAGAAATGCTTGGTGCACTTAAGAAGTAAGATGTTACATAAAAGAGAGTCATCATGATATCAGACTTCAGCTGCACTAAAAAGAATAGCAGAAGCAACAACTGAATTTATGAGGCACCCTATTCTGTCAGTCTATGTTAGTCAGTCTCGCCTACTGTGTCAGGGACATAAGCAGAGAAACACTCGATTTCCTGAATCCTGAAAAGGTTCAAGCACAAATAAGGTACTGGGATGCCTGGCACTTGCAAAATTAAAACAATTCTGGCCTTGCGTTGAATGCAATGTTATAATTTTTAATTAACATCCAAAAATCAATAAACTTTTAGAGTGCAGATATATTCAGGTTCAGAGAGCAGTTGAGTAGGGGCTTTCAGTGTGAGGCTGAAATACTTTCTGGCATCTGTATGTTGACAGGCATAACTCATCAGCAGAGCACATTGTGGAAACGGCCACCCCCCTCCAGCGCTGACCTGAGTGGGAGGAGGCTGTGGAGTCAGGACCACATGACAGGAGATGGAAGCAAGACCCATATCCACTCATGCAAACAAGAGGTTAACAGCTCATTATATCCCCCTCCAATAAAGCCACTCCTGAAATGCAGAGTGATGCATCCTTAGAAATTAAAAGTTACCAAAACAAGTAGATTTCAAATCCTGCATCATGATACAAACAGATTTTTTTAAAAAGACTAATTTACAAATCAGAAAATATTCACCTGGTCATTTCTAAAAGTGAAAACGCTTGAAGATGCTCAATGCTCCTATGTCACTAGGGAAAGGCTGTATAAAAAGTACTTCTATTTATTGTATTAACATCCATTTTCATTAATACCCAAGATGGTATCATTTCATACACTAGAAAAAGTAATTGCCAAAAACACGCTTTCAAAAGCGTATCAATTGATCAGAAAGTGCTAATGAGATGAATCAACTTATGCAGACCAAGGGGAAACATGTTCATAATCCCCTTGCAGCTGGAAGAGATTGAGTACACAGCAGCCTGCAAACAGTTGTAGCAAAGCCCTGTTTTTTGATGGTTATGTTCAAACACTCCTACACCACTGCCATCTGCTGGCAAACAGAAAATACAAGTTTCATTTAAAAAAAAAAAAAATTAAAAAATTAGTAGTGTTTAACCATGAAGTTATAAGGCCGGAAAAGGAAGCATGGCTGGAAGTAAGCCACTTGCAAGGTCCAGGGCTGTGGCAAGGCACCTGCCTTCACCACACCACTGGAGACACCCCAAGCTTGGAAAGCACATCGCCTTCTGCCAGTGGCGTCAGCAGCACTGAGAAATATTACTGCTCGCTTTTTAAAAGTATTCTCCTTCCCACAAGAAAAATCAAGTCTCAAATGTTCCTTCATCAAAGACAACAACAAAACTCCTATTGACTATTAYAGGAGCTACAGGTGACATTTAAAAAGCACTGACCTGTTGGATAATACTTTTTTTTTTTTTTAAACTGTTAAGATATATGACCAAAAGAAGAAACAAAAAGACAAAGTACAATGCAAAGTCAATACACCACAACATTTTCTTCCTCTCGCTATTCAGTTTAGGTTTTCCATGAAATGCAGAGGAGTGTCTGGTGACAGGCACAACAATACATGACAGAGACCTCAACAGACTTTCCTGGTAGATTTTTGAGTGCCAAAATACTACATAATTTACACAAAACATTTACAGTGCAAGTGCTTTATGATTTGCCCCGGCCAAAGGGTGGGTCAGTATCTGATCAATACAGATTGGAACACAGGCAGTCAGCTTTCCTATGCATTTCTTTGAGATTAACTGACAAGAAGGAAAAACATTCAGTTCTGAAAACCCAGTTATCAGTCCCAAAAACAGAGCATCCTTCACAGCTTTAGAACTGGTTAAAAATTTTCAATTAAAAAAAATAAGCTTTTAGATAGGATAGAAAAATAATAACCATCATAATTATTATTATTAGCAAACAATTTAAGGCCAACTCTGGGACTCTTTTTGGGGAATGAGTGTAGATTTTGTGATTTAATGAGTTTTCAGGATTTTTCAGTAGAACAAGATTGTGCCTTAGGAAACAAACAACAACCCCAAAACTTCAATCTTTAAATTGAGACATCTACATTATTCATATTATGACAGGATCTAGGAGACTTGGTCATGGACCAGGGCTCCTTTTAGGAGTAAGACAATGTAGAAACCTACAGAAAAAAAAAAAAAAAAAAAAGCAAGCATCCTTGCCTTACCATGCAGGGTTTCTAAGGTAACAGAAGAAGAAATACAATGAAGTACAAATGGTGGATTCCATCCATCAGTTGGCCAGTGAATCATCCTGGTAGCAATGGCAAGAAGTTTCTCTGACCTGCCTTGGGTTCACAACACAGAATACAGCGAGCCGTCCTGATATCTTGCCATGGACAATAGACACTACTTAGGGATGACTACTTTAAACTAGGCAGCTGTATAAAAGCCAGACGAACCTCAGCTCATGGTGGGGGATGTACAAGGAAAACAGATGCTGCTGGTCAGCATCAGCCTTTCTGGTCACATCACCTAACAATCCTTTATAAAGGCACAGAGAAGATGAAGATTTTGAGGGAGGGTATGGAGATAAATTGGTAGAATGAAAAAGAATGACAGTATTTATATGAAAAATTAAAAGATAGAAAGAAATTGGCATCTTAGGCTACTTCAGAGGAAAAAGTTGGTATATTCACAGTGAAAGAAAGAAGGTGGGTAGGCTGGGAGGGAACTGTGAAATGAAGTTTGTGTGTGATATGCTAAAAAGTGATAAAGTCTTAAGCAATGGCCTGGGGGCAGGGGGGGGGGGCAATCTTTTCAGCTGTCCTGCACATTTGAATAGAGTAAGGCTGCAATTCCTATGCCCAGATGTCAGTTATAATAACTGACACAGAAAATTAGAAAGATTTTACCTGTGTAATTGGATTGAAAAGACTTTCTCTCTTGGAAATACCAGAAAAAACTTCAACAATTGGCTGTAAAATGCAAGAGAGGCAAAGATGATACCCCAAAATATACCTTCCTTTATAGGTCTGAATGAAGTAAGAAAGCAAAGTTGCCTTCAGAGATAAAAATGGGATGTGGACGTGTGAATATGTAACAGAAAGGAAAGCTTGTCTTCTTTTTATATATTATATGTAAGCTTTATATATATASGTATTAAATAAAACTTGTGTATTTATACAAATATAAAGACTATAAATATAGACCCTTTKGGGATTTGAGTTAATGGTTGGACATTCATGAAGAGATACCACAAAGATGGAATGAGGTTTTTTTTTCAGGTGGGGAGGAGAAGGTAGTTTGACAACAGAGTAAGTTTGCAAGTGCAGAAATAATAGCAATCTCTAACAAACACAATTAAACTAAGACACCATTCATTAAAAAAAAAAAAAAAAAAAAGGAGAGGAGAAAGAGAGGAATAAAAGCTAAAACCAGATCGGGTTTCCAAACGACACGTAGTCAAAGTCAGTCTTATCACCACTAAAAACAGAACTAGGAAGAAATCATCAGGAGCTTGTGAGAGTCACTTATGAGGAGTACAAGGGAAAGAAGCAGAACAGGAAATGGCCTCGCCTAGAGTTGGAAAAGAAAAGCTAAAGCCATAGCAGGTAGGACTTCCAGTGATCTTAGAGTAGCCAAAGTAAGGATGGGAGAGAAAAACCCAAGAGCTGAGAGCAGATGAGGAAATCAACACTGATAGATCGACAGCGGAGAGCAAGCAAGGGAGATGTACCCAGTGAGCAGTACTAGAGAAGATACTGTGATGGCTGGAAARAGGGAATGAAGCAGTGGAAACAAAGGGCACAGTTTGCTAAAGAATAAGTTAGGTGAATGATCTTTTGAGGGAAGTTTGAAACAAGATTGTAAATCAAACTAAAATGTAAGAGAAAGAAAGCATGCAGCTAATATAGAGTGCGTACTTGATACCGAAATTAAATCTGAAGTGCTAATTCCCATTCAGGTCAAAGGAAAACATATCTATGGTTTAGTTTTTCAGCCTATGATCTAGACAGTCTCAAGAGATCAAGCCTTCTTTTTGCCCAGGAGCCCAAATTCCATGATCAAACATTAAAGCATGTGTGTTATGGAACATAACTAGATAAATGGAGCATCATAGAGCAGTAAACAAGCAATATGGCATTGAGCAGAGATCTTGCAAATGAGGGAGGAAAAATACCAGTATTTTCTTTCAGCTTGAGTCTGGAGTCTATCCTGAATTTGAATTAAGTGTCAAGATGAAACGTGAGTGTAGTTAATTATTTAAAGTTATGATGCTTTGGGGGAAAGACTTGGTTTTTTGATAATTTGTGACTAACTTTCAATCTTTACATTTTTTTATTACACTTTCTTTTGAATAACATTTTAAGCAATGTATCCTCTGAAGTTCCCATGAGCTCCAGTTTGACAGTGGTAAATAACATGCTTTGGAACTCAGAAATAATCTTCCATATTCCAAGTACTATAAACTTGAAAATGTTGGAACACTTGTTTTTTCCTCCTTTGTGCAGTTTCTTTTTCTTCTGGTAACCTCGGGGGACTGTTTTGGATGGAATGGAAAATACTGTATCTATCTCACTTGTTGTCTACTCATGCCCCTAAGCTCTATGACCTCTATGACCAATCGTAAACCAAGTACAAAACTACACCCTGTATATTGAAAGTGTAATAAATGTTACAAATGCTCATTTAGATTAAGTATATTTTTTCTTAATTCCCTTATCAGTGTCAGAGCAAGTGTGGATTTTTGGTTGATTATTTATTTCTAACACTGTTCATTTGGAGGGATTAGCTCACTCCCCAAACTGTGAAGCATTGTCATTCCCATTCAGAAAGTGGCTAATCTAAGGCCTAAAACAATTAAGTAGTAACGTGACAGCAAACCTGATGTAGAAACTGCATCTCCTGATGCTTCAGCTTCTACTCTGTCCATTGGACTATATAACCTGATATCCAGTGCGATGCAACTGACTGCAGCTCTTCCATCCCACTTTTTGAGAAGTAGTGCTTTACTATTCTAGTAAAAGGTCCCTSGATCAAATACTTAGAAAGCAGCTATCCCGACTGCGTATCATCAGCATCCTCTTTCAAATAAGTAACATGAGCTATCTATCACAAGTATGATAGCAACAAGTAACATCAGATGCATGATAAACTCTTAAATAGTAACTGGTTTAGACCCATTATTTGTAGTTAATCAGAGAAAGAAAACAAATTTATGAAGGCAAAAAGTCTCATACTGTGCTTGGCCAATGGAAAGTCTTCTAACTTTGATGAGAACTCTATTTCTACTCGTTGTTTTTATATCTACAAATGGTTATAAAAAGATCCAGTTTCAGAAACCTCAGAATTCTTTGAAGGCAGAATGAATCAAATCAAACCAAACTTGACTATAACCAAATATTTCAATACTGAAACTAGTAGCAGCCTCTGGGAGAAGTAAACAGACCCAAACTTCATGCAACTGCATCCGGAATTGAGGTAGCATACAGCCTTCTTTAATATCATTGAAGTTGAAGGACATTAAAGATCGCATTGCCAAAGCCTCTGAGAAATCTAGCAGTCGGCATCAGCAACCTTTGATGCCACTGGCACAGGTGAGATCCTAGCCTTTCTGAGGAGCAACATAGGTCTCCAGGCATCAGAGCAACATTCTATTTTAGACATGAAGATTTAGTTCAAAGAGCTAACAATATCTACAATAGGGGACCATGGTTATGGACCACAGACCACTTCCATGAGAGACCAGACCCCAGAGTGGACTGACACTTTCAGTGCTTAACACCAATCAGTATTATTCTGAATATAGCCACAAGATGGTTTGTTCATTTCTTTATTTGGTTTTGCTTCTCTTTTTAATGCTTTGCTAATAAGCAGCTAAGTTGTCAAAGTTCATAGAGTGACTTCCAACCTTATGATCTCAATAGTGTACATCTGCCCACAGGAATAAAAGTGCCAACAAGATGAGTTGTTTATCTCTGGGCCCCAATGGCAGAATACAGCTACAAAGGTCAGACATTACATTTGCAAGAAGTGACAGAGTTTCAGCATCAACTTCATAATTTTAGCAGCTGTAACTGAAAACTATCTAGACACGTGAATGGCAACAAGGAAGGACAATTACATAYGGGAAGATGAAGGTCGTTGTAGTGTATAATACTATGTTCTCATGTATATTACTACATGACAGCTGGAACCTAACAAGGTCAACCTGTCATCAAAAAAAAAAAATCTTAAGAAAGAAATTACAATGGACAGACATGCCAGAGCTCCCCAGCTTTCATTTGATGCTCTGTCTAGGAATTAAGAATGGCATGATTAGTTTGCAGGAAAAAAAGTATGATATCAACAAAACTACTGAAGTAAAAAGAAAGGTTAATTCTACTGTTTTATACTGGAAACCTGCATATTAACCCAAATGTTGTTTAAAATAGCCATTAAAATTCCTCAACCTTCTTTTCTSCTCATTTATGACTGCTTTGAAGATTTTTTTTTAACTTATATGCTTTAAATTAATTGCAAGTTCTTAGAACTTCAGGTTGTTAGATTCTTGCATTTTCAACTACGGAGCTGTTTCAAATCAACTGTAAAAACCCACAGACAACAAATGATTGCCATAATTATTCTAAGAGGAAGATGACAACATGGCAAACCATCCACCAGCAAATGGGTAACTTGAATGAGTGAGTGGGAGCAAGAGTGAAAACAAACCGTAAAGATGGTGTGAACGTTGTTTTGGTTGAAAGCACTCTCTCATCCCATAAACATACATTAAAACAAGAAGATTAAAGAAAAAAGATTTCTATACTTTTGCAAACCTCATTTTATTAGAACTAGAAAATTTCCAAAATAAAAACATCAGGGAGATTAGGAATATCTGTAACTTGACTTGTAAAAGGTCTTTGCAACCATCTGAAAAATAAAATACACTTCTTAAATGATACTCTAAATTCAGGCATTATACATTTAAGTAAAACATCAATAATCTCAATTAAAGGAGATTAAATTAGACAGGATTTGAAATACAATTACTATACAGAATGTAAATTTTAATTTTGATTCAAACAAGCTCTTAAACCGGTTAAAAAAATTATTATTTCTTTAACATAAAAATCTAATGTCTCAAGACCTCTGCACACCCATTTGAATGAACAGCAGCAGAAAAATCTGTTCAGGCAGATAAACAGTTGCCATTAGATATCAGAAGGAGCAGTCTTTAAAAGGTCAGAAGCCTACTGCCCCTTCCTTGCTGCCCAATGCAAAATTCCATCAAATTACAGCTGTGGCGGAGTTATTGAATTAAAAAAAAATTATGAGAACACTCATTCAGCTCAGCTCTAAATTTTGATAAGCCTAAATCTCAGATGTTAATTCAATCTTTCAAAAAATTCAAAAGCAAGAACAAGTCCATGTTTTGATGCTCCAATTTCAGAGCAAATATCCAAATCCAGGCAAAACCTAAGATTTTGTTTTTATTTTGAAGTCAGTTCGAGTACTTATAGTAACCCAAAACTCTGTGAATGCCCAGAATCTTGATTTTAATTGACTGTGGTTTCTTTACAGAGCTTTGCATGTACAGATTTCTTCCTGGAAGCGTCATTTTTTTTTCTTTAGAACAAAGACTAATAGATTCATCAAAACTAGAAGAATTTTCATCATTTCTGTTTCAAGAAAGCAATCATCATCTGTGGGTACAGAAATATTGCAGCACCGTACCTAACAGCACACATCTCATTAATTGTATCGGAATCCTGTTGGGAAGTATGAATTTCTTCCTTTCCCCCGTGATTTGTTAACATAGAGTCAGAGCTGGACTTCTGGATTATTTTGACTGTACATGACTAATATCTGCTTTAGAATCTCTTTATCTGACAGTTTGTGAAGTTAATTTAGATGCACTGAATACAACAAATACTACAACATGAAATATCACACCTGGGCTTCTCAGCTGAGACATTCCAGACATCAGCATCAAACCAAGCACTCAGCTTCCCCTTGTCACAATTTTTATCAGTTCCACAGGACATCAACCTGTTTACCCACTTTTCTTGGTCTGGGCAGCCACCAGCCCTACCAGATACAGGTGCTGTGCGGTTATATTGCTTATCATTTACAGCTGGAAACCATTTTGGGCTCTTCCTCCATCACCTTCTATACTTAACCTTTTGTTCACACTATGTCCAGAAATCCCTTGCTCTGCTTCTTCCAAATACAATACAGCTGAGCACAGACAGCCCCATGATCTCATRCCTACCCATTTAACATTTGGTAAAAATCACTCTGAGGTGATCCAGGAAAATCTTAGGTCCTCAGTATAACAGTTCCTGATGTTTGTCTTCATCCTTCTTGATATTTTCCTATTCCTGAAAAACTTCCTAAAGGAAATTTTGAACTAAATCTACCCTCAAGGATTCAAGAAGCTGCTCTTTGAGCAGCAGTTTACTCCACAGTTAATGATATCCAAAGCTTACAGAGGATGCAGCCCTYCTCTTTAAAATAAGTCTGGTTACCATGTTCTTGCAAACCTTTTACCTCAATTAGCAGCAACCAGACAAGTTAATCTTATCCCTGCTAGCGAGGAGGTTTGCTGTGGTTCAGGAACTGGCACAAGCAGCACCCTGACTGCTAATACGAGCCCTCTCCCAGATGCAAATGCAACACATCACCATAGTCAGAGGCACAGTCTACTATAAAAGCAATCCAGGTACAAGGACAGTCTAAGGAAGCTCAGACACCAGAAAACAGAAAAGGATTAAGACAACACAAATGCTATTTAAAAATTCTTCCCTTTTCACACCGCCTCTGTGCTGCAGCTCTTAAAGGAGCACATACCATGTCTCATCTACTGCACAACGGCTTTCCATGGATCTGGAAGTTGCAGACAGCATATTTGGTTATACAATGCACTCCAAGGAGCTCATATTATATAYAAACCCTTAGTTTCCCATCTAACTTTCTATGTTGTAAAACTACTGCCAGAGCTGACATGCAGGCGTTGACCAGTGCACAGAGGTGATAGGGTCAGCAAATCTGTCCCTCCTTACAACACATTTAGCTCTACAGGTGGTATAGAGGCAGAAATGCTAGCATGAAACCAACATCGAGTTGTCTGGCTGCAATTAGGGCTTCTAGCATGTCCACAAAGTCTCACTTCTATATGCATTTAAACTGTGGACTCTCATTTTTGTGTGTGTATATACGASCCTAGATTTTCTAAACTCAGAACATAGGTGTTGGTCCTGAGTGCAYTTTTATCTTCAGTTAATGTCTTTCCACTGATGTCTAACGATCTTCAGTTAAATCTTTTATTATTAAAGAAATGTTTAATAATTTGCACTGAACTCTGGACTGATTTCAGAGGTCTGACAGATCTATACAGATTTCTGTGCATCGGAACAATGACTATGAACCATCCTTTAAGGAACATTGAAGTTTCCACTCTTCATATCCAAACACTAAGAACCTTCAGTGCCCTTTGATAACAAGACAGATCTGCATGCAGTCTGCCCACATAGTCAAATGTTAAAAAAAAAAAAAAAAAAAAAAAAAGTTTGTTGAGGTCCATTCCAACATCCACGTCTGTCAAGAAACATTTGGTAGCTCTAGATGGTACACCAGAACAATTGTGAAGATGGGATGGCAAGAAAAGCATGAAACGAAAGTCTTTCCTCAAAGACAGGAGTAGTGTTCAAACATTGAATCAGCATTGTATTCTAGGTGTTTATACCAAAAAAATAAAAAACAAAACAAAACAAAAAAACCCCAACCAACCACCTGTGAATTGAAGAAGAAGAAGAATACCTGCTTTTTGAAACTGATGTGCATTCAGGATGCAACTAAACAGGAATCATCATGAAGAGTATACGTGATACTCTTACTGCTGCTATTCAAAACTAGAGAACAGGTATTGTGTGATAGTAGAGTCCTGACTCAAACAAAATGCAGTAAGAATGCTAAGCACTGCTTCCGAGGCAAACATTATCATCTAACTCTAGTTTACAGGAACTAAGATGCCTGGAGTAAAATCTCAACTGGCATCATCTGCTCTAAGCAGCTAAATTCATCTTCCCACCTCCGCTTTCTCCTTCGACGCCACAGTTTATGCCGCACCGTTTCATTCAGGGAGCACATGCCTCAATATGTTTGTGGAGATGGCACATAGCACTATGAGCTGACATTTTTTGTGGTGGTTTCTAGCAGGTAATAATAGGAGTCAATAATAAGAATTTAAGTGCCTTTTTCTTCTTACCTGTTTGCCGCAGTCTATCTGTTAATAAGGTTTTTCTTAAAATATGGAAACTCATCTTGTGCACACATAGCTTGCTTTTGGAAACTTCTGTTAACATTCTCACAAAGCCCACACAGCTCCAGGCACTGTGCAAACATATGGGAATATACAGACTGAAGTAAATAGAAAACAGTAGAAAGAAATATCAGTATATATAAAGGTGAGGCCAGTAATAAATACAAGTTAAAAATAACACAGCTTTATAGTACAGATTTTAATAAACAATATTGCACATTCTAGTAGAGACTGTGTGCATGTGACAAACTAATGTCATTGATTGCTCCACAAAGTTATGTTCTCAGAATTTATTTAGAAAGCTGCCCAGAATGMTAATATAATCAAATATCTAGTGCATCTCAATACCACAGGTGACACTAGTGTAAAACGTATTGAACTAACATGGATTTTTTTTGTCCCCAAAATTCTCATCTCTATATTCAGTTAAATGTGAAGGGGAAAAGTCCTCTACAACGTGAAGTCCAGTGATTTTTTTTTTCTTTTCCTTAAAAGAGAAGAAAACAAACCAAATCTCAATGGCTCCCTCTGCTGTCGTGTCTTAGAAGTTTCATTATATTTGTAATTTTTTTTTTTCCCGCTGCCCCCGTCAGCAAATACCTGGTATTTTCACACATCACAGAGTGTTCCAGCTCTGAAGAGTCCTTTATCCAAAAGTAAATTTCTCATAGTGCAATTAAATACCTGCTTATCAAGGCTGAAACAGTAGCATCCCTTCATGTTTGCAGCTAAGCCTAGTATCAGGAAAAAAGGTTTATGAAGAGTTTATCATCTTCATCATCAGCTTTGGGGTCGAGCTGGATTTAACTGCAGACAGAGATATGGATTTTGTCTTTAACAAAGCCAGATCACTTTGCATGAAGCAACTTTATCAGAGAGTAACGAAAATTTCAAAGCTATGGGAACAGTCCTAGAGACAGAACACGCTTCTCCTAAGACAAAAAATACTCCACAACCAATTGAACAAGCTGGAGAGCTATACTGTCCCTGGCAAGCATTTTGCCTCACTCTTTGCCAGCCCCAAGAGACAGCAGTTACCTGGCATGGGTGAGTAGCAAAGCAGCAATATCAAGGTGTGTCTTGCCACACAGGTGACAAGGACTTGTCCACCTCTCAGCATCACGGTAGGAAGCTGAGCGACAAGCCCTCCATCGGGGACCTAACTCCAAGCCACAGAAGTCAACAGGTCCCTCAAAAGCACCAGAACCGGATGCCAAAATCTGCCCTCCCACACTTAGAGAAAAGAACAAAGAACTCTGGAGGATGTCATTTATTCCCAGCAATGTACAAAAAGGGAGTGTAATAAAAAAATCAACAGTTTTCTGCAGCGCTCAGTCAAAACACAGAAGTGTAAGTTTAAGAGGAAAGCAAAATATTTTGAGTACTTCACTTTCTAGACAGTCTGTGAAAACCACCTCCCCAGGCCCATGTCGTGCGGGGGGAGGCAGCCGAGGAGGGGCCCGCACAAGCGGTGCTCCCGCCACCGTGGCCGCCCGGCAGAGGCACAGCCTGCCGGGTGGCACATTCCCCTAATGCTTCCCTAAAGCCCATTTGGTGCCTGAAGTTAATGGAATGACTGCAGCGAATATTTCCATACTAGTCACAGAATTTGCCCCGATTGCTTCCGTCTTCCTTCCACTCCGAACCCAATACCTCCCAAACAGGGAGCTATATTTACCCCTCGCACACTGCAACATTTGATGGTCTCATGGTTCTAAATTAAGCAGCTTCTGTCATGTCCAGGACCAGCTGTAACCCTTCTCTGTCAGGTCTCCACATCAGACTTCTTGGTGCATTTGTGGCACCCTGTCTAAACCATGCTTAGATGTACACACTTAAATAGCCAGCGGTCATCTCGCTTATCTGATGGTGAAATTGAGATCACTGGATGTTGCATGCTGTACTTACCCCATTTTTCATTTGGTATGTATTTAAACTGGTGGACGACGGTCTCTCTCCCTCTCCCCAAACTGCTAAGCTAGCACTAACAGCTACAGTCTAATTTTGCCTAAAGATTATACCCAGCTGCATCTTCTCAATCACCTTTCCCCAGGAAACATGCTAAAAACCATCATGTTTCCACTCTTCCCATATCCTTGGCAGAACAAAACTATCCTCTAGATTTCAACTTTCGTCTTCTTTTCACTTTTTCTCTATACATGTCTACCATTATGGTAGGCTAGTTCACCTACAGGAAGCAAGTCTAGTTTATTTATTATTGTGAAGCTATACAAACACCCTAATTTATTACTCTTCATAAAGCTACACAAGCACTCTAATTTATTACTAATAACCTCTTCGCATGAAATGGCTTTGCTCTCTAGTTTTACTAGGGTGGGCTCATGCATTAAATTCTACCCATCCAAATTTAGATAATACTTCTAACATCACAGATTTAGCTTGCAGGTGGACCATGCTAATCTAATAAGAAAAATCTGAAAGAGCTTTTGAAATGTTCCAAGTGAAAGATGCCCAAATAACATTAAGATAGCTCCATATTTAAAATCTCCCAAATGCCTTCAGTTAACAATCATGGTTCTCTCCTATCAAAGCCTATATCCAGTGAATTTACGTTTGGTCATATTTACCTAGATTGCAAGGACAAACAGCTTCATCAGTTTATTACAGAGGTAGATACAGACATCAGTGGAAAAAAATAACTTAGAATGTCCAAAAAGTTAAAGATTCATCAGGCACCTCGTAGTGCTACCAAACATGCGAATATAACAGAGAGGTCTATACATTTACTTACACCCCAGATTAAATCTTTTGACACTCATGTTTGTAAGAAATTGCATCTTTATTTCCTTCAGTTCTGTCCAACTGCTGCACGCTTTCTGGTTTACTGGTATTACTTTCCTGACTGGCAGGGCTGGAAGGAGCAATTTTCATACAACTGCTGATATTACAAAGCCAAAAAAACTTTTGGCCTGCTTATACCTGCCCCTTCAACATATCTGATGCTGGAAAGCAAGGGGGTAGAAGAAGAATAAAATTAGTTAATGCAAGCAGTTAGCAAGCCCATCCCCTGTGCTTTTTTAGACAGGAGAGAGAACACAGCCTCCCAGAGCTCCTCTTGCATCTATTCCAAACTCTGCCCACAGAACTGGAATAATTATCCAGACCTGGGATCAACTGAGTGTCAGAACATCAGAAATAAAAGGAGTTCGTGAAACTTAGCTTTACAGTATTTGCATGCTCAATTAATTTATTCCCTACCCCCTGCTAGGTCAAGAAGTGCCCACATGACTGACATGAAATCAAGGCATGAAGATTAAAGGATGTTTGCTCTTTGCATGAAAGTCTGAGGTACCAAAACCATACCCTGGGCTGCATCAAAAGCAGCGTGGCCAGCAGGCCGAGGGAGGTGATTCTGCCCCTCTACTCCGCTCTGGTGAGACCCCACCTGGAGCACTGCATCCAGCTCTGGAGCCCTCAGCACAGGAAAGACACGGACCTGTTGGAGCAGGTCCAGAGGAGGGCCACAAAAATGATCAGGCGGTTGGAACGCCTCTCCTATGAGGAAAGGCTGAGAGAGTTGGAGTTGTTCAGCCTGGAGAAGAGAAGGCTCTGGGGACACCTTATTGCGGCCTTTCAGTACTTAAAGGGGGCTTATGAGAAAGATGGCGGCAGACTTTTTAGCAGGGCCTGTGGCGACAGGACAATGGTTTTAAACTAATAGAGGGTAGATTCAGACTAGATATAAGGAAGGAATTTTTTACGATGAGGGTGGTGAAACACTGGCACAGGTTGCCCAGAGAGGTGGTAGATGCCCCATCCCTGGAAACATTCAAGGTCAGGTTGGATGAGGCTGTGAGCAACCTGATCTAGTTGAAGATGTCCCTGCCCACGGCAGGGGGGTTGGACTAGATGACCTTTAAAGGTCTCTTCCAACTCAAACTATTCTATTGTTCTATGAAAACAGAAAAAAAGACAACCCTGTCTCCTCCTTTTCTATAATGCTGTTATTCAGTGAATTAAGCCAGAAAACTGTGGATACAAAATCCTTTCATTTCACCACACTGCAGATGCACCTGCTGTCCCGCACAGGTATCAGATGAGGCAGTCATTTTGTTTGCTCGCCCGGTGGAGGTAGACTCTTGCGCATTTGAACTGATCCTGCTCCAAACTCAGCAGACATGATCCAGCTGTGAGCCAGAAGCCTGCAGCAGGCCAGGGGTGCTGCTGAGCTGGTCAGGCTGGCTGAGAGCAATCTGAGCAGCAAAGCTCATTGCTCTGACCCAGAACTGTGTGGATACTGCTCTGTAGGAGAAGTGGGCACACAGGCAGCAGAGGTGTGTAACAAAGTTGACAACTAGATGAGCACTTGCACAGATAACAACCAAAGACTACAATGTATAAAAAGGACTTTTCTCATCCTAGCTCTCACTTTCTCATACATAAAAAATTAACTTGGATAAAGACATTTTTGTACCAGCATTAGAATAATCTGAGCTCTGTGTAAATTATGGTACACTTGAAATTCACAATCTGTTACAAAAGGGCTCTACCTCTTTAAAGAAGGCTGAATGCTCAGGTTACCATCTGTAGAATATAAGAGATAATATGCAACAGCATCCCACCCCTGTTCTGGAAACAGAAGTTCCTGGAAGGAACTGGATTCTTAAGCACCATATCTTTTTTTCAGAAAGTATTTCCTCCAGCAATTACACTTCAGCTAAAAGCAAAGGATCCAACTTTCATCTGGGAACAGGTTTTCCTCTGCTAACTCCTGCAGGCCCTGACACGAGCGTGAAAGAAGAAATGAATAGGAAAGAGCAAACCCAAGCCAGTAACTAACACAAAGTCAAGCACATTTTGTCTTTGTACAGGGACAGAGAAGCACTTCATTCAGTGGGAGTGCAGCACCTGCCCCCATCTAACTCCTATATTTAGTTCTCTTGTAGGTTGCTTTCGTATGCTTCCTCTGGAATACCAAATACATTGAAAGATGGAAACTTCAACCAAATTCTCTCCAAAGGTAGCTAATTGCTGGAGCTCAGAGGTATTTTTCCAGGGGAAAACAGTGTGTGGAAAGCCTGTGGATCGTCCTTCTAGACAAGCCTAGTAACTGAAACTTGCCAACCACAGTTCTGTCATGTGCAATATAGATTTAATTTTGCAAAGTAAATGCCATTTTGCCTGTAGAATAACAATCCACTTATCATCTTGATAATTTTCTGTATTTGGTTAAAGGTTCTTTTTAACAAAGAAAATCCATGCTTAACTTCGTCCTTTTGAGAAAGTTCTCAATGGACTCTTTTGTTCTTGACTGTCAAATGACTCATGTTTCTACTGCAGATATATTAATAATTTAAAAAAAGTGTTTTGCTATAAAATTTTCCTCCTTTTAAAGGTTTTCTGAATCTATTCAACTTGCATTGAGCTATTTATATAACTCACAAATCATAAAGCAACTGAACTAATTCATTGAAGTAAAAATCCAGAAAGGGTCCTGATTTAGAAAGTTGCAGCTAGCTGGAGGCTAGGAGAGCACACCGGAGACAGCTTATGCTTTCCTTGCTCTTACGCTGTTCTTAAAGTGTTTCATCACTGGTTGTGGTCAGAGGCAGGATATCAGATTAGCCAGATCTTTGGTCTAACTGGCATATTCATTCTCATATGACACAATTTGTAGGAAGCTTTTGACTGTAAAATATCTGCAAAAAGGGCTGGGTTGAAATTTCAAAATATTTTTGCAATAAACTTTTTGAACTTGTTAAAACATCAGACAATTATCTTTCCATACTTTCTGGATCTCAGTTCAGGCAATAAAATGAAATTGTTTTATTTACATATTTCACATTTATTTTTAGGATCTTTTTTGAGCACAATGTAATGAATACTAAGACACATGAAAGTGTTTAAAGTACTTTGATTTAGAAAGAATCAGGAAAAAAAAAATGAACTGAGTGCAATTTAATACATCTTCTTTACATCCCACATTTTGGTTCATTTCTTTATAGAGTTAGTGGGGTAGAAGACTCCACGTTTTTTTGGGTTTATGTTACAGTAAGATTTTAATTTCAGCTGTATTGGGTATTAGCCTTGGTGACATTCCTGACCACAGACTTTGGGCTACTTAAGTCTGTGAAGCTTTGTAATTAAAAAGAACATTGCCCCAGAACTTCCTGCAATATCAGAGGGTCCCATACAGACTGTAAGAACTACAAAATTGGATCCAAATCAGCCAACGGGGAGCCTTTTATTATTAGTGATGTGAGCTAGATGACGGGAAGGCTAAAACTGTCTTAAATCTCTCTGGCAAAGTTTCATACTCAGAGGTGTACTCTCYCTTAAGATTCAGAACTTCTGTTCTTGTCTTTGAAAAGCTGCACGGAGCTCATCATTTTAAATTTTGCTAGCAGATTAGTGGGTAAATTACTTACCAACCTGGATGTTTCCCTCTCGACTTCCCTCCTCAGGTAAAAGTTGTTCAAGGTCAAGCTCTTACCTTTGTGCAGAAAGTTGCAACCACCAGAGAACCGCAGCCATCCTGGGAGCAGGCACCCATACTTTCAACTCTTYCCTCCTACCTGCGTGATGAAATATCTGTGCTACAGTTCTTTTCTCCCAGTTCAATCAATCTTGAGACTGAAAAATCCCCAGTTACTATCAACAAATTTATCTCAAGATCCCTTTGCATCCATTTCTATACCCTCGCTATCTGCAGTTCATCCTGTACCTCCCTCACTAAACCCTTCTCAGTCCTTAATACTCCTCTACCTTCAGTGTCCTTTCCCTAGAGTTTCCATGTATCCCACCACTACTGATTTCTATTTAACCCTTTTCCCACTCCACAAAAAAAAAAAAAAAAAAAAAAATTAAAACCCAGGGTAATATACTTGCTGCCAGCACATTCTTCCCTCAACTACCCCCATTTCCTCAGTCTGTCTTAATTACAAGCTTTCAAGTCTAGGGACATCCATTTGTGAAGAGTCTAGTGCAAGTGTCTTACCCTTGGCATGTCCTTCAACTCTCCTGTAGAAAGTGTGATTTATTATAATAGGATTATTACATTATCAATTAAATGTAGATGAGYTGATGCCTGCTGGTGGCTGACTAGGTATAAATGTAAGAATTACTGCATTACATTTTTGCATTCTAGTTGAAGATCTGTTTCTCTAAAAATACAAACAAGAGAAATTTGCGGACACTGTTCTTTGCAGAAAGAAACGTTTTAAATATCACATTTCAAGATTACTTTTTGACCGCCAAATTAATAATATTTTCTTTTTCTCCAGCAGTATTTTGATACCAGTGTTTAAGAAAAATTAGCTAGCTTATTTAAATAAATCTTACCACACTGAATGACTTAAAAGTACAGCACAATAAGTAGCTATTCTGTCCTGTACACCTCATCACACTATTATCCCAGCGCTTCACTAAATCATTAATTCCCAATCTGTACCCATAGGGTATTTTTCTCCCTTTTCTCATGCATCATTTGAAAAACAAATACTCTGCAGTCGGAATGGTCTCATTTGGGATCTCTGGTAAGTCTCTGCCTCAGTGGTACCTTAATTTCTGAGGAGCACAGTTATAAACAGCAGCAGCTCATTTGATCTGAGATCTGATATAGGCGTAAGCTCTGTTTCAAGTCTCTTTTCAAATGCTTATTTTGAAAAATCAGCTGCATTGTTTTCCAGGGTCACCCAGGTAGCAGTGCCTCAGACTTGACAGTTCCCTTTGCAATTCCTTCATGGTCTGGTAGATGGCTTCTAAGCTCMCAAACTTCAAAATTCATTTGTTCAAATATCTGCATTACACAAACTTTTTTCCTGCATTGCCTGTAGATCTTTCTGGGGGATTTGAGGATGGAGGAGGAAAGGACTGAAAAGTACTTTCCAACTTTAAAAAAAAAAAWAAAAATTTGAAACTGAATTTCTCCCAACTAACTGAAAAAAAGCTTTTTATTCTTTTCAATCATTAGAACTGTAATCATAAGATCAGCAAACTCCTTCAATTACTAAAAAAAAAAAAAAAAAACAACCCACAAAAAAACCCCAACACAAACAAACAAACCCACAACACAAACTTAGCTCCATAATGAACCAACGTACAAATGCATAGTGAAACAGAGAAGTACATCTGGACAGCGTTTCCTCAATTTCCTTTTACCTTAGGCTTTGTTGGTATGTTTGCTCCCTGCAGGTGGAAATATCACACAATTCCATCTGTTTCTCATTTTCTTGAAAGATTTCCCATTATCCCTCCCACTTGTTCCAGCCGAATAAACCAACAGCTCATCATGCCATAGGTATGATTAATTGAATTGCAAGAAATGGGAGGAAAACATCAAAAGAAAAAGAAGGTAGAAAGTCAAAGTGTCCTTTCAAGTGAATTTTCTGTTGCAGAGGAAGCAGGTAGGCTCACCAAATGAGATTCAAGTTCCTCAACAGTCACAATCTTACTCTTAGATCTAAAGAAAGACACTAAGTGAGAAACTCCATCATGGTTTAATGCTGCAGAAAAGCTGTGTTTAAACAGAGACTTTTTCAGTCTACCTAAAAAGTCTTAAACACCATTAAGACAGATTTGGCACAGAGAAAGCTAACTAGAACTTGCAAGAGAGTTAAGCAGTGGAAGTGTTGAAAACACAGCTTGTGTGGGAAACCTTCAGTATTATTTTTAACCTAATGTAGAACTTACTTAATCGTATTTCATTATCTTGTCATTTAATGAGGATAAAAAATGATGCAACTTATCAGTACAGCCTGCTCCAAAGACTAACAATTATTCACAGAAATAAACTAGTAACTGAATAACTTCTTCAGATAAGCAACTTAAAATAAGCAAGACTAGAAAAATCACTGTCCATGAAATCAGCTRGGGAAGTCTAGTAAACAGCAATGATGACTTGGGGCAGGGGAATGGCCTATGCACTGAACACAATTAACCTTCAAAGCCTTGGTAAATATATGGCTTATTTAAAGAAAATGTGAAATAGGAAACCTTATGCTGGAGTGCAAGTTAACTCTAAGACTGTAAACTGATGTAAGGCCAAGAGCAAAATCATAATGTTAGAAGTGGAAGAGATATATACGAGATAAATGAAAAGAAAACAAACACAAAAACAACAACCCCAAAACCCAAAAAAACCCAAGCAGACCAAATTAGGAGTTCAACTAGACTATGTGAACATACTTAATTTTAATTCTTTGCTCAAAAGAGTCTTCCAGCATCTGAAAAGCTACACTGCAGTGTGAGTGAAGAATCAACCTCACAACGCTCTCTTGGCTGTTTAACATCCTTTGTCTCGTACAGCTGTTAGTTCTCTTCGGTGTTCCAGCATTTCATCTACTTCCCAGGACAAGTATTCCTGTCTCCACCTTTGACTTTCAGTTTTCCAAAAAACCATCAATACTCACTAGCAACCCAAAGAGCAGATACGATAGTTATTTATTAACATTTGAAAGTAGCATAAATTTCAGGAACTAAAAACTTCTCTGCATTGTTCTGCATGTGGTATTCTTCAAATTAAAGAAGATGATCAATACAACTGAAAGACCAAGCATTACCATAAAATATGAAGTTGAATGGAATACAGCTCAAGTTAATAGCAATTAAGTTACATTAACTTGAAAAAATTTAATACAGTTTTACACATTTTCTGATGAAGCACCACACTCACAAGACCCAGTGAAGCATCTCATGAGAACTAAGCTGCAAACCAGTTAAGCAGTTGAAAATAAATTGGCAGCCAATTTAAGTAAAAAAAAAAAAAAAAGAAAAAAATTACGGTAAGAATTTAGTAGCAATGTTTTCCAGAGAACTAGTAGAAGACGGATAGATTTAACATCCAATGTATTCCAGTCACACAGCACAAACATCTGAATTTTAACAAATTTAACAATTCTGTATTCCTGGAAGAACAGATCTCAGTCCTTTCATCCTCTCTTTTACATAGCTGCTAATCTGAACTGATACTTGTAAGATTCTTGGGTAATACTTAACAGCAGCTGCATATATTAATGTTTGCAAAATAAATTTTCAGCTTTTTTTTTTTTAAAACAGTAGATATACAATTACAGTAGATAATGAAAGATCCACAACTCTTATCTTACCCCTTTGCTGAAATGTAATAGCTTAGCTCAAACTAAAGCTAAATCTCCATTTAGCTTGCTCAAATGCTTAGTTTGGGAATTTTTATTCCTGGACTAAGCATAAAGCAAGGACTTCTTTTTCTAACATCTGAGGTTCTTTCAGATGTTTGCAGAACAGGAAAGAAAGGATGCATAAATTCAGAGTTTAAGATTAAAGTGTAATGCTTCATATATGAGGGCACAAATCAAGACAGCTTGTTCACCTGAAAGCCCACAAGCTCAAGTTAAAATACAGTCATCAATCTAGAGTATCTTGTTTCATTTTACATAAACATCCACTTCATTCTCAAGATGCACGTAAACTTGTGCAGGCAGATGAAATGTTATAGTATCTCTGAGTGGACAAAATTCAAAACAACCAAAAAAAAAAAAAGTGAAGTTTTTCAAGTGTTACAAACTAATTTTACAGGCAAAGGAAGTTAATTCAGTATTAAGATGACAAGTGCAAATGCACACAGGATATGCAAACAGCTTATAAACTCTCACTCTTAACACATTGGTTATCACCACCACTAAAATGCAGAACACCACTTAGAGTGGATCTTTGTATTTAAATAACTGTATGTCCTTTAAAATTCCAATGAAATCATGTCCCTTTCCACCTTCTGAACAAAAATACTGCAGAGTTAACTTAAAAAAAAAAAAGGCATACACCACATGGGAGACTGAATTCATCCAGTTATTAAAGCAATATTTCTCTATTTACATTGTGGCAAACAGGCTGAGACAGACTGAGACAAGCTAAACTCAGCCAGACTTTCTCTGTCCAGAGAAGGAAATAAATGAAGTCGGGAACTTTTTCGTAGATTGTGAAAACAGCATCCAATGCCAGGCTTCCCTTATGGGCATCCAAAGAAAGCAGCAGACAAAAGACATGACAGCGGAGTCTTCCCAGAAAGGGTATGGGAGTGGGAAGGAATGCTTACTTAGATGGGAGTAAGAAATTCACTGCCTCTTGAATGTCTGACTAAGAACAGATTTCTGGAGGAAGGTACCTGAAGACCCACCCATTTGCACTCTGCTTGCAGTGTGGCAAAGCAGTTTCTTGTGAAATGCGTAGGGAAATTGATTGGAGAGATATCCAACTGGTGTTTGACTTCTGTTTGTCGGATTTCCACTTGTGGGGAAGGACAAGGTCAGAAAAGAACAGGTAATACAAACATTATGCATCCCTTTGTATTAATAAACAGCAAGTTTTATTATTAATATTTGGCTTAGAGATCCCCAGACACTGAAAGTATCATCAGTAAGAATGCTTCAGGATTATTATGTGAAGAGAAATACTGTCAAAAGTCTGGACTGGATACAAATTTAACGTTGTGAACTGAAAGGTCCATATTCATCATATTAAAATGCACTTTATTAAAATATATAAAGTAGAACAGACAGTATAGAACAGATGTTTTGAGGAAAACACGTCAGCTGTACACTAATATTGTAATTTTATATGAGGCCAAACTCATTTACTTAAAATTCCTATGATCCATAGAGAAATTCTTTCCTCTCCCATGCTAAACTAYGGCAGATGCGTCAGGCTGAAAACAGAATAAATAAGSATGTGAACAGGTTAGTTTCACTGAAACTTTCAAACAGACTGAGTAAGACCAAACAGTCAATTGTCATGCCAAAGAATTCTTATCTAAGTTACCATACTCTAATGTACACAAAACCAAAATTTAAATCAGGTTTTGCTGCAACTGAATAGAAAAGAACTGCTCTCAATCTCTCTGAATTTATCAGTAAATTATATGGATCTTCACCTGGCAAAAGAATAAACAAGACACTGAAAAACTGGTGTGTATTTCCTTAACAAAGTGGTTCAAAAAATGAATTCAAATGGCTTTGAAAATAACATAAAATCCATTCCTGAAGGATGATTTGTATTTGAATGTCTAGAATCATTAATTTAAAAATCAGTGCTGCAGAAAATTCAAAGACTGTCCATACTGGATTTTCACTGCGCTAGAATCAGCTGAAATATTTACATATCTTTCCGGTGAAAAAAACACCAATAATTTTGAAAAATTTAGGTAACTGCTACTTACAGAACTCAAAACACTGTTGCTTCAACTCAGTTTCAGCTAGGAAGATGCACTGATACCTGTACATGAAAATAGTTTGTTTAAAACTTCTTTTTTAAGGAATAGATTTCAAGTGTGTAAATTCTCCTATGATACAGAAAGCACTTCAAAAATAGAAGTTTGACTAAACAGTGACAAATATTTAAGATGCTTCCCCCTAAATATCAAGTTATTTGCACTTGACCAAGAGCTCAACATTATCTTTTGTTCGTTGCGACAGATTTGTCTGGGATGAGAATCATTTTGGCAAGGAGCTTTTGCATGTAAATTTTGCAGACAGTGCATTATGAAACTGCCAGAGTATCTAAAAAGAAGAAAACAGAGCAAGAGGATGTATAGAAGCAAGCATTTGATAAATTAAGCCTAGAATAGCAAAAGACATGAAGCAGTGAAATTTGTCTAGTTGTGAGGATCAGGTTTTTCCCAATCCAAGTCCCTCAAAATAAAGTAGTGCCCATGTCTTCCTTAAGCCAGCAACTTGAGCATTCAACTGACAGGAATTATTTCTTGTCAAAGTCAAATATCAGAAAACCTATGTTAAAGATGCTGATGTTACAAAGTCAAGAGACACTCACAGGTTAGCAAAGCTCATACAACTTTAACTTGTCCCACTTGTGTTGGTAGGACAAGCCTTTCACCAATAACTTTTCTACATGAATTCTCAGGTCTCTTCAAAGTGGAAAAAGTAGTCAAAATGGAAAATACTCGGCACTTCTTCCCTCCTCCTGGCATCACTAAATGTGTCTRATAATATCATATCTCACTGTACACTACCGAAACCTTACACTGAACACAGAATTGATTTTTTTTTCTTGGGGAGCCCTTCCCAGTTTTAAACATTCTGCTACATCTCTGGTTCATCAACCCATACGTGTGTAGTTATAGYGCAGCTAAGCCTATTCAACAGTGGATACCTGCTTCTGAAAGGACAAATCTCCTTCCTTCCCCTCCCACCATCTCCCTTCCAAACATCTAACCTCACAGAGAACTGCTCAGACCATTAAATCAGCAGAAAATGTCTTGAACTGGCTCAGTATGGATCACAGGAAAACAAATGCTGACACAAAGGAGGAGGCATCGGGAACAGAAAAGGGGTTCCACTGACTCCTCCATTAGCAAGTTAGCAAGCAGCCATTACAAGTTCACTGTATTGAAAAATCAGACCAAAAAAATGTATTTCTATATTTATTTGAGATATTAAGCACCATTCCTTTTCTTTCTGGAGGAAAAGAACTCGTGCATAAGGAAGCTGAAGGCTAGAAGTTTCACATGTCCATTAACTAGTACAGCACTCCATAGCTGATTTTACAATGTTATATACTATTTTTACAGTACTTTATATGCACATAAAATTCCTTTTAATTTCAGCTGCACATACTAAACTCTCAGCAGTCGGCAAAACGGTCGCAACATGACTAACACCATCAGCAATGAAACCCTTCTATTTGTAGATTTGCTAACAATCCTGGAACAGTATAAGAACTGYCACAGCTCTCTAAATGTGATCACCTCCCTCACTCACAATCCTGTCTCATTTTCCAAGTTTTCAAAGTCTGCAACAGAGTGATGAACCCATTTTATACTAAACCTGATTCAATCCAAGAGCAATGCTCATGCTACTAGAATAAAAGAGGCAAGGGGTAAAGCAGGAAATACTAACAAAGCCTGCAAAAATATGAATACTGCAGTGGAAGCAAACTAAGGTTGCACATGCAATCAATTCCTGAATGCCTGACTCTAACAGTAGCTTTCTTTTAACTGGAAACTTCTGTGCATTTTCATAAGATATGTAACAAAAAAGCAGAAACATGCTGATCCCTTGAAGGATCATCAGAAGGATTACATTCTTTGGACTGACAACATTGACCTTTGCCACTTCACCTGATCAATGTCGGTTGGAATAATAGGCAGTAATCCATAAATCAGCCAACAGAGGGAAACAAATAGCTATAAAGCCTGTTAGCAAGAAACAGAAATGCATGGAAGCAGCAATTTTTGGGCTCAAGCCAAATTTCATAGGGTTTGGGCTTGAAACCTTTAGCTCCTAGTCTCCTCTTACAATATGCACTTTGCTTATCCCTCCCTTACCCCACTTGCTATTTGTTACACATCTGCATTTAAGTGAGATTGCTTCTTTTCTCAAAATATGGGAGTGGCTTCCCTTTTGAGCTTTGAGAAAACTGGCCGTAAAAAGTTTCATATCTGCTACTCCGCAGTCTCAAACAAGATTTTAAATAATGAGCAAGAAATAAACGTGTACTGCACTTTCTGTGTTTGCAAGGTTAGAAGAGTGCAAGAGGCTTAAGAAGAGAGAAAGTAAAATACAGCAAAATAGTCTGTATTCAMAACAAACCTTTGCCATTTAAGCTCCGGAACTTTGATTGCCAGAATCTGTAAATGTAGGACTCAAAACACAATATAAACATCTGTGTTGGACATTAAGACATGAAACATGTTCAAATATAATATGTGGTATTGCTATTTTAAGCCATAACATATCTGACTTCTACATTGCCGTTCTAAAAAGAGAAAGCTATCCCTGGAGTTTGGTACAGGCTGTTCAGTATTTTGTACAGTCAATACACCCGCTTAACATTTTTTTAATATTTTCTTCCAGCAGATAGAATGTGTTGCTATATAAACTGAAACAAAAGATACAATTTTTAGAAGTTAAAAACCAGTATAGAATTATCCAGTTTAATACGTATTCTAAAATTCCTGTTGCATGGTTCTAACAAAAATCATCTTAACATGGTTATGAGTAGGTCATCTCCATGGATCAAAGTATTTTTCTCAAAATATTTTCAAGTAGGGGAAAAAACACCTGGATGTTGGGACAATGAAACAAAAAAATTTGAGAAACAGAGTATATGCTTGCTAAACAAGAATTATGTTTATTTAGCTAGTGAATCACCTAGAGGAGTAAATCTTCACTTTCATGATAGCAATCTGTCAGGCTTGCAAACACCCAGAAATAGGAATTAAAGATTATTTTAAATGTAGTTATAAAGGTCATAAAAAGTCTGATTTAGACTGAGGTACATTTACTCAAAACTGAGATTCATTGAGTGGTAGCAAACAAACAGTTCCTCAGACAAATGCACTTTTTTCAGTATACATGTTACAGAAAAAAAAATAAAGAAATGTGCATTAACTGGTGGTGTCCACCAAGCTGCATATTAATATTCTCTTACACCAAACAGTTTGAAACAAGGGAAATGTCATTCTAATATAATTTTATGTTACGTTTCATTTGGCTAAACTGCAGCTTAAAGTTGCTTTGCCATATTAAAAGATTACTACAATAATTTTCACATGAACATTTAGACTTGAGTTTTACTCCAGGACTAAATATGGCATGATTTGCTTTTAATCTGTTGAATAGCTAAAAACTGACAATTAAAAAAACTACAACAAAGAAAAAATTAAGTTGAAGCAATGTGAATCTCACATCATTGAACCACTTCTAATGGTTAAATGTTAGTATTTAACAAATTCAAAGAGTTAATGAATCCTTGCATTCGTTCGGTCTCCTGTGCCTTAGCTAGGATGCATAAATACAAAAGACAGCAGATACTGGTAAAAGCTTCAGGACAGAAAGTGCTTGACGAAGGTACAGTTCTCAAGTGTGTTTGGTGAGAGAGTATAAGGGCAGATGCACTGATGAGAACCATTACAAGAAGAGTCAATTTTGTGTTAAAGTGTTCAAAGATGTCACCTTAAGCAGAAAAAAGCTTTAATAACGTCTTCTTAGACATATTAGGCATTTCCAGAGTCTACATCATTAGTGTTGTAATTCTAGCAGGACATCTCCATATAGTTATTGTTTGTTTCTATTTCTCTCCTGGAAAAAACAAAAAACAAAAAAAAAAAAAAAAAAAAAAGAAAGGAAAATCATGTTAATACACACAGTTCAACATAGTTCAAATCTGCTTTCCTCTCATTAAAGCAGTTGCATTGCTTGCAATCTCTCTAAATCAGCCAACAAGCGTTCAAGGAAGAAGCTTTACTTTTTTTCAGGAACATGAAATACTTAGTTCAAGTCAACTTCTTAAAAAGAAACACAGAAGCGTGTATCAAACTAAAAGGCAAATATGTTCCAAAAAACAGCTATCAAGAAGAAGAGGTTTTATAAGGTTACTTTTAAATCACTTCCAATAAAATATATTGCACAAACTGAACTCAGTAAGAAGACCAACAGACCTACAAACAAGGCAAGAAAGAGGTACCCTAAATCTTCTGCTTAACTTGTTAAAAAATGCTCTGCATGAATATTTAAATATTCTCTCCATCCATTATATCCCTGAAAAAGTAAAGATCATATTCTCAGGTATCTCATCCAAAGCCCACCATAATAAAATTTTTCAATTTGCTTAAAGTGAAAAGGTAAAGGAACAAGTTGGTCCAGTACTTCGTCCTCAATACAAACACATTGCTGAAATGGCGAGAAAAAGAATTTAAAAAAGCCATCCATATTTGTTTTAGACATTACTTTTCATAACAAAATGCAAAATCACTAAGGTAGGAATGGCTGGGAAAAACCCACTTGAATGCAAGCCTGAGTTGCAGTCAAGACCATATTCACTACAAAGCCCTCACAGCATTGCAACGTGTTGCACTTGGTGTAAAGGAACAGAGTGCGTTATGTCATCTGTGCAATACAAACAATGATAAATAACTTTGTACGGTTAAGGGCTAAAATACTAATTGCACTGTATCTCTATCAGGGACTAACAAATTCTTCCTCTGTATTACAAGTCTAACAGAGTAAATAACATTTTCAGTGTTTTATCACCATCCTCCATTTTCTCTACTCTGTTAAACATACACTTAGGCATTATGACTACCTCTAGGAAAAAAATAAAAGAGATCAATAAACTGTATCTCATTGCCTTCATTACATATCTTCTAGACTGTAAAAAGATACTGTAGTTTGACTCTAAGAAACTAAGAATTTATCTTCCAATAGCATTTCCTTTCCTAATATGTACAACTGAGCACGTTATATAAATGTTTTAAAATACCCTCATGGAAGAGAGGTAGGTTCCCTCCCCCATTTGAAAGAGAACAAAAAACTAATTCCCAGTATTTTTATTATTATTGCATTACATAGCATGTTATAAATGGAACATAAACATAGCAGGGAAAACCAAAATAAGCCAGGAGGCATTTGAACAATGATTTCAAAACCACTCTATCTGATACCACGCTGAAACTTTATTATGCTAGAAACTATTTAGGAAAAGTGCAAATTAGCATATGAACCCAAATAAATTCTGCCAAAAAGACACTATAATGAAAGAAGAGGATACATAACATTTATACTAGTTATTAGAGTACAGCTGATGATCTAGTCCTCTCCAAGACAGACCTCCCAGTTGCTTCAAGATGAACACCAAAAAAGTAAAGCTCGCACAGAGTTCTTGGTCACAATAAGCAGCTCATGGTCCCAGCAGCTCTATATCTAAGACTGTACATTCTCTAGGGCAGAACTTCAGTATATTTAAAGTGAGAGTGACACTTGCACTATTCTGCTAGAAATTATTTTTTCCTAGTTCAAAGAGACATGACTAATATTTGCATACTAAGATACTGTTCTTAAAATGTGAGATTGATAGTATCAGTCATGAATACAAACTGATATGTTAACAGTGCATGTCTAGGCTGAAAGCAGATGATCACTGGCCTCATGCCTCACTATGCATGTAAGGCATTCAAAAATAGCCTGCTCAGGCACATCTCAGATTATACCTCTACTATTAGCAGACTTCAACTGAAAGAACTGCACGAAGTGCTGAAAAATACTGTGGTATTAAGTAGTAGCCTATGAAATTGCAATGTTAAATAATGAAATATCAATATTTTAATAATTTTGAATACTACCTACATACAAATAAAGTCATCCGTTCCTGCCTATTTGCAARTATTACATATGTAACCATTGAGTCAAGCTGTCTAGAAAGCCTCTCTCTGCATTGCAAACTGCTGCACAGTAAACTGACCGACCTTGTGCTCAAAATGCATTTAAGATCATAAAAATTCAAAGCAGAAAGGGAATGAAATCCTGACTACCTGCTTCCAGTGGATGAAATAAAAGAGGTGTTAAAAATTTCAAGTCCATTTTGAATTCTACAGAGGAAAGGGGCTTCAAAACAACACCAGCATACCTTTCCTGTAGTCTCAAAGTTAAGTATTACTAAATTTATATTTAAATACTTAAAGCAGACATACAAACTTGACATTTTTCAATGCAAGTGAACAGTACATTCTTCAGATATTGGTATCAGTGACATTTGGCACTCTGTACAGCAAAACGGACAGAAAACCTGATTTATTCAAAATGCAGGTAGTAGTATTACACTCAAAAGCAAACTAAATCCCCCCACAGCTTTAAGTCAGATCACACTCGCTACCACTGCCTTTTCCTGTCTCAAGAAGTATTCCTCTTGTGKTTTTTTGGGTGGTTTTTGTTTGATTGTTTGTTTTTGTATAAACAGTGATTATAGACAAACTAGCAGAAGACTTTATCCCCATCAGGTTTCCACCACTAGAGCAGAGGAAGTTTCCAGTGTACTGACTGGATTCCACTACATTTCTCTTCCACCCAACATCTCTTATTTCTTACATTCACATGAGCAAAACCTTTGCCACATCTCTTGCAATGCTCTTGGATAAAAAGCCTCTCCAGTCAATTTAAGTTCCCTGCCAAAGGCCAGCTTCACTTCAGAACTCGCCAGGGTGAGGTTACCTGGCTTTAGAGGGAGTTTATGAGCAGGACGCGGAAATTAAGTACCACTTGAATTAGAACAATGTGGGAATGCATCGGCTGGTTAAAGGTACCTGCCAGCTGCAGACCATGCAAATAACTTTCTACACAAACTGACAAAACCAAGTGCAGGTGAACCTAAAAATGCTTGGGCCTCAGAAACGTGCATTAATCTAGTGCAAACAAAAATATGGAATTAACTTGGCCTGAACTGTGAGGCTGACTGACTTCCAAATTTCAGTTCTCTGAATTCCGGGCATTAATCGAATGATCCTGTGCTGAAAAGAAGCTGCAATGTAGTTTATCCTCAGATTTAGCAAAATCTCTATGCTATCAAAATTTCAAATTTCAAAGCAACAAAAATGTTTCCTGCTCTGATTTGAAAAAAAMCAACCGAGATGCACACAACACTGACTTCTGGAATTTTTTGTCAAAAAGAAGGGAAATCAAAAAGCCTAATTTTTAGTAGCAAAAATGTAACCGGTAGTCTAACAACAACAAGCTAGTACAGTCCTCAGCTGGAATTTTTTTCCAAGGTCCAACAAACTGAAGCTCAAGGTGACTGCAGGTAGATCTGAAAGGACTTCTGCTTTTTTATAGCAGTTGCAAGTGCAAGCATTTCAARGTGTCCATTTTGAAAGCTATCCAGGATTGCAAACTTCCACAAGCAAATTGCAGATAGTTCCCACACACTCACCTCCAGCACCATCAGCTATACTTACAAAAAAACCCTAGAATTTTGCCAAACTTTCGCATCTTACTGCAGTGTTTAAGATGGTCATGCCTGAAGCTGTCTGTTCATGCCCCTCTCCCAAGAGGTAGCATTCTCGCAGCAGCTTCAGAAGGGAATGTGTAGCACATATTAGTTGCTTCACTGCAAACTGCGATTTAATCTTCAGCTTAAAAGCCCTGCTCATCTGCAATGTAAGCTAACATGTCAGACTGCATTCTGTGAAGTGAGGCGCAGGCACACATCTCCTCTGCCAACTCCACTGCGTGGGCAGAAACACCTGGCAGAGGCAGAACAGACAGCTGTAGAGGTGGTGAGAAGAAGCCACAGCAAAGTTCATGAAATCTCATTTACTAATGGCATCAGCCATAATCTGCAGTTTATTGCACCCCGGTGTACCATTACAGTTATGACAGCATAAACATTGACCTTAGTGCTTGAGAACCACCATGAAAAACAGATTACTGAGAAAACTGAAAAATGTTAGAAATAGTTTATTTATGACAAGGATCTCAYTGGCTGTTAACAAACTACGTTACTGAAACTTTAAAATTGTGTAAAATAAAAGTCCTTTTTAACTTCTCATTCTTGAATTTCAAACTAGAGAGGGTAAATCTCCTGAAGACAGAGATTACCTCAAAACTAGATTTATTTTTATTTAAATACATTTTTCTGAGAAGYAATTCTGGGAGCTCTGGGAAGATGGGAGGGAAGGATCAGATGGGAAGGATACCTACAAGCCTTACATGGACCTACAAATGTTTCCTGTGGAAATGCCATCCCCTCCCTAAACACTTATTTTATCCTATTCCTTATCCCAACATGAAAACTACAAGGCACAAATTAAAAATCAAAGTCAACATAGGAAGTCAAACGAGGTTTTACAACTCCAGAGCAGTTCCTTCTCCCAGTAAGCCTTGGAAGTTAATACTTATCTGACACCTTGCTGCTGCAGATTATTTGAACTCCAGACAGTAAATAGGGCTTTCAAGCATATAAATATTAAGAAAGTCTGAAAAGCTACGAGACCTAGACTCCTAATTTATTTATTCTTCCTAGTAGTTTTGATGGCATTTTAATTATTTCAATCTCTGAAACATACTTAGTAACAGTAAAAATGTGAACACGTTACAGTAAAAAGGTAATTAAATTTAAATTTGAGCAGACACAAGCATTGTTAGTGGAACATGGACAGACCATATTATTTTATTATGGTAACGATAAAGGCAATAAGAACTTAATCCACAGCTGAAATTCCACAGCACACTGAATAACAGGGTACGAACATTCAGAAGGCAGAAGTGGGGAAAGAAACCTAACTACTTTGAAGATACTACATGATAACACACAACGAGGAAAGGCTCTGCAGAAACCGGACTTAACTGTATGAGCCAGAAAAGCCCTTCCAGTCTTGTTTTCCCAGATGGATACTCTCAGTATCTGGCCAATTCTAACTACAAGTAGCAAGTGCTTCCTTTCAGTGCTGTACATTGTTACACACTGAAATATCAGATTTTAATTAGCAGCCATTTCAGCAAGTTCATTAAGAAGTAAAAAAAAAAAAAAAAAAAAAAAAAGCTTCTAGATCCTCATTATTGTTTGTTAACAATGCTGACATTTAGGCTTTTGAAAACTGTGAAGACTGACAACAGATAGCTTCTAACTACATCTATGGAAATTGCATTCAGTAATGATCACTGTCCCAGCAAAACGAGCAGAAAGATGACTCTGAYACCTTCTTTAATTTTTCTCAGATGCCCATGGGCAACAACAAGATCATATTTAATTGCTCTGCTAAGGAATCTATAGTAGCCTTGGAAGGGAAACGACATCCACTGCACGGCCTACAAAATACACTGGGGAAGAATTTCTCAGACAATTTTTCTTTAAGCCTCACCATCATTCTCTTTGCACAGGTGTAACTCAAATTCCAGTCTGCCATGAGGAAACATGAACTTATTTTATCTTGGTTTCTCATTATATTCTATATGAAAGTGCAATGAACATGCAAGCTTATGTTTACTTTTTCACAACTGACTATAATCCCTAAGTACGAAGCAAAACAATAATTATAATTACCCGTCAATATTAAGTACGCTACCAGACCACTGAAAAGGTGCTCACAAAGAACTAGGTTCAAGTACTGCGTGGAGAGTCACGCAGGTTGCGACTTCCTTGCAATATGCAGGCATATTTCTTCCCTGCAAACTGCAGGAAAAGCACCAGTGTTCTAGTCAATTTGTTCTTAATAGAGCAGTGCAATCTGAGGAGATGTAGCAGGAAGCAGAAGGCTGTGGCATGCATTTTAACAGCTATTCACGTATACTCAAGTTCTGCTTTCGCTCTGGAAGAAGAGATTTAGAATTACTTCTTTGCATTAAAAACCACAACTTAAAAAGACACAGCATTTAGAAAAGGTGGAGCTGTCACAGATCCAGCTCAATTCAAGTTTGAAGTCTTGTCTTAGGTATTTAAGAAAACTAAGGAATTAGATTCCAAAAATGACTGGTCTCAATGATTAAAGGTAAACCMTTTGGTTGATATTCCTAGTTTTTCCAATAGGGGTCCCTATTTTACAGGAGAAATTGGTCTTTCAAGTCCCAGAGTCAGAGAATTTAAATCCACTCCGTAAAAAGGAATCCGTAGGCTTGATTTTCAGGTAGGAATTTCAAACCAAAAAGAAAAACATGACAACATCCAYACAAGTGTCACTATAAGACCACCTGCGAGTTTACTTACATTCCATCTCTTTCATTCAACAGTCCAATATTGCACTTTCCCTGTTGCAGCATCTTGTCCCTTAGTAGAGAAAGGCAGGCCATACCACTACTCAAACTCTTACATAGTCACTCTATGCGATACCATACTTCAGCATTGAGACCTCTCCATACTATCCTCATCCTGTAATAAATTCTAAACACTACCTCTGAACAGAAACAATTTAGTCTACCAAACGCACAGAAAACAGGCACATTTGAAATCCCTGTGTCTATAACAAGAGAACTTGCAGGTCATTTTTAACTGTCGCCAAAAGACTAAAGATGCAAAAGCAAATGAAGACATGGTAAATAACCACACCATCATGGGATGAAAATTCTGGATCACTATGTCTAAAATTATTCTAGCTCCAAATAATCCTCTTCTCCCAAGACCAGGGGGGTACATAGTCATCTCACAATCAACAAGGGAGCAAAAATGTATCTTCTGTTTCTACTTTCTGACCATACTGCTTTTTCTTAAAACAGACACGAGACCTGCAATGTCATTTTCATTTATAAAGATGAAACTGTAGATAAACATCAAGTTCAAAGAAACTGTGAAATAATGGCCCTTGAAACATCACCAAAAGCATACAGGAAATGGACAAGTTTCTCAGAAGATATTACATAACCTGTTTTATTTACTGTTTTGAAYCTCTTTTAGAGGTAAATACACAAACTTTAAAAAGTTGTCTGGTACAACTATCATTTAACTACATTAAAAATGTTGGTCTACTACCTGTTTTCCTTGACTTGTACAAGGACTGTGGATGTATCTATATCTGACTTTGACATTATAACCTCRTAGTTGATGGTTGGGAGGTTAAGGGGAGGAGGAAGCGTCTACAGTTCACTCTTCATGGATATTTTCTCACTTCCCTCCTTCCTTTAAGATATTGTTGAGAAATATCAAATCAAGCATAAAGTCAGCAATGTCCTGGAGCAGAAAGGAGTTACACTGCTTAACACTGCAGCCTGATTATGACCCAATTACCAGAGAAACAGAAGTTACATTAGTATCAGAATGAGGGGAAAAAAAAAAAGAAATTACTCCTTTTGAGAGTCAGAAAGTTTTAGCTATATCAGCATTCCTATTATAAGATATGTAGTACAAAAAGAGAAAGCTAACATTTTAAATGCTTATTTACCTGCCATTTAAAAGCTTCCTGAAAAGTAAAAATTCCAAATGCAAATTAGATATACCCAAATATACTTAATTCCTCTATCTTCTCCCATAGATAAAAATTAATTATTTTTCTGAACTATCTCACTAAGAAAACCATCTAAAGCATTCTACASTTACGTGGCACCATGATCTTTTTTTCCATTATATGCTACAAAAGTAGAATTCTGCACTAAAAAGCACCAAAAGAAGTCCTAGGACAACAGGTAATTGCAGCTTAACAAGCCACCATCTGAGAGTGAGGAAGTTGTAATCCTCCAACAACTGTTTTTAATCAGAGCCACATTTCATTTTGATCCATATATTTACTGAAGATCAGGCACATAATTACTAATATAGATTTTTTTTTTCTTTTCAATACCTTTTATTTGCCTAATGTAATTACATGCTCTTAAATGGCATATTTTAAGACTTCTGTTCCATTTTTTTTAGATCTTATTGCTATTGCTTTCTGTTGAAAGACAATCAAACACGTTTTTAAATAATCTGCACACAAATATGCACATCTACACCACAAAACAACAGTTCAAACTAAGGACTAATGCAATTTCARATTATTTCAATATACTACTGACAGAACTCATGAAGAACATCGCTGATCTCTTTGCTCCTTTGGTGAAAGATCACAGCACTTGTACGTTTAAAATAGGACACTGGAACCTGAGCTGTAAGAAAAGTGTGAATGACTACTGCACGAATTTGTTTCCAACCGCAACTGTAGATACGTTACCCACACCAGGGTCACATCAAACAGGGGTAGACACTAGAGTTCTAATACTTATGCTTAAAGAGACTATTCATAGTCATTTGCAAGTAACCTTTATCAAACGGCAAAGTTACTGAATTTTCATGTTAATCACAGACTATTCATTACACTTTTATAAGTATACTGCCATATTTTAATAAAACATACTGCTAGGTCATATTGGAAATTAATTATTGATCTCCCTGAGTTGTTAACATTAAACTTTTACAACCAATTATTTTAAAATAAGTTAGCTGGAATGACAAACCGTTAGAAAGTAAATTAAATCCATAAATCATATGCTGTTTACTATGTTTAGATCACTGGCTGTATGAAAGTTTGTTACCACTTACGCAACAACAAAACATTAATTGAACTTTAAGGAACATGTAAATGACTACTGCTGCTTGATGCATTTAATATTTTATTAACAGCAATAAGCACATTTTTCATGACAGACACTGGAAACAAAGTGATTGCCACAGCTGCTACAAAAAATGGGCATGAACTTAATTTACACAGTTCTACTGGCAGTGGAAAGTGCACTAATTTAAATACAGCTCCATAAAAGCCTAGCTGGCACTAGGTAATAAAGGATTACTCAATTAACCATAAACCAGAGCTTACAAACTAATTGTTGCATTTCCAAACTATTACTGAATCATAAAAGAGTTAACAATTGTATGTTTACAATTTAAAGACAGGTAGTCTGTACACTGTGTGATAAAAGAAGATACCTAGAGGTTTAAAATCAACAGTCATAAGAGAATGATAAAGATGAACTCTCAGCAGCTGTCATTAGTTTAATTTGGACTTCCTATATTTTAAGGACATATTCATTTGCTTAAGGCATTATCTCAAATCCATCTACAAAGAGATAACCCCACAACTAGACAGGCAGCTCTAAAGTMATTTTTTACAATTTGTCACAAAACCAATTTGTACGATGCTGTAGAAGAATCAATGCCTACTATGCAAGTATCTTGACAAGTACGTTTTCTCCCAATAGTACTGGGAAAAGTAACTGTTAATAGAGAAATGCAGAGTTCAGTGCTTGAGTCATACAGATACTGTAAGTTTCCCTGAAGATATTAAAGGAAATAGTAATGTTACTTTATTACACAAATATGCATAATCACAGTCATTTAGTTAGACCCCTACTAAATGCTGAATTTAGTACTTTGAATTTTAAGTTTAGCATACACAGAAACACTACCAATAATCTATGTTCCATATTTCGTGGCTTTCATCTACTACAGAGGGAACAAAGCCACAAATAAAACACATTATCATCCTGAGTGCCTAGGGCATGTCTGGATTCTGACTCCTTTGGTAAGTTTTTTCACAGAAGTAGATAACTTTYGAAGCAAACCAGTTATTTGTGAAGTGCCTTAAAACATGAAAAATTAAGAAAATACTGAAACATGACAGCTACTGAGAAACATGATAACCTTAGTCCTTCTGAAACATTACCAAGATCACAGTGAAGTTGAACTAAAGCCTGAAGAAGTAAAAGTTTTCCCCTTACATTGAATATTAGTTAAGAATGTGGCCTGTTCTCCCATCATTAAGATGGCAGGAAGTAAAAATACTGATTTAGGTAATATTCAATTTTCTTTTAGAAAAAAAAAAATCAAAATGCATTACACACCCAACTGGGAAATTCATCTTGCCTCCAAACAATAAAAAACTTCCAACGTGACAACTTATTGCAGAGTTGTACAATAAAACTACAAAATTTATTTTGGGTACGCACGACACTGGTCTATAGGAGACGCAATATGTGTGTTGAAGGATTAGGAATGTACAAGAGGGGTGGTACCACTGCAGCACTAGAAACCTAAGAGAAGTAAGGAGGCTGTGAAACAGGTGAAATTCTTACGCAGCCAGAACTACAGCAGCTTCAAGAAGTGAACAGATTCGGGACTTCACATCCCACAAGGCCCCTAATTAGCATAAACCCTAGACTTTTGGKTTTTTTATTCAGTAGGTGGTGTGACAGGATGAACGGAGAGCACTACCACCAAACTGCACTGATGCAAACTCCCATTTCTGAATACTTGCACATCATCTAACTGGTACAATAGTCCCTGAAATGTTTCTAACCATGAGACAAATCATGTATTTACAGTTACTATCAAGCCTGGAAAGAAAATAAATATAGTGAAAGTAAATATTGTGGCCAATGGTGAACCTAAGTGTTATTAGTAGGGAAAGTACACACAAGACAAAATAGACAAGTACTATAAAATAGCTTGAATTAAATGCCTTTTTCCCTTGTCTGGTTTTCTGAAATACTGACCTCCAAAACTAAAGGATTCTCTACAGATTTGTCATAGGTATACTTTTCTTTGCAGAAATGAACTACACACTTCTTTTTTTAGGAAATGCACTATCAGAAATGTCCAAAAGATTATTCCGACACTGTACAAGTCGTCACTGTATCACTTGTGTTTCACAATTGTACAAAGGACAAATTGAATCGAGGGGAAAACCTGATTTTCACAGTAATCATGCTGTTAACATTTCGTTAAAGCAGAATCTGAATTGAAATGTTAAATAAAGTAAGCTTCTCCTGTAATTTCAGGTCCCTTTTGTGACATCCAGAAACGGTAAAAATCTAAACTAGAMGACTTCAGTTGCAGATAATACACTCAATTCAGTTTTTGTTTACTTTGAAGAGTAAAACATGTCAGAAGTCCCTTATGCAGGCCTATCTTAGTACTATGGTTAAATACATGCCTGTGTTAACAAAACAAGTTACAAGAACTTAAATCTCTTCATTAAGAGCCAGTTATATCAAGTACAGATACCTTGCGTAAAAAGCACCACTTTCTGATTCAACACTCACACACAGAAATTCTAGCTGTATGAAAAAGAAGGTTTCCAAAACCAGAAAAAACAGGAGAGCTACTATAATGACATTGATTTCTTACCCTACGCATGGCTTCCTCCTCCTCTTGACGCTTCTCATAATGTGCAAAGTCATCAAAGATTGAGGTGGTATGCTTGAAAGTAGCAATTATTTTAAGCACTTGCTTGGCTTTTTCTAGGGGTACCTCTTGAGTGTCCCTCGAATTGGTAACCGGTTTGTTGTCATTGTTTTCCAAGCGAATATGCCGCAGTTGGTTATTGGGAACGTCTTTGACAAAGATCCATTTGACATCAAACTTCCCCTTCCACTTATCCTGAGACCAGACACCAGCATATGCATTGTAGTCCACAACAGACTTCATCTCAGCCACTCCACAAAAGTGTCCACTGCCATTCACACTGAAGAGTAAATAGAGTGGGCCTTTTCCATTCAGGGAACGGTAAGCAGCATCCAAGCGCTTATTACCATGTTCAGTACTACACCAGATAGAGTACTTAATGGAGCGATGAATATCGTCCTCTGAATAACTTTTGATTATAAACACACGTCCATTCTTCAGATTCCAATCGAAGTCTTTGGGATTGTAGTTGTTTATGGCCTTTAGTTTCTCCAGCACTGGGTGCACTTCCACACCAGAAGGCGAGGAGCTGACGGATACAACACCTAAACCAAAGTTCTCACTACCAGCTCCATTGTTCTGGCTGAAGCCCACACCCCTATTACGAGGAGCTACCCAACGGTTTTGCAGCTGTTGCTGCTGCAACTGGTGAGGCTGGGCCTGCTGCTGAGGTCCTTGTTGCTGTTGTGGTTGCTGTGGCTGAGGCTGCTGTTGAGGCAGTTGGCTTTGCACCAGTGGTGGTGGTTGAATTAATGGCTGAGGCTGCTGGATTATAGTCTGAGGAGGCAGTACTGGTTGGGCTGGGGGTGCTTTTACCACTGACCCTTTGTCATCCCAAGTTCCAATATTCATGTTGTGTTTTATAGGTGGTGGTGGTACAGCAGGGCCCCCAATGCCCACATTACCTTTAGGCTTGAGTTTCGGCTGAGGTTTAGCAGGCTTCCTTGCAATGGCAGCCCATGAGGTTGGTTTAGGTGCTGAACTGCTAACTGGGGGCACGCTGTTTGCTGCAATGCTTGTCATACCTGTACTGCTCAGAGCTGAACCTACAGTTTTTGTTACAGCAGCCGTCATATCTCCACCAATTTTCAGTCCAGTCATGCCTTGCTCAATGCTGCTAATCCCAGGCACCTTGCTCAGAGTATCACTGCCAAATCCAGCCTGTCCATCTGCTATGGCTCTCCCAAGAGAACTAGGTGGATAGCCATAGCTGCTGCTGTAAGCAGAGCTTTGCGTTGATTGTCCCTGAGATCCACTTGTCCCCCATGTAGAGAAGTCTGCATTCCCAGGAAAAAAATTAAATCCATGCTGCCCGAGAAATGGAGGGGTATTTCCTAATGCCCCAGGTTGACTAAATACACCATCGGGTATGTAATGGTGTTCACCRTTACTCATCTGTCCATAAGTTGTCAAGTATGGCATTGGAGGGTCGCCCGCAGTTGACCATGCTGCTTCGCCTAACGAATATGGAAATCCAATGGATGGAGCATAATAACTAGGCATATATGGGTCTGACATTGGTGGATAGCTGTTACTCTGCAAGAAAATAAAACAAAAATCAGCAATATAGACAATTATGGTCAGGTCAAAAAAAACCTGTAATACAGTCCAAAACGTTTTTAAGGATTATATGAATGCATTTGTAACTTCCACTATTCCTCCCAACGTAAAAGATGAACAAGGTATCTGTCAGATATGGCCATTTTTTTCCCTCAAGAGACCTTTTCAAAGCACTGAAGAGGCCCATTTTTTGTAGTATATTATCTTTATTTTCAGTTACTGAGCTAGGCTTAAAATGCCTCCATGTCAACAGTATCAAGAAAATAACAAGCTACTTTAAAAAACAAGTCACAACAACTGTAGTTTCATAAATACAGAAAAATAGCTGCAACTATGATTCAAAGATTTGGTATTCTTAAGTCTTTTGTCAAATTTCTCACTTCTAATTGGAGACACCTGCCAGAATATTACAGTGAAAAGGATGCAAGGATGCCTGTTTGTTTCAGGAGGAACAACAATCAAACTGTAACATTTCCACACTATTGAGCATGGGCATTAAGCATAATCTGTGGCCTAGTAGAACAAAGTTTGCTAGCTAAATTCAAATTCCATTCCCAAGACTCCTGGGAAATCACAGCATTTACTTTTTGAGAAGATAAAGCTCCAAGACACTTGAAGCACTACCCCCATACGACTTCTGATGTTTTGGGGAAAAAACTGCATATTATCRTCCTCTAGCTGATGCCTCCTTAATGTTGTATTATTTGAAAAAAATGGGAAGGCAAGCAAAATTCTCAAAGCCTTTTAATAATTTGCACTTTCTCCCTCTCTCAAGACYGCTACAACTTACAAACTTAACTTAATGAATATTAACTTTTGACTACAGAGACAATTCACAGCTCTGAAAATAAGTCATTAATTTCCTGGCAGAAGAGTTATACCATGCCATCAGCTGTGATCTACTTCTATCAACTTCAAAGGAAATCATGACCAAGCAGTTAATATTTTCTCAGAGCCAATGAAACTGTTGTTTTAAACTACCGCATCCAATATATGATGATTTCGTCATAAATTTAAGGTGTGGGGTTTTGTTTTGGGGTTTGTGTTGGTTTTTTTGGGGTTGTTTTTTTCCTCAAGCTTCTTGTAACTGCATCCTTCTAAAATCAGAGCACAAGCACAAGAGCAGGAGACATCAGAGCATACTTGTTAACTGAATCTTTTCCAGAATTATTAATAATACTTTACCTGTTTAAGATATCATATGATAAGACAAGATACAATATTCAGGCAAGTAAGCAATGCTAAGACATATCATCCAAAAATTAATTAAGTCTGGAAGTCAGTTGAACTCCAAAATTAACTTCAAGATAGTAAACAATGTTCACTTACCTGATTTGTCTGACTACTTAGATATGGCTCAAAATCATCATCATTTACTGCATCCTTTTGATGAATCGAACCGTTTTGTACTGAAACTAAAAGTAAATCTGTATTAGGTATACTCTCTGGAAGATCTATGATACACTTTTAATCTAGATAACACTTCTTAATCGCCTGTACATTGAAATACTTCTACTTGTGCTTTGTTGAGACTGAACATATTATTTTTAAGCACCACTCTGTTAAATTTAAAGAAAATAGCTTATTCTGTTGATGATCCCGATCAGATTTCAGGATAGGTCTGGAAAGATGCAACCAGAGCAGACTATTCCTGGCTATTCTTTCCTGAGCTCCACAGACAGAGGAAAAACGATAGGCACACCTTATTTGCACAGGCAGTAAATCCAGCATTTCCAGAAGTACCAGACCAAGYGCAAATGTGCAGACCAACCAGATTAGATATATTCAATAGGTTCAGGGAAAGTTGCAACATACAGCTTTCTTCTGCCAGGAGGGAAGTCAGTTACCCACCAAGACAACCAGGAAGGGCACCACTATTCAGCTATTTAATTCTGTATTTCCTACATAAATGTTACATTGTACTGCATTAGTGGCATCTCTGAAGCTCAGAGGGTACAAAGCAAGACAGAAACAAGAGCTAAAGTCCCCAAGGGTGATTACAATCCTTTCCCAACATATATGCCACTATACATTGGAATCTCTTCCTACCTGCTCTTCTTGGCCTCCTACTACCTTTAATTTCATCTAAGGCATTACACCTACCTGGAATTTTCCAGCTGCCCAAATTACTTGAAGTGTCTCTCCACCCTCCCCCAGGCTACTATTCAAACAAAGTCAAATTGCACAAATTTCTACTAAGTTCCACTGCTTCCCATGGTGCAAAGCAGAACATGGACTTAAACCAGCAATTTGCAATTACGTAACTTGAAGATGAAGACCTCTTCTCAAAAATAAATTACTGCTTTTCTGAATGCAATTTTTTTGTTATTTATCAAATAGGTTCAGTGGAAAAAAAAAACCAACAAAGTTTGAGAGTGATCGGTAAGGTACACTGAGAAACCACAACAGCAGAAGTTACAACAAACCAGCAGATTTTCTGACAGCTGGAGACACTTGAGTTAGGAGCTGACTCCCTGGTTTCCCTCTTTTAGGAAAAGCTTCTGAAAAGCATATGCAACCATGTAACTAAACCTTCAACTTTGCTGGAGTTAGTGTTTATGATTGGGGTTTTTTTCTGTTTCATTGGGGGTTTTTTTTGCCATCCAAAGTTCACATGGCAAACGAAGTGGTGCCTGGACCAAGTTACTTCAATTTTTTTCCACATTTGACTTTAACACCTCTCAAACAAACTGCCTTCAGGGAATGAAACTAGCTGAAAAAAATGACAAAGGAATAGATATAATCACAAGGAATAACCAAAATTGTGGAAAAATTTATTAACTTCAGACAGCAGTAAAAAGAGTTAAAAATTCATAATTTAACACAGAACAACAGAAGATTTTTTCAAAGCAAATATCTGGGAAGGAAGAAAGCAACTTGTGTTTCAAATACCTTCTTGGAGTTTTAAAAGTCAGAACACTTGACACTCCAGTTATTACTCACTGGCACAGTGCGTCTGTATACTAGCTACAGCCAAACGTAACCAGCAATGGTGAGCGCAATGGGTTCTAAAACTTGATAGAAGAATATTCCTAATTAAATACCAAACTTTAATTAACATTAGGTGTTGGGTTTTTTTTTTTTCCCATAAATAAAGAGTTTCAGTTAAGGTCATTAATCATCCTGAATTTACACACAATGGTAACACATTAATGAGCTGGAACACTATATTCCTCTTTATATTTGGCCCTGTCACACAGGGAATGAGCCTCAAAATCTTTTGTCCATGCCATGTCCATTGCTTAGACTTAACCAAATAGTATGGAGAGCAGAATTCTCAAATACAATTTTGTTATAATGAAAAACACAGACAGCGATATACAAGTTTCTTAAAAGCATGCTATCACAAATAAAGGAATAAACAGCTGCACGTCAAGACTAGAATCCTATCAAAATTAATCTCATACTGACAGCTAATCTTCATAAAACATGCATCTGCTGTGTTTATTGTTTCAGAGGTATCTAAAGGTCACTTAAGACAGAATTATTTTTGGTCTGCCATTACAACTAACATAGAATATTCTCGTAAATGTATTTTCTTTCTTATTCATTCTGTATTGAGATCTTAAGTGACACAAAATAGTTCTACACCGACATCTTTCCTAGTAAATATATGTTTCCCAGTGAAATAGCATCACTAAAAGTGTGTTTCTTTGGCTTTTCATTCTAACTTTACATAATGTGTTAATAAGGAAGAATGTAGCCCACACAAACATTTAAGAGAGCAAACAGATTAAGATGCATGCCTCATTCCCAAAATCTCACATTAAGTGTTCCAACTAAACAGGGCAGTGATGAAGAATACTAATTGAAACTAATCTACAGTTACTAAAAATATCTGTATCAATCCAACCCTGAAAATACCGTATACTTCCACAAACACTGTGAAAACATACAGTGTAATTAGATATTGGGAAGAAACAACTCATCAAATAAAGGAACTTAAGGCTTATATTCTTTTAACTGCTGCTATCCTTTGAATAACCACTTGCAAAATGCACAAATGATGGCCAAAGGCATAAGAATAAATTTTTCATTAGAAGAAGCCGTTACACCTTGATTAATGTGGAGAATAAAAACTAAAAGAAACACCTAACATTTCATTCTTGTTTTAAACCTAATGCTTACATTTAAACCTTCTACAAAACCAAAAACTATATACACATATATGTAATCCCAAGTCAGCACTTTCCTATCACAGGTGTGATACACTGGCACAACAAACAAAAGGGAAAAAAAGGAGTTTCAGGAATACCAGTTTCTCCTCCCTCACTATCTCCCTGTAAGACATCATTTGATTGATGTCAGTTCTGATGTTTCAGGTCAACTGCACAGTAGTTGACAACTAGAATAACAAAACTTTCAAGACAGGATAATTTACTCATCCAAGTCTCTAAAATACCAACATTAACATCCGACACACCAGATGGATAGTACTGTTCTACACACTAGAACTTCAATCCCACAAATTCTGGTCAAGGGAAACGGGCAATACACCAAATAATTTAACAGAATGGAGGAGATTATTGGTTTGTTTCACTATAGTTTTCATTTAGGTCATACTCTCACCAAGAGAATATATAGTATCCATTATTTAAAAGGATGCACTCCATAAAAATCCAAGCTCAGAAATGCAAAAATCTCTTCCTTACATAGCAAACTAAGAGATGTGTTTTGATTCAAACATTCTGCAGCATTTACAAATTATAGCACACAAAAATGTGCTAACATAAATAAGTGAAAGCAAAGCTGACTTGTGCATTTTCACTATTAAACAAGCTGCAAAATAACACCCAAATAGAAATGCTTAATACTTCCACTCCAGTTCATGCATATGCAGTATAGTTCAAAAACTACTTGTATGATTCTCTAACAGATGCATCTCAATAACCTCACTAAAACTGAGATATGGTAATTCAAAGAACGTGAAGCCACAAACTACTTGCTAAAATGAATCTGACTTTTCTTCTCGTTTAAGGGCAACGTGGAAGGTATAAACACAAACTATTTCAAAGACACAAAGAAATAGTGAAAAGCTGCAGTTTGGGGAAAAAAAGGCAGATGTATTAGAATACAAGAGAACAAGTATTCAAGAATGACCAAACTGAGAAGGTCTGAGGAGGTAAACACAAGTTCATTTTCCTCTGAATGCAGAGAAATTAAAAGGAACAGGCCAAATTCAGCAAGATTCAGGAACCATGTGGCACCTCATAAGTGATATATGTAAAAGCAGATAATCTGCACAGATTAATAGAATAGAATAGAATAAGTAAGCTGTGGATAACATTACATGACAGTTCACAGAGAACAATTAGATTAGTTCAGATAATGAACAGCAGGGTGCAAAGAGTACATGAGCTCCAAAAAAAAGGCTTCTTATCTGCGTGAGAAATAATAATCATATTAAAACACGAAGGCAGCCATGTGCATGCATAGCTCAGCTTGCTGAGCACCTAAGAATTAAATGGGCACAAGTGTACTGATTAGGCAAAAAGAATTCCAAACAGAATATTAGTCTTAATATCAAAGATAACAAATTCCAGACCAGAAATAAATTGCAAGATATAATCTGAGATGCTGTTTATGACAGACTTGCCAAGAATTTTAGAGAGACTAGTAAGTAGTTAGTTCCTTGTTTCCATGGGAGAGAAGAAACCCCATTAGGTATGGTATTTAAAAACTAAGACGTTGACAGAAACATAAAAAAAGTAGAAAAGCAGAAGGCCTACAAACACTGAGAGAATATTCTATACTGACGCTAAAATGAAGAGAAAAGCCCACAAAATTTCTGAGAATAAGGAAGGTGATGTGTTCTGCTCACAGATATGAGTAACTAAATAGTCACATGGCTGTTGTCTCGCAAGCTAAGGAAGCTGTTCAAAAGATTCTTCCTGATGATTCTAGTACACTGATTCTATTCACTGCACAGAAAAGCCCAAGGTGTACTGTTAAAGAGATTATACAAGCATATCACAAAGTCAGCTAAAAAGAAAGAGCTATGTTATYGTCCGACTTCTGACATTAATCTTCATTTGCAAAATAAAACATTTTAAATTGATGCACCACTGTGCCACAGTAAAAATGCTGGGAAATAACATTTTGGCACACAATTTCATGTCATCTTCCTCTGAAATAAGACATCCTATAGCTACATTCTCTTCCCACGATTGTCTGAGGGCACATTAACCTCCATAAACAGCAATATTAGAGATTTATACAGAAATACAAGGAATCAACTTACCTTTATTTCCYTGTCCTTTAGGTCTCTGTATATAGGAAAGTGGAAAAAAAAAAGCAAAACAAGTTCAGTTAGAATCCTCTAATATTTACTTCAGGATAATTCCACTTATTTGCCAATTCTGCTCTTTTCAACTTAAATATCGGTTTAAAATACTATTTAAAACATGCCATTATAAAAATACTATGATACTATATAAAATAATAAAACATTACAAAAAAACCCCAACAAAATAATTTTAACAGTGAAAGAATTTCACCAAAACCACTGCAATAATCTAGTCTTTCACAGCATGTGAAGCTTAAATGGTATTGAAAACCTGCGCAACAAATGAATTTTGATTGCCACCCCCAAGAAATATAAGCAATAAACAAAGCATAGAGTAAAAGAATGAAGAAAGTTAGTAGCTTAAGATTACTGCCAGTACTAGAACTTCATCAGAACTTCATTATCATATATAATCTTTTAAGTTGACTCATGGTTACTTATCAGAGAATAACCTACAATGCCTTGCTTTTTAGATCTACAAAGGAATGCACAGTGATATTGTAGGCTGACCTACAAGTTGTGCATTCCTCGTCTAGGCAATTATAATTGAGAAAATGATAAAGTCTGTATGAAGCTTTCACACAAGGAAATAATACCTTAAGGAGGATTTTTTTTTTTTTTAGGATTAGTCATTACAAAACACTGTTAATCTGTCATGCACTAAGAATCACTATAACACTACAAGTTACAATATCCTTAATTCCTCTATAGCAAAATAAAAGAGCTTAGAAAAACAAATGCTAGCCCATGAAAATCTAATTCATCTTCTCACGTATGTACAACTAAGCATGAGTGGGTCTCCTGGCTCCATCACTCTCAGAAAACAACAATTTTTAGTCCTGAAAAACTCAGTATTCAGAGGTTTGAAAGTTTAGGAGGCAACCACCTCCATCTTACTTTTATGTGCATCTGTCTCAGAGTTATTGTAAGACTGTTTTACACTGCTCCAACTAAAGCGGCACTGGTTAGTCACCTCCCTCTCCCAAAACCAGAGAAAAATCTCTGTAACCTTAAAAACCCCAACCACCTCATCTTTTGGTTTGAATCTAATCCAGACAAAAAGGCATGCAGAGATTAACAAGAGACATGGAACTAAAAAAGTTGGGAAGAAGAAGCCTTCGTGGAAGACAGAGCAATGAAAAACTGAGAGATCACTAAGCTAGAAATAAGTGCATAAAAGGAAACTGGAGAGCACGCAGACACAAAAGAAACAAAACATTAAAGTCACAGAGAAAAAATAAAAGGGGGCAGGAGACTGCAGGGCCAAAACTTTTGGGGAGTGGCAGAGGCGGCCACGGAGGAAGCAGAGACCAAGACAGAATAGCTTCCAGCCAGAAAGAAAGGCCAGCAGAGGCCTAGCAAAGATTAAAAAAAAACAAACTCAGGGCTCCGTGGAGAACCAACTAAAAAAGCGCAGCACAGCTCACGGAGAGAAACAGAAGAGAACAGCTGGAAGAAGCGGAGGCCGCGGGGAAGGAGCAGAAAACAGAAGCCCGGAGGGAGAAGAGGTGGGTGAGGAGAGAGAAAGGCACGAAGAGAAAGGATGCGGTAACGAGGAGCCAGAGAGAATGAGGGGTGTGCAGGGGAGAGGAGACGGAGCTGGGCGCCGCGGGGGAGCCCGGCACCAAGGCGCTCCCGGAGCGGAGAGAGGAACCGGGAGCCCGGAGGGGCTTGGCCTGGGCGGGCTCCCTTGCGGGGCGAGAACACACAAAGGGGACGGGCCGAGSGGGGAGGCCGAGCCGGCAGGGCGGCGGGCCGGGAGGCGCGGGGCTGAGCGCCGGCGGGCCCCGCAGGCGGGGAGGCGGAGCGGCTCTGGCGCGGATCAGCGGTTATAAATAGGGGCTGCCGGGGCTGGGAAAGGGGCCCGCCATCCCGGGCGCCGCCGGCTCCGATTGATCGCCTCTCCCCATGGCGGCGGGGAGGAGAGRAGGGAGGAGGCCGCGAACCGCGCCGCCCCGGCGGCCAGGAAAGGTGCAGGTGGCCGCCCGGCCGCCGCCCCCCCCGCCGGGGCTAACGACGGGCCAGGGAAGAGGAAAGGGTACGGAGCGGCCGGCCGCCCCCCCCCCGCCCCGCGGCCGGTACCTGGTCGACGCTGGTGGCTGACATTCTTCACGGGGAGCCGCGATCCCCTCGCTCCGCTCCGCCTGGGCCTCGAGTGATTCCGCACGCCGGGGCCGCTCGCCCGCCCGCCCGCCCGCCGCGCCGCTCGCCTCCGCCGCCTCCTCCCCGCCGCCGCCTGATTGTCGCCGCCGCCTGGGCTCGCTGCCGCCGCCGATCGGGTTCCCGCTGGAAGGAGCCGGCCGGCCGGACGCAGCGCCGCTTCCCCCCCCTGCTCTGGGCTCCGCTTCCCCACAATGGCGGACGGGCTCCGGCTCCCACTTCCGCTCCGCGGCGCCCTGACCTTCCGCTCCCCCTCCGCCGGCGTCGCCACTGACCTTTCCCTTCCCGTCCCCGCCTCCATGTCACGTGGGGAGGGAAGGAGCCCCGCGCGCGCCCGCCGCCAGCGACTCCGATGGCGCCGGGGTGGGGCCTGCGGCGCCCGGCGGCGAGTGCGCATGCGCGCGGTGGGGCGCAGGCGGAAGGAGTCGGTGCCCCTGTCCCCCTCCCCGTCAGCCACAGAATGCGCATGCTCCGAGGGGACGGCCGAGGAATGCTCGGGGAGGGGGCGGTAAATAACGTGAATCGCCCCCGCTCCACCGCGCATGCGCCGGGGAGCAGCGGGGGTGTGGGGTGCGCGTGCGCGGGAGGTAGCCGGCGGCAGCGTCGGGGCCAGCGGTGCTGTGAGGGGCCGCAGCGCTGCTGCCGTTAGCGGCCGTTGGTGGCCGTTACTGGCCGTTACTACCCGGCAGTCCTCTCGCTGCCTCTTCCTTGGGCCCTGCCGCGAGCAGACGCGGTCCTGCTGTCTCCTCCGCGGCATCTCCGCTCGGGGTTGTACGCGGTGGCCTAGGGGGAGTCGCCGCTGGCGCACGGCGCTGCGTTGCGCTGCCTGGGGCCGGAGCCCGGGCTGCGTACAGCCTCCGGCCTGGTGTGATTGTGGATGGCGGGGTTATCTGCTTGTAACGTTTATCGTGTAGCCCTCGTCCGCTTCGCTGACCTGCGTTTGAAAGTCTCTGCTTTGATACAGGTTAGGTGGGAGAACAAACAGTGGTTTGTCAAATGCATTTTTGTGTATGTAGCTGCTTTCACCTTTATCGTTAATGAAGAACACAGGCCTTAATCAATGTAAACACAAGTTCAGCAACCGTATAGGGGGTTCCCGTAGCGTGCAACCATCGATAAAAGCCAAGACGGCTCCAAAAATCCCAGGGGAGAATTAAGCATTTATAAAATTGAATGTGAAAAGTCAGTGTGGTAGTTAATATGCTGCTTAAGAGTTCTGAGGAGAGAATGCTTTAAATCCAATACCACTTGTGTAAACATACCTGTCAGGGCAATGGGAAGGTACATCTTTCAAGACTTTAAGTCCGAGTCCTTTTTGAAACTGAGTGCACGTGTTTTTTTTCTTCACAAAGTAAAGGGTGTCTTTTAGCAATTGCACAAAGGGATCCTGGGAAATATCTGGGTAAGTAACAGTTCTGGATGAAAGAGTCAGGTTATAGTGGATAATAATTTCTTACTATTGTCAAAAAGTGAAYGTTATACTGGAAGTTAACCAAAATTGGTAAGACTTGCAGAGTGCTCATTTACTCTGTTGTAGTGCAGTCTAATTTTGACAACCACTCTTCAAGAAGCATATGCCAAAGTCCAGAGGAAAGCAACAAGGATGATGAAAGGTCTGGAAAATAGGTTCTAAAAGAAAAGATGGAAAGAAATGGCCTTGGTTGGACTAGAAGGAGAAGAATGAGGGCTGATACAAAGAAAGACAAATGTTTTTATGTATAAAAAAAGGTGATAATTTCTGTCTGCATTCGTTCTAACAGGACAAAATATGGATTTGAACTGCAGCTGGGAAGGTTAAAGTTGATCTCTTATGACACCTGGATGAACTAGTTGACCTTTAGTAGATTTGCAAACTTAACTTTGGATAGGACTCCTTTAAAACACTATCAAAAGCAAGTATGACTGCACCCCCACCTCTGTAGCACCACAGTTACAAAGCAGGTGGGACCCTTAGATTCAGTCTTTCAAATCATATTTTCCCTTTTTTCCTATTTTCCTACTCCATAGGCAGCTATGGCATGAGGGGTGCCTTCTACCTTCTTGGTAGCAGTGGTTCAGTTTACATACTTAAAATAAAAGATGAGTAGGCAGAGGAAAAGTAAAAGTAAGTCAAACAGAGCACAGGCAGTTAAGTGGAAAGAGTGCCCACATTAGATACTCTCCTTACCAATAAGCTAGACATTCATTTCTACCTTTGGTTTGTTGGGGGTGTTTGTTTGTTTGTTTTCCTGGCATCTTCTATCCTTATTTCATTTAACCACAGTGAAATAACTTCAACCCCAGAATACTTTTTAGTGTGGTGATGAGAATACTGCCATGAGAAAGGTGGGTTCTAATCTCTTCCCACTGAGGAGAGAATTCAGATCTCAGCATTTCTTAGGTCACGGGGACTACTGGCCATGGGTGAGTCCCATGAAGTTAGATGTTGAATATGGCATTGAAAATTCCAGTTTTGATCTTAGAGACCTAAACTTGATATCCATCAGGAACACTAGGTAAGAATCTGCCACATAAGTCCATTACGGAATCTGGGCCAATGAAACAGCGGGCTTTAAACCATTTGGTTCATAGCACCTTGCCAGTTGTCAGGAAGGGTTTTAAACATTGCTCCTCTTACAGAAGTACTGTTTTGCCTTTGAGAAAGTGCTGGCCCCTAGTGACTTAATAGCATCTATTCAGTTGAATATGCAATGTAATAGTGGAATATATAAAAGCAGTAGGAATTTTGAGTTCAGTTTATAATGTTTGCTGTGATTTGTGTGGCAAAAATCCAATGTGCTGCAAATATTTCTAGTTTTTGATAATGTTGATATCTCTGCTGGGAAGCGATTCTACATTGTTCCTCCTTATCTATACCATTAGGAATGTGGTAGAGTGAAAATTATCCTTAAAGAGAGTGCAAGTTCAGCAGGATTCCAGTCTGCATTGCAAGCTTTACAAAGTCTTAGGCTCAAATGAACCTTTTTGACGGGGAATAATGCAAACCTCTGAGGACTTGCTGGAATGCTCTGTGGCAATTAGTTCTGCAATACTATAGTTCAAGTTCCGGCCTTATGTGGCTCTAGAGACTTTGGAAATATATACGGTTTGTTTTTCAAAATGCTTTTAGGCCTTTTTTTCTTTTTTTCCCCGCTAATTTTCCATCGTCTAATAGTTACATTCAGGAATATCATTTGTGATCTGAACTATGATAGTTTGATTCCACCACCCTTTGCCATCAGATTATCATATTGAAGATTTGCATCATCCATGTGCATGACTTGCAGAGTTGCTGCAGATGGAGCTATGTCGAAGTCACTACGCCGGCAGTTCTCCAGCTGGACTTAATAGGGCAGGGAGTGCCAACCAACAGTAACATTCTCTTCAGGACTTCAATTCCTTSTGGTTATTTGAAACGCATACCAAACGGATATGTGCTCATGACCCTGAAAAGGTCTTGGGGCCCTTCTAGAAATGTAGCTCTAGACTACAACAGGGCTCAGGAGGAAGACAATTCTCATTGTTTAACCATGAAATCAGTAGGTCTTTATCAAGGTCTTCCCTGTTGCATTCAACAAAACCATTTGGATTTTTCCATTACTGCTTTCAGGGTAGTGATTCTGCCAACTTAAAGGGCAAAAGGATGACTGTGTTTACCCTTTTGAGATACATTTTTCCCTTCAGCTTCACTGGACAAAACCAGAAGAATATATGCATTTTAAAAATTAGGAAAACTTTATGGTAATGACTTCTTTGAAAATGATGGAGATTTAAGACACAAGTTCTTAAGTGCTCAGAAAATGTAGTGAGGATTCTTTTCTTAGCCACTAAAATACAAAAAAGACCATGTCCAATTAACCATTATTTTCTCATACGTCTCAGAAGCTGTCACTGGACTGTAAAACAGGTGCTTTGTCAAGTCTTGGCTACAGATAGAAAGTGTCCCCAAGATTCTTACAAACTAATACCAGACAACAGACAAACTGTAAATAGCATGATGCCTGTGTTTCTCAGTGTAGCCTAACAGCTCAAAAAAATTATGAAAATACTCATTAAATAGAAAATACATACTACTAGTGTTCTTCTATTTCTACTGCCTCAAAAAGTATATTAAAAAAAAAAATCTATCCATGGGTTATGATGTAGTGTTGGTGAAAGACCTTCTCCAGGCAGTAACCTGGACTCGGTGGCCTCCAGATATGCCCRCCAACCAACATTTTTGTGATTATCTGGGATTGAGAGAGTCTGTGAATGGCTCATGAGACAAAGTCAAAGCTCAYGTGTAGGTCACTGCTGAGTAACTTGCCTTCCAGAGTGTCCCAGTTTTTAGCACACCTCCAGCTGCACCTTGGCGTTACGCCTGTGCTTCCTGACTCCGGGCTCAGGAGGCTGGGCCGCCCAACTTCATCTGGCATGAAGGATCACCGCGTTGGCGAAAGTCCTCATAACGCAGCTACAAATGAGTGAAAAACAGAGCTCAACTGCAGATAAATAAACAATTTCCCTCTGTGTGTGTGAGGTTTAATAGTTCCAAGCTATTAAAAATAGGAGTATATAAAGACTTTATTTTATATCATTTAGTCAGTGGTAAATAACTACATGCTCTGCACCCTGTGTGAAATTCAATCCTATGCCGAACACCAGGGCAGGTCGCAGATTCCAGCAAGCATTCTTTTCCAAGGTTTGAATAGTACATTAGCATCTATGGAACGGGGAATTTCAAAATATGCCACAGGCATTCTGGAAAATATACTGACCATAAAAGAGTGATAAAGTTGTACGATATGTTAATGTTGTTGATGCACTTCTTGGGAATGAGGAAATACAGGCTTGCACTTATGAAAGAGTTTGGAAGAAAACATTGTAGGAAAGGACTGCAAAATTGTATGAAAGGACTGTAAATAATCTTAGAATGAAATTATAATTGATGGACAATTAAATAGAATGTAATAGCTAACACTGACAGAGTTAAGCAGCTAAGTTGGTGTATGCTGTCTTTAAAAAAGAGATGCCTTTGTTTAAACAACAATGATTTCACCTCCTAGATACTTTGATTTTATTTCCTCTGTTATCCAGTGTGGTGTTATTTTTGGTGGGCTCCATTATCTGGGAGCATGAGGTAAGAGAGGAGCTTTCCACACTGGTAAGCTCTTTTCCAGATATATACTAATGTAAAGTATTAGTATATTTGATAACAGTGTGTGCTAACTCTTTGGCTTAAAGAAGCATGTAGTCACATATGACAGTAGGCTGGGTCGACAACAATGATTAGTTGCTGACAGATCTTCTCTCATTAGTTCTTATGAAAGACAGTCTTAAAAAAAAAATCCCCTTTATTTCTTACACTCTCTCCCTGAAACCCTCTCTGTCCATCGGTCTATTTTTTTAATCATCTAAATTTCACTCATATTTTGTGTAAAATGAATGTCTGTTGCTGCCTTTGCTCCTAATCACATAGAGCAATCTCCCTTTTGGTGTACAATGTTACTCATCGTAACTGCATGTTTGAAGCTTGGCTATGCCATCACCCTGACTACAGCCCGGAGGGTAGGGTAGCAGCCAAACACTGTGCTAGAGAAGACGACAAGTGTCYGTAGTTTATATAGCTGGGGTACTTCTGGCCCACATGACACTACTCTTAAGACCATACTTTTCCCAGTTCATTAGCAAACTATGTAACATCTAGGAAAATCAACAATTTTCTAATTTTAAAAAAGCAGAAATTCCTGTGTGTGGCTTTAAAACACACACACTCCTGCAAGTAGTAACCCCCTTTTCTTAAAGTGCACTGTAGACAGCAGGCCATGGCCTATTCCCACCCTGTTTCCAAGTTATTTCATATGCCAGTCAAGAAAAGGCATGGAACTATTGTACAGACAGTGCTCAGATACCGTACTGTTTGTCCAAATATTTTTAGGTGACCTGTRGTAAGAAAAGCTGCTCTAGTTCCGTTTAGCCTGTGACATTTGTACTCCAGCACAGCTGCTTACGTGTTTCATTCCTCATTCAAGATTTGGCTTTGATGAGCTGTAGGTAAATATACATAAAGCTAGCATTTTAGGTGCTAGGCCTCACGTGGTGACCTGCTTGCCTGAGAATATGCACTGAATGCTATTCTTTAATTTTAATTTAAGTTTATAATTTTCCTGATGTTTAAGGAAAATTGTCATGAACTGGATACTATGTGATTCCCACCTCTGACATTAGATTAAATAATATCTTTGTAGTTAAAACAAAGTTTACTATATCAAAGACATGTGATGTGCATTTGCTGAGACAGTCACCTGCTCCATAAATTTACTTTGGCACTTACTTTGGAAAAAAAGATTAAATAGATTATGAAAAGAAGAATACACAATTCTGCCACGTAATTAATATTTTTCTGTTCAGCCTGGTGGAAAATACTTGTAAAACTTTCTGAAGTCGTGTTCTGCATGTGACTGCAGCATTTTGACTCCTGCATTTTTTGACTATTTCATTAGATAAATGAAATATTTTTACTGCCTGGCTCTTGTCATGTCATGGGAGTGTCCTATTTTTCTTTTTCCCCCTAAAACTTTTACTATTTTTTTTTTTAAATGGGAGAAGCTCGTGTCTTTTTCACAAGATTCTGTGTTTTCCGTTCTTGCTCAAGAAGTCCTGCAAATTTGCTCTTTGGTAGAATGAGGGTTTTGGCTCTGGTCCCAGTATCCATTCCACATCCTGTTCCATTAATCTGATTTCTAAACTTGGAAAATTTTTATCAGTTTTACAACCTTACAAAACTTTCTAAAATCCTACCGTCAGTGATCCTTCCATTTTTTTCCTACATACTTTTTGCTATGTAGTTTGTTAGTGGTTAGATTCAAAAGTTGTATAGCATAATRTTAGAGGAAACGTTAGCTGCTAACCAGAAGAAGAGGAATTGGAAGGATATCTCCAGTGCTAGCTCCAAGCTATCTTGCTCTGACAGGTCCTGCGAAAGTTAAAGTAATCCCTCTCCCCAAACCCTGTACCTATGTCTAGACCCTGCTATCTATACAGGTATGTCTATGCAAGATGAGACTGTGTTAATGTTCTTAAACCATTTATATAATTATAGGATGTTGTCAAAATTCATTATTTATGTGTTTAATGTCTGCAACACCTACCTAAATCTCCATTGTGCTCCATAAAATTTACTGAAATTTAAAACAGTATGGTATGCTTCCTATCAGAAGCAGTATTTTTCAGGCCATACTTTTATACTTTGGGTTATTTGTCCACACTTCTTTTTTCCCAAGAAAGTTGAACAAACCCCCACCAAGTAAGGGTGCAATAAGGCAGTAAGTGAAGATTATGGAGTGAAGTGAAGATCACTACTTGTGGTTCTATATTCCTTACAAGAATGGATTTATTTTCAGTTATGCCTTACTGTAAAATAGCAAGTTATCTAGACTGAGTTTAATGTAAAATGGGTGAAAAATACTTTCAATATACAAAAGTTAGAATTAAGAGCTTTTTTTTTCTGAATATAGATTAATTGAATAAATAACTATCAAATACAGCTGATTTAACTAATTACATGATGGAACCCATAACCCATTGACTATTGTGAATCCATTTTTATTTTAACAGCCTCATCAAAGAGAGATACACAATCTTTTCTACATCCTTATATTTCATTCCAGACACAGAAGCTGTCCATTTTTTTAAGGCTTTTCATTAACCTATGTAATCAAATGTCTGATCAGCTGCTGGATCAACACCATTAATTCTAGTCCACTCAAAAGTGTCTCCAGGGCAGAGAGCTCAGGATTATTTTTTCTGAGCATTGGTTTCTGCTTTCAGTTCTTTCAGTAATTTCTGTTTGCCACTGTTTTGATCTTTCAGCCATCAGTAACTGCATCTCATAAATGGTTATGCTGATTCTGGTATGACAGTACTTTCTGTTATTGTTGACACTTCGCAGTATTCTTTCTATTTTATATTTTAGTTGCCTGATCATGGCCATCTCCATTCCTTAATTTTAATTGCAAGGTCTGCACTGACTAGCCCCCTAATTAGACAAGGCACAAGTACTTAGGTGCTCAAGGTTTGGTCCCAGTCCTGAGTCAGGGAAAACTCAGTTTACTTTAGGCTGACAACCCATCACTTTAAAAATCTCAATATTTTAATATTTTCAATCAAATCTCAGTTTCTTGCAACAGTAAGTCTGAAGTCTTGCTGTAAAATGCTCTTCATAGGTAATATTTAATGTATGAATTATAGACGTTATGATGCAATGCTCAGATCCTGTAGAGAATTTAAAATAAGTAACTATCCCTCCATACTTAAATCAACAAAAACAATAAAAGTATTAATAAACTTACTGTATTGATTCATGTTATATTATTTTTATTTTAGGAAATTGCTCAGATAGTAGGCCTATCAAGTGTCTCTAAGCATAATATACTACATTCTAAAAATTATATACTTACATAATTATATAGCCACATTTTACTGATCAGTGAATAAGATTAGAAGTACCTTCTTTCTTTGGTTAGTTATTTTCCATTTTTAAAATCATGACATCTCAGTCTTTCTCTCTCACTTTTTTCATTTAAAAGCAGAAGTTAATTTTTACTCGGGGAATTCTGATCATTAAAGGACATATCTCTTAATGTTTTGGGCCTAATGAGTTGGGAAGAGAATGTCCTAGGCTGAGGCTCAGTAAGAGCCAAATTTTGTACATGGAACAGCTCAACACACTAGTATTTTTTCACCTTTATTAATTTAGCAATTTTCAGAGCTGTTGTGACTTGCTATTAACGAGCAATCAAATAGCAACGTTTAAAGAGGTGAGACTGACAGCTGCCATTCCTACCTTCAAAAGCTAAAATATTTTGCTAATTGCATTTTTTTTGGTGTCTTTTAAATAGATCCACTAGGTGGTGCTTGAAATAAGCTACCCCGGTGTGACTCGCTCAGGGTTGCCAAGCCTATCTCAGAAATCTAGGGGCAACTGGAAATTATTGTGGCTGTGAAATGTTAAACTATAATTCATTAGTCAAAACTCCGACAGGAATATTCTGGGTAACAGGAATAAGATTGCTATACAAGTGCTTGGGTTCCTCCTTTTCCAAAATCGAGTTTTCTGTTTCTGAAGTAAAACTAGGTGTTCACCATTATGGAGATGTACTGCTCTCCATTATACATTTCAGTCTTTCTTCACTTCTGGTACTCTCAAAATAGATCATTTTCCATTAGTATTTTTGGCATTTGAAGAAGTTGTTCATGTCCAGACTCAAAGTGATTTGGATAAGTAGTTCTTTAAATATGTTAAATAAAGATAAAGCTTGGCATTATCCAAGTGCCTCATTAGTCCTGAAAGAAGTTTAACTTCCAATAAGAAATGAAGGAAGACTGTTGCGATGTTACCGCACGTGGCTGGGGGAAAGGGCAGGAAGGCACGCGTGGCCAGTTACGCAGGTATGAATTACGGACACTGTGCCAAATTCCTCATGGAGGAGACCGAGGCTTTTCTCAGGTTATTCTTTAGCCATTTGCTGTGCAATCATTCTTCCTAGTGTAAACCAACTTCTTCAGAGCTTTAAAAAAAACACAGCCGCTACAAACCTTGCGGTCAGCTATGCACCAGTCAGTTGCCTGATAATTCCCCTGCCTTTCAATCTGACAGTACCAGCTTTTAGCATAACTATTTGTTCCTGAAATTGCTTCTCTAGCAAAAAGGGTGTTAGTCCTGTCAAACACCTGCCCAGCGCCCCGGTGGGAGCTCCGGAGCCCCTCCAGCTGCCAGGAGAAGCCATGACATCTTCAGCCCTTGGGACACTATGATGTCCTCTCCCTCTGCCTTGAAGGTGAAATTCTGGCAATCCGGGCTTCACTCGGCATGTGGTTTTGAGGGAAGTGCCCCTCAAAAGGCATTTCTCTGTTCTTTGCAGACCCCAGGAGAATAAACTCCTCTAACCCATATGGCAAGCAAGGAATAGACGGAGAAGGAGAGGGAGGAAACACAATGACGTGTTCCTATCCATTTTGCTTGCCTACGGTGGCAGGCAAGTGGCCAAGGGCAGCTGCCCAGGCCATACCTGTGCAGTGCTGAGATTCGCACAGCCCGTGCAAGTCTTGCCCAAGAAGTAGGCCAGCAAAGGTGAGACCCATGAGAGGGCTCTGATTGCCAGGGCAGGTCTAGGAGGGCTTCAGTTTTGGGGTGAGGGAGCTGGAGAGCTGAAGTGGGGGAGCCCGGTGGGAAAGAGAAGGTAATACTGAGGGCTGGGGAGGAATCAGAGGTGCTGCACTAGCAGCTATTGAGGATTAGGAAATTGGAAGTAACCACAGTTGGAATAGTTTAAGAGACACAGAACAAATTTAGAGTAAGCCAGGCTTCTGTTATTCATAGAAAAAATGTTTAAAATTAATATTGAGGCAGAGTATGAAGGAAAAGCATGTGTGAATTGCCAGTGGAAGAGACTCTAGATAGTCTATTATAAAAGTCTCTAAAAGGTGCACATGTGAACCCAGAGAATTCAGACCTAGTTATTGATAGATGCACTGCAGTCAAATGTCATATGTCATTTAGGTGTAGAGAAAAGTCTGTTTTGCTCATGGCCAAAGCACAAAGGCTCTTTTCACCACAAGGGTAGGAAGCAGAGTAAGATATATAAACTAGGGTGATGTACATGAGAAGCTAATCTTTCACCTTCARTGTGCCTACATCATGTCAGGTATTTTTCATGTTTAAAACATAGTCTATGAAGAAACAGCCTAAAGATATTGATCTCRAAAAAAAAAAGAAGGATTTGGGTCACTGGAAAGATATAGAGAAGAAATTAATCATAAACAGCATTTTGTGCAAAGATGATTTATAGGACATGAAAAAATAAGCTTAATTATCTGCAATGCATCTTGGAATAATGCTGGTATCAGTAATTTGAAATATGCAGATTAGAAAATCAATAGGAAGTTGATAGTTCAAAGGCTTCCTCCTTTTCTTTTTCTTTGTTATTGTAGTTCTGAAATGGATACACAAGTTTTATATATATACTGTTTTCTTTCTTCAGTTTGTTGTTGCTGCTTAACAACAGTTTAACATCAGTTTTAGTTTTGTATCCGAGTATCTTAATTTTTCAATACGTATACTGCCAAAAATTAAAGTCCAGAAGTCACGTTCGGGTTGATTGGGTTAGTTGATTTTATTGTTTAATTAATTTATGTATTTATTAAATGGGGGGGGCTTTAACAACCTAATTCTTAGTTTACCACTTCTGCTTCATTTTCATGGCTAAAGAGGAGACTGATAAAATATTTGCTGAGATGATGTCAGTGGCAGAATCACCAGAAGAACCACCGACCAGTGATGCGAGTCTGCCGCATAGGCAGAGCCAGAACTGTAGGCGGTCATCTCAGCAGAGAGCCAAGAAAGAAGCCCTTGGCTCTGTGAGTCCTCAAAGAGGGAGGGAGCTACTCCCTGTGCCAGGCTCAGGATAGAGCATCTCCAAATCCAGATGCAGAAGGAACATACTCTGATCTCTGAGCTTTAACATCCCACTTATTGCTATCAGCTGTAATGTAATTTGAAGAGAGAGAAATCAGGTTCAAGAGCTGAAAAAGCACTGAATAGATCATATTCACCTTGGTAGGACCTCAGCTGGGAACAGAAAAGAGTTAATTTCTATTTCAGTAGCATAAGGTTATGTAAATTTTCACTTGATTAAACAAGTGGTTTAGTTAGTTTGTCATAATTTCTTGTAAAAACAACTAAAAGCAGTAACTAAGTTTCAAGATCAAAAGAAGAAAATATGGCTTTTTTAGTATGTAATGCTAAGGTAGGACAAGTGATGTTTTCTTCAGTAAGTTTGTAAATTTTCCAATGCAAGCTAACTAGAAAAATGTTTAGGTTAAGTAAGGAAATTTTTTCCCCTGCCATGTTCTGAAATTACTATTAGTTTTAAACTAGGCCAAATTCATTCTTGGTGTAACTCCGCACAACTGAGTGATATCTGTTTTAGAAACATTTTCTGGGGCAATCTGTAAGACAGAARGTAGAAAGTTTAGAGAGAAGTCAGTCTGAGGACAGAACTGCAGAAGTATACCTTGATAGAAAGCCAGACCAACACAGCCTTTGTCAAGGGGAAGAAAAATGCTTTGCTTTGCAGGCTTTTTAAAAGCTAGAGAAATAGCAGGTAAAGATGTCCTAAAAGCATAGTTTCTGTAGTTTTTCAACAGCCTCTCACACAGAATGAAGATGATTAAAGAGGATGAATAATCATGGGTTTTGCTATGAATTAAACATTGAGTATGTAAGGAAAACAAGCAAACAAAAAAACAGAGCGAATGGCTGTTTCTCCAAATAGAAGGAGGCTAGTAACAGGCCATCCCAGGGATCTGCATTAAGACCATATTATTTTTGTTTGGAAGCAAAACCTTTTACCCACTTAGTCTAAAAATAGGCTGATATGAGATGGAAATAACTCTGTTAGAAATCAAAGATCAGATACCTTACCCTTTTGCAACAAGACAAAGTTCACTAATAACTATTCTGAGATAGGGTATGGTATGTGCTCTGTTTTGTGGTTATATTGGCTTCTCAGATACATATCAAATACCGTTTATTTCTATGCAATTGGTTATACTCTTTTAGGATTGTCATATCTACTTCTCACCTCCAAAGCATTTATCACTGCCAACTAAAATATTGGTATGTCTTCTTGGCTTCCTCTCATGGATGATTAGCCAACAGTCTCCCCCCTTGCAGCCCAACCCTTCTCTGCCTCCTCTTTGATGCCGTGGCAGATGTCATCTCTCTGCCTGTCATTTTAGCTATACCTGAACATCTATCAGGCTCCTCTGTATATTCATCCCTAGTTCATACCTCTTTTTTTGCTAATTCCCTCTGCATAATGCGTCCAGGATAGAATTCTCTTTGTCTACTCACAAAACTGAACTTCTCTTTCATGTTATGGTTGTCTCATTTACTGAGACCTTTTTCTGGTCTTGTCAAAATCAGTCTTGCTCAGCTCACACCTACCCATAAGGCTGCTGTAAAGATTGCTTTTTGTGCACATCTGAAATTGTTAGCTCTCTGTGGGCATCCTTATGCTCCCATTTCTCTGTCACATCAAATCTAAGATGCATATCCTCAAATTAAAGCACTTTTTACTGTTGCCATCTAACCTATGGCACCAGCTTTTCTTTAGCAGTGAGTTAGAATTAGGTGCAGGCTCCCTTTTGCCCTCACTGTTGGGAAATGCTCCACAAAAGGAGTTTTCTTCTTTCAGTCCCTCCTTGAAGCTCCCGTCTGGGACATTTCCAGGCTTCTCAAGACCTAGGTTGCAGACATGCAATAATTTAGGCTTATTGTTTTGACCAGTATGGTTTCACTGTTTTCTTATCCTCTAACTCTGTTTTTTTTGTGTCTTTTTTATATGTAGATGCAGGCTGCCTGAGGCCAGGGACCAACTACTTCTGTGTGTGCACAGAACCTAAGAGAATAGGGTAATGCAGTAACATTAACCATAGTAGTAATACCATCAATCCATACATAATATTACTCATCTTACATGTTTTTTAGGAATCACAGACATCTTTTGGGGTTAATCACATCATGAAAYTACCTTCTCAGTCCTTCTGTGCTCATGCCTTTCATTTAATTTCACTGATATGATACCAAATTCCCCTGCCTGGACAGCTGAAAGGACATCATAGGGAAGGACTATTTCATTGTCTAAGGATAGTTCTGTCCTCTGGCTACCTTCATGCACTAAAAGAAAGGAAAACATTGACAGAAGATAGAAATGGCTTTAGTATGCTTCCTTCAATGGTGCCGCTATAGAGACTCTGAATATGATTAATATAGGCAATATAGACAGCATCATCTTTCTTTTTAGTTGAATTCACTGAAGAAATGGTAAAGAAAATCAAGAATAAAAATACCTAATTCATTTATTAACTCAGCTGAGTCAGTGAATACCCAGTGATTGCCAACCTGGATTAAAGTTTATATGTCATTCAAGAACTCAAATATTGTTTCACTTGGCAGGCAAGGGTCTAAGTAAACAGGATTTCCCTGAAGGTAGCAAGGAATGATGATGCAATGTGGTTATTTATTAGCTTTGGTTTTACTGTCAGGGAGATGGGCAAATAATGCCCTAATGCTTAGAATTTAAATAGGTCAAACTATTTGCACTGCTTAGTCTCTGCCCAACTTCTTTATAAGTTCCTAGAGATAAGCTTCTCAATAAACATAATTTTCAGAAACCCTTTATCCTCCTTTGGTACTTTGTGCCAGTTCAAGCATTTTTGAAAATCAAGCCATTCGTTTAGATTTTGCAGTAAAACTACTCAGAACCATTTCTTTGCAGAAGATATTCCTCATTTAAGCTCAAAGCTTGCACAGAGATCTACCAATTTGGATTGAGTTTTTTCCTGAAATGTCCCATGTTGACTGTCTAGTCACTGCAAGTGCAGTATCTAAATATACATCTGACATTTTAAATACAAATCTAAATATTTTGACACAGTATGCTCTCATAGGTTTTGGTTTTTACAGTATAAAATGAAAGCAAATTTTGTAATCTTGGAACGCAGAAAATGGATGGTTGTCCTCTGGACAGATTTATTTACACCCCTAGCTTAAATTGGTTATTTGAAAAACATATAAAAAAGCCCTTGTTCTCAGTTTAAAAAAATAACAATTCAAAACTAATTAGTTGTCTTCTTAGAAAGCAACTTTACTGGGAAAAAATAAATACTGAGGGTGAGATGTTGGACCCACTGATGGAATCTGCTTTCCATTTGATGAGGAGAAATTAATTTTGATAGTGGTGCATACCAGTCTTACTTTCACAATGCCCAGCAGACATAGGTATCACATCTATACTTGTAGTCACTCTGCCCACTTTCCTCTGCAATCCTTCTTGCAAATAGTTATCAGCCAGAATTTGCTCACAGGTCTTGACAGCGTCAATACACCTTATCTACCGTGGCATATGGCTCTTTGCTACACA
>JASVER010000019.1:2838437-2853316 GCA_030449065.1 Oceanodroma leucorhoa
ACTTTGAACCTGACAGCTAACATCGACTACATTTGACAGAAAGGCAAGGGCCCAAAGGTATTAAGTATTTACAAAGTATAAGGATTGGAGAAAGGGCAGAGGTGACGTCTCTCCCCTCAAGAGCTGCAGCATGAACTCAGCTGTCCTCTCTTCTCTCTCGTCCACCCAGGTTCACCGGCCAGCACGCGTGTCGGTCACAGCCAGCACAGCACCACCATCTCCACCAGACGGAGGGTCTCACCTCAGCTCCAGGAGCAAACTGCACGGAGAAGGCAGCTAGCACTACTCTGCTGAGGATGGTGTTGGAATTTGAAACACAGGTCCACTGGAAGCTAGGCTTCATTAGTTTCATTGTCTAAAAACAGTTACTTGCTAACTTCCAATAGCCAACAGTGAACAGTAGCTTCTCAGCACAGCTTCTGGAAAAATGCTCTTGAAAACCATGCATTTCCTCTGAAAGGGAATCAACAAAATTTCCTTAAAACTAGTCCTTCTCTGGGCCTCCACAATTTTGCTGTCTTCCAAAGGGCAAAAAAAAGTGATGTGTCCCAGCGGCAGCAGCTGTACTGAAGAGCTGGTTTTGGTGCCTACCCTGTAGAAGGTTCTCCAATCTAGACTGGCTCTGTGACATGCCACCAGCAGCAGATGCACTGTCATCTAGTCTTAGTTCACACTGGATAGTATTTCTTATCCCCCAGGTTTACCTCATCTTGATCCCAAGTGATCAGCCAGCAGGACGGGTACCGTGTCAGGAGGAAGGAATGGAAATCTATCCACAGGCTGTGGTTCTAATTTGACGTCTCACACTCCAGCTCTTTTGTAAATAAAATATTAATGCCCAGGCRTGTGAAGCCTTATGTCGGCAAGGCAGTGGACAATGCTATTGCATGCTCAATAAAAGTATATTATGAAAGTCAGTAGAGATGATTGACCTTCAGCTGGAAACAGAGAACCTGGTATTAAATGAAATTAGGTTGCCAATGGCTCATATTAAAGATTTCTTTGTGTTGAGACAGTACCAATTGGAGGTAGCATAGACCAATTTTTAGTCCAGTATGTGGAAGGAAAATTAGGGTAGAGGAGTAGCTATTTTTCTCACTTACTCAGAAGAATATTTTTGAAGAGTATTTATAGAGAGTTGAAAGCAGTGCTAATCCTATCTGGAATCAACTAGTTTCTTTTCCACTAAAGACACAGCATTTATTGATGCCTGATTTTTATCTAAGTATCTAAATCATGACAAGGTAAATTATTTTTATTCACTTGGAGTGAAAGGCAATAATGCAATATATTCCTCTCCACCTCACAAACCTGTTTAGCAGTAGGGACAAGGCCTGGGAAATTCCTGCTGCATTGATGCTTAGTACATAAAGAGATGTCAGAGCTTAAGTTATTGGTTTAGCCGAGGCATATTGTAAACAATGCATCAATTCTACATAGCAGTGTGTTATAGTGGCCTGATTCTGGTCATAGCACTTATGTCTTGGCGGTCCAAAGCTTGTCTAACTGAGAAGATGCCCATTGTTTCAAACAGAATGGTGGGTTGGTCCTATCTAATTGGCTTGATGTATCCTAGCACTGTTTGTTAAAATATCTACTAACAGAATGAACAGCATGATCTAAAAAATAAATAAATATGGGTTTCACAAGAGAAAATACTTATAAACATATTTTTCAAAAAGGAAAAAGAAAAAAGAAATTGCAATACTGCATTTTCTGCACTGTAAAAGGAATAGTTATAATTTTAGATACAGCATAATGTCTGTTTATTGTAAGAATTGATCTGTACAGGAATATTCTTGTATAAAACCCCAACAATATCAGTAGTATCTCAGTGTTTTCCAGAAAAAAAATCATCTCTCCCCTCCATATAACTTAGGAAGAATACTGTGTTGTGTGTTTCTCATTCTTTTACAGTATGATATACTGGATTCTCTCCTATTTAGAATCAGACTGACAGCTGTATAAATTCGTCAGGAGACATGATTTATTTAAAGCATAGGCAAAATAAAAACCTAAACCCTAATAAAATGCAAGACCCAAAGAAAAGTTTGCTTTTAGTTTGCTGAGGTGCTATATAGTGAGGTATTATAATAGATACAAAACTAAAAGGAGGACAGGAAAATGCTTCAGATTATCTGGTATGGAAGTGAAAGGTAACCACGCATGCTTAGTTTTTATATTTCTGCATGCACAAATGTGTTCATGGTGCACCTGGGTAAATTTTTGCAGTATTTGCAGGTGCCCTTTTCAATGTTAAGTTTTTATTTACAGGTTTCAGCAAATGGTTTTCCCAGTGTCTCAGAGAACCAATGCTATATATTCTCATATGGAAAGCACGCAGTAGGTCTGATTCTGCTTTACTCAGAATCTTTAAGCTTCACAGATTTCTGAGGGAGGTGAATGTCTTCAAAGCTTCACACTCCATTGAACAAAGTTTACCATGTACTAATCAGTTCCCTGGAAATTGCTTTTAGTAGTCTTTGCAGTGCCACCTTATTTGCCAAAAACATAATTTATTTTTTTCTGTGACTCTGTTTACAAATAGATCAGATCAATGAAAATCACATCAGTGAAAATCACATCAATGTCATCCTTCTCTCTACAGCACTGGTAATCAATAATATTCATTGATCACCACAGAAAATGCAGACCTGTTGAGGATATAAAATTAACCATTAATTTTGCTGGGGTTATTGAGCTAAATAGCACTGCAGTTCATTTCATTTCTAAGGTTTAAATTTCCACTGCAGTGGTTCTCAAGCTTTTCCACTCCTGAAACCCCTTCACTCTTCATCTTCCAGTCCCCTTCTCATTTACCTAGAATCTAACTCAGACCCTTAGCCCATTTAGCAAGGTGCCTGATATAGGGTGGGTTTGGGTGGACAAGCTGATGATAATAAAATTCTGATTACGATCATTTCAGAGCTGCTGAACTGTACAGAGGCAATGTTCATCTAACAGTTGACTTGTGCCCTGTTCCACTTGATTACAGTGTGAGCAGAATTGAACCCTCCTGTTTGAGAATTATGTCGAAGTGCAGTGTTTCAYGACCAAATCAGTGAAGGCCAAATCAGGTGCCTCAGATAAGAACTAGGTACCTATTAGGTATTTAGATCCCAATAATTAGGTCTTGTAGCTGTTTGTGCGTGCTGCCTAACCCAGCTGCAGGGGCTGCATTTAATGRATGCCCAGGATTTTTCAGTCCTTACAGTGCTAAATAAATCAGTACATACCTCATGTATAAACCCCAGTTGGGTCAACAAACTAGCTCTAAAATAGTCTTTTTGTCAGGAGGCTGATCTGGAAAAGGTGTTGACAGGGAAAAAAACACAAAAACAAAAAAAAGAGAGAGAGGAAAAAAAAGGAAACCTCAGAAACTTTTGAGGCAACCCTTTTGTATTGTTTTCTCCTTGTTTATAAGATCGGATTTAGAAATGGCAAAAATTTCAGAAGCTTCTATATGAAATATTTTTGCTCACAGTAAAAAAATTAATAGTAACTTTAAAATTGTGGTTTGACTTTGCACTTCAATTCTAAAAATGCTTTCTACATATATTTTATTTACAGTATTTAAAATCTTGTGGGTTTAGACAATTAGAATTCTTACATATTATAGGCTTATATAGTCTCTATGTTTATATAACTTCTTGAGGCTGCCTCTAATATATAGAGATTGTGCTCATTTTTCAAGCTTTTCCTCTAGAAATAACTTAATTGGAACTAGAATAACTTAAGTTTGTTCAGAACCTGTATTATAACATTGGATCTCTAGTTATAAATCACTGCTGAGCTTCATCGGTTGTAATCTCCATCTGTGTTTACTGTCAACAGTGCTGATGTTCTTATATTGTTATTTTCTTCCTAATTTTTTCAGAGACAAAAACCTTTGTGAGAGGTACACTTCTGTCTTTAGATAGAATACAGTGTTTTAATTCAAAAGTAAACTTATATAGTTCATATGTCTTAGTTGTTTCTATGTATTAAATTATACTTAGTACACTGGTTTCTAAAGTAATATTTTGCCAACACTTGCTGCAAATAACTACTGMAGATGTTTTATTTTTCCCCAAATGTCCCCTTTTCGAAAGACAAAAATAACATTTTTCTGTGCCTTTGAGATTTCCATGCCTCATGCAGGCTTTCAAAGCAACAGCAATGTTTATTCAATGACAGGAGAACTGCTTGGCAGGCCCTCCTTCTGGATATCTTTGTGTATTACTTGTAAAATATATAAACAGTTCTTGGAGCAGGATCCTGAACCAAAGTTCCTACTCCTATATGTTATTTAGTACTCTGATTGCTATGTTACCTTGTCAGGTTCATCTTATTATGCCCTAAAACCCAAATAATCCTAATGAACTATAGTTAAGGGATGGAGTGTCCTCATAGTATTCTTTTACAGGATTTAAGGCATATTTTTTGGAGACAAGGATTTGGAGGCAGAGGGAGAAATCAAATCTGGAACTTTTACAGTCCTGGCAAATGTTCTAACCATCACGTTGGCATTACTATGAAACAACATGTCCCCTTCTCCAGTGGCTATGTTTTAATGACAGAAATTTATTTCCTTCTTTTTTTTTTTTTTTTTTTTTTTGACATATTTTAGTGCAGAATTCCAGTGTAGGACTCCGAGATGGGCACATCTTGAGACCTCAGAGTCAGCACCTAACTCCTTGGCTAGTAAAACTCCATTTAGAGTCATCTTCCAGGGAAAAAATTGTTAAGTCAGGACACTGGATACTGCTTCTGTACTAGGGCTTGTATTTATTACCCTGCGTATCCTGCTGCATACCGTAAACATGACTAAAAAGTCGACAGGACGAAATAGTTGCAGAGTGCAATCAAGTTCAGTACAAGGCAGCAAAGAACCACACCTTGAAACAACATGCTTTGATTGAGTACTTGGCATTGAAGGTAAAGGAAAGGGGAACTTGCTACAGCAAATCGTAACCCATAGACTGCTGCTGCTGCAGCTATACTGCAGGCAGTAACCATACGCTGGAATGCACGCAGAAAAGGCAAGGCGTGTGAATGCACAAATATTCACTCTATTGATTCTGCTTGTTGATTTTGCTTGCAGCTTTCCAGTGGCTGTCAGCCCCAGCAACCTGAGTTAGCATCGTTTATCACTTGTATGCTTATACAGTGGAAATGTTCAAAAGCTGCAAAAGCAGCAAAAAAATTGTGAGCAGAGGTCCCAGGGAGGGACACTACAGCTAGCCAGACCAAGCACACGGTCACAGACAGAAGTTGTGAAACACACAGAGGCAGGGAATAACAAGAAGTTTGCTGAAGAGCTGTTGTTCGCTGTTTTTTCTTTTTTTTTTTTTTTTTTGTCTCCTCCTCATCACCAGTTTACAGAAGCTCTTCAATGAAAATCCAGTGAAATTAGTTAGATAAATTTCAACTAAAAATGAGTGATAGGTGGAAAACTGTGAAAAGTGAAATTAAAGCCTGAAGTATTTAATTAAATATACAGCCAATGGGTAAATTCTTCCCCATATCTATGGGCACAGATTTATTTGAAAGGAGGAAGAGACAAGGGTTAAGGAACTTAAACAAGTCTTTCCTCTCTTTAAACACATATAGTGTGATGCATATTCTCCCAACCATGTGACAGGGCTGGGTCTAGGTAGCCATTATTGCTTCCATAACATGCCCAGATTTCGAGGGGATGCCCGTAAATCTGACAGTAAATAAACCACCACTTCTGCAAATGGTTTGGTGCAGATGATTCATACTCTTGCTACAGCAAAACAGCAGGATCAAAGTCTTTCCCCTTCATCACTAACTCAGTCCTTGAATTACCCTGCCAGTTCCTGATCATGAATGTTTTTCGTCACCTCTTCAGACACCAAGAATTGCAGTGTCTTATAAAGCAGAATAAACTAACTAGAAGCTTGGACTGTGCTTATACTACACTTCCCCGCCCCACCACCTTATTTTTACACCAAGATGGTTTTGCAAATAATCTATAGTGCTGTAAAAGGAAAGACAAGTTCTCTGCCAGTGTACCTACCATCAACTGTCTGCTGAGATTGCCGAATTATATTACATTATAGAGCAAGATTTTTAAGGGTATTGCTAAGTTGCTGAGTCACCAACCAACCCAGCTAGACAGTATATTATAAACTTTAAGGTCTAGTACAACATGAAAAGGCTTACCAAACTTTTGAGCAATGTTATCAGCACTAGTGAGCAGACAGACAAGGAGAAGGATGGATCATGGAGAAATTCAGACAAAAACCAGAAAGCATTTACTGCAACAACCAGACCTGTTACACCTTGGGGTTTAAGTTTCATTGAAAGGCTGACACCTTCAGCACTACTATGTCCCTTGCTGAGGCATTTTTTTCTGTACAAAATAGTCAGCCTTCAGTACAGTAATGAGTTCTCAATTCAATTTTGCTTAGCTTAAAAGATTTATTTCTTCCACAGTAACATTCCAAAGTACTTTACATGAACGGACTCCCATGACAAACTGCAGGTCCCACTGATTTGACTGTCTGCTCTGGATTTCACTGGAAGCTTGTATTTGTGCAGGAGTTTGCTTGTACAGGACTGKTTTTTTTAATCTGTACATAATAAATACCGGGGTGATAAATAATTTTTTTTTCCATGTGACATGCAATTTCACGTCTCTGGAATATGTGATAAGCTTGAAAAAGAAATACTTGAACTTAATTTTTTTTGGTAGACTAGGGTTATTTTGTTTTAGCTGTGGATGCTTCTTTGAGGAGAAAGGAAAGAGGAAAGAGCAAGCCATCTGGCACCCTGTAAAACAGCTCTCCCAATTATTGTCTTGATTTCCTGACTCACACCTCTGCACTTACACTTTTGAAATATGTGAATTCTTAGTAAAAAAATCAAAGATCTGAAAATTAAACATTGCATGATGGCTTCCTCTGCACAAGTTTAAGCAAGTTAACTAGAACTTAATTTATGGAGATGCTGACTACCTGCCATCCTCACTCACTGAAATTAAGTGTTCAGCATCTATGAAAGTTAAACTTTTAATCTTGATCCTATTGAAATTTGTGTGCTAATGCTAGCTTAAATGTGTGTGTGTGAAAGACAAGGTCCTTCTATTTTTCCATTTCATTCATAGAAAGAACATACAACCAGTACTGTAGGGTTGAAACTCAAACACCTTTTATGATTTTTTATAGTGTCCTGTAAAAAAAGGAGCACAGACTCATGCTTCTTGAGGAAAAGACTTCAGTGTTAGGCTTTCTTTTCCCATTTGCTTCAGAAGCTTTGCTATGGATGTACTACTAACTTTCACAGCTCCCCCTCCCTGACCTTTCTGAACTTAGAATCATAGAATCATAGAATCACTTCATTTGGAAATGACCTTTAAGATCATCGAGTCCAACAGTAAACCTAACACTGCCGAGTCCACCACTAAACCATGTCCCTAAGTAAGTGCCACATCTACACTTTAGCCAGGATGATTTTTAGGATTCCCTTGCACTGAGTACTACAGAAATACACAACAAATTTATTTCAGTAGCTTCAGGATTTCACTCATAGACAGCATAYTATGAGGCTGGAATCCTCATGCGCCCTGTTCTCAGTTTACTTAACCAAAGGACTATTTTTAACTTACAGATATATTTTAATGCCTTAGAAGCATCCCGTAATATAATAGTATGAACTTGGTATTAATATGTATTTTCTTATTATATACAGTGTATCAGAAAGGTGATTTCTGAGTTGCAAGTAAGAACCCAATCTCAGCGTAAATGCTTTTCACATGTCTTTGACTGGAAAAATACCTTTTAAGTCACAGATAATGTCTACAAAATCTCTGGAAAAAAATAAAGTCTGCCTGCAACATCAGTCTGTGACCCAAGACTTTATTTCTGGGCCAACTGCTCACTTATGCTGCATACCCAAAGCTGTTCTGCCCATTTTGCAAATGAGCTCAATGGGATCTTTGGTGCAACTGGCTAGTGGATGGGAGTTTGGAGGACATGCCACAAGTCTTCACGTGTGATGACAGGTAAAGAAAAAACAACTTAAGCAGATACAGGTGAATTCTTTAAAGTCCAGAAAGGTTTTGTTCCTGTCACCTTTATATACATATATGTATATAAAATGTACGTGTATGTGATTTTACAGTCAAAGATAGTTGCCTACACAACCCTTGAACGCTTGCCACAGAAGACCTGTTAAAGTTATGATATAGGTTTTACACAGATGTAAAGCTTCTGCTGAAGGAGGGCAAATTCCAGCTATCTGGGAAAAGTCTGTTTGTCACAGGAATACACCAAAACGGAACATCTAAGAGATATTGCCACAATGTCAAGTCTTCGTTGTAGCAGTACTCATCATAGTCCAAGGACACAAACAAGGCAAAGTTTACAAACAGGCATATTTTATTTAGACAGAGCTTTCAGGCACTTGAACTCTTTTCYACATGCAATTAAACAAAACAAAAGCTTTACTTACAAGCCTTGTCTTGCAACAGGTTTTAATTGCTCTGGTGAAGGGTCAAGTATTCGACATGTTGGCTCTTCTGTGYGAAGCCCTGATGCTATCACATCTTCATTGTCAGAGATAGGAGTTCTCATTAGTGTTACAAATTCAGTCTCACTCGTGGAATTTTTAATAGAAGCCTTAAATTTACAGATATTTTTGCTCAGTCTTGAGGGAAATCACTGAAACCACTAGTGAAACTAACTTTGGTCAAATATGAAGCCAAAATTGCAATCTGAATTTTGTAGAAAAGCTAGCTAAAAGCTATGAGTTGCTCAGCTGACGGGTGTAATAAAAAGTATCTGTATTTTCTCACCCTTTATGTTTTACAGATAAAACCCTAAGTTGTAAGAACACTGAGATGGCAAAACTAAGTGCTCAAAACTTAGGAAGTGGTGTTTAAAAGCATTGTATGACCTTGCTGTGATATCCCTTTGTGTTTGTCCTGTCACCCGTAGTTGGGTTACACGTTTGCATGCCATTTTTCCCATGGAGGCTCTGTCCAGCTCTGTACAGAAAAAAAAGTTTTAGCACAACCCGCTGTTACTGCCCTCTCCACATTCTGTTCTCTTTGTTTCATCTTATACCTCCAGCTTGCTTTTTCTTCTTGATCTAGGGCAGGTCCATACTTCCTCACACCTTCCTCCTCCCTGCCATTCTACATGTCCATCTCTATATACCCTTGACTGCTACACCCACGTTTCCCAATTTTTACCATTCGCTGCCACACTTTGCCACTGCAGCCTTATCTTTCCTGTTCAATCCCTTGAGTTCCTGCTTTAATCTCCTTTTTGGCATGATTATTCACACTAYTCCCACTCTTTACCTGTATGCATTTAGTTAGACAGATTTTTTTTACATTCGTAAAACTGAGGGGGTGTGCTGGTTTTGGCTGGGGTAGAGTTAATTTTCTTCATAGTAGCTAGTATGGGGCTATGTTTTAGATTTGTGCTGGAAACAGTGTTGATGATACAGGGATGTTTTTGTTACTGCTAAGCAGGGCTTACACAGAGTCAAGGTCTTTTCTGCTTCTCACCCCACCCCACCAGCGGGTAGGCTGGGGGAGCACAAGAAGCTGGGAGGGGACACAGCTGGGACAGCTGACCCCAACTGACCAAAGGGATGTTCCATACCATATGGTGTCATGGTCAGCATATAAAGCTGGGGGAAGAAGAAAAAGGAAGGGGAGACGTTCGGAGTGATGGCATTTTGTCTTCCCAAGTAACCATTACGTGTATGATGGAGCCCTGCTTTCCTGGAGATGGCTGAACACCTGCCCACCGATGGGAAGCAGTTAATGAATTCCTTGGTTTGCTTTGCTTGCATGCGTGGTTTTTGCTTTATCTATTAAACTGTCCTTATCTCAACCCATGAGTTTTCTCACTTTTACTATTCCGATTCTCTCCCCCATCCCACCATCCCACTCTCCCCCATCCCGGGGGCGAGTGAGCGTGCAGCTGTGTGGTGCTCGGTTGCCAGCTGGGGTTAAACCATGACAGGGGGATACCTGTAGACATTTCAGCAGTACGTAAGAGTCCAAAACRTGGCTAGGTACGACCAAAAGGCCGATCAAAAAGTAAGTATTAAGTGTGCATGTAGAAAGCCAGAGAAGGGGAAGATAATCTGCAACAAAGTTTTGTAAACTTTTTAATAGGCCTAAGTATGCCTTATAAATTGTATGTTAAATGAAGTAAGGCTTTTAGCCTAAGTAGGCCGGAGAGACTTCAAAGGAAATCTAATCAAAGGAAATGGTTATAATAAAAATACTGATAGCAGCAATGAAGTCTTCACCTCCGATAATTGAACTCATTGCTGGGCAGCAAAGTTGGACTGAAGTTGAATTCAATTTCACCATCCTTTCTCCAGGCAGAGTGGATATATTTCTATTACTGCATATTCATGTTAACAACTAGGTGCTCCGAGGCAGTTTTCCACCGACACCGATCTCCTCTTTGCTCAGCAGTTCCCAGCTGCACTGAGGTTGCAGCTTTTTGCCATGCAGTATCTGAAGATGGATTATTTTCGCCTAAGAGGCAGGCCGCCATCCTTGGCGGTGCGGGGGGTCCGGGACGACCAGCCTGCGGCGCCGCGGAGTCCCCCTGCGGTGGGGCCGCACCTCTCGCTCCGCGAAGGAGCACGCTCAGCTCCTTTTTGGAGCTGCAAGCGAAAAGCAAGAGATGGGCTTAAAGCGTAAAATTCTAAAAACTGGTGTAGTCCGGAAAAGTGAAAAAACGACCCCAAAAGACTAACCGTCGCAACTGGGCGGGCTGGGAACGCGGCACACCTGCCTGCTCCCCTTTCCCCCACGGGCCCGTGAGGATGCTCAGGGGTTAAGCCCCGCCGGGGGCGGAGGCAGCCCGGCAGGGCTCCGCCGCGGCTCGGTTTCCAATGGGACCAGCGAGGCGGCGGGGCTGAGCGCGGCCGTCGCCTCAGAGCCGGCCGGCGGCGGGGCGATGTCGCAGGGGTCGCCGGGCGCGGGGCGCCTCAACGACCTGCCCGACCACTCGCCGCGGGTGCGCAGCGCCGTCGCCGAGCTGCGGCGGCGGGCGGAGGCAGAGCCCGAGCAGCGGTGGCCGCAGCCCCTCGCCGACTCCTTCCTGGTGAGGTTCCTGCGCGCCCGAGACTTCCACCTGGACCTGGCCTGGAGGGTAAGGAGGGCCGGGTGGAGCGGGAGCCGCCGGTGCCCCCCCCCGCGGGGCTGGGGGGCTCCCGCCATCCGCTGAGGGCGAGGAGGGGGCGACASCCGCTCCCTCTGTGTGGAGAGACCCGCGGCGGCTGGCAGCCAGCCCGGCCCGCGGGCSTCCCAGCCGCCCCGCCGCCTGCGGGGGGCCTCGCCTCAGGCCCAGGGGGTGCCGAGGCAGGCGGGCGGCAGGTAGGTTGGGGCATCGAGAAGCAGGCGGGGRGTCATTGCTGCGGGCGGGCGGAGCGGGAGGACGCGGGTGTCGGGTGGGTGAGCTGCGCTGCTTGGGTCGGCCAAGGCCAAGGAGGGAGTTTCGGGGTGTAACTAATTGCTTGTCACGCGTGGCTTCAGCGTGGCGCCGTATAAACACGCGGTATCGCGGCTAGCTTTGTGCAACCTCCGTGAGGTAACGTAAAGGTTACGGTGAGCGTGGTACGGTCACCTGGCGTAGAGGTTATGGTGAGTGGTAAGGTTACAACTCTGATCAGGAAACGATATCCTGTAAAGGACATCCTTATCATGCTTATCAGGCTCAGGTTACTAGTAATGTTACTAGTTTCACTACAGATTTGTAATTACACTAACATAAAACCATGAGTAAAAACTTATTTTCTCTTGAAGTTTAGTCATTGATAATACTCCTTTCAGGCTTTGGTAAGTTTTGTTACTTTTCTGGCTGTTTGTATGGCTCTGCGATACAGGCAGTAGGTGCGTATTTTTAATATCCGAAGGTACAAGTTGTTATTAATTGTTTCTTTTTTTACAGAAAGATTGACAACCACTTCTGAACAGAAAGTATTTCCAAATCTTCCCAGGGCAAAAGCATTTATTCACTTGTGCCAACTGGAGACTGTGTTTTAATGGAATTTGATGTTGATTGCCCAACATTGCCCAACAGACCTCACCTTTTAGTTTCTGACTTTTCTGCATTGTAGATTTTCCAAGTTTAGTTACCACAAGAGAAGATTGTTTGCATATGGATATATTGCAGGATTGGGGTAGCTAAACAAGAATGTGAGAAATCAAATTAAGCCCTTAATCACAAATAGCTTTAAAAATTGTGTTTTGTGTTCTTTTCATTTGGCTCATAAGACTTGTGTCACAGCTTGAAACCTTTATTCCTTAGCAGAACTAGCAAGTCAAGTCAGATTCCTTTGGATATTTATGGATCTTACTTTTGCTTGAAGTTCATGTGATCGTTTATATCAGATGTATGCACTAGTAATTGTAGGACCGTGCCTTTTTTTTCTTTTCCAACAAAAGCCATTTTGTTTTCCTATATTCCYTGGTTCCAAAAAGCAGGTCTTAATGAAGACAATATGTGCTCCTAAATAGGCACTCCTAACTGCATTGCAATTGGTTGCTATTGATAATCCTGTAGACAGGACAGTGGCACTTCAGAATTTGGCCCATACGTTTTTGCACTTTCTTGTGATTAATTGTGAGATGTCTTGTAGGTAGGACTGATCTCCAAGAGTGTGGAATCTAAGCTAGGTTTAGAGATGGAGTCTGCGAAGTAGCAAATTTCCTATACTCTTCTTGAGAATCAGCCCTCTAGGACTGGAGACCTGTTTTGGGAACATTAAGTCTTTTTAGAATATTTTCAGAATTTCTAAGTCACCACCACAGGCTGCTAAGTTTCTAAATGTCTTATTTGGACCCTTCTTTGAACTAAGAGATTCTGATGTTCAAAAACCACCTGTGATTAATCTTTCCATCTAGAATTTCAGGTCTCCAAATGCTGTAGCTACTTAATCTTCCACATACAAGCTGATGCTGATTTCTAGGTTACTTTTCTTACAGCATGGGAAGAAGCAAAGAAGCACTTTTTTTCCTTTTTTCTTTTTTAAAGGAATGTGTTTATCTGCAATTGGTATATTAAAGCCCAAGAGAATTRTTGTGCAAAAATCTGTGGTGGTCATAAGATGCATATTCATCTAACCCAAGTCTGACCTCATGCAGAGGTTATGTTAGTACTTCATCCTAGACAGAGCCCTCCTGCCATCAGTCCAGACAGTGGCTGCTCCCTCCCATCGTGGTTTGATGTTGCCTCTCAGTTTGGAGTTCATGCTGATACAGTCCCTTTTTGCCTGCTGGGCTCCTGTGTACTACTGCATGGTACTTGTAGAGCAGCTAAGGGATAATCAAAGTTTGTGGCTCTGTCAGTGCTTATAACCAAAGTTCTTGTCAAGCATCTTTCTTAGTATGGGCTCATACCTAGCCTTAAATATGAATCAGGAGTCTGGCAACTGACCAGACTGTTTGTTGATGCATCCCTGGTTAATATTTGACACAGATTCATCTGATTTCAGTTTCTCAATATTTGGAAATGCTTCAGAAAAGAATAATCGGGTAGATTGTGGGAAGGCATTCTATTTCTGAATCTTTTATGATGACTCATTTTCCACTGCCAATTCCAGACTTGCTTTCAAGTACTGATCTATTGATATATGTCATGCTAGAAGGAAATCCACTACTGAAACAGGTAGCTGGAATTTAAGAACTCGAAGAAGAGCTAGAAATGTCTGTATTTTTTAAAGCCAATCATTATTCAATTAAGCTCAGTAACAGATTATTCTCACGTTAGAAGAGAATTCTTTTTCTGCATTGTGAATCACAGGAAGGATTAAACTTGGCCCAATGCCTTATCTTAGAAAGTGGCTGGAGATGTATGCATGAACCCAAACCACCTAAGTACAGGCTCCGGAAGAAGAGGTGAGGTTAAACAGATAGCTTGACGAAAGGATTTCAAATGCATGGATGTTATTGGTAAGAAAGTGYTAAGTCAGTCTACATGAAATACTGGCAGACATTTGTCTCTAGGAATGAACAGAAAGTCCTTTGACACAGACTAACAGTAACTGTCAAACAATACAAAAAAACCTTCAATAGGTAAATAAGAATTTTTCTTGTCCTGTGAGACTTCTAGGCAATACTTACCTACCAAAAATTAACACTCAGAAAGAACAGTGTTAGATCATTACAGCATATTCTCTGCCTTTGTAATCCCTGTGGGAGATATAGGTAGGAATCGGATGTTATTGCTGCAAAAGATTTTAGTCTGGATATAAATTCGTACCTGGGCTGAGCATGTTGTTTGCTCATTAATTTGTACAGATACACCTACCTACTATATATGCTGTAAACTGAGAAGCAGGGCCACGAGTCTCCATTCATTGTGCTAAAGCAATGGGTTTATATATCCCTTTTTAAAGGGATACACAGCTATGTGTGTATGTTTGACTTAATTGTTGTGATCAAAAACACTGTCACTCGGATTCAGTAGCGGTATGAGGAATCTGGAGAATTAGCATCTCCTTTCCTCTGTAAATGTTTTTGCCTAGTGCATTTTATTATGTCCTTGCATTACATCCCACAACTCTTGTATAAGGCCAATTCTCAGTGACTTGGGGATACYGTCTTTTTGTACTTGAAATAGATTATACTCTGGGGGAACAAATGAAAATCTTTAAAGTCAGTAAAAATGCAACATTGAAACCCTATGCCAAAAGATGTTTTCATAACATACCACTTAAAATTTTGTAAGCATCGTTTTTATGGCACTCAAAACTGTCTAAATATCTAGGATCCTTTTAGGAGTTCTGGTTGATACAAAGGTATATAGAATCATAGAATCATAGAATCATAGAATCATTAAGGTTGGAAAAGACCTCTAAGATCATCGAGTCCAACCATCAACCCAGTACAAATGCCC
>JASVER010000019.1:2853904-3134709 GCA_030449065.1 Oceanodroma leucorhoa
CCGGGCAGCTTTCCAGCCACTCTTCCCCAAGCCTGTAGCGTTGTCTGGGGTTGTCGTGACCGAAGTGCAGGACCCGGTATTTGGCCTTGTTGAACCTCATGCAATTGGCCTCGGCCCATCGATCCAGCCTGTCCAGATCCCTCTGCCAGACTTTGTCTTTGCCCTGCATTTGAATTATGGAGGAATCAAGATTTCCTAGTATGTTGTACTGCAAATAAGTTGCTTAGAGTAACTATGATGTACAGAAAGGATTGTTTTCCATAGTGTTAAACATACTGCTGAGTCTCAGGCATTATCTCTGAGGATCTTCACATCATTCAAATATAAATATCAAGTTTAAATCAGTTATATGGCTGCTTTTCTTCCATCAGTACAGAGGGATTCGTCAAAAAGGATGGAAGAGCCCCTGTTAGGCTCTCTGGCCTGACTGTTGAGGAAACACCACTCAGTCAGCCAGTTTTCCTTTTGTGCTAAGCCAAATGTCTCAACTTACGCATGTGCCAGTCTTCTCCCAACTGGCAAAGAGGTAATGCATGCGGAATTGGGAAAGTTCTATGTCTCTATAGAAATATTTTAAATTCTTTGTCTGTGTATACCATGTGTTTAAATTCTGTGTGTAGCTATATACACACATATAAAAAATATATAAAATATATATGCACAAAGGTGTGTGTTTATGTGTGTATATATACATGTTTATCTTCTAAAGTTGGAGCTGTTGGTTTCTCCTCCAAAAATTGCCAATAGAAAACATTTTTTTCCTAAACATCATTGCGTTGGTGTTGGTACAATGCTGACACAGTAGAGTCCTAATTCTGTCTAGCATCCTTGTTAATATGAATAAATAGTTATTAATCAAGAAAAAATAATTAATTTACATCTACAAATACATTGGTTTCTGTAACAAGCACATTGTTTTCTAATTCTTTTAATTCTAAGTAAAGTACTAAGTTCACTTTTCTTTGTTTTGTAGCACATGAATCTTGGATTAATCAGTAACTTTATCATCTCTGATGTTCAGGAATCTGGAACTATCCCCAACAGACTTCAGGAAAAAAACTCTTAATTAATGCTTAACTCCAGACACTGGAGTTTTTCATCCAGCTTTCCCCATTTATCAAGTTATCTTTCATCTATTTTCAGATGCCTAGCAGATGCTAAGTAGGTTATTCAGTTTGCAAACACAGATAGTTATACATTGAGATGTTTTCCTTGTGTTATAAGTACATGAGCCATTTTTTATATTAAGTAATGAATGCTCCTATTTTTCCTGATACTAAGTTGCTTTATCTTCTATATCCAGACTGATTGTTATATATATAGAATATTTACATTTTTCCTTGCCGTCTTTACTAAAAAAAAATTTTCATATTTTTAAAGTATTTCACATGAATTTCTGTGTTTAAACAATGTTAAACTAGAAATTTTCAAAAAGTAAAACTGTAAGTACCCACTGCTAGTTTTTGAATTCCATTGTATGTTTAAGGATTACTCATGTAAGTGGCTGTGTGTGACTTGAGTATGTCCAACTGCTAAGAAAGGGGTTGTTTATATAACTAAAAATTTAGAGAATATCTCCCAAAGCTAGCTGTAGATGCCGTGGAAGATTATCTAATGCGAACCTTTACTTCAGCTCTAAATCATTTCAGGTAATTAGATTAAGTTTTCAAAATCTGAGAACTCTTCAGCACTTTGTGGCTTTCTGGCCAAGGGAGGTATGTTTGGAGCTTAGCCATGTAATGTGTCTAAAAGATGTACCCCTTGCCGACACCGGAAGGTGTCAGAGGTATTCCAACCATATATTTACTCCTTAATGGACTCGCCAGTAGGTAAATTATGTCTTCCGTAAGGATCTTGAGTGTGTCACAAGCTGCGACCACCATTCCCTTTCTCCCAAGGTCCAAAACTTAAATCCTTGTTGTTTCCAACTTGGTAAATGTAAATATTCATGAAAACGAGAAACCTAACTGTACTGACAAGGTAGGATTTTTTAGGGTATTGAATGAACATATTTTTATTCTCTCCTTGGTTTTGGCAGGCAGCTCTTCAAAGAGATGTTTAAAATATTTATGTAATTGTTAATTAGGTTCATTAAGTTGTGGTACAACAGATTTTAGAAGAAAAGGGAGAAATGACAAAGCTACCGATGTTTGCATAGTTGTTTTGAGGGTGTGTTTGTATTTTGCTGCTGTTTAAGTGTCTGTATTGGAAATACCAAGGAACAGAACACAGTATGTTGACAGTGCTGTCTGGTTGGCACAAAGCGGTTGGGATTGCTCAAATAGTGCCCTTTGTAGAGAGTCAAGCACTAACAGAGTGAGATAATCAGAGTACCTCATCAGGCCTATCTTTGCAATCATAGTGAATATCTATTCCACAAATTAACTTTGTCTGCTTCCCCCCCCCCAACCATTTTTGTTTTTTTTAAGTTAGCCTAGACTAGCACTGATTTAATGCAGTCAGAAGGCTTCTAGTAAAATTCTCCTAATGGTTAAATATTTCTCTCTATGGTATATGGTTTAGGATGAGGCTTTTTTCAGCTTTCTCATTGCCAAATTAAATGGGAGTCTAGTGTGGCAGATGAACTTTTTCATTTTTGTACCTATAAATACATATTTATAGGTGCTATTTCCGTGAAGGATATAGATAATTTCTGATCAGTATATCATCTATTTGTAAGTGAATTCTGCTGACAAACAGTAATGCTTTATAAATAGCTTCCTCACGACAATTCGTTTGAGAGATCTTCAAAATAATTCAAGACCTTCATCTGAGCAGAAAAGCCTTAAGCTGAAGAAAAAGTGTATGTTTTATGTAAAACAATACAAGAAACTTGAAAATAGAGGGAAGGGTAAGAAATAAGACTAATTATCCAACGTAAGTATGCTATGAGGTACAGGATGATGAGTCTCATGTCTCCCTCTAAGAGTCTGTGATGTTCCAAGGGATTAATTCAATATCCACTGAGGTTCCTTCTGACCATTCTTTCTATGAAAGTGGCGAAGAAAATGATACTTGCATAGATACAAGAAATTTGTGATTAATTTAAGGTTATGTTTTATTAGTTCTTTTAACTCTAATGTTTCCGTTGTGAAATACAAAGTAATTGAGAAATGAATAAAAATTAATTTCTTTTAATAAAAATTAACAGAAATAAAAGACTGCTGGTTGATACTTTCATTGTGGTGAACACATATAATTTGTGGAACTGTGCTGAGGATCAGATTGGGTTTTGCTGTTTGGTGAAATATAGTAACAATTTGAAAGGCTAGCCTGTGCATGCTACCTTTAAGATTTAAACGTACGTTTCAGTTTGTTGTGAAATAAGGTACTGAAAAATTCTGATTCTCTTAGCTCCTTTGAAGGTCTCGGGTTAGAAGTCTAAACTCTAGCTATTTAGGAAATTTTAATACAAACCTTAAATTACTTGCCATAGCTACCCCTCTACCCTCCAAACTCAGTGCTAGAGAACTTAGCATGGGTGATACAGCAGAGGCAGAATTTAGTTGATGAATTGAGAGGAAGCTTTTTGGAAGATAGTCTTTCATAACTTYCCACTTACCTATGCAAAATGACTTAAATAAATGTTAGTTGCAGGGCATGGCAGTTCATTTTTTCCACCATGACTTAATTAATATTAAAGGAGAAACAGTAATTAGACTTGGAAATTAGAACTACTGTACCACCAACTTAATTTTTCATGATCCATCTCTAAGATGACCTTTCACAGTATCACCTGTAATTCCTCTACATGGATGTTACCTCAGAAAGGAACGCCTTTAATTGCCTCTTCCTTGGAGTTAGGCCATCGCCTTTCAACACACAGCCCTTCCTGTGCCTTAGACATACTAGTTTATGATGCTGCCTTCCAGCCTTAGGAACCAGGGTGATCATGTCCCCGATAATGGACAGGATCTCTATTTTAGCAAAACAGATTGTTATTATTTCTACTCTGGGGGAGGGAAATTGTCTAATGGGTAATGGACCCACTACATTGTTATATTCTACTGTTTCAGAGGGGTAGGAGGGACTTTGAAAATGTGCTTTAGATATGCTGATGATCAAACCTGTTTCAAATAGTAAACTGAAATTATTAATGACTGTGTGTGCAAAATGGGCCCATACTTTGCAGGGGTGGGRTGTGGGGTGGGATGGTGAAGGGGGAAGGTTCCTCTAAGATTTTGCACATCTGAGTTCAACAAATGCTGAATGAATCTAATGCAGCATCAAATGGAATAATCCTAAATGTAATCTGAGTAAGAAAACTGGTGTTCAGATGTATTTTACCTAGAAACTACTGCCTTTTTATCCATATTCCAATTTTCTTTTCTGGCACAAAATGACAACTGCAGTCCATTAACAAGTTGACAGGATTCTGAATTCATCATAACTTACTTATTTGATCCAGTATAGGTATAGCAACCTTCTACTACTAGGAGGGATTTGATTAAAATACACAATGAACTGATAGCTACTTTAATGAATTAAACCTCTGACTGTGACCACATGTTGAAAACACATTGTGAAACACATGTCCTCTTTATGTAATACCTCATGGCTATCTGTCATCCACATTTTTTTTTCCAGTTACTGAAGAATTACCAGAAGTGGAGAATTGAATGCCCAGAAATAAGTGCAGATTTACAACCATCTTCTGTTCTTGGTCTTTTGCGTGCTGGCTATCATGGAGTCCTGAGATCGAGGGACCCACATGGAAGCAAAGTTCTAATATACAGAATTGGTGAGTGACAAAATTGCTTGAACCTGTTTCGCACCTGCCTCTGGCACTGATTTTTTTTGTTTTGTTTTGTGGGKTTTTTTTTGTTGTGCTGTGTTTTTGTTGTGGTTTTTTTTTATTATCACAATTCGAGCAGCAAAATAAAAGTATTCTAAGGGTACAACACCAGGGGTTGATAAAATTATATAATATCAGAATGTCTTAACCAGAAAGGTAACATACATATGTTCCCTGTTAGAAATACCTTTACATTAATATAAGGGTGAGTTTATTAAACTGTAAGAGTTACATAATTTGACTGATATACTGGTATGGCTAAAGCTGTACAATCCTTTATGAAGAACTTATTTTCTTTTTTAGTGGAATTCTTGTCTGCATCAAAAAAAGTCTTAAGGTTAAAACCCTAAAACTTGCAAGGATATGTGGTTATTTGGGTCTGAGTGTCCCAACGATTATTTGTTTCCATGCAAATTTTCAAAGCCATGTGCTARGACTGTGGTACTGGTGCACATGCAGCACAGAGGGGAGAGAGAGAACAGAAAAAAAGGTGTACACCTAGTCATGTACCAATGTTCAGTTTAGACGTGTGTGAGAAGTTCACTGGGTTTTCACTGTTTAGATGGAGCCAAAGAGCCCTGTCTAACATTCTGAAGATCCTTTGCACTCCCAAAAGTCTTTTAAAAAAAGATGTAGTTAAATGATCACCTGTWACCGTATTTCTTTGTGCTTGTTTTGGACAGAGAAATTATTTTTGCYACCTTCTAAAGAATTGTTTTAAAATCAACTGGTCTAGTAGAAACAATGCATCTCTCTGCAAAGTTGTGTTCTCTAAAGCTTTCATCTGGCGTTAAGGCTCATCCCATGTAATTCTTTGCTCAAACCTCAGAAAMACAAGTGAGATTTACTGAATCTTGACAGAATTACTGCACTGAAAAAAAATTATGTGAATTGATTGCATTGATGATCTGTAGTTTCTGCTAACATGACTGTTACTGAATTAAGCTGTTCCTGTCAAAACCTTGTACTGGAGGCTACGGCCATAGGTGGAACATACTACATTAGGTGGCATCTACATCTACCATTAGGTGGTACCATCTACAGAAAGAGTTCAAAAGATGAGTGACAGAGCAGGCACACAAAATAACTTCTGTACTGGCAAATCTGCTTATTTCAGGACCTTTGATATTGCTGGTTACTTCTTGTTCCTGAGAAGCACATTAGAAGCAGTAACAAGCAAAAGTACAGGTGTATGTGGTATCCTCGTGGTAATGCAGTGCAATCTATTTACTCTTCAGGACACTGGGATCCCAAGTTATTTACAGCATATGATGTGTTTCGTGTAAGTCTTATCACATCTGAACTCATTGTAAAGGAGATTGAGACTCAGCGGAATGGAGTCAAGGCTGTCTTTGATCTCCAAGGGTGGCGATTTGCTCATGCATTTCAAATCAGTCCAGCAGTGGCCAAGAAAATTGCTGCTGTGCTCACAGTAAGTATGACATACTGCTTTATGCTTCTTCATTGCTATARCTCCCAGTTTTTCATCTGTTCTAAGCTATGGTAAATTCTCCTTGCTTAGACCTTCTTAGAGTCTGTGCAGCTTGAAAGAACAAAATCTTAAATCCATTAAAAGTCAGATAGCTCAGGCATCGATTGTGCTTGATGTGACTTAAAGTATGTTCTTGTATAGCAGTTAATGACCTTTAACCTCTGATGTTTTATGAGAAATCCACCGACCTGTTATGACACAAGAATTTCATGAGTGTAAGAGCAGATGAAGCCCAGTTTTGTATCCCATTTTGTTATCCCATTTAATCTCCTCTGTTCCATTCTTGTGCATTAACTCAACATTCAAAGCTTTTTTTCCCTGAAACTCAGAGAAGATGAGAAATAGCGTGTGCTAAGAGTAATTAAGAGCAAGTTAGTACTAACTTGTTAACCAGTATGGATGATGCTACACAACCATCCAGCTGCTACCAACAGAATGTATAATGTTTATGTTCTGCTTGCTTTTTGCCCCTCAATATGAGCATTATTTTGTGCAACTCACTGGTACCTCACCTATTTTTCACAAAACTTCTAGGGACTTTACTGTCTTTAAGACTTGTTCCTTTCTGTGAAATTTGGTTGAGCTTTGCCAATGGATTTGAGAGAAAAAAAAAAAAAAGAACAAAAGAAAAAAAGGGGACAGAGAATTGACAGGCAAGCTACAGTGTAGTCCTATAATCCCATTTTCCTTCAGAAGGAAGGTTTTTAGGTTGAACATCAGTAATAATAAAACTGTTAGCCTATGATATGGAAATGAGCCAGGGAGCTAATGTCTTGCTCTGATTTGCTCAGGTTCATATCTGAGGTTTAGTCAAAGCTCAGTCATTCATCTAATATCATCAGAACTTCAGCTGTTCTTCTTTTTGGTATCTACTGTAAAACTTCAGTGAAACCAGCAGGTATTCCCAACTTTTCACATCTAGAATAAGAACTCTTGATGTTCATATGATCCTGGGCCAGATGTCATGAGAACAGGACATGTGAGAGTGTTTCAGTTGATTTCTGAGGTAGTAAACAAGTTGCTAGTAATTTTTTAACCTTGAAATAGAGCAGAAAGGATGTAGAATAGGATTTGCAATTACATCTAAAGGTTTCAATCCATTATCTTGAACCAGGAAATTCTTTGAATGTGATGTTTCCATCTTGACCTATTTCAGATTTGTTGCATGTTTTTCAAGCTTCTAAATGTTTATTATAGCTATTGAAAAAAAGGTAGAAAAAATTTGTGTGTTTCCAGTGTTCTTTTCTAAGAAGAGGAATAAGTTTAACTCATTTTTTTTCAGATTCCTTTCATCACTTTAACTGAGTTCATATATTTCACCCAGAGATTCTTTCAGTGTTGCTCAATATAAGTAGAAATTAAGGAACCTTAGTCTATAAGTAGAAACTAAGGAACCTTAGTTTCAACCCTATGTTTTTCTTAAGAAATGTGTCTTGCAAATTACTATCCTGTATGAAGAAATAGAAATTAATAGAAAGGAAATACGTACTAAGGAATGGAAAGAATAGTAAGTGACATCATCTTGAAAAATCTGTTACCCCAGGAAAAACCAAATTGTTTTGTGAAAAACATGGTAGTAGACTTTAAGTATATGATAACACATAATAACATGCAGTAAACCTATAATCTGATAGTTTTAAGATCTTTATCATACATTAAAATCTAAAAGGAGTTGTACTTAAGAAATGTGTGGGGTTTGTTTTTTTTTTTATCCATAGAAGAGTGCATTAAATAATGTGAGAAGAGCTACTGTACTAGTGGGGAGAACTGTTTGTGAGAAGTACCATTTTTATAAGCAGAAAACCTCTGGTGGCAGAGGTAGTATCAGTTGGGATATGAATGGAAGCTATRCTTTCCCCATTGCATAATGCTGTCTTTGAGCACTACCATATTTTCTTTTAACTTGCAAAGGTCTGGGACTTCTAAATGAATCTTGAATGCAAGTAGAAGTATTTCATATGATAAAGGCTGTATAGCAGATATAATTTTTATTTTCATTACAACAGTAATATTGTTGTAAAGCTGAACTTCTGGCTTGGGCAAATTCCCAGTAATTTCAAGGCTCTAAATTATATTTGTAATTTATTTAACTTAAAGTTAGTAGCTTCAATGGTTTATATTTATTTATATTTACATATTATCCTGCAGGCTGTGAATTGCCAATGAAAGCACATGGCTAGATAGCTTTTTGGTAAATTAGCAGCAGAATCTCTGCTGTGAAGAATTGTACCTCTGAGGAAAGGCTGAGCACAAGCTTTGTGTACATTACTTATGTGTAATTTGGTGAGGGTTTTCTTGTTGTTTGTTTTTTTTTTAATAGCCTCTCCTCATACTGTTTGTTTTTTGGTTTTTGKTTTTTTTTCCTTCTAATGAGGGGAACAAGATGTGATTTTTCTAAGCATTGTTGGGGCAGTGTAAGCTAAGAACACTCCRAAGTGCAGGTATTAGCAAGGTCTGGAGGAATACTCTAACCTATGGACTAGATAGTTTTCACAGATTTGTCCTTAACAATAGAATCTTTTCAATAATATTTTCTCTTTCTTACACTGTTTTTCATGTATGTTGACAGGATTCCTTTCCACTAAAAGTTCGAGGTATCCACTTGATTAATGAGCCTTTATTCTTCCACCCAGTCTTCGCTCTAATTAAGCCTTTTCTCACTGAAAAAATAAAAGAACGGGTGAGTGCACACAAATACTTCTTTCTGCCACAAACCCCTTACATGACAATCTGCAGCACTTTCCTTAGGATCTGACACTCCTGAGCACTGAAGAGCATAAATCATTTTTGTGTGTTAGTACCATTCAGGCCTCCAAAATCTAATTGTAAAGCATTTGCAGTTATCAATAATGTAAGAGTTGCAAGTGGTTGCTGTTGTCACCACTCTAAAGATAAAAACCACTGTGGCACAGAGAGGTTAAATTATTTGTTTGAGGTCACACAGCAATTCTTCTGCAGGACTAGGAAGAAGTAGGTCCTGGATCTCCCAACACTCTGCCTATAAATGACAGTGAGAAATTGTCACTGAACAGTAATGTTATGCTCCAAGTTGTGCAGAATTAGTGGAAGACAACTTTTTAGTTCTGAAAGACCTGCAGCGGCATTTATGCATCAAAAATAGGTCAGGCTTAAGTTCAAAATTTCTTTCCAAATAGCTTCTTAGTTGTTTTAAATTGTTTTGCAGTTTTAAATCTGAAAACCCTGTTTGTATTTGGATGCAAAAGCATGCCAAGAGTTCTGGAAGAATTCTGGGTTTTGTAGCATAGGAAGAATATTGGAGGTTTCAGTTGGCAGAAAAGGAAGTACTGTGAAGTGTTAACAGCAGGACTAAGGTACAAATAAGCAGCACTGCCTATTGTTATTCCCACTCCGAAGCCTCCTTGTCTCAGCACATGGATCTTGTGCATTTGCAGTAGCCACTGCACTCCAGGACAGTAGCTCCAGATTTTTCTGGTCACTGTTAGCTGTTATTTGCCAGTCCCCTTTTCCTAGCGTGTGTGTTTTGTTATGGGAGAGAGGCAGGATTGTTTCTGCCAGCCTTGTGGAGTCAGTCCCTCACTCTGAAAAGAYGATAAAAATGTATGTTCCAGCAGCCTGATGCTATGGCCCTTCTTCTCTCACATTAATACCTGTGAAACAAGCCCCTGTCACCTGATCCAGCTCAGATATCTCAGGCTAGAACTCAAAAAGCAGAAAAGAGGGCAGATGGACAGTAAAGGCCTAAAAGAAAACAATCCGGATATGCCAGTTCATGGAATGGAACAGATGCAGATTGGCTTGTCTCCTGGCTTAGAGTTTCAGGTATGATCTGAAAAAAAAACTCCTAAGGGCCAGTTCCCCGTACCTTCATCGGAATAATTACTACTCACTCATTATCTTACTTCCTGATGAGGAAGTGTTAGATATAAAGCAGCCAACTACCTTTTGAGTGCCTATTCTTGTAGTCTTTGTGTAATGATAATYGCAGAAAATTCTTGTCAAGTGTTAATAAGAGGCCTAGAAAAGTTTCTGACTGGAAGTAATGAACAAGGCTTCAAAATAGCTACAATAAAGCAAGAAGAGAAGAACCAAAACTACAGTATTACAAGGATTAAAGTGGAGGAGTAGTCCGGGATCTAATTTCAGTTGGAACTGAAACATAAGGACTGAGATACAGATTCTTCTGAATATCCTCCTTGGCACCTGTCTGAACCTACATATATACTACATAATGTTGTTTTTAAATACATATGGCAGGACCAGATAGTAATGGCCAGGAGCCAAACACTGTTCTTTTCTTGGAAATGACTGAAAAGCAAGTACATGATATCTATCACAACAAGACCAAATTCCAGTCTTCCTATGGTTTGGCTCGCTTTATTTGCACAAATGTAGTGTGTACCCTTATCAGTGTCGCTGAACCAGTCTGGAACAAGTGTGTAGTTAGTTTCGGCTCCTGTGCTTGCAGCTGCATAAAATGCAGTTCTCTGGTTGTAGTCCATGCTTCATCAGGCTGCAGATACTGAGCAGGACAGAGTTTGAGCACCCCTGGGAAACTCACATGGTGGTACTTTCTTCTTCATTTAAAGAGCTCATTATGAACAAGTACACTTGTTCAGTCAAACCAAGCTGGTGGCTTCAGCTCTTGCACTGAGTTTCTTTGCTGCCTGTTTTTACTCAGTAGTCTAGCATTCATACCCAAGTAAATGCTTTTCATGTTTTGTTTTAGGTGTATATGCATGGAAATAACTACATGCAGAGTCTGACTGAACACTTCCCGGTCAGCATTCTCCCACAGGAATATGGCGGGGAGGAAGTCTCCATTGAAGAGCTGGCCAAGGAATGGACTGACTTTATAATGGCATCTGCAGATTATCTTCAGAGCATTTCTCTGGTTGCCCAGGAATAACCTTACTACAGTATTATATCAATTCTTGAATGCTGGAAGTGGAAATAAGTTTAATACGGAATTTTTTTATGTAAACTCGAAATTACTGTAAATGAAACCAATATGTCTTTGCAGGGCACTGAGTATTATACTGACTGCACTTTTATACTAACTGGAGTCTATCAGTATATACGTCTGAAGAGATTAATGAATTCTACATGTTTGCAATACTGTTTGTAACTGATTAACTTCTGTGCCAAAAAGCTGAATAATGCATTGGATATCAGAGATCGATACTGCTCCGGCTAAGTCTTTGGAGACAACTCATCCGTAATAATGCAGTCTAGAACCTTATGCTTAGCTCTTGCATCTTGGCTTGTCAAGGTGATAGGATATAAAAAAGAACAGAACATGAATGGGGTAGACTAGTTTTTTGCAGAAGTATGACTAATTTACAAGGAGTGAAAAGAGACTGCTTTTTTGATTGATTCTCAGGGAAAATGGCTGTTTTGTTAGTTTGTATCAAATTGAAATTAGTCAGCGATAGTGAGACATTTGTGTTAATCTTTGTGCTGCTTGTGCAGCTTCCCTTTTTGTGCTAATTAACACAGTAATTGTCCAATTTTATAGAGGAAGATAGGGAAAACACCATGTACCTATTCTTCAAAGGACAGTATGAATCAGGAGGAGGAGCTGGTAAGAGAGTCAAAACAACCTTGAAAATTCTTTCTTCAAAGAGATACTGTCTATGGACAAGCTATAAGCAACTCAGATTATGATCATCTTTAATTCCTACTGTAGCACACTGCAGAGGTCAAGAGCTCTTAGCTGTTTGCAGTATCTGTTTTGGAGGGTGAAGTAGGTTATCCTTTGTGGATCTGAACATTAGAAGTATTTGTTGTGTGGTTTAAGGGTGCTTGTAGGTCACTTTGGACCTCAGCGTAGGACTTTCAGAAAAGTCATTGGCAACTTGCTGGTCTATGTCTTCTGTTGGGCACCGGAAGAAATAATTTTTAATTTCTGTGGAGCCCTCTTCTTTATTTCTGTAGGTGTAGTGAAAAAAAAAATCTGTCTATACTTATTGAAAACAGTTTTTTTTTTTTAAGTGACGTGATTCAGATATGAACGCTGCATGTGTAAAAGCTATCACTCATGTTACATAGCAGTATCATCCTGCAATCCCCAGTATTTAATAATCTAAATCATTATTTTACTTTTCACTCAGCTTTTTGTTAAAAGCTCTGATAGTACACCAACTGCTAGAGTTAATTTACGCAGTTTTTAACTCTGTTTTGTAATAAGCCAGGGGGTCTTTGCATAAGTGTTATATATTTAAGCATTCCATATGAATCTTCGTATAAATGAATCCATAACAAATAATTTGTTTCTCAGGTAGCTAGAAATGCTAACTTCAGTTACTTTGGAATCTTTAGGACATTGGAATGTTATATTAGTATATGCTTAGGGGAGAGAAATGAGACTATCCTATTAAATCAGAAATGTCTTATTTTAGATTATCATTAATACTGCATTACTGCAAAAGCCATTGGAAGCTATTCTTTATTAGCAAGAGGAACATCTATGACAGGCCCATAGAGTACTTGTTGGTTGTGGTTTCTTCTGCTGTGGTAAAGTCAATGCCAGATACAAAATTCTTTCAAAACTGACAAGGACTGTTTAAATTTTTTTTTCTTCCAATTCCCTCATTTCCTCAAGTGCATTTTTCATGCTCTTTCAGGATATCTTTGATAYGGAGCCTAAATTTGAAGAAATATTTTTCAGATACATTTTCATATATTTCATATATCTTTCTTTTTCTCAGATTGAATTATTTTGTGATATAAAAGCTCCTTAAATAGAGGAGTTCAGTGAAGTGCTAATTCTTCTTTATAAGAAAATAAACTAAGTAGTCGGGCATCTGGCAATTCTTCAAGTGTGTAACTCAAGTTCCAAATCATTTATGAACTAARGCTATTGTCTTAATTTTATGCTCCTTCAATTTTAATCCTTGAATGTAAACGGCATAAAGGAATGAACTGTATTTCAGTGAACAGGAAAATTCAAGCTTTTACAGTGAAACCGATCTCTAATCATTTGCTGTTTTATGTAGCAGAGACTTCATTTGATTGCATGTGTATACGCACATGGACAAAATTTAGCTGTTTTTTTTTAATCTTCATTTGGACTACACCAGCTCTATGAATATAGTGTCCTAAATGTCTTCGAAAATATCCTGAATCTGTTATTAAATGGTAACGGGTTTGCATAACACAACAGTTAGAGCACTGAGTGCAGTTATTTTTTAATGAACTGTTAATTATTTTTTAATGTTTACGTGTTATATAGAAGGTAGGAACTCTAAGGGACAATTGCAGTTGCTGCTAATAATAAAGACACAAGATAATTAGGACATTTGCATAATGAATGGAAGAGGTATTGATAGGGGGTGGTATGGTAACTTTGAGCTTCAGAGTCAACAAAACAAGTAAAAATCTCTAAGTGCATTATTCTTTAAGAATATCAGGAGTGCCTCTAAAAAAAGTACGTTGCTGTTAAATGTTGCAGATCTAATTTACTACTGACTGTAAGCACAATGTAAYGCACAATGTTTTTTTAATTTTTTACGTATTAACATCATTATATTAATAAAACTTTTCTCGTTGAACCAGCCTCGTCTGCCACTTTGTGGCGATACAAGCCTGCCTTTTCCGSAGGATTGGGGCGGGGCCTCAGCAGGGCCGAGGCCGTCTCCCCCCTCCGGGCACAGACCGAGGGCGGGCGGCSCGCCGCCGGAACTGCATTTCCCAGCGTGCCCCGCGGCGCGGCGGCGGGCGGTGTGCAGCGGCGGGCGGTCGCTGAGCGGAGCGGTTGGTTCTGACAGGCACCGGGCGACGCGGCCATGGGGCGCCTCGCGGGGCTTCCTCCCCTCCCGGCCACCACCCTCCTCCTCCTCCTCCTCCTCCTCCTCCTCCGCTGCGCCGCCGCAGCCGCCCTTGTGCTGCGCGGCCGCCTGGCCCAGGGCAACGAGAGACCCATCGTTGGTAAGGGGCGGCGGCGGCGGCTGGGTGGCAGCCGGGGGGAGTGGGTGGCGGTCCCTCAGCTCCCGGCGGCCGCTCCGCAGGGGTTACGGGCCGGCCCAGGGTAACGCGGCGGCCGAGCGCCGCCTCGCACCCTGCCGTCGCTGTCCTGGGGAGGGAACGGCTCCTGCAACCGACATGAAACCCTGYGGGTCTCTGTGGAGGGAAGGGTCTCCTGAAGCCTAGGTTTGGTTAACGCTTTTATAAATAGTGTTACGCTATACATACTTCGTTTRAAAACCTTAAAATAACTGTAACTTATTTAAGAGAAGTTGTAGTACTAAATAGTTAAAGCAGGGAAGCTGAGTCTTAGTCAGGTAATATGTGTTTATTTGCTACCTTGTGATTAGGCATCGTAATTGATGTCCCATTGTCTCAGTGTTAGTAATTCTTTCAGGCAGTAAATGTAACACTGTAACCTGGCATATAGGAAATCGGAGTTTAATTTTTCTTCTGGTGTGTAGCGTTTGCTATTTGTATAATGCTAATTTTCTTTCTTGGACCCTTCAGGGATATTGTCACAGGAATGTCACTTTGAGAAGTTCCACAGATTTGGAAGTTCTTATATTGCAGCTTCATATGTGAAGTTTTTGGAATCTGCAGGTGCCCGAGTTGTGCCAATAAGGTAGATCTTTATATCCTTACAAGTGGATAATAACTGTTTAATGTAAAGGTATCATCTTAGAGGCACAGAAAGCAGTTGTGCTGCTTTTCTGAGTGTTTAGAGCTCTTCAAAGACTATTTGAAGGTGCCACAATTTGGAGGGAGTTTTAGAAATCAGAATAAATGCAGACTGGAATGTGTAATTTTTAATATTTTTTCTTACGATAATAACCTTTATTTGAAAAATACTCTTTTTTTACCTGTAAAATTACCCTCCATAGTTTGCGTCCATGGTTTTTGAAGTTAGCTATATTCAGTCTAATGTGTAGTGCCCCACAAACACACATAGATATCTAGATACATATATACATACTATCTTTTGTCACATTCTGTAGTCCTAGAATTCAAGTAATGGAGGAAGGCTTTCGGTACTCTGAAGAAATCAAAGTCCAGTCCTGCTCAAGCTATAGGTCACTAATTCCATGTGTTGTTGTATTTTGGTTGTTGAGTAAAAAGTAGCAGAGTAAGTAACAGAACTGACAATACTTTATAGCCAACAGTTAACTATAAAATAGTAAATGCACTGAAATCGGATGTTAAAATGGTAATTGTCAGAACTTAAAAATGATACTAATGCAGCTGCAGAAAATCACGATAGGATGTATCTACACGGTCCAATAAGAGCACCAGTTTAGTGCCTGAATTAGAAGCCAGTGTTCCTCATGAAACTGGTGGAGCTTTCAGAATGTTTGYTGACCGGAAGCTTCATCAATGAATGGAGGCTTCTAATTCTGGCAATTAAGTTAGATGCTGGACGCTTTGAATATACCCAGTGTATCAGTTCTGCAGGAGTGTAGCCGTTATATGGGTTTGCTGATGTTTTGTTGATGCTGAGGTCTTTCTCATCTTTCCACCTCTCAACTACATCTTTGCTGAAGAATGGGTGTGACCCACTGTTTGCAGCTCTGCCCTTGTTGGAGTCAATTGGAAACTGGAGTTGCTGGTCTGCAGGAAATAATAACCATGCCATTCATGTAAATCTGCAAAGGGGTCTCAGAGTACCTAATCCTGAATTGTATCTGACAGGGCCCTATTTTCAGTCTTGTGGATTGAGCTGTTTCAGTTGAAATGTTTCATTTGATTTGGGTCTATTTTATTCTGTTTAAAGCATGCTTTCTACATACTTGCTGTGTCTCATGTTTCTGCTCAATAATGATGATATCTTTGTGGTTAAATATGTCTATTTCATATGTATTCTATAACTATTTTCTTGGTGTTTCAGATTAAATCTTTCAGATGAAGAATATGATAAAATATTCCACTCTATTAATGGGTAAGTTTTGAGCACTGATTTTCTGCTGAAAGACGTGATAGTTCTGTTTTTGAGCTCTGCTCTATTCCCAAGAACACTGTCTTGAGAAGTTGCACTGAGCGCTGCAGACATGTAAATATATTCGAAGACAGAGCACTGTTTCATCCTATGTTGCTCTGCTGCCTTTCCTTTCTTGGGGAGCATGTGTCAGATAATCTGCAACAGTGCCAAGGCTCATCTTGGCATTCTCCTGTGCTTGTCTGCAGGCAGACAGGAGTGGCATTATAGTGATTAACAATTTTACAAGTGAAATAGCCCACTTCCTCTTCGCTGATTTTTTTACTCTTCATCGTTTAAGTGATCACCTTACTTTTGATATTTAATAGCACTTGCTGGGTGTTTCATCCCTGTTCCTACCATTTCTTCCCTCTTCCAGTCCTATCCATATCTCCTCTATCATAAAAGTTTCTGATTTCCAGTCTCTTSTACCCTTTTCTCTATGGGTGCTTTCTCTCTTGCTACTTGAATGGCCCGTCTTGCCTGTTGTGATTCTGTGGCTTAGGTCTTTGCTAGATAAACATTCTAAGTTTTCAGCTGACTTATGGCAACTGTCCACCTGTGTGTTCTTCCTACATTTTAAATGTGGGATAATGTGATCTAATTGAATGCATTTTAATTGTGGACTAGGCAAAGTCAAAACCTTTTATGTTTGCCTTGTGCTAAAAGTGCACTTCAGAAGAATTAAATCAGCTGATGCTACACTTCACAGGCTTGATTGTATGTGAGCCCATGGCATGTGATTGGACTACTTCTAGTCATGAGATGAGCATCTTAAACCGTTAATATTTTTGTTAAGCTTATGCATATACTAGAATGTTAATCAACATGTGTAGAACTTGCAGATTTACACCTGTGGGTATTTGGGAAGAGCATTGTCCTCTTACGCTCCACAGCATGCCCTATACACTAAGACGTGGGTCTTTACAGTCTTGCGGTATAAGCAAGTGTAAGACAGTGACTCTTTCTCCCCTGTGGCTTCTCATGTTGGAGACAAAATGAATCATTTAATCTCTTTCTCATGGCTGCCAGACTCTCTTTGGTTGCCAGAAGGACTTTCACCAGTGGAGTCTCCCATTCTTTCTACCTCACCACCCACCTTGATGCAGAAGAGGGTGTTAGGCAAGTAGATCCAGTTCCCTTATCCTTCTGTCTTTGCAGTGACTGGCAGTTGGGTTTGTGCTATTTAGATGAGTAAGGATGGTCTATATTTCCTCTAGTTGCCCTCCACTGTCAGCTAATGGCTTCCACAGTATAGCTGTGTGTAAATAACAAGTRAGATCTCTGGAGGGAAGGACTTTCCATTCTGTGGAAACTTAAAATAAGAGAGACATTGATCTCTCATGTTGTAAGACCTTAGCTCCAGGTTCTTTGCAGTTGGAAATTATTTATTATTAAATGCCACCTTCTTAAAATCATAAAATTTCCTATAGTAGAGAGAGAATTTTATGGCTATAGCAATGTACTCCTGAGATAGCCTTTGAAATTCACAGTGAACGGTCATCAGCTGTAACCAGTTAGAGATACTGGAATACAGGTAGTTGCATTTCAGTCTGCTTATGACAATGTCAAGCCGTTATCGTTGCTACTTAATGGGCTACTTCCTTTTTGCATTAGCAGAAATAACAATTGTTTTTCCTAATTAGTATTGGCCAGTTTTTGGTTTGAACAAAAGGGACAGGTGAAGTGAATTTTCCACCACTTTCAAGTAAGGATTGCCTTATTTGTCTAACTAGATCTCTGTAGAAATCTATAATCTGGCCTGTTTTGAAAATACCTTCAGCTGTATTCATTTTCTATATTGGCACTGGAGAGTAAATAATTTTTGTGAATACTGCTCTACTTTTCCACCAAAYACTTGGTGGCTTTTGCATGATCCTGTGCATCACTCACCGTAAAATAAACCTGGTCACAAGGGTTTAAACGCACACTAACTCTGCAAATGCTTAGGATCATTTGAGATGTTAGTTGTTTCTAGCTGCTTGTTAGTATCTCACTGATACAGGTTGCCATTTCCAGAGCACAGAAATGTAGAGGAAATCCTTCACCCATTTTGATAAAAAATCGGCAGCTAGATGGATGTGGCTTGAATAAATCTAATTGAGGTTCTGCTGCAGTGGGTTAGAAAGCGCTCACGTGTTCAGTTCTGTCAGTTCTGCGGGTACTGTTCTAGTCACAGCCAGAAAAGACGTCCCTTATTTCATGTTACTGTCTCTGATGGTACTTGATTACTTTCCATGTCATCATGTGTATGTGTGAAATCTCTGCTAGACTGTACTGAGTCTTTTGTGGTGTTTGCATTTGGGGAGCCATACAGAGAATTGCCATTGCTGATKATTTTTTTGTGGTGGAAGAAGATTGTGCACTATTTCTTTGAAATTGTCTCTGAGATTGCTTTGTCATCTTCGTCTATATTAGATCCCGTGTGATCAAAGGTTATGGCCAAACATACCTTTTTTTCCCTTCTAATGGGAACTTTTTTATTTATGTTGTCTGCATGAAGAAGGTCACTCTGCCAGGGCCACAATTCTTCTTTACTGAAGTTGAACAGGATGAATTAAGATTGGGGCCAGGATTTTGAAGTGGTAGGGAGAGCCAGCTAAGAGTCAGGACAGGATTCGATGGAGTCATGGCACACAACCCTTTTGTGTACCAGCTGAAATTTGTATGTTTTGTATTTTCTGTTTACTCTCCTCTTCCTTACATTGCACAAGGCTCAGTCACTACTTTGTTATAATAACCATGCTTCAGTAGAACACCACTAAGATTTAGGATATGGGTTCAGTTAAAGACTTAGACACCTAGACTTAGCTGTCTGCATGTGCGCTAGCTGTCTAAACTCACATAATTAATTGAGTGCTAGTCAGTACAGCTAGTGGAGAGTACAGGGCTGTTCAACCCACCAACCAGTTAGGTGTCTGCTCTAGAAAACCTATTTGAGTCTCCATTGACTTTTCTGACTAGATCCTGCTGTCCATAACGGAAGCTTAGATCCTATCTATAGATGTCTGAAATGTAGGTGTCTTAACCTAGACCTGAATCCTACCCTTAAAATCACTATCAGACCTTTCTCTGTGTACATTGTCCAGGTTTTAGTTTGATCACGGTTGCTAATCAGATTCTTGGATGTTGCCTTTCAGGGTACTTTTTCCAGGAGGTGGTGTGGATCTTAAGACTTCAGAATATTCCAGGGTTGCTAAGATATTTTACCGCAAGGCATTAGAGGTAATTACTAAGGAACAGTCTGTTCTTGTTATTGTCACTGTTCAGAGATCAAAATGACAGGGAGGCTCATATTTTCATATTTTTCCATTGGCATCCAGTGTGTTAACTGTAAGCCAAATAATAAGCAGCTCATTGCTGTCWTCTGCATAAAAAATCATTTAATAGCTTAAGATTCAGACTTCTGACACCCTGTCCTGTTATATGTTGTGTCATGGTCCTAGACTCCCAATTTCTTCAGGTGAGAACAGTATCATTTATTTATTGTACCTGGGGCTTTATGGCTGTATGGAATTTGCARTAAAGTAACAATAATGCCTTCCAAAAGCACAGGGTATCCATTGACTTTAAATGTTGAACAAAGATACACATAAATGTAATCATTTGTAGAAGTCTTATGACTRAAGTTTAGACTTGAAAGGAATTCTAGAGAGACTCTCAAATAAACCAATTTACAGTAATATAACATTAAGGCCTCCCTTCGCATATATGTTACAGCTAGTGAAACACCTTTATTCTTGCTTATCTATAAGCAGATTTAAATGTATCTTTGGACGTGCAGATGAGGAATCTACATTAGCATGTTATACCATTTTACCTATTTCTTTGCATYGGTAACTGTAAATATAGTAGATTTTTAAAGTAAACACTAGCTTAGTTTGTAACATGAAAAAAGGTGGGAAGAACACTTGAAAGGTTATATTAATTATTTTTTAATATTTACATGATCATGAGCTTTATTAAGAAAAGATTGAATTTCTGGGAAGGCTCGCTCTTTCAAAGAACATCAGGAAGGCTCTGAATCCTTACTGAAGATTTGATTCTCTTAGAGCATAAGAGGTGGGGTTTTTTCAGATAGTAATCAACACATCTTGAAGTAAAATTTGCGTTGTGGAAAGGCATGGAGATTCACTGAGCTTTATATACAATCCCTACGATTTGTTAAGAATCTGCTGTATTCAAATGGATTAAAAATGTAAATTTTCTTCCTTTTTTCCTCTTTACTGACTTTTTATTTTATTTTCAGCTAATGTTGATTAAAATTGTCACAAAAGTCATACTTTGGAAAACTTTGCCCAATTCTAGAGGCATTTTTGAGTAGTGCTTAAACTGTTACCGTGGTAGAAGCGTTCATTGGCAGTGAGGAATTCCTCTTCTACCCTTGCTACCGACTTTCCAGCAGCAGACAAGGAAAGCGCAGGCAGTGGCATTCACAGGACCAGTCAGCTGCTGTAATTTAGTAATTAAGTTTCCTACTCTTCAATCCCCATGGCACCAATGTTGTTATTCTTTTGTCTGTCTTTATTCGTGGTGACTGTTAGTCTGTCGCCTTAAACCTGWATCTTGCAAAGACTATCTCACTTTTATGTGAGGCAATTAATCTCATTTGTCTCTTTGAAACTGCTCACTCACTGTGAAGTGCAGCCTCTGTCTTGGTATTCAGTATTGGGACAAGGGTTTCTTGTGGTTTGCAGTACTATTACGAAATTCTGTTAACATTTTGCAATGATTAACTGAATTGCATGTGTCATAATTTTATGATCAGAGAGGCAGGTTTATTAGATGGTATGTGTACTTCAGGTGAGTGAAAGGCAGAAAATAATTTTCAGTTCATCTTACTAATAAGTCGGGGGTTTTTTCTGTGCTAYTTGTGATGATTGTGTTTTGATTTTCATCTTTTGAGACTTAATTAACACTATGAAATATTGGTAGTTTTACTAATGTAAGGTAAGCTACAATAGTCAAGAGTATATTAGCAGGTACAGAATTGACTGAATTTTATGTTTTTTTAAAACATATAAGGGGTCCTTTTCTCTTCATTCTCAGATGTTCAGAATGAGAAATGACTTGGTCTGGCTCTGCTTTAATATGAATAGAGCATGTGAAATGCTAATCCCCATCCAAGTCAATAGAATTTTACTAACTAGGCAAAAACCTAAATGAAATACTGTTTKCCAGCTTTTAAATTAGTTTTTAAAATGTGATGTCGTGGGTGTTGTTTAATATATGTTTAGCCTCCAGGCTAATGTTTATTTAAAAAAACAGGGGGTGGGGCACAAAATGTTTAYGGTTCAGTTGTAATTGTTCTTARACTGTAGTCTATATTTGCCTTTAGTGGTTTTATTCCTCACTTACATGAAAGACAGAGTGGAGTTGCAAGTCTTGTGTCTCGCCATGCATGATGGGTGGTCATGAAGACTCTGCAGTACTATTAGCCTTCTTTCTGTAAATCTCCCATGTTTTGCTCTGAGAAGAAGTAGTTATATGGGCTTTTATTACCATACTATCAGTAATACAGTAGGGTAACATTTTTATTCTAAGCTTGTAATTTTAGCTTTCTCAAAAATGGCTTTTGAGCAGCAGCTCTTTGGGGGCGGGTGTGTGGTGTGGTATGCATAACTTAAAAATGTTTAGAAACAAGTTAAGAATGACTACTCAGATTTCACAAAAACARTTGTTCTGAAACATCCCAGTTTCTAACATGTGCTATCAGGAGTAAACCATACAAAAATGCAAATTTCCACTGTGTGTATGCACTCTGCTTAGTTAAGTGACAGGAAGCTAGTTGTGTTCTCTTTTTGCTTTCCTTTTCTCCTTTTTGCTTTCTTCTCTTGTTTTTGCATTTACCTGCTAATCTTTTGAAAATGATTGTCACTTTTTTATGTTGCTTAAACTCACAGTTTATCTTTCTGGGACACAGGTCCAAACCTGCTAGTTAAACAAGCATATAAATATGTCACTTAAGACTGTAGCCATGCTAGTAACAGGATTTATGTTTTCTTAATACAGATGGGTGGGCAGAGGCATATGGACATTGGAAAGGGCCTTTGCTATGTGATCATAATGCGTTTCATATAAAAGTATGAATTGTAATGAATAGGCTTTCCCTCAAGATCGTGAGAGATTGGTTTGTGTCCCTTCTTGTGATTGCCTTTTTTATAGGAATGTTGCCATTTTGTGGTTTCTGGTTAGGCTGCTCTCAACATTACTTATTCGTAGAACAGAACAGTCAAATTAATATCAACATTAGGCTCAGCTTACTGCTTCAACGGGCATGTGTATATCCCCTAGCCTTCATATTTTAGGAGAAAAACTAAGGGAGTCTGTGTTTATTTCAATTGTAATTGAACTGTTACAATTCCTCTGGTAGCAATTTGTGCTACTGTAGTAGTTTTACTTCTCACCTACACTAGAGAAAGTGAAAAAAGTAGGAAGTTCTCTTCAGTTTTCCTTCTGTAAATCTTCAGTACTTTTTCCTTATGTTGTTGCTTTTTATTTTGAAGGCTAATGATAAAGGAGATTATTTCCCAGTATGGGGAACATGTCTTGGACACGAAGAGCTTACATATCTCACAAGTGGCGAAGTTTTACTTGTTAATACCAAGACAGATGGTTTTGCACTCCCTCTGAACTTTACCTCAGGTGAAAAATCCATTACGTCTCATGTCTGAGTTTTGCTGAGAGGTGTTGTGTTTTGTTTGTGATAAATATGCAGGGGTGAATGTTTGGGAGATTTCTGATTATTATCTTGTTAAATTCTTTCTTATGTTGCCATGACTGTTTTTATAAAGTCAGTGCAACTCTATCACTTCTAAAGCAGAGATGTGAGCACAAGCCATTTGAAACCAACAGCAGTCAGCAAAAACCACAGTTCTGGCTCTTTGAGTCATTTGATAATTTGGACCTACAAAAATAATGTGGGTTTAGGTCCCTTTTTATTACAGAGTTGAACAAAATTGGCGGGTCCAAAACCTATCAAACTCGGAGAGCAGGTGGTCTTAAATTTTTCAAATTGCGTCTTTTCTAATGATGAATATTAGCATTGCTGTCTCACTTGTACAGTATTGAAATCAGAGAGATCCCTTAAGATAGAGCTGTGCTACTCAGCAACACTGGTAAAATGCGGCCTCTGTTGATATTTTATCCTTTAATTTGTGAGTAATCCATCTGCGGACTATGTAACATTCACAAATTCTGTCARTTGTGCTCATTGTGAATGAAGATGTCACTGAAATGAGTGGCAAAGAATGATGCTTATTTTAGCGAGAACTTAGGTAGCAAAGTTGGGTCCTCTCTGGGTCAAGGCTGGAGGACAGTGGTAACAGCATATTGGAAACCTGTTGTAGTTATTTCACTGATTTTCCTTGCAGCATATTCTAAAATCATACAGTTATACTACAGAAAAGTTTACTTTTATGCAGTATTTGATTAAATTTGTCTCCTCTTCAGTATTAGTCCATCTGTTAGCAGCTTGGGTAATGGACAATATCCTTTTTTCATTTTTCTTTGTAATAGCTGCAAAAGACAGTAGATTATTCAAGAATTTCCCTGATGATGTATTACATGCATTTGCTACTGAGCCGTTGACATCAAACTTTCATAAGTGGAGCCTCTCCATGGAGGTATTTGATCATTTTATTTCCTGAACACAAATGCATTTGCTSTGTTAAAACTAGAAAGAAATGAGCAAATAACACATCTTTTTTTTTTTTCCCCCCCTCCTTATCACAGAATTTCACAAAGAATGAAAAGCTTCGTAATTTCTATAATGTTCTGACCACTAACACTGATGATGAAGTGGAGTTTATATCTACCATGGAAGGTAGGGAAATGAATTTCCTTTGTAAACTGTCACTGTAACAAACTAGTTCTTTAGAGGTGTTGGGGCATTGATTTGTACTTCAGGCTTGCTGTTAGAATAGCAGGGTGAGCATCAGCCTTGTCGGTGCTCTGACTGTGAGGAACATAATCTGTTTGCAGGGATATTTTATCTTTTGAGTACATATCTGTGAGCCTAATTACTTACTTCTCTCACCTGCTGTTCCCCCTCCAGATACGCTGTTACAAGTTAGCACTGGAATATTTGAGTGCTGTGGTGTGAAGTGTACAGCACTCTTCCTGTAGTAGTTTAATCCCTTTGCAGTGCAATGTGCCTCTGTTGCGCCTTGCTTCTGTCTGTCTGCTTATGCTGGCGTTCCTGCAATGCTGTGTATCTGTTTGCTGTACGGGAAGGACAATTCAGGGTACTGAGGTAACAGCAACATCCTTCACTACTTCAGCAGCAATACTGGTAATTGCCCTCCTCCAAAAGCCTTTCGCATTACTTGTGTTGCGTATATGTTGCACCAGGCTTGCTCAGCTCAAGAAACGAGCTAGCTCTTCGGGGATTGGTTTATCTTGATCAGTGCACTACTAGCAGCTCTACAGTAAGGACTAGCTGTCGGCCCATGGGATTCTGCATACTGGATGTCCTCCAGAAGAGAAGAATAGCAGTTTGATCAGAAAACCTGATTAGGCTGATGGCAGACATCTCCTGTGCCTGCAAGTGGTCTATCACAGAGCAGTCATCAGCTGCTGTGCTGCTATTCTCTGTAAGAGAGTTAAGGACTGCAATGCATCAGGCCTGGCACAGAGCAGATGGGAGCTGCTCCTGGATTGACTGGGCCTTCAAGGAGATCCTCAGACTTGGATCTGTCCCACAGAACTGCCGGGGATATCCTGTGTGGCTGTGAATATTGTATGTTGAGTGATGCTGGCAGTAGATAGGAAGTTTTGAGACTGATACACTTGTAACATTTTTTAGTATATATATAGATATATAAATTCTGAAATAAATAATCAAAAAAGTGATGTACAAAAATCTTCTTGCATGGAATGAGACCCTTCTTTTACAATATCCATTTTTTTTCCTTCAGTTCTACTGTGACTTTAACAGTTTCAACTCACTGTTTAAGCTTTTGTGAAACTGTTTATAAGTGAGGTRTTTTTGTAGCTTATCTTTTGAGTTTCTTTTGCAGTAAAACTAAGCACCTAATTCTTGAGGCATAGACCTTGCTTATGTGCTTTATGTTTGTTGCAGCGTACAAATATCCAATTTATGGCGTCCAGTGGCATCCAGAGAAAAATCCTTTTGAGTGGAAGAATTCACCAGGCATTCCACATTCCCCATCAGCTGTAAGAGCAGCATATTATATAGCTGACTTCTTCATTAATGAAGGTAAAAAGTTTATTACCTATAGATGTCATTTTTTAGAGTGAAGCATTAGTGAAAAATCTTTGAAGATGACAGACCTCTTTTTCAGCTGTCAAAGTGCAGTACCTCTTATTGCTTTCTGAGAAGATTACTCTGTAAGCTTTATAGGCTTAYAAAAAAACAAGGGATACTAGAAATAGAATGGCTTAGTAAAAGTGACATCAAAAGGCCAGGCATTCCACAAACTTTTCAGTAGACTGGCTCAAAAGCACTGTTTGTGCTGTGACTTTCTACCGTTTCGAATGATCACTGTAATGTTTTAGCCTCCCTTGCACAAAGACAATGAAATAAAAAAAAATACTCCATTAATAATTCCAGAGGTTTCTTCAGTTCCAAACCGAGTTACAATCATTCAATGTATTCTCAGTTTTGCTTGCAAAATATATGCACCAAGATTATAAATACTGCTTGGGCAGTATATGGATGTATCAAAGGGGTGCAATATGGTGCCCAACAGTTATATAYTATAGGCAGCACAAGAAGTTTTTGAATTTTACAGAGCTTCTAATTTGTTTGTTTATACCCTAAGAAGCTGGAAGTAACTAATGTGTAAAATTTTGATAATTTATGACACTTCTGGTCTATTTGCTCTAAATAAGCAGGATATAAATACAGGAGTATTTGAAGGGATCATTCCTTTATTTATACTTACTAGACCATTCTGCTGAAATACCATTTTCATATTTTAAATTGACTATTTATGAAATTGTCTTACTTGATCGATTTGGACTCTGAAGAACATAATCAATAACCTACTTGAGTTTGGTCTCTAGATTTCTCTCTAATCAAGAGAGTCACCTAATTGGAGAAAGCAGACAGTGATTTAAAGAAATGCAACTTGTGCTGACCTGGTCAGTGAGAGTGTAGAAATAAAAGTTATGCTTTGTACAAGGTCAGGGTTCTTTTTGCGTAATGTAGTCCTACTCCCCTTTGCGAAAAGGTAGCAAAATCACGTAAAATTCCTTGTCAATGTCCATAAGCTTCCTGTATTTTAAGAATTTTGATAGGGTGTACTTATGGGAGACTAAGACAACAATAAAGGGGAAAATAGGAGAAAGTATAGTATGAGCCTGTTTTTTCTTCTGTAGTCCAATACTAGAATGCAGCATGTTTTCTAGATTTGCTTGCTATGTCCTCGTTCTCTAGTATCTGTCTGCACACTGTATTACAGGCAGAAGTAAGCTTGGTCAGGCCATTATCCAAGTAACTGTGGCAAAATAAGTGCCAGCTCTGCTTGTAAGTCCTGTTGAGACACAGTGCATGAGTTCTTTTATGTATGTATACACATCTAATGAGCTTGTGCATACTACCATATGGATGTGTCACTAGCTTTTGGATCTGTTGACCTTCAATTCTAGTAGAGCAAACTTGTGTCTACCCCCATCTCATATACCAAATTACAAGTTATTCTTCATTACCTCCCCAATCTGTATACAGCTGCTCCTAGCGAGTACTTCGTATCATAACATTGCAATGAGTTTTTAGCTTATGTAAGGCAGAATGTCTTCCTTAACTTTGAAAATAAACCACGGGGTGAAAAACGTAAACTGTTTTCAGCTGGCAAAAATACTACGATCACTTAATAACTAAACCATTCTACTGAARTATCACTTTCATATCCATCCGTCGTTAATTTCAACTTGTGTAGAGTTGCCAACATGATCAACCAGACAAGGATTCATTTTTTATTGTCCTCACCAGCACAGTCCATGCTAACATTGCAACTTTCAGTAGGCTGATACACTGATGCATTTCTTTCAGTATTACAAGTACTGGTATCTCTGGTAGATACTGCCAGTATCTCATGGATAAATATTTTTGTACAGTCTTGACTTTAAATTAATAATTAAATTTCTCCCTCCTCAGTAATAAAATATGCTGTAACCAGCTTTCTGAAGATGTATCTTCACAGTTCTTCACATACAAGTTACTGTAATTCCATTTGCTGTTATGCTACACAGAATAACTTACTTTGCCAAGGAGGTGTGGTGGGTTGACCCTGGCTGGATGCCAGGTGCCCACCAAAGCCACTCTATCACTCCCCTCCTCAGCTGGACAGGGGAGAGAAAATATAACGAAAGGSTYGTGGGTCGAGATAAGGACAGGGAGATCACTCAGCAGTTACCATCACGGGCAAAACAGACTCGACTTGGGGAAAAAAATTAATTTAATTTATTACCAATCAAATCAGAGTAGGATAATGAGAAACAAAATCAAATCTTAAAAACACCTTCCTCCCACCCCTCCCTTCTTCCCGGGCTCAACTTCACTCCTGAGTTCTCCACCTCCTCCCCTTCACTGCTGCAGGGGAATGGGGTTGGGGTCAGTTCATCACACGTTGTCTCTGCCGCTCCTTTCTCCTCAGGGGGAGGACTCCTCGCACTCTTCCCCTGTTCCAGCGTGGGGTCCCTCCCACAGGAGACAGTCCTCCACAAACTTCTCCAACATGAGTCCTTCCCACAGGCTGCAGTTCCTCACAAACTGCTCCAGCGTGGGTCCCTTCCACGGGGTGCAGTCCTTCAGGAACAGACTGCTCCAGTGTGGGTGCCCCGTGGGGTCACAAGTCCTGCCAGCAAACCTGCTCCAGCRTGGGCTCCTCTCTCCACGGGGCCGCAGGTCCTGCCAGGAGCCTGCTCCAGTGTGGGCTTCCCACGKGGTCACAGCCTCCTTTGGGCATCCACGTGCTCCGGAGTGGGGTCCTCCATGGGCTGCAAGTGGATATCTGCTCCACCTTTAACCTCTATGGGCTGCAGGGGACAGCCTGCCTCACCATGGTCTTCACCAGGGGCTGCAGGGGAATCTCTGCTCCAGCGCCTGGAGCACCTCCTCCCCCTCCTTCTTCACCGACCTTGGTGTCTGCAGAGCTGTTTCTCTCACATATTCTCACGCCTCTCTTCAGCTGCAGTTGCGCAGGTTTTTTCCTCCTTCTTAACTATGTCATCCCAGAGGCGCTACCACCGTTGCTGATGGGCTCGGCCTTGGCCAGKGGCGGGTCCATCTTGGAGCTGGCTGGCATTGGCTCTATGGGATATGGAGGAAGCTTCTAGCAGCTTCTCACAGCAGCCACCCCTGTAGCCCATGCCACTACCAAAACCTTGCCACACAAACCTGATACAAGAGGATAACAGTAAAGTGATCTGTTCTTTTGCAATGTTTTACAGCCCGGAAGAGCCTGCACCATTTCCCCAGTGAAGATGAGGAAACAAAAGAATTGATTTATAATTATACTCCAATTTATACAGGAACGTTTTCTTCATTTCAGCAAATCTATTTTTTTGATTGAGTATCGTGTCAAAGGTGCGGTGTTGCTATTTATAAATGGAATTATTTGTCAGCACTGCGTAATTAAGCTGATATAGTGCACTGCATGTGGCAGAAAGCCAGAACAGTTGTCTTTCTTTACAATGATTTATCCTGTGTTTCTTCTGCACTGTTGGACCATTAATATAAAAATTTACATTCAATAACATAATAATTGTTTTGGATCACACTTYTAAGGCAAGCTACAGAAAAATGCATTTTTCTTCCAGGGAAGAGGTCTTGATTATGCTTATAAGCTTGGAAGTAATCACGTTTAGTACAAGGAAAAACACAGTATTCATATATTTTAAAATATGAGAGTTATCTTTGTAAAATGTTGTGGACATGATAGCACTAGAGGCTTAGATACATTGCTTAGTAAAATCCTATCCTTTTCAAATGATTTAACAWATGAGACTCTTGGGCTCACATTTTTGTCGTAAATATGTGTATGTAACCAAGTTCTTGACAGGGACTATTTTGTCATTTGAAAAATTGACCAAAATAGTAAGGAGGCATGATAGCAAAGAGACATTTTTGCTTAAAAAGCATATGTTATGTCCCATTCGTGAAACTGTTTCTCTTGTACATTCAGCATTGTTTGAAGTGGTTATACCTTGTGAGGTCTATATAAATATGAGGATGCAGTGTAAACTAGGCATTGCAAATATCAGGTGAAATAAGTAAGTTTGGAGGGCATAGTTAAGTGTTGATTCCACTTTCTGTTCTTTACAAATTCAGTTTTATATATCCTCCAAGAATTTATCTGAGTAACTGGAGTTAGCAGACACATACGAGATGCAGACATCCGTTTCTTTGTATTTAAAAGAACATAAACCTAATTTTTTCTTTACATAGTCTGACTTTTCCTGTAGCTACTAGATAGAGTTCTCACTTTGAGTCAAGAGGTAGTTTGCCATTAACTTAGTAAAGACAGTAGTTTCTTTGTGTCTTTTTGGATAGTTTGATGCAGCTAGAATTCAAACAGCAGGTGAATGTATATGAGAAACCTATTAATGTTGACATAATGTGATAATGGCAGTTGCATTCAATACACTGTGATACCCTTTTCTTTTTTTTTTTTTTCCCTTTGCTTTGTAACACACTTAGTGAAAACTTTGTTAGTGGTTTTGTGGAGTGTCCAAAAAAGAACTAAGATGAGACAATCAAATATAACTCTCCTCTATTGCACAGTTTCCAAACTCTGTTAACATCAGTAGGGATTTGGAGTTTATGAAGAATTCAGGTTTATACCTCAGCTCTGTTTTGTAGTACCTTATACTCTCAAGTACCATATCTGAATAAAGCTATTACGTTTCTCAGGTTTTTCAAGTAGAAGACCCTCTAACTTGTTCTTTGTCATGAAACAACTGCGTAAGAGAATGTGAAATGCATTAGTTAATATAAGGAAACATTAACTGTGGCTACTAGAAAGACACTACCAGGTAGTTACAAGCTTAAACATGTTATATTGCAGATTATTTCTACATTTGTCACATCAGCCAGATTCAGTAAATGGAACTAGTTTTTAATACAGGGGACTTWATATTAACTATATCAGCTGACTCCTGAGTAGAACCAAGTGTAAAAAGAGGATTACGCTCTACAGTTGCATATAAATGTAGCAGATAAGATACTTACAAACCAAGTTCAGTCTTCTTATTCAGGCTGAGTTCTTTGGAATAGCTCTAAGAATCTGCGTAAGTAAGGAGGGCAGGATTTAGCCTTAAAACCAGGGATCAGTCTTGCAAGTGAAATGTCTGCTAACTGCAATGGTAGTAATTAGTTCCTCAGTGTGTAACTATAAGGAATATTGTGTGTAATATGGTGAGAGAACATATGAATTTGTATGTGTCTTTCCTTTATATCCTTTATCTTGTAAAGCCTTATTTGATGGTATCCATGATTTTTCTATGATACATGAAATAAACTTCTGTTCAAGCAGATGCGTATTTTTGTTCTCTTTTAGATATCGTGGATAAAGCATTAATAGTCATTGTCTTTTTATTTCCATCTGTGGCAGTCACAGATCAGGAAGCTACTGTAACCTGTGTCCACTTTGCGTGGTCACGTCAGCAAGTCAGGGTCAAGATAAGTGAGATCCATGGCCCGGMACAGACATACCTACAGCACAGCTCGGGCAGGGACCTGTGCCCAGGGCCTGAGCCTAAATGCACTTAAATGCAGCTGCTGAGCCAAGGGGCAGAAGCTTTCAACAAGGCTGCCCACAGCTCTTTCTCATGCAACCTTTTGACAGCAGCCTTATCCCAGGTGCAGWGCGTCAGAGCTCGCTTGCGGAGGGGCAGCCAAACCCCTACAAAGGTGGGAAGGGGTTGCAGAACTGGTGCGTGSTCTCAGGGCTCTGAGAGTGGTGAGCAAAGCAACTGCTCTCTGCAATGTTCAGTGAACTGAGAACTTCTGTCTGTTCCTTGTAATACCTGATATCTTACATCAAGTTCTCCTTGAGTCAGAAGCAAACTGTAGGAACCCAGCCACTCACCCACTAGAGGRTGGGTTTAAAAATTTGTTTTAAAGAAGTTTCAGTAGACATTCTCTCTGCTCGAAGTGATTTACAATATGGTTTTTCATTGCTCAGACAGAACTTCTAACATCGTTTTTAGGATTAATGCTGGAGAGAGAAGAAAAGGAGCCTGAAGCCATACTTGCAGCTTATTCAGCTTAATCACCTTACTTGCTGCTGTGTGGGAAAAACATTCATTGATCAGCAAGGTAACCCGGTGTGTCTTGCAGATTATATTAAATCATCTTTCAGAAGGAAAAGTTTGAAATGGTTTTCTTTTTGTACTGTTCTGCTTTTACCACTAGATGGCCTACAAGAACCAGCATTTCGTGCAATTTTGTAATAGGGTGTGGTGGTGTCTCGAAAGTTTAAAGTGACACGTTGAAGAGGATATTTATTGTACTGTGGTATTTACTTATGTACCAGGATGTTTGGGATGTGGGGGCAGAAGAAGGGAGGAGACAGAATAAGACTGGAATTTTATTGGCATAACCGGCCAGATTGGCAGGATTGCAGGAGAGAAACAGAGAGTACATGAGCATAGAATTAATTCAGCTGGGACTAAATCTTGATTCTGGTGAATATTTAAAACATTTGAGCATTAGCTGAAGGTGACTGGAATGACATCCCTATTTTCAGGTGTTTGTTCGTCCTGTATAGCTACAGAATCTGTCTTGGTTCCTTTTTCTATAAATATGAAACTAGCTCATGCAAAACAGGACAGTTTAGGTGGGAAGAACTGAGAACCTCAGCTTAGAAAACCTTTGCCTGGGAGGTAGGAAAGACCAGTTTGAATTTCTTCATGTAAGGAAGAAATTACAAGGAAGAAACATCCTGAGTAAGTGCTCTAAATACAGAGTTAAAGAGGAAGAGCCTAACCCACAATCTGCTTTGTGAAGGGAAAAAAACCTACAACAACCCAYCCAAACCCCACCACTTTAGGGCTGACCAGCTACGCAAAATTTCCTAACAAGRTAGCAAATCCAAAGCAGAGATTAGTGTCTGAGCAGACCATGACCCTATTCCCACTTCATTGCTGACTAGCTTATTTTTAGGCTAATTTTCAACCTTTTTCACTTCATCATCAGCACCACCTTATTCATTGCTATGGRTGCCACTCAGCAAAAATACACTGTACTGTATTTCTGGGCAGATTTCCATAGAAATTAGTGGCCTATTGGGGACATGGTGKTTTTTTTCTTGGAACAATGAGCGAAATATGGGGACAGTTTGAACAACTAGGAAGAACAATAATGGATAGTTTCCCAGTTGTGTGTTATTCCTGTATAGCCTTTAGGAGGCAGGAGTCCTGAGGGGAGAAAAATAGCTGTGTGCATGATCAAGCAGCTGAAGACTGCATGCCAATGCATACTCAAGTGTATTTGGGTTTGAGGTGGGAGAGTGTACACAAGAAGATTTCACAGTCACTTTTATCACAGTAATTAACTTAATATTTTATTTTATCTGGAGTTGTTTTTTTTTATTCTGTAGAGTTCACTTGTATGTATCTGGTGGTGTTGGTGTCAGAAAAGCTATGGGAGTTGGCTAGCATTCAAGTCCCATTAAGGTTTCTAAATGCCTGTTCAAATTATTTTGGTTTGAGTACTTACATGGAAGACAGGTTGACAGATAACTGTGAGATGATTGATTACCTTCCCTTGTTAGCCTTGTGTCTTTCTCCAGGGCAGACCTTTTTCCTAATCCAGTGCTTATTTATAGGGCAAATAGTGAGGAATATCCTGCCCAGGGCCACCTGTTGATCAGGATACTATTCCAGCTTTCATCACTTCCTCATAATGTTTATATCTGTTTCGTAATGTAAGCAGTATGTTTTAAGAGCCAACTTTCTCTTTGAGTTCTTATATAACCAAAAAAAAGTCCAGACCATCTAAAAATAGATGTCACTATTTGAAAGAGCACTTGAACAAGGTATTTGCTCCAAACTTAAGCAAAAAACCTCCAATTCTCTTCTTTGTGATTCTCAGAAATGTAGTGAACAGACATCCCTCACAGCCAAGCTTTCTGTAAATGAAAAGCAAAAAGCAAACAAAACAAAAGGCTGARGGGAGTAAATTCTAGCAATCGTTACTTCTGATCATCAAAGCAATTGGGTTGAGTACTATTAGCCTGGGAYTATGTACCTCCCAAGCTTCCTTTGATGATCTAGACAGGAAGCTATTTCACTGTGTTTTTGAAGTTATACGGGTCCGAGAGCAGATTTTAAATGTGTGTTTCTTACTATTTTCCTGAAGAGTAGATCAGCAAAAACAGAAAGCCTAAAAATAGCTAGAAAATTGCTAGGAGCACATTAGGAAATTAGTTTCTCACTGTGACCTTCTTGAGGCACCAATATAAACAGGTTGCAATCACCTTCTGAATTCAGCTTCAGAGCGGGAAGTTTAAACTTCACATACCCGTACTTCACTGGGATTTACTCAGCAGCTCTCACACTAGGCTAACTCCTGAGGGCCTGCTTTTTCAGAAGACAAGGAGACATATTACTGTAAATAATTACTTTATTATTATTATGAATTACTAATTGTGAATACTATTATTACATTTTATTAATAATAATGTTAGTATTAGTGTTACAGAGGAGACGCAAAGAACAATGAATAGTTTACAGACATTTTCTGACATTTTTCCAGAGAGTCCCTTGCAGAATGGAAGTACTCCAAATATTTTGGCCACACACATTCTCACCCTGGATGGAGTTAGTCCTTGCAATCCTTCTAGGCTTCCAAATTAATCTCTAGCACTTATACCGTTGTACCACTGATGAAGTTTGATGGAGGCCACTTGCAGCCTCTCAAAGCAGATCTAACCATGTCTTGTACTTTCATAGGAAAAGAGAGAAACCTGAAGAACCTTGTTACCTGCTTTGCCTTAATTTGAGGAATTTGTTCTGATTATTTCTTATTAATGTTTGCAAGAAGCATCTCAGTCCACCCTTTCAGCCAGTTTTGTCTCTGGAGTTATACCCACAACAGTTTTGTTTGTTCTTTATGCTACTGAACCGAAAGCAACATTTTTCTCTTACTAGAAACAGAAGCTGGTTCACCCTTCATCCCTAGGCTCTTAAGCTTTACTTCAGGTTTCTCATCCCTCCCAAGAATGAGTTTGAACACATCCCTGTAGTTTTCCCACTTTAGTTCTTGCTGCCCRTGCTACTTTGCAGCTCCTCAGGGAGCTTAGTTACTGTACCATAACTTCCAGCCAGCAGTCACTACTTCTTCCAGCAGCAGCTGCCATAGTCTTCCCAAATTACTCCCACTTAGAGAAGCCCAGTATCTCCCTGGCTCTGAAGCACCAGCAGACATGCTAGCTGGAGCTCAGCCTGCGGYTGGGGAGATGCTGGAAAGGAAGGAGCAGAAGTAGCAGCCTGTGCCATCTGAAGCTGCAGCTCAAGCTGCCCTAGCCTGAGCTATCATTAGCTAGCCAGTACTTTAACATAAATGTCTTTGATGTCCTTTTATTTTTAACTATCAATGCTCTTGCCCTCCCTTAGTTGCGTTTGCAAAGCTTCCCTAAGAAAGCTGTTCAGAATCAGTCAGTGGTTTCCTCTTTATTTTCCACACCCTGAGACACATGAAATGAATGAATTTGGACTAATTTCCAACTTTTTTAACCGAAAGAGAAGTGAAACTTGTGCTGTGGATATACTGTGGCTTTTAGCCACACCTTAGTGCAGCAAAGAGGGAAAAGTTATGGTACAGATGAAAATGTATCTTTATACATAAATTTTATTTTAAGAGAAGCCGAATCACATCACATCAGTGTGGGGAATACCAATCCAGACAGTAACATCTGTTTGAACAGCAGGGCTTGCTGGGCATCTTTTGTTTCCCCAAATTCCTCACTTGAGCATTTTGGTAGCAGAGTCCAGGCTATTTTATAATAAACTACCTTTTTGGCAAYTGTTCCTCCAAAGGCTCAGCGTAGATGGTGACGGTCACACCAGGGCTTTGGTGCTAAACCCAGCGATGCCTCCTTTTGTGCCTTGGCTGTCTGTGGCAGTCAGGCCACAGAACTGCCTGTGGGATGAATACAAGTCACGTGGCAGATGAGGTTTGACAAGTCAGGGTTTCACAAATCACACCTAATCTGTTATGTCTCACACTTAAACAATTTAGGAGAGTTTCGGTTTCCTAAAAGCGGAGTGAGCCTGAGGCTCGTACTACACTACCACACCAGTGAGCGCAGACATGTGCATGAAACGTGTCATGTATTTGTGGTGTTCAAAAAGGACTTAAAATGATACCCAGAAAGGTCATAAGGTGCCAAATAATGTTCTGTCTTCCTTCATTCTTCCCAAGGGATAAAATTAATACCTATGTAGCAGGATGAAATTATTTCTATTTAGAAATAATATCTTGTTGTCCAAATAAAYGGGATTTTTTTCCCTCTTCTGCTGCTTGGGACCTTGATAGGGTAGCAGTGCTTCCTCTCCTGCTCACCRTTTCAGTTTGCTGTCCATATCCCCATGATCTGTAAAGAAGCAGAGCCAGGCTTGCAGACATGGTGTCAGCCCCATCCTCTGCTCCGTGGGTATCCCTCCCAGGAGTGGCCGTGCTTCCTTACTGCTGCCCTGCGGCTGCGTGGTCCAACAAGAATGGTGGTGACCACGATAAACCTCCCATGCACCTACTGGAGTCGAATGGTCATCCATGCAGTGGCATTGCTAACACAGCCGGTGTATATTTTGAATTCCCAGACATTAGCTTATTTGGTGTGGCAGTTGACACGAAGCAGATCTCTCCTGGGATCAGTTGTCCCCAGGCTGAGGAGTGGGAGCATGTTTATACAGTGCCATTAGGGCTAGGGTTTACTGTGGAAGAAAAAAAATCCCGTAAAAAAACCCCCTGTCTTTAGAACAGAGCTTGACTGTCCTGCTCAGTGCTTAGTTACCAGACAGATGACCCCATATGGTAAATGAAGGGGTAAGCTGACATTTTTCTTAGGGACTTTGCTGCAGCCTCTAAATCACTACCACACATCATTTTTATTCCTTTAGCACAGCTTATCTCCTGCTAAGCTTGCCATGAATTCATTGCGTGTTTTTTAACTCATGACTATAATATTGAAGAATATAATCCAGACAGATGGATGATTAATTATATGAGAAGTAATTAAAAAGAAACATGTTCTCATACTTCCATGAATAGCAGGATTTTTGATAGTTGTCTTGTTCTCTGTGTCCTGTAGAACTTATTGATAAATTGTAATCTAGATACCAAGGCTTCAAACSAGACAAGAAAAATTCAAGAGCTTCATTTATGCAATTTGCAATTAGACTGGAGCACTAAAAAATAGAGGCAATTAAAATTTGGGATGTCTCATCTGCCTGATTAAACATCCAACAAGATGCGTGACTGACACTCCTCTCCAATCTTCATTTATTTGTTTAATATTAAAAAACACCTCAGATGTATATAAGCCATCTGCTGTTCTCAGATTCACTGAGCCTTCCTATATTACGCATCTGCAAAGCATTTTCATTTGATGCCATTAATTATGGAAATTTGCTCATGAAAATTTCCGGTAGAAAAAGCTGATGCTTTCTAGACATTTCTGATTATGRCCCAATCTTTCCTCTTTTGTCTGCAACTGCTCTATTTTGATGATTACAGCTAAGCTGCAGACTGCTTTGGTGTAATAAATAACACCAGCCGAGTGACAGCAGCCAGGCTGGGTCCTTCTCAACATCTTTGGGCCACTTAATGGTGTTATTTCCTCAGTGCGCTGCAGAAATCTCCACCTGGAGATGGGGCCCTTGCTCAGCCAGTGGAGTACAGAGTAGCCTGGAGCCTAAATCGCGGTGTGGTGAACATCGTGGTCCAACAGTGCCAGGGTAAGCAGGAGAGCATGACAGCGTGCGGGGTGTTTCAGGTGGAGGAGGAAGCCATGTTGGCTGACATGGACATCAGGCAGCCCAAGGAGGGACTCGCCTGGATGAGCATCCCAGCTGGCCACCTTGACACCCTGCTTCACACCCTCCATCACAAGCTGAACCATGCCTTAACGCTGCCCTTTTCCTTCCTGCAAGGGCAAGGAGAGCCCGCAGCCCTTCCTGGGCAGAAGCATGGTTGCAAGGCGATGTGGGCGGATGTCCAGCCTGGGTCGGCTTCATCCAGACCTGCCACGCAGCTGGTGGTGGGCAGCCTCTCCTTTCTCTGCCTCCGTTTGCCTTCCTACCTACTGTGCCTTCTGTCTGCTGGAAGCTGTTATACATTTGTACAGTTACAAGTGTGCTGGGATTTGCTGGGACAGCTGCTGTAATACAGCAAACATATGGAAATGAGAAGGAATACATCAGTGCCATAAAAGAAACTAGCCCTTAGGTCCTGGATGCAAGCTGAAGCAAGACATGGCAGTTGCAGTCGGTTAACACTGTGAGTTACTTCAGGCRTTGGACTTCCCAGTTGACTCTTGTTTTTCTTGATTTGAACAAGTACCTATGGCTTTCAGTCATCTGCCTGCCTGCCAGCTGCAGCGTCTGGAAGATGTAAATCCTTAGAGATTATTTCTTCTCAGCCTTATGGATCTTGACAGGGGTGAAATGGCAGTGTTCAGTGAGTAGCTACCATTTGACCGTCAGTGCTGATAATCTGCTTCCACCAGCAAAATGCCAGGAGAAGGCCATGCGCAAGGGGAATAGTCCCTAACCCTCTGCTACAGGGAGCCCGTCATGTAGCACCAATTCTGAGGGCCTCTTCAAGCCCTTTGAAGGAAAAAGTGATGGTGGGGAGGTACCACTCTGATGAGTGAGGCACTGTTTCACTGTGCCAGGCCCCATCACGCCATAGAAATGTCTTTCTCTGAGGGAAGGTGGTAGCTGACCCTCTACCTGTGCGTGTGGCACTGCTCGGCTTCACCCCCTCCATCAGTCAACCCATTTAGCTGCATGGAGGGGAAGTTGTTGGTGCCACACAGCAAAGATTTCATCTCTCTCAGGAAAAAGGTGAGATTGAAGTATGCAGCTTCTCATTTGTGAAGCACGCAACAAATTTTCAGGTCAATCCCTACATGTCTTGGGCTTCTCTTTACCTACAGCTGCACCAGCACTTCCCATTCACATTGCAGGAGTGGCCAGGACTTGATGCAGAGATGTGGAGTAGAGTGAGCTAGACACACCTGAAGAGGTGGATGAGCAGTTACAGAAGATGCAAAAAAATGGCTGTGGAGACTATCCAAATGTCTTGCTGGGTCCAGGTATATTTTATGCGCTCCTGTTTTCCTCATGCTTTTCCCTTTTGCCATCTGTGTTTGTACAAACCTCCCTCCTCGTCATTCCTTGCAGAGGMGCAGAGGCGCAGCACAAGAGCGCAGTGAAGTCAGCAGGCTGTGTATGTTAGTGGTCACACAGCAGCCTCTCCTCTTTGAATTCCAGTGTTTGGCTGCACAGTGCAGTATGTGCACTGCAGGCAGTATCACAGCCCCACTGCAAACGAAGAGAAGTCAGCACGAGAAAGTAAGCTCATTTTATTTTATTTTATTTTATTTTATTTTATTTTATTTTATTTTATTTTATTTTATTTTATTTTATTTTATTTCTCTTTGCTCCTAATGACCCTTTAGTCTTCTATGCAGCAGAGCATGAAAGGAAAAAGAGGATAAAATGGCAATCGTCATGATGACAACTTATCCACTTAATGTACAGAATGCAGGTATTAAATCAAGAAGACTGCAAATGCAGAGCACTTGGCATATGCGCAAGGAAGCACTGCAGTTTATGACAGTATCTTCTCAGACTGGACAGAGATTTAATCTAGTGCAAGCAGTGACTGGAGCTCACCGAGTATGCTGAGGGGATAGGCTGCCTGTCACTTCAGTGGGCACTAACTCAGCTCTTGATGTGGCTACGATCATTGGTCATGATCTTTATTACCGTCCCTGGGGCCAGTTGCAAAGATGACAGTGAACTTCCTGTAGCTGTCTGCAGGGTTGCCCAAGTAAGTGCATGCTATATGTGCATGTGTGCACGTGCATGTGCCCTAGGGGCACYGGATTTAAGATTTATTGCATTAACAGTCTGTGTATTCATACTGAACAAATCAAGGGTTGTTTGTTTACAGCCAGATCAAAGCTAACACTCACTACAAGCCAATCCCCCCAAAAGATTTTGAGATTACTAGAAATCTGGGAAATATCCCAAGTCCTCAGATGATGATCCCAAATGATGACAAACAGGTGTAATTTCTGGATGGGAGAAAGGACGCATCCAGGAGCAATGGCCATGCAGTAGCCCTACACAAAGGATCCCCATCATTTAAATTCTGCTGCACTATATCAGCCTTTGTGTACACCTTTTTATTGCAGTGCATTTTTTGGCAATATTTTGCTTTAGCAAACCATTTAATAAACTCTTCTGGGTTTTGTTTGATTTTGCAAAAATAATAGCAGCAAACCAACATAGCACTGAGTTTTGGTGAGGGCAATAGGATCTCATGGTGTTAACAGCAGAAGGTACACCAAGTACTACTGCTCAGTTACTTTTTGACTGAGCACTGAAGTGGAAGCAAAGTTTGGGAACARTGTCAGATTTCTTGACTATGTTTTTAAACTGCTTTAAGTGTTCAGTAGCACTTTAAACTGCAGTGAAGAATAAYACATTTCTGCTTGAGTCTCTTAACCTACTCTATGGAGGGTTTTGTGTTTTGTGGKTTTTTTTTCCCCTGAGGGAAAAAGAGACATAGATAAAACCCAATCCTGTAAATGACAACATGTTATTTTTAGTTCCTGAACTTAGCTATGCTTAATTAGTTTATCCAGATGAAACTGAGAAAGAAAACGCCGTGCCCTACACCAATATGCATTCATGTATAGCTGCTAATAACTTAAGTCCTTTAATTTGTCTGTAATGGACACCCATTAAAGTTATGTGTGAAGAAAGTGGCACAATCCTTTATATATAACCATCATACTTAAAAAAGGACAAATACTTTCCTCTTTTTTATAAAAGTGGGCAACATCACTGTTAAACTGCACACCCTCATGGCACACCTTGGAAAAAGCCATCAGAAACTAAATGTAATGCAAGAATCCCACCCTCTCTGTGGGTCTCCTGCATTGCTCTTTTTCTTCTCTTGTGTTTGCTCCTCGCACAGMCCATGGAGTTAATCTCTCTGACTGGCATATTTTTCTAAATTATTTCTTCTCTCTGAGTATGGAATATTCCCTTTCTTATGCTTTCTTCTTTGATGCACCTTTCAAAATCCTCAYCTTTTGCACTGTTTTCCATGATTTGTGTCACGTGCCATATCATTCCCACCTTTTTGTCCTTAATAGAGGTAGAGCTTTTCTAACTCTTCAGTTACATGGCAYGATTCAGAGGACGGTTTTGGCATTGCCTTCCCTATTCCTTTTCTTTGCAAATGTACCCATGTTCAGAGCTTTCTTTATGCCTTACCTCACACCTCATTTTATCCCTGCAATGTCCGTGTTCATAAAGTGAAGAAAATACAGTGCTCAAGAGAAGGCAAGGGAGACTTACAGTCTGAGCTTTCCACCCACTCAAGTGTAGCCAAAATTCAATCCCCACCCTGTACAGAGGTCTTCTCCCTGTGTCCTGTCCATCCAGGCTGAAGTAAGAGCCCTGGAGATGTTGTGAACCTCCTGCCCCTGCCCTGGGATCTGGTGTTGAGGATGGTGCATGCTTCAAGCGCTGAAGCTTTGTGAAGTGGTTGGTGGTACCACAGCCATGCCCTCCCCTATGTGTACATATATAACATACAGCATATTCAACAAGTTGGGGAGAGCCATCACTGTGGTTACGTCAGTACAGAAAATAAAGAGAGCCAGAGCCTGTGCTCTAACGTTTTGCTCAAGGCACCCAGTGCAGCGCATTCACGTGCTGCTAAAACCCAAAGCAGGGTGTACACACCTATAGTGACTACTGGGGCCAGTCCCTGTCCCATGCTTTCTCCCAGTCTGGTCCAGCCTTGCTGGGACTTTGAGCTGGCCTTACTCAAAACCATGCCAAGGGGTTAGTGACAATGCTACAGCGGTGGTGCTCAAGGGTTGGTGCTTGAGGCCYCCTCCTACATCAGTGTACTAGGCGATACAGAGCCTGAGCAGCTGCTATGCCCTTGTCTTTACCAACCACAGCTGTGGGCAGACCCCGGCCCTCCTCGTCAGACTAGACTTGGGGGGGTGGAGGGGAAGGGAGAAGGAGTTCGGCACCAGCACAGGTTTGCTTTCTGAAGGAGGTACAGCCTTGGACCTTTGTCGTTGCAACTACCTGATAATTCCCATCTGGAGTCAATGGAAATATTGAATCTTAGAAGGTGACCTGGGAACTACTAGTATGGCTGCCATACAAATGTCCTACTTTGTAGTCAGCAGCTCCACTAAATGAAATAAGCCAAATCTGAGTAAAATCCTGTTTCTGTGGGTAAGTGCTACATAGCTATTACTATTCTCATTTCACAGAGGAGGAGTGTGGTACTGAGAGATTAAATATTACAGTCCAAGTCCCACGGTGAGACTCCATGTCACAGCCACAATACAATTTGGGCCATTAGGTTGAGGTCTCACTAGCAGGCAGTGTTGCTTCTTCAGAGAAATCCCAGTGTCTTCTGTTTCCTTAAAGTTTCTGTGGCAGATACAGCTAGCAGAATGCCTTGCAATTTCCTAGCACAAAGGGGAAAGGGCTGCATTTTCTTCTCTGTTTTCCGGTAAGGCTTGGACCTCAGCGTAATAGCTGTGTCAAAGTAAAGTAAGTAGCCACATCTACTGAGGAAGCGGAGTCTTCATTCTGCTCCAGGAGGACAAAGACATATCTACATACCATTAATTACTAATGCGTTGGCCCAAGCAGGTTTTCATCAGTCATTTTAAATGTCATTATGGAGGACGTGAGTGTATTCAGAAGATAGCTTTTGGAGTGTATTTTCCAGCCAGCTCCAGGAAGTCRTCTATATGTAATTTGGAAGCAGAAACTCTATTTATTAAGGAGCCCCCACTTCCAACATACTGACTAATGTTATGCAAAATTATATGTCACACAGAGCAGACTGAGAGTCATAATAGTTACACTGGATGAACAGAATGAATCTCAAAAGGTAGGAAGCTGGTCTTGTAATGCATTATTCATGGCTAGCCAAATTAACCCTAGAAACTGGAAGTACAGGAAGAATGCACAATTTACAGCTTTTTTTACTCCCCAAAGACTCTGACTCCAATGTCACATTTGCTCCACACATGATGTCCTTGTTTAAGCAATCTCCAGAAAAAGGTTTCAGGGTGATTAGATATTCTGCATTGTAGGTTTAAAAACTGGCATAGTTACCAACAAATATATTTTTTGTTTTGCTGTAATAAACAATTGCTTCTGAACAGGAAATAACTAGTATTTTTTTCTGATGAGACTGGCATTTTAATTTACTTGCATGGTAAGTCATACTTTGGGTCTATGAACCTTCTGGCAAGTCAGAGAAATGAGGATGATGCCTAAATGCATCAGTAATTTTGTACTGCAGATTACTGTTCCAACAAGTGCATTCCGTGGATAAGGGGGAGAAAACCCATCCGTAGCCTTTCTAGATATATGTTCTGGTTTTGTCTGGGATAGAGTTAATTTTCTTCCTAGTAGCTGGTATAGTGCTGTGTTTTGGATTTAGGATGAGAATAATGTTGATAACACACTGATGTTTTAGTTGTTGCTAAGTAGTGCTTCCACTAAGTCAAGGACTTTTCAGCTTCTCATGCTCTACTGACTGGTAAAGCTGGGAGTGCACAAGAAGCTGGGAGGGGGCACAGCCAGGACAGCTGACCCAAGCTGACCAAAGGGATATTCCATACCATATGACATCATGCTCAGTATATAAACTAGGGGAAAGCTGKCYGGGGGGCCACTGCTCAGGGACCGAGTGGGCATCGGTCAGTTGGTGGTGAGCAATTGCATCGTGCATCACTTGCTTTGTATATTCTTTTATTGTTATTATTATTATTTTATTTTATTTTATTTTATTTCATTTTATTTTATTTCAATTATTAAACTGTTCTTATCTCAGCCCATGAGTTTTCTCACTTTTACTCTTCCGATTCTCTCCCCCATCGCACCAGGGGTGAGTAAGCGAGCGGGTGTGTGGTGCTCATTTGCTGGCTGGGGTTAAACCACGACAACATGCAAACCAAAAGTATTTTATTATCTCTGAATTAGATTGCATCAAAACCAGGGCACAACCCTTTTTTTCAAACAGCTACATTAATAAGAATCTGAATATTCAAAATGCAAATGGTGCCTGACTTTCACATTCACTTTTACAAAGTTAACCTACAAGTCTCTTGCTGAGAGATAAATCAAGTAAAGTTACTCTACCCTCTGTCATGATGGAAAGACTGTAGTATCCGTTAGAAGAGGAGTTTTAAACTATATGTAGTCATTTCTCGTGTGTCCTGGATGGRTCATCTGGTTTGTGAGTTAACCAGGTCATAGAAAAAAACCCAAAGACCTAACTTTTTGATACCTCATTTCCGCTTCTCAAGATGGCATGTGTGTGCCTAATTAATAGATGTTTTTGCTTTAAATATGTTTTTGCTTTATCTAGATTTCCTCAGACATGCAGGAGCTGACCATACTCTGAACTGTCTGAAGCTGAGTATGTTTCATTGAAAGATCAGGAAAGTAAAACCACAGRATTTGGAAGTACATTTGTTTTAAATTCCTCCGGCCTAACTCTGGGTGGGACTGAGATGCCCAAATTAAGAGCTTGATTACCACAAACCCCATATTGGAGCAAGAGAGACACAGTTCCCTTCCTCCCCTCCTTTGATAATGTCAGGTGACTGGACTCCTAAATTTAGATATTTCATATTAAAATGCCTAAATTTAAGTGAGAATAATCTATTTCTACTCATACATGAGCCATCTGAGTCCAACCCATTGGTTTTAGCAAATATTTTCTCCAAAGTGGCTTCTCCAAAGTCTCAGCCTAGAGCTGAGACTCTAGGCATCACCTAACTGGCTGTACATGCCAGGTCTTATCGATTTACCCAGCTTCCATTTCTATTTCATTGTATAGTTTTAATCTAATGTAAAAATGTAATCCAGTCTTTGCCAGTGTATCTTATGAAATCCTGACTCAAGCGAAAATCATATTCTCCTGAGGTTTGGGATTTTGTTTTTTAACCTTAAGACTTTTAGGTCACGGTAAAATCCAAGTCCGATAATTAGGTGTATATTATACACATCCAGGACTGAAATTCCATGTTAGTTATCCAACTGTAAGTAAATAATGTTTCTTGTTACTGAAGTGAGAGGAGCAAAGAGATGATACTTCCCGGAGTGTGTGCACTGTGTGCTTCCAGTTAATGGCAACCTACTGAAACAAGTTAAACATGGGAATGTGGCTCCACAGGAGGAGTTGTTTACAGGACAGTACCAGGTCAGATTTGTATTCCATGTTATGTTAGCAATATATTTGCAGTAAAACAGCAAAGTCAGCTGTTAAAAGTAGATGTGTTTTGCAGTGCTTTGTCCTTACATATTATACGTAATCCACAGATTTGATCTCAGCACTCTGCAATGACTGATCCCAGTGGGACTTGTGACATTTCAGTGATATGTACCAATAAGCAAGATGTACTACTCTTGTTCCTTTGCCATAATTTTGAAACAGCACTCTTAAGAGTGTGATATTTCTGCCACTAACCAAGAGGTGGCATAACGTGCACAGCAGAACAGCAGTCAAACCTTCCTTTTAATATTCCTTTGTACATCATATTCCTTGACATATTACATTTTAATGGTGAAAGACAGGCTGTAAAACTAGTTGAGCTTTTAGAAACCCTACAGTATTACAAAAACAATGACAAAGATACATATTTGTGTGCTTGTATGTTGTGGTCCTTTTCATTTTAGCAAACAATAATTTTGAGCATACCACTACATGATAATGTTAAAAATAAAATCACAATTATTTTCCTTTTTTTTTTTAGTTTGCTTTCCACTATCTAGTTTTGCTTTTAGTGTTCTGCCCTTTGTAAGTCTGATTCATTCTTTTTCCCAAATCTCTCTTCCTTCACAAGGCTAGCCTCTGCAGGCTTGATTTTCCTTTCAGATTATTGTAATGTGAAATAGATTTGATGGGTTAAGAATAGCCACAAGTTTAATTTCTTACTACCTGGGCAGATTAATAGGACTGTCTTTCAAATCAGATACATATTACACACCTGTTAACTACATATTTGAGTATAATACTTCCCCAAAAACACAGCTTACCTTAACAAGGTGGAATCTTAATTTGGATAAAAACATCTTTATCAGAGTGCATGAATTTAATATTTCATCATCAAAAGCACACCAGAAATGCATTTGTTGAGCACAGCATTTTGTATTTGCCTGCTTGAAGAAAAAAAGGCCAAAGACTCTGTAATCCTAAATAAAATCCAGCACGAAAAGTCTTCTTGCAGATTTGGAAAACTCCCTGGCAAGCCATATTGGACTATATGCCATGAGTCTTGCTTCCCTAGTAAACACAGGCTCTATTACAGCTGTCTCATTTTGATCACTGGAGCACCTTACGATAAAGGGGTGCAAAAGGGAGGTTATTTTAAGCTGTCAGTGGAGGATACTTTAGGATGGAAAAATCCTGATCCTCCCCTTCCCAGCCCACAGAGAGGAGTGGAAGGATGGAAGAGACGGGGCCGGGACAAAGGTGTTATGTGAGCCTTTGTTTGGGGCAACAGGAGGGGGATGCTCATCCAGGGGAGGCGAGCCAAGAGCCRCAGGTGATGGCCTGACTGGCAGGACCCTGCTTGTACCGGTGGGSACTCTGTCACCCTGTGCCCAACGAGAAGAGCAGCCACCATCCAGAGATCACCAGCAAAGGTGGTGGTGACAAGGCAGGTCTGAAATGGAGCTGGGAAGCAACGTTGGTGAGTTGGGGTCAGAGAGATCCCTGGCCAGGCACAGACATGGCCACAGCACAGCTCAGGTGAGGACCATGGCCCAAGGCCTGGGTTTAAATGCACTTAAATGCAGCTCCTGAGCAAATCAGGAGAGGTCCCCGATGAGGTGTCTCAGGGCTGTTTCCTAGCAGGCTGCTGCAGGTCACAGAGCCCAGGGGTGGGAGCTGGTTGTGGCAGCCAGACCCTCTTGCTCCTCTCGGAGCTCTGGGCTCCTCTGGGTTTCCTCCAGAGCTGCCAGCCAGTGTGGGCACCAGGGCGGGTCCTGGGGGTGCTCCCATGGACAGGCAATGGTCTCCATAGGCGTTATTTTGGTCTCCACACACTCCAAGGGGCACTCCCTACTGCAGTCTAGATACAGCCCCTCATCTAAACTTCAGGCCAGACAGACTTATTTGAATTATAGGGCCTTTAGAAACCAAAACATGAGTGTGAATATATATGTGYGGAAGTAGCATAGAAGGTTACTGTTTATCACACACCTGAGGATCTGGCTRCAACCTATAAGCCAGGCAGCTTTATTTGCTAAGAAAAACAACATATTGCAGTGGAGATTATTAGTATCAAACCAAGGTTGTTTAAACAAGTTGTTGGCTTTCATTTGCCCCAGTGCTTGGGACTCTCTACCTGCTTGCCACTCTGGTTCTGGCTACACAGATAAATCAGGATAAGTACACCGTGGTGATGTTTTATTGAATAGTATGGGCCAACGCAGGGAGCAGATTTGTTTGCTCATGTGTAACACAGTTCTCATTCCAAATATGTCACGTGCTAGGAAATGCTGTTACCCTTCCTTGTATATGATGGTCTACTAATTGGGCAGGTACGCAATGTTGTGGAAAAAAAGAAATTAGATTACTCTTGGAATGGCATTCAGCCAACTTATAATTCAGCTTCAGGGAGTCTGCTTGGCACTGACTTACAGGAGTGTTTKGAAAACATGGTTGCATATGGCTGGTGTGAAATAAACAGGAAACTGGGACAGAAAGCTTAAAGAAGTGATATTGAGTCCTGAGGGGATAAGCAAAACAAGGAGAATCTTTTTTGCTTTCCTGGTATTATTTATGCATGGCTGCTGTTTGGTGAGACTATCTTCAGAGTGGTGCTGGTTTTGAGAGGCAATAGGCCATGCAAGGGCAGCCATTCCACAAAGTTGTCATGTCCAGGACTGTGTTGTGTGACTGCCCAGCAGGGATGCATGTGGAGGCAGGAATTAAATCCAGATGTTTAATTTGTTTAAAATCCAAGAGAAACATTCAAACTACGACTGTGTGAAGGAAATGGAAATTACGGCAAGAAACCATCATTTATCAGCCGTTGCCTATCAAACTGGGGAAAACGGCGCRTCTGATATGTAGTTGTCAAACAGCAAGCAGTACAGGCTAGATTTGTGTCCTTAGCAGCTAAATAATTACTTAGGGTCCCGGACAGCCTCGTGCCCCCTTACAGTGAAGCAGAGTGCTGGGTGATCAGGGCTGCTCTGGCATGCTGTGAGCACACTGACAGCATGCAATGCAGACATAGCTCCAAGGGGCAAACCCTGCAGCAGTAATCTTGATATGAAGTATCTTCTTTATGTGCCCATTTTYACAGATCTGAATTCCCTGATTGTCCATAACACATATATTAGTTCGCTCATGAATCCTCTGCAAGTTAATGAATCTTTCAGGCTGATCTCCAGTTACGGTTGCAGGGATAGTCAGCTCCCTGGACAGAGAGGAGAGAGAGACCACTTCTTTAAGGCTGCATTGAGGAGGGCACCCTCCACCCTATGCAGCCCTAACCCGTCAAACCTCTGGTGGCCCAACACAGCCACCCTGCTGTAAAAGCACTATTCTGGCAGGTAACGACACGGCCCCATCACTATGTCGGGCACTAAAGAACAGGTTTCTGTCAAAATGCTCAGCGCAGCAAGTAAGAGCTGAATTTGTTTGCAAAAAACGTCCTGCAGATGTGGGAGCTGCACATGGAAGGAACATTTTCCCAACTTGAAAAGAAACTTCTTCAGTGTATAAAAAGATCTCCCAGGTTGTAATTTGTTATAATTAAACTAGATGAGGCTAATACTGGAAGGAGGCAAGCCAATTAATTTGGGATGTCAATTTTTGTTTGCCACTGTCAAAGTCTGTTAAAGGAACTTGATAGATTGCTGGGTCGGCTTTTTTAACCAGATAATCCCCATGTGAAACATGGGCGGGCAGCAGGGTGCAGAGAAGCACATTGCAGTTGGCATTGAAAAAAGGCTGCAGCTGCCAGTGTGGTACTTGGAGGTGACAACGGTGGTGCAATGCCTGAGCTGCGGACAACTGGATGGAGAGGTGAAACTCAAGATCCAAATGCGGAGCAGATCCCTGCACAGCAGCTGCAAACAAAGAAAACCTGCACTCAAAGGTGTTTGAAAGAGACAAGCCACCAGCGGTTTGGGCTAAAATCTGCCATTTTTGGGGCGTCACTACAGGCTTTTGAGTGGTCCAGTTATGTGTTCTCAGGTTTTAAACAAGAAAAGGGAGACTTGTCGCATGTTAACCAGCAACCATACCCCTAGCTTCAAACTCCAACATCCTTACTAATATATGGTAAAYACCATCTTCTGCACTACTGAAAGCAAGCAGGTATTAAATAAAACCAGGCAYAATTCCCAGGGTTTTAACTGGTAGAGATCTACTGAAAATTATTTATAGTAGTTAATGTCATATCCTAGCACCAAAAAAAACTTTCAGCAAATCCAGGCTAGAGAGTTCCTTCAGATCCTAACTGAACTTCAAAAAAATTATTTCTTTCATTTTTTTTGTAAAAAATCTTTATGGATAGGAAAGAGCTGGGGGCATCAGCCCAACCAATAATTCCTCCAGAAATTGTAATATATAATCRCTCTATGTCACTGTATAAGGCAGTCATTAGCTGCTCTTTTACAAAACTGGTGGTACCTGGCTCAGTCCTTAGTGAGCATGTAGTGCTGTATTTCTGCAGTCACATCTCCAGTTCTGCTATCAGTTAAAGTACCATTGCAAATCTGATTCTCTGTAAAACTTGAATTAAGCAGAAACTTGGGGAAAGGAAAAAAGTCTAAAAGTTTGAAGGACAGATCTTCAGCTGTTCTAAGTTGTTACAGTATGACTTATTAATGCCACCAGAACAGTTTACACCAACTGATAATCTGCTCTGAGGTTATAAGATTGTCAGCAAGTTCTGTTTTGCAGTACAAGCCTAGTCATTTCCTGAAATTGCATGTTACAGTTAAGCTTAAGAAGACTATCCAAGTTTATTTAGAAAGCCAACACTTATTTCCTATGTAGCTGGCCAATCTGGGACTCACCTTACTGAAACTATGTGTTGCAAAAATAAGGGAATTATTGCTCAAGGCTTGCTACAAAAATGTTAGCCAGGATGTTCTACTGCATTGGAGGACACAGCAATTAACATTCAAATCCATTTATTATTCTCAAGATTTTTTCCCCCAACATATACAGATTGATTGGTACTATTTTTTGTGTCTCAATTTAGAAAAGAACGACAGTCTCCCTCACCATTGTAGCATGTATTTCGGCTTGTTCTAATGAAGACAAATTCTTCTCAATCAGGATTGTTCTGTTCATTAAGTAAGACAGATGGCAGACTCACTGTATTGGCAACGATTCTGAGATTTTAAGCATATTTGGGATATACTCGTTTGTGTTCCCCAGCTAAAAAGCGATCGATATTTCAGATGGAAGAGAAGTCAGGTTCTGTCTTTGCAAATTTTTTGTGGCGTGTACACCACATTCTTCATTAGCAAGCTGAAAACCTGAAGGACCCCCAGAAAGGCAGGGTTTAGACATATTCAGACAGATTTGTAAAACACGATCCAGCAGACGTGTCTGTCTTGGTAAAAAATTAAACAGACATTTCCAAAGCTCTGCCAGAACGGAGTGTGAACCTGTGCAACCGGTGGGGATGTAGTGCTCCTCCCCTTTCCTCCCGCCTGGTCCTGAGGGTAGCACCGGGTTCAATTAGAGGCCTTTACTCTGACAGCCCATAATAATTAATGCTAGGAAATTAATGCTGAAATGTAAAGCCAGAATGTGAACTGTGTTGGTCATAAGAATCATTGTGCTTGATGCCCATGTCCTGGGCTCTCTCTGTACTTGAGAAATTGAAGCAAGGCAGCTTCTGGAAACTGTTAGACACTGAACGGTGCTCAGATATCCCCGTCTCCGAAGTTCTGGAGCCATCACAATCACAAAAGGCTGCAGGCACTGGCTAGGTACACATCATCACTGTTTAAGGCATCATGTAAAGAAACAAAATAATCTGTTGTGCTAAGCAGAAGTAAAATATTACAGAAGTATATATAAATATTTTCACCTTATTAAAATATTWTAGCTATAAAGCAATTCACACTGTATCTTCTTCATGATGCCTCAAAAATTATATTATTCATATTAGTTTTGTGACAGACTACCTGTTTTTTAGTGCTAAGATGAGGTCTTCAAGATGGGACAAACTGGTACTTTGCAGTATTCTAGAAAAACGTATGAGGGAACACACAAATACACGAGGACAGATGGCATTATCTTCACACAAAGCATCCCTCTTTTTGGCACAGTCTGACTTCACACACACAGACACACCATTGGAGGTATTTCCGGTCCTAGGAATACTAGAAAGGGTTTTATTCAGTTGTCGTTTCTATTGACTTTGTCTTAACACTTCATACTTGGGTTCAGGGAAGGTTAACTTATGTTCAGGTTGTGTTTTCTCCAAAGATGGTGAGGTCTTTGATTTAACTAGCTGGGAAACAGGTGGATGCACCACAAGAGCCTTGTCACCTAAAAACGATAGACTCTACCTTCATTGTATTTATTAGCATCCCCATTAGATTTGTATCRATAAATAACACAAATAGACTTTAGAAGGAAAAGAATCAAGTCAAGCCGCCTTCTAGCTCTCATCTGCTCAGACTTGAAAATACATGATTCAAGAAAAGACTGAAAATTTAGGATCTAAATGTTGTTGAACCAGAAATTACCAGCTGAAGACTGTTCAGGATATTTATGAAGGAGCCTAGTGGACCTCTGTTCAGCTTCTGGTGGAGAGGTAGAGATATACATATCAGAAGGAATGTCCTTCCTGACAGTCCCACCAAAGAAACCACAAGATCAGAAAGGGCAAAACCAGAAACAGCCCCAAAACCCTGATGAAGCTTCCACTGGATGCTGAGGCACGTAGGCTCTGTGGAGAGATGTAACTCTCTGGGGCATACAACTGTGCACAGCACTTTATATAGTAATTAAGAAGAAAGAAACAAACTGTTCCATTAGAAAGACTGCCAGTTCCCCAGACAAAATAGCTTTGTGTATCACTTTATGCTAGTGGAGACAGAATAGAAAACAAAATACCACAGTTACATACATGTTCTTTGTCTAGAAGTATTTACAAACAACTTTACAAATTTTTACACACATTTTCAGGTTTTGTTTACTTTTAAATTAAGAGCAAAATTAGTCCCCAGAGGCTTCTAAGGCTTCAGTTGGTGCCTTGTACTGTACATTCATGCTTGGCTTCTTCCTGGGAGAAGGGAGGAAAAGAATTTAAAAATGTGCAAATCACAGACATTTAGAGAGCCCTGGATGTGAGGGTTCCTAGAGACCGACAGCCATAGAGCAGTCATCCTACTTCTCTTCATATCAGAGACAGCTACTGGTGGTGGCTCAGGACAAAAGAGATTAGGGAGGGAGAAGGAGCCGTATATGAACTGCAATAATTAGATGAGTACATTAGTGCTGGAACATCTGGGTAAGAAGAGTCAAAGATCAATTCCTACTGCATACAGCAGTTCAAACAATGCAARGAGTGGACATTGTGAATTCTAAACACAACATTGAAATGACCTTTTGTACACTGTTAGGGTTTGACTCCTGCTGCATATTTTGGAGTCAGAATTACTGTTTACTGACACAATCTTGACCAGGCACAGTATGATTCTATCAGTCAAAAAAAACTGACTTTTTTGAGAAAGATGCACCTTTCTCCTAGTTTTCACAGGTTGTTTTGTTTTCATGCTTTAACACTAAATGTTGTAAAAATATTGAAATTAAAAAAGAAAAAATTTACAATTTACAAGTGTCCATATAAGTAAAGTATTCAAAAATTCAAGATCATCTACAAGGATCTACGAAATAACAAATCTGATAATGACACTGAGCCTGTGGGAAGAACAATCCCCATGCCGTGAGAAACGGGTGATGGGTTTCTTCCAGAACGATGAGTCACAAGGTTGGTCTTTTCTTCTAAAATCTGGTTCTTCAGCTACAGCAGCAGAAGTCTTGAGTCCATGTCCATTACTTACTTCGACCTAAAAAGCAGAATATATTAATTACTTACAAATGAAAACCTATTCTGTTTATCTTCTAATTTGTGAGATGTAAATTCACACCAGCTGACAGGTTAGTAATTAATGAACAAGTGGATAAAACATCTTTGGTCACTAATTTCCTCAGCTGTAAGACCCACATATAAGGTCAAGAATGAATGGCTTGGTACAAAGTTGTAGCTTTGTATCATRCATTCCACAAAGGCAAAAAACATTTGGGGAAAAATACTACAGATAGTGAAACATGTCTGAAGCTCACATAATAGTAGATAGATTCTTTTAGCATAATATATTTTAACAGTATGAGATGAATGTTCACCAGGTTCTAAAATTCTGACATGAGCTGAGTAAAAACATGCGCATTTGAGCTGGACTCACACTATTTATAATCCTCACCACAATCACACGCCTGCTGAATCTATGTGTTCTCACGTGACTTCCTGTAAACTATGTTCACTTGTGTAATCTTGGAAAATCTATGATGGTCTTTCACAGAGATTTTGCAGTGGATAGAGTCTCAGGAGGTGATGCAAACAGGACAGGATTACACAGACCCCTCACAGAGCAGTGACCTCTCCACTGGCAGAGTTTCTCGGACACAGCATCAGTCCCATGAGCAGAAGCTAGCAATGTCCCTAGAAATGCTAGGGACACTAGTAGCTCTGGATCAGACCTACTCATCCAAACAGGAATGGGGCACATGTAAACTTTAACTGCTGCAAACCATTAATAATAATAATGATAATGATGAAAAAACCTAATGCAAGCCAAAATGCAACATTTTATTTTTTTCTTATAGAATCATAGAATTGTTTAGGTTGGAAAAGACCTTTAAGATCATCAAGTCCAACCGTTAACCTAGCACTGCCAAGTCCACACTAAACCATGTCCCTAAGCACCACATCTACACATCTTTTAAATACCTCCAGGGATGGTGACTCGACCGCTTCCCTGGGCAGCCTGTTCCAATGCCTGACAACCCTTTGAGTGAAGAAATATTTCCTAATATCCAATCTAAACCTCCCCTGGTGCGACCTGAGGCAGTTTCCTCTTGTCCTAATTTCTTCTAATCCCTATGTTTCTCTCTTTTCCTTGTAGCAGTACATGAAGTAATTCTAATCACTACCGAGTGACCTGGCTGTTGCTATTATGCTTGAAACAGATGAAAACACAACAGTCGTCTTTATAGTCCATGGGCTTTAGTCCCAAAGAGAGCATGACAATTTTTTTTCCACTTTTTTTTCCACTCCCTCTGTTGTCTCCTGCCTTACACACATCTTAATTGAAACTGCAGTTCAGGGCAAAGATCCTCCTTCTTCTTGTCCAGTAGCCTAATGGAGTTATAGGCAGAATGAAGAGCAAACAGACAAGTTATGATCATTCATATTTGCATTAAAAAATGTTCCCTGAGAGAATAAGTTCAAATTTAACCTCTTCTCAAGGATGAAAAGGAAAAATAATCTTAGACTTGCTAATCATTAATAATTTCGGCAGCAGACGTTATACTGAATATGAGTACTCAGCAAAACCAGACTGTCTTCTACATCGTTTGGATGAGGCAACAGAACCTTAAAATTTCAATGGGCTATGTTTGGTTGATTTATGAATGAAAGAAGGGAAATAAAGCCAAGCTTTCATCTATAAAAAGCATCCTGCTAATTTTTCCCATGAGTAAAGTGGTAAGGATTGCAAAATATCTGTAACCTTTATTAAGGCTTTGAATGTATTTAACAAGCATTATTCATGTTCAATTCTAAGAGGACAGAAATTAAGTTTTTCACAGCCTGGATACCAGAATTCACATTTCTTAGGGATACTATGGATTCTCAGACTATATATAATGATACAGATCGCAATTAATTTATCAAAAGAAGTCAAGAAGGCTGATGTGCTGCAGAGAGATAAGCATGTCCAAATTTCTGGTGCAATCCACTGACTATTCAAATTGTTTCCAGCAATTTGGCTTTTAATTCAGTCTTTGATCACTGATAGTATTTTACCTCCCTGCTTAGGTAAAGATCCTCTCTGTATCTTTCAGTGCATAAAAACAAAATGTCAATAAAGAAGAAAACACAATATATTTTGTCTTCCAGTTTTATACTTCTAGCAGCCATAAAGAGGCCAGAGAGGGTCCTCCCAGAATGTACAAGTATACTCAGACATGGTAAATGGGAAGATGCCATATATATTCCAGTATTGCAAGCTCACCAGCAACCCCMAAATCCTTTGAGCTACTTAACCAAAACCTGCTATCGAAGAACAAATTCTCAGATTCTGTGACYTTTCTACTGCAAAACAAATTAACAGGCACAAATATATGTGTGTTTTGGGAAAATGTCTTTTTTTCCTCTCCTATAGTTACAGTAAATTTGTTAAGAAAGTACTAAACATTTATTCACCTAATACTTTAAAATTAACCTCAATGCAGGTTTAGAGATTAAAATCTTTTATGGAGAGGTGTAAATGTTGTAGCTGTGGCTTTCTTTCTCCTGGATACCAATTTGACTTTTTCAGTCTCTAGCAGCTTATTCAGAATGGTCAAAACCCCATTTTGCTGTCATCTTTCCCACCGAAAATGCAGCAACATTGGTATTTAATGAAATATTACTGAAAATGCAGATTCCAATGTAGAGGGTGTACTTAATGGCATGTCAAACTATTAATTGTTTCATTTTGTTGTCTTAATGTGATATTTCTTCCTGTTCTAACATACACTGTCATACTGAGGTATGGCTTTTCTCCTTTTCAGTCCTTCATAATCCTACAACATTTACTCACTAAATTTAGCARAAATTTTGTCCGTGTTTATTTCTACAAACTGAAAGCCGCAGCATGAGTAAAATGTATTTTAAAAACATGCAAAAATTAAATAAAGTCACAAGCAAAGTTCTGGTCTCAAGTGCCCACTCAAAACATTTGGTTATCAATTGTCCACTTTAAATTAAAACTCCCAGCACATGCACACATGCGTACAGCAAGAAAAACCTTCAAACCCATTTTAATTCTGTTAACTGGTAAGTAAAATACAGTAAGTCATTAAATCAGTTTCAGTCAATTAGCTGCACGTGGGTTTCATGTTATATTTAAGATGCATGAAAGGCCTGAAGGTAAATTTAAAGACAGAAAGCATCAGGGCAACAACTTACAAGCATCTAAGAAGRATTTCCAAATGAATATCTTCTGGTTTACCACTAATACTTTGAAATATCATCTATTTGAAGTTATCTGAGCTTCTGCCAAAATATATTTACTAGTAATGTCTCTCCATATCTTAATTTATTCCAAATAAAATGAATAGATATRCATCCAAAATTATTCATTAGGTAGCAGAGTAGGAAAAGTCTATGAAAACATGTGATTTTCATGGTGAGAGCAAATAAGTGATGACAAGGAGTTAACGAACTTCCRGTGAAACTCTAGAGATAGATAGATTTTAAGCTGGCTAGCAGTTTTTCAGCAAACATTTTTCTTTCAGTAGCTAGACAAACATAAAAGCTTCTGCTTTTCCATAAATGGGTTAATCTCATTAAGGTTTATGCAGCAGCAGCAGCCATAAACCARCTCTTTTCTTGCTAAAAAGTCAGCAGGGAAGCAATTCTCTCCTTCCCTACGAGCCTCTCCTTGCGTTAAACCGAGGCACGACATGGCAGACGTGGTGGTATCTACTAACTCCTTGCTTTAGTGGATACGTCATCAACGGCAAAGTGTCCTTACTCGCATGTTTTATGTGGATTAATTTTTAATTAAGTTCTAATTAAAATATAATTAAATTATTAGTAACCTGATGCCAAAATTATTTCAGGAGAAGGTTAGCTTTCAGTCTGGTTAGAAGGATTAATGTGGTCCGTAGGACCAGAACCTTACCTACAGGCTTTACAGGCTTTAACTCAACATGTTCCTGGGGGGGCTGTCGGTAGGAGTATGTGTCAAGTCCGCCTATGAAATCAACTGAAAATACAACAGTTCCAGAAATGAACAAATGCAAATGAAAATATGTCAACTGAAAAAGAAATATGGACAAATTATGTTAAAAAAAAATAGTAAGCGCATGCACAGGTTTGCATACAAGAAGTAAACCAAGCAGGTGGGGACGCTGTGGACATTGCTTACAGAAGGCTCTGGGCTCTGTGTTCCCGGGGCTCCGTTTAGCCCTGTGCCTGCAAGGCAGGCTAGCGTGGGCCGACCAGACACGCACACTCCTGCTCGGGCGCCTGCAAAAGGAGGGCTCCCAGATCTGCAGAGTACCTAAACAGAAACCACTGTGGGGTCATGTAGCTGCTTGTCTTTAGGGCAGTYTTAGCATATATTTCATAACTCACTTTCAACTCCTTTTGAAGTGTTTAGAAATTCACTTCCAACTGTTTCCACTGTTAACGGGAAACAGTTTTACTCGTGAACCTAATTTCACCTAAACTTTTACGACTCAGTGGACTCGCAGGAATGTAACTCACCAGCAAAACCCAAAGGCGTGTCCGCTGAGTTAAGAATAAACAAGTGAGAACTGAATGTGAAAAAGCAGGAGCATCTTCTCTGGATGAACTTGTGGGGATAGGAAGCCTTTTCACAATCCTTCCACTTTCTCTCAAGGTTTCTATGTCAGAAATAATGTGGGGATATCTGCTCTTGAGAAGTTTTTAGTTCCTTTTATGGTCATAATGATTTTAAAATAAGACATTTTAGTCTGAGTCTTGTATCTTGTTCTTTTTGGTAAGATTTTAAGCAGTTTCAAGAAGCCACATGTCCAAGCTATTCTAGAAATCTTAAAAGCAGGTTCATGGAGGTTATTTTTCTGTTCATTTAGAAAGGCTTTTTGCAGACCTGTGCAGAGCTGACAAATTCACAGCACGTTAGGATTCTTTGGTCACATGGAAAGCAACTGCCTTCATTTGTTTATATATAGGCAGAGATAGGAAAGTCCTAAGCAGAATTTAGACCCTCACTGTGTCAATCACTGCATGAGCACCTAATGAGAAACAGCGCCTTCCCAGGCAATGTGTGCACCCGGTAAAAAAAGAAAGAGTGCTCATCCAGGATGAGGGAATGGGGAAATAAGGCTTAGAGATTGAAGGGCTGATGAACTACCCACTGAAATCTGTGGAAATGCTCCTCTTGATTTTAGTTGCCTCTCCTCTTGAGTCCAGGAAAAGGGTAACTTGGCTGAAAACTGAACTTGATGTACTTCAATCATACAGCATCACCTTAGCTGCAAGACAGTTTTCTTAAAACTGTCTGAGCAGGAGATAATGTTGAAGAGCTAGCCCAGCCTGAGTGCCAGCCCTAGCCTATGTGCACCTCCTCTTTATACTGTATTTCTTTTATGTTGCAGCTCTCCTTCAGCATGCTGTCACTGAATAAAATATCATACATCAAAATTGACTTAAGCAGTAATGGGAACAAACCCTTACAAAGAGACATATTTGCAGATATATTTTTGTAAAAGTTGGTTTTTAAAATATCTAGATGTCTAATGTAAGACATAGTTACTGATTCATTTTTTAGACTAAATTGTGTCCATAGGGATATAATTTTTTTTGGTGGTTATATACTTTAGTTTTCCCTGCTCTCTGAAGGGGTTTATTTTTTTTTTTTACTGAGGACATGTGATAGAAGGAGTTAGAAAGTATGTTTTTGAGAGAATTYACCACTTCAGAACCACACATCATTCCTCTCAGCAATCACAAGCATCATCTGCAATTGTAAACAGGGAGAGAATTTAAACTGACTAGTCCTACCAACAAATCTTTTGGAGAAAGAAAGGAAGTCAGTAAGTATTAATGATTGACAACATAGATGTGTCTTTGTCTGATAAAGAAAATATATTTAGTAGCACCATACAATAAGTTTTGTGATGAGCTGCTCAGATCTGTTTAGCTGAGGATTTCTCTTTTGCAATCCAAGATGTCTTATATAGTGTTAAAGTTGAAGTTTTACTTAAAATTCACGTGAAGTTAATTCTCAAGGCAAGAAGCTGYTCTATCGCACAAGACAATGGAATGTGCTATTTTTCATTATACACTCTATTTTATGGCTGRTAGCTCTTTGATATGAAGATTCATCATTAGTTATTTGAATTATAAGTTACTTTCAGTTTTAAAAATTCAGTCTGATAACCTGATATTTTCACCACTTATATCTAGTAGATTTCCAGGACTAAGACCACAAATGGCCATTAAATACAGAAATTTGAATTTTTATTTTCATTTGATACAAAGACATTACCATGTATGTTTCAGTTCAAACAGACATCTTAGACATCCAACTTTGATCAAATACTTTAAAACTTTACATTGACTGGACTTTCCAGATGCATGCATCCCTCTGTTTAATTGGCCAAAAGTAAACAGCAGCAACATTTGTATAGGTTTCCCAAGGGGAAAACATTAGTTCAAGGATGATATGAAATAATTGATTTTGTTTATTTCTGGCCTGGTTAATGGATTATGGATAATTTCTGCCATAGATTCATAGGACTAAAATAATTAACCTCAGAAAGTTGCGTATGCCTGGAAGAAAGTTCAAATAAAAAAAAAAAACAGTTTTCTATACAGTTCTAGAGTTCTATGCATTAAATTAAAAAAAAAAAAAAGGCACAACTTGTTAGCAGTAGGGATATTCAGTCACTAAACAAGGAACACCCCACGAGTTCAGTCATTAACTACAGTCATGTAGAGAGAAACTTAAAATCCTAGGGAGAGGATTTTTTAGCACCCCACAGATAATAGCAGGTTACAGCAGAAGCTAGTTATTTTATCTGCAGCTGGCTGCAAAACATGATCCATATTCCCAGGGAATTGCTCTCTCCTTGTGTCACCTCAGTTTTGTGGTCATGCTGGATGCTTAATGGCCAGTGTGAAATGTTCCTTTAGAGTTCACTACCTGCTGGGCTTGGAAGTGCAAATTTGTGCTGGCTGTCCACCRCGGGTAGTCCATTAAAATGATGTTCATTCACTCATGGGCCATATCAGAGGAGCAGTTGTCATAATCTGCCTGAGTGAGAAAAGTGCAATACACTGCTGGCTGAAGAAAGTGTATCCACTGTCATCAGTAATTTTGAGGGTTATTCTTTTCYAGACAGATGACATTTAGATTTGCCTTACTACTATTAATCCAGCGCATTCRCCCATATGCCAGTTAAAATTTGCTTTCCTTTGAAGTCAGTGCAGAAGAATCAGAGCTCGGAAAAAATCCTTTCTCCTTTCCCACCCTCTCATCTGGAATTCAGCTTCTCTGGCAATATCCCACTGACCTGCTGGCAGGCCCTGTGCAAAGAGCTTCCAGAGCTTGTCAGTCCATTGGTATATTACTAATTTCTCCTTTCAAAGTTGGCAAATTCTAAGCGTGACTGGAGGTGCAGGGTATGAACAGAGCAGTGATAAGTGGATAGCACAATTCTTAGTAAATCCTGCAGCCTCTTGGCCTGGAATACCTTAGATCCTATGGATGCTTGCCTCCCCTTTTTATAAATGAGGGTGAGCCCCCAGCCTGACGGCTTGAGTGGCTGGCAACTCCAGCTGTCCCCTTTCCAAGAGAGGGGCAGGCTAGCAGCTGCTTGAATGTGTGTTTTTATGTACAGAAGATTTTCTTAACCTACAGAGTTCCAAATACTATTTTGCATTGAATTATTTTCCTTGTGCTGYGATTTTTTGAATGGCAATATATTAATGCAATTGCATTCATTAAGAAAAGGTGTGTAACTGGGGAGGGTGTAACCAGGTCACGTAAGTGACAGGTAGTAAGAAAAAGAGCCAAAGTCAACGAGAAAGAGGAAGTAAAAATGGAGGATTGATGATAAGTCAGTGCTAGCGGCATAAAGTCCAAACTTTGGCCTTTCCAATGTCTGCACTTGTAGTTTATATAAACTTTCCAGATAAGCACATATTTTTCCTACGAACTCTACTTCTTCAGTTGCCTTCCATTCTCAAGAGACACACTGTTCTTACACCCTTCGCTGAACCAGCCAGACTGACCCAGTTATCTCTCTGGAACCAATATTATCTATTTTTCCCTCTTCGTACTAAGACTGAGCACCGATGCCTCGAATCACGTAGCAGAAGAATCACACATTCCTTTGCAGGATCCCAGGAATAGCYTCTCCTTTATGTAGAGGACTGAAGGAGGGAAAATGTGTGCAAGACAATTAAGAAAGAGAGAAGCAGAGACGTCAGTAATCATATGTGGCACTGTGACTGCTGCTCTGTCTCTATAAAGTACTAGCAGACAGTAATCAGGTTAAAACAGGATAAAGTGGTAAATATTACTAAGAGACAATCTTTTACATAAACTTTTATTACTGGAAGCTAGAAGGGGAATACTTCAGGGTTCCACAGTATTATTAAGATTTTGCACCAGATTTTCTTCTTAGTCTTCACCTAGTGAGATTGTAATTTTAAAAACGCCCTAAATTGTAACACGTGAGTACCACACTACTCTGCAGGACTGTGTTGAAAGAAGCACCCTCTCATCAGTTGCCTTAATAAGGGCACTGGTATGGAAATTTTAACTAGATCTTTGCTATTGAACTCCCTCCTCATTCTATCAGTGTTGTGATAGCCAAGATTTTAATATCGGATATTCGGAGATTTTTTTTTTATTTTCCAAGGATATGACTACCCAGTAAGATGAAAAAAGTACGAGAAAGATCAAAGCTGTTAGAAAGTGAAAGTGGCTCAAACCTTCTTATCCCAGAYCCCTGAGTCACTCCAAACATCAAAATACCTTTCCAAAATGTTCTCTGTGCCATGCCTTTGAAAGCTATTTACAGCCATACCATCCCATTACTGAAGTTAAATGTCAGGCTGACTGATTATGGGTTTTTTCTTAAAGTAAGTATTTCTCAATCACTTTCAGGTCATTAAGGACTCTTGGCCACTACATGGTAAAAGTCTCTAGAAGAGTACAGTCATCACACATAAGGTCTCTAGCAAAAACACTTATCACAAGTTTATTAGCACTGATTTAGTATATGAAAAGATTATACTTTAAGCTGCAAATGTGTAGGAGTTCTTTCCTTTAGGCTTCAGCAAACACCCATTTTTTGTGACATTGTTCTATTTGCAAACCCTTATGCAAAAATTAAGTTATGAGGAATAGTTTTCCATTTTGGTTTAAAATGTTATATCTTACTCTCTCTAAATACTTATCAGAGCCTAATCTTTTTGGCAAAGCAAATCAGCCTGGGCATCAGACACCCCATACATCTCAGCATAGTTGTCTATGACTTATGTTATTCATCAGCAATGCTGTTYGATCAAAATATTTCTGATGATACATTTTCTTCCTATATAGGTCATTATTTTTCTGTTCCTCATTTTAATGAAATGCTAATATTTTAATGAGAATACTAACRTTTTTGTCTTGGTGACTAGAATACTTATCTAATGACTAATAACAAAATGCATATGGAAGTTGTGTTTAAAACCACTTCAAACAAAGATAGATGTTTTTCTGAGGCTTGTATTTAAAGGAGCTATTGCTAGTTCTAAAATAAGATTTCAAATACAGTGAAGGGTAGCTTTCTTTCTGCATATGACCAAAGTAAATTATAAACGATTCCAATTGCGACCTCCTACATAATTTTTGTACGTAAGAAAATTAGAAATGCAAAAAATCTTAGCTCATTTGTTTTTGCTAGTTACTGATTTTCCCCTTTCTGGCACCCTTTATGATCTAATCCCTTTTGGTGCAGAATGCTCTGGGATTCCCTCTTTTTCTTACTATTMAAGTTACTATACTGCCTATATACAAATTAAGCTAGCAAAGGAAAAATAATCCATGCATAAAAGATATTAAATGCCCAGAAACTAGATCTATCAATTATGTTCACACAATACCAGGAGAGAAACAATGCCATTGAGCTGTCACAATACATACCCAGCCAATCCACTAAAATGGCAGCTCAAGTAGTCAAGAGTAAAGACTGTTGTACAGAAGGCTGCTACAGCTTCAGTCACACCTCCAAACACATGATCTTCACAATAAATGTGTCCAAGTTGACTTCAGAAGAGACAGAACTCTGACTCTGCTTTTTGAAGTTATGTTTTGATCTTTTTTGGTAGTCTGATTCAGGGGTGTATGTTATGTATTAGTGTGCCTTTATATTTCTGCTGAGTTTCATGCCATAAACTAGAGTTCTTTTAAAAATGTTTAGTGCAGATGCTAGGACCAAATGGAATTGATCTGCTCCACTTACAGTTCATCACTAAGTCACAAGTTAGGTGTTTGTTCCCTCAAGTTGTTCTTTTTCTTGTCAGTTGAGTCCCATGGGTCTCTGTTTCTGGCTTGTTGTTCTTTGTAACCATATCAACTTCTTTTTGCTTCAGTTATCTGTCAGTATGATCCAATTATTTATTTTTGAGACAAAATTTAAGTATCTGTATCTGCCTGGTTATTATGTATCCTAGAATATCACAACTGCTGTTTCTAACCTTAACTACAAGTCACAGATGCTTTAGTATGTGAAATTAATGTCCCCTTATATAATGCAGACCCTGTTCAACTTTATTGAATAATTAAAGATAAAATTCTAGAGCAAAGTATTTACAAGATCAAACACATGACATAAAGCCATGCCTTTCAGAACATTTGTGGCATTTGGAGGAAAGGATTTCTATACATAGAAGAAAGTTCACATCATCCATTCACAACAGAAGAATATTAACTTTACTTTAAAAAGTTATAGGAATGGAGGAACTCTTTTTATCACTGAGTGATTCTGGATTTTTGTTCCCACCTTCCTGGGGATGGAATACTGTTCCTGAACTTTGCTGCTATCATCCTCTGTGACATATTTGCTTCATGTGTTTGTATCTTTACTTGTCTTATGAAGAGTGATCAGGAGTGAGCTGAGGATGTTCAGGAGAGCACGTCTGTGAGCATGGCACAGCAGAGGACACAAGCCAGAGAGATAAGGAGCTGCTAGCCTGCTCCTCAAAGCTGAGGCTGCAGAGGGGAGCAGCAAACCAGGCGGGTCTTAGAGGCGATGGAGAGAAGGCACTGCTAAGGACTCAGGTGGCCAAGCAGAGTCTGCTGCAATTCAAGAAGCCAGAAACTTGGCTGAGACTCAAATGGGAAGGATGGTTCTCCAACTGCATGGTCACAGACAACAAGGGAGGAAATGTTATAAACCTCTCATTTCTACTCTGTATGATCTAGTAACTTTGAGTTTTCCATTTAAGAAGTGTGCTGGTTTATAATCAAATTAATTCTGCCTTTTTTGAGTTTAGTGTCGTGGTTTTCTTTGGGAATTCTCTATAAAGGTGAGTGTGCACATCTGCTTCAAAGCTCTGGTTGACTAAAGCTTTGTCACATTAAGCCCATGTTGCAATTTTTCTTGTCTTTCCTTTATAGGCCTATTTTCAAATCTTTGCTTTAAAATCTGCTTAAGATTAACGTCTTTTGCTGTCAGTCAGGAGAGTATCCTTCTTCCCTGAGCCTTCCTTCCTTTATTAGTAGCTGACTTTGCTGGGGTCCAGGTACAGAACTACCATCTTTAACTTGACATCTTGAACTTGACACACATGCTAAAATGTGTACTTCCAGTAGCCTGAGAGGTCAGGTATCAGCTTTTCCAGAGGAATACTGACCTGGTGATATTTTCCACTTTACRATATCAAGCACATTAACACTGTGCAACATTGTTTGCCATTTCAKATGAAGCAATTTCCATTTCCACATCCTCCTTCTCATTTATCRTCCTGCCTCTGCCTCCATGACCATCAGTGACATCTGTGTAGAAATCCTGCTTCATCATATGACATTTGTTTCTTAGTGTGGGGCATTGTATGCGTTCCCTCCTCTGCAACTACACTGTGCTCACAGCTACACCTTGCTTAGCAGTGGTCTGCTTCAGTCCTTGAGGAGACRGACCCCAAGGCTTTCTGCCACGCATCTGCCAGGGTTTCAGCCTCTTTAAACTGCAAACTACCTTTTTTCCTCTGTTAAGCCGATAATGCTGCCTCCAGCACTGCTGGAACCTTTCTCTCCTCATCCCAGCAGAAAATTCCACATTCTCCCTCTTTGAGTAACTACCAGGTAACTACCTTGTGGTCCTACTGTGCCTCCTCTGAATTCAAGTCTACAGATCAGAAAGAGAAGTGGATAAACTCCTTCTATGATCTCCAGATTCTCAATCTTCTCCTTTCGATTTTTTATCTCTGTGGATGAGCACAAACCAGCAAGCTCTAATCTTCTGTTTGTTCTTGCCTTTAGTTTTTCAAGATGGGAAATCCAGCAAAATAACCCCTCTGTTGATCAGTGTCATGCCAGCCTTCTCTAGCCTAGTAAATGAACTATCAAGTCCTTCTATGGTACCCTCAGTCTGTCCCAGAATATCTGATCATCCACTACTTCAAAGCCATTGTGGATGTATGTGGTAAGCCTACTGCTAAATCACATCCAAGTGCAGCAACGAGTACTCATTTGTCTCTGCAAGTGCTTCTCTGCAAACGGGGGAACTTGTGGCACTTCATATTGTTATTACTTTTGCCCTGCTCTATCTTCACCTTCAAGTCATCTTGCTGATCTCTTAATATTTCTTTTGGCATTAGCATTTCTGTCACCAAGTCAAATTAGCTCCTTAAAACCCCAAAATACAGTAAGATTACATCCTCAGCTTTGAAAATAGAGCTAAGAATGTAGAGCATTACAAAATTGGAGCTTACAATGGCCAGTTGTCTTCTCATATATGATGGAGTGAAAAAAGAAATATCATGTGTGTCAGCAAACATGATGGCTAGGAAAATGGTGTTCTTGTTATTAGAAAGTTGGTACCATTTCATATTAGGAGAAAGATGAACGTGCAAAAAAGGAATAGAGTCTGTAACAGGATTAATATTCATTCTGAAGCTAACAGTGAATCAATCTGCTAATGATAAAGAAAGATAATGCAATACTGACTTCATCAATAAAAAATCCTCTCCCTGAAGAAAGATGAAGTAAAAAATACACTTTTATGAAAACCTTGTAACTCTCAAATTTCAGTACTCCAAAATAATACATCGTCATGATTAAGGAGGAAAAGAAAATGAGTAGAAATCAATGCCAAGGAATAAGAGTCATCATATAAATGGTGAGAGTCACATAGCATTACTTGGTTTYGCTGCACCTAACCTGTAATATTGAGAAAAACACAGATGTACTGAGATTAAATTTCTCCTAACAAAACCAGTTGTATATTTACTGACTCAAGGCAAAAGAATGTCAAAGTAAGTTTAAAATGAGTCCAGCTGTGACCCAGATGTCAGAGCACTGGYAAGCGAAAGACTTGTTATGATACGGAGCTAATAAAGCACATCAGCAGCACAGACTAAATGCAACAAATATAATGTAGACTTTTTGAAAAATAGGTTTTTTAGGAAAAGGTAATATATTTTATTTGACCAACTGGCCCAGCTGGAAAACCGTATCAGCTTTATCACTTGATTTAGTAAGATAACACCTCTTGTTATAAATCTTGCTTCGCTTATATTCTGAACTCATTAGGGCTATTGAAATAGTATAACTAGAAAATCTGAAAACATATACATATGTCATACAACATATAAGACAAGTCCAGGCTTACAAATAGGAGGAATTTAGAAAGGTTATTTTATGAAGGGTTGAAGGTGTGATGACATCAGAGACACAGTAAAGCAAACTAAAGAATAGGTTACAGTAAAAMTTCAACAGGATAAAAAAAAGGGTTTAGTAAAAAAACCTTAAATTAGTTTTAATATTCTCCTTTCTCTTGTTCTTTGACTGTAGCTCTTCTAAGAAATCCTTGTGATACTTTATTTGCATGGRTGTTTCTCTTGCTTTGATTTCATCTATAATCAGCCTTGTTAYCCCTTCCTTTTCCACACAAAATTGACAACTTTTCTTGGTGGAACATGCTGATTGCCTTTAGATTTATGAGATTTAGACCTGAGATTTTCAAAGATGGGTAAAACTATGGATAGTTAATTCTTATGTGAGTTTGATTTTGCCACATTTTGAGAAAGCACACGTTACCAAATAAAATTATCTTCTAAAATTATCTGACTCTGACCTGAAATTTATTGCTTGGTTCAATGTACTTTACTCACGTGTGCTGGTTAGCCACCTCTTTTTGAATTTATAAAGTAGCTGCTTTGCAAAGTAGTTGTTTGAGTAGCCTCAAAGGCTATAATGTATGATTACATACACTGGGATCCATTACGTACAATGGGACTCATATTGTATGACTTTTATCATGGATATGACCTTAAAMCAAGAAATGAACAACTTCGGGTTTTTTAGTGCTGTATTTTAAAGCTTAGTATTGTTAGAAAGGAATTGTGAATAAACCTCAGCTTCAGGAAAATTCAGTCAGTGGCAGTCTCTCAGCTCAGCTGGTCTGTATGGATCTGTTTTCATTTTTGAGGTTATTGTCTGTAAGGAAAACAGGAGGACATTTCTTTCTTCTAAAAYGAAACCTCACCATCAGTCTCTCAGACCAGACATAAGGTCATGTGCCCCATTACCATGGGCTTAAGGTAAAAGGTGCTGAGAACTCTGGCCACCTAAACTGCTAATTCATCCACAAGTCTGTTGAGTGTGTCAAACAGGTTGAGATATGTGTAACGGGAAGCGGTGGGAATACTTGCCTCAATTGTAACTGTTCAGCTCACCGAATCTCCAGATTCCTTATCAGCATACAACCAAGATAATTTATGRCCTGGAGTAGAGCCTGATTGATCCTGTACTCTCCTTCGCTCCGTACACCACCTCATCACACAGGCGCACCGCTCGCTCCGGCCTTACGCTTCCCACACCGAAGGCAGCAGTTGTTACAAGACAGAGCTCTTAGGCGTGATTTGCTCACTGGGAAATTATCACTCAAGCAACAATAGCAATGAAGTGGATATTACCTAAGCTGAGGCCCAGAAATTAGGATAACCCGTCTGCATGAAAGTTAAGACTTGGGGGAGATGGCATTTGCACATAAGAGTGGGAGTCTGAAAAGTTTCTTTTCAAGCTCCACAAATTAAAGTAGACACAAAGCTGTTGCCATTTAAAAATGAAGAAGTAAGAAGATTGGTACTGGAAGTGCAAAATGGATTTGTAAAGAGATTTCATTTTAATGGAGAAGCTGGGTGAAAGGTAGGGACGGGAACAGGCACCACTTAGGCCTGTGTGTGATGTCAAGTGGAAAGCTCAGGAGAAGGATGCTGGATGCTGCAGTAAGATTGATTTAACAATAGATGTGATTTAAGTGAAAAGGCTAAGGTGCTGGCAACTGGGGTTGGGATAGCATCCATTTAAAAGCAGATTTAATTTAAACAGAAAGGCCAAGGAGGTGGAAGGTGGACRCTAAAACAAAATCAATATTAAATTAGCTAAGTAGAAGCTTGAATCAAATCAACTAATTAAAAAAGGGCATACTGAGTATTTGGGAATAGGGAAGCAGTGCATGGAAATAAGAAATGTTGAGGAACACCTAATAAACAATATATCCCCTCTAATCAGAATAATAATTCCATTTTAATAAGAATATTATTTATTACAGTAGTAAACAAAAAAAATCTTAAAGGAAGGTATGATCCCCAGTTTAAGGAAAATTATATGTTTATAATTATATTCCTATTTGAAGTGAATTGTCTTTTATGTATATATATATGTGTGTGCATAAATATATATGGCATATGATATTCAGAATCAATGGTAGAAATGCTTAACATGAATTACATTTGCAAAACAGAAATTTACGAGTAGTAGTCAACTAGCTTTTAAAAACCCTCCTTACTAGTTATCAGTCTGGAAACGAATTTAAATCTAAGGGGAGTCTTTATATACCTACATTTGAAAMAAAATATGTATATATACACATATATATCCATCCATATGCATATACATATCCATCTACAAACATATATATACATATATAGATGTATGTATTTACCCAAACAGGTCAAAATTGGCCAATATATGCCYTAATACTGTTCTGACACATTTCTCTGTTCAGAAGAATATGTTAGCACTTTCTGCAAATAATACATCAAAAATGTTTGCTTTCCATACAGGTATTTCTAAATGCTTCACCTGTACTCCTGAAGTCCCATTTAAACCATTATATGTATGTGCAAGACATATATGCCAATCCTAAATTGCRGATGGAAGGCAGTGATTGTAGCTCTGTACCATTTGGCATCTGAAATCTCACACAATTCATTGGTATAAAAGAGATCTTAAAATAATATTAGGTTCTACACTCCTAAATTCTCCCTCAACTTTGTACAAAAAGAATGAGTGGATAACTCCGACTTGATCAAAATGACCAAGTATCATTTTGATTTATGAAGCARAAGAGAGTACGTGTCACCTACTGAGCTATCTGTAGTGCCAGGCAGCTGGCTTCGGGTACTCGGGTTTTTCTCACCCGCACAGGAACATTTCAAAGCCATACCGTGTGTTCATCACTACTGCTTTCATCTACTAATATTCTGGGGAATATCTGATAATAATTCTTCATGCTAAACTGATTGAGGTAATCCTTTCCTACTGAATTTCAGGAAAAAAATTCCATCTTGTGCCTGTGGGAGGAATTGTGGGAAGGCACTGGAGGACTCTTCTAATTTGAGTGATTTACCCTTTTCCTTAATGAAAAATAAATGACCTGCTGGCTTGCATGGAAATAGCATCTTGACTATTATCTTCATACCTATTTCCAGGCAAGTTAGTCCGAGTTTAAAGTCATAATTAAACTCGGTGCAGGAAGAGGAAATTAGATGCAACCCTCCAGTAAGAAATGAATTCTTTAATGAAGATAGATAGACTAAAATGTTTTACTCAAGTGGTGTAGAAACTCAAGGGGGATTTCTTCAAGTTGTTTGATTCACACCTTATAGCAAGCTATGCTCTATCAATGAAAAATTGGAATTAGTTTACACWTGTCATTTAGATGATGACATTTTCTCATGCTTTGTCTGCACCCTATCTGGATAAACCTTACCTGTTGCATTACACATTAAAAGTATGGTACTTTCAGGMAGATAACTTCCGCTCCTGCTAGAAATATTCTACAGCCTGGCGAAAATAACTGTTTCTGTTGTTTTACCAAAACTGGTATATCAAAATTCTGGGGTTTTGGGTTGCTTGTCCGGATGAACAGAAAGATGCAAATTGCTTTTGAAGCCTTCCAAAAATACTGATAGTCACCACCATTTTACAGAAATGCCAAAGCCAGGAGAATGCTGCCAACCTGGCAGCTATAGTGCTGTTTCAGTGCCAGGCAGTATAACTTACTATCATTTAAAAGTCTGTGTCAAGCATATTCACCTGTTGGTCAGTAACAACATATTTTGTTTCAATATCTCAAGTCATGATGGCCTAAAGGTGAGAGTGGTGAGTGCTAAAGCCCAGTGATGATCTGTGCTGCTGGCTGCTGTTTGGAAAGTTTCATAAGTCCTCATTTTCAGTAAGGTTATTTAGGATAGTCATTGTCTGGGGATGTTTGATTCTTGTATTGCCCTACAGAAGTGTAGTGCAGTATCCTTCTTCTTGGTCATCCTTGATATTAACCATTTTATGATAAAAATTCTCTTTTTTAGAAGGTAAATGGACTTAACCACATGGGCAATTGCAATTGCTGTAAAGATATTAGTAGTGGATTCCCAAAAACTCCTTAGTTAAGGAAACTTGTATATTTATGTATAAAGGTAATCACACATACAAACATATATGGGTCTGTTGCTAATATTAGCTATTGCTAGTTCTTCATTAATTTTGCAAAAAATAACGTATTTATAAGAAATTTATCACTGCTGGACCTATTGTGTAACTACAAATATTAAATTAAATGTGAGGAAGAAATTCTTTCTCTCTTATTTGATTAACGCCAACAGATGCTTAATCATGTGTATAAATGTAATGCCATATGTCAGATAAGGCAATGCAGTAGTTTTTCAGTAGTGGTAATAATGTGTCTTGCTTTAGTTAATATTTGTCTAATGATGGCATATGGAGCTTCCTACTAATACCACAGTATGGGGAAACTTTTCAAAAACAGATTCATCTTCCTCTCTGCTCTGAAAGCACAGCTGAGTTGTGAATACAACTGGCATAGGGAAGAGACAGAAAAAAAATATAATTTTTTGTTTATTAATTTTGTTCTTGTGGTTTCATTTAGGGGTTAAAACTTTCCTTCATGGTGAATGGGAGCCCTTTATTTTTGCTCAAGCACAGGTTTGAGCTTCCTTGGATTGACCTTTTGAAGTTTCAGTCCTGTTTTTATAATAAATGCTGAAGTCACAGATGTGGTTTTATGGCAAACCTTCCCCTCCGATTTCACTTTTTTTTCCTTATGCAATCTGTATGCAACTCAGTTTCCACTCCACAAATTCACATATAGTACAGAACTATCATTTCTGACATGTGTCAATGTCATATTTATGAATGAGTATTTAGCAGCATAGTGCTATCAACCATTTCTCAAAAAAGTCCAGAAACTATTTAGAAATTTAATAATTATTTTAACAATGTATTTTGCCTAGTCTCCAGACTCCGCTTCATTAAAACCATTCAGTAACTCTGAYAAGGTGGCAACAAGCTTCTGAGTTTATTTTTAGGAGAAAATGATTCACAAACAGGATAGTGACAGGCTTTTACGATTACAGATTTCACATATTCTGTTCCTTCAAAAGGGCTTATATAGACTGATAGATCTACAAAGAAAGAAATGAAAAAATGAAGAGAAAAGATATAAATAGATTTTTTCATTAGGATGAATGATGGAAGGTATTAGCCCCACTACAGCAGCATGCCTTTTACGTGTCTTCTTTTTCATTCCTTTTGACCTGCTATCATCTTCCTTCTACGTAAAAGTTAACTACAGTCTGAAATGTAGGTAAGGTGAGCAATAGCTGGAAATAAATGTTTCCTCAAGCATTATTACTGTTCAGAAAAGTGTCCATCAGCCAAAATGTCAGGCTCAAAATCCATTTAAGCACTGCACAGAGGCTAAACAGGCAGCTATTATTAATTTTTAAGTCTGCCTGACGGGTTTCAGACCAAGAACTGGGTTTAACTTGATGCACTGAATATTGCAGAGTATATTTAATTAGGGAGGCTTTGACTCTCAGATGGCAGAGGATTTATTCTGTGCRAACTACTGCAAAAATATGATACAATAGCTGCATCTACCTAAGAAAAGAATCTGCTGCATAATAATAAAATGCATAAAATTGGTCTTTCACTGCAGTTTCTTGGACTTTTACCCTAATATAATCACTGTCTACTTTTAACCTGTTTTGAAGTACCACTGTACTTCTCTCTTAAATACATTTTTTTTCATTATGCTGCAAGTTAACAATGTGAATTTTTCCAGAATAAGTCCTGCTTTTCTGATCTAATTACCAAACCAAACCATTTTCCCACTGTGCCTTACACAGGCRTTTCTTCATTTAAAACAACATATCTGTGCAATTGATATGAATGAATGAACATTTGTCTTTAATGTATTTATCTATAAATATAGAGGACTCTCAAACACAAATGGGCATTAAGACACAAATTAGCAAAAAGTGAGATACTAAAGAGCTATTTAGTTGCTTTTGATTGGATTCAGGATCTTAGAAGGGAATAAAAAAGGAACAAATAAGAAATTATTTCCCTCYACTGGTTGTAAAATCTGCTAGATGTATCTATTCTGCTTCTTTGCTCCACTCCCAGCACACCGCTCCAGGTCATCCTCTGCTAACTAAAAAAATCTATTCACACAAGAGTCTAGAAGGTTATATGTAAAGGTACAAGTGAAAATGAGAAACTTGCCTGTTCCTAATGAAGGACATTTGAGCTAAATTACACCATACTTTCCAAGATGAGTGAGATGATTTTCACTTGTAAGAAAACACCAAATTGCCATCAGCAGTTCTGGCAGACAAGCAGAAATTAAGCGYGGATACCTGATTGCTTTGCGGAGAATGGGCACTGGGTTAGTTTCACATACTGGATCACCTTAGCACTTGATATGTTTTACTGGTTAATAAATATGTCAGCTGTTCTCCATTCTCAGTGATTTAAATTTCCATTGGTATCATAAGGCACAAAAATCTCAAAAGACATTAAGGTGGGCTCGCAGTCAGAGGAAAGTCRGATTGGGCCTTGGATGTCAAAGACAGACCTTGTCCCAACTCTTAAGTAGACACGTTTTCTAAGTAAGTGAACAAGGCCCTTCACTTRTAACCCTCTTGTGAGGCCCTGAATATAAACCACATGTGCTCTTTAGCAGGTGACTGCATTTTCCATGAACATGTTGTGTTCTTTGGTGGGARTTTTGTCTTTCTTTCACACATGCATAAAACATGGATGTGTGAAGCACACTATAAAGGACTAAACAAAACCCATGATAATATAACATACTTTTGTATAAAAAGTGAAGAGTCTGTCTTCCCARGTACAGATATATTGTGTTTGCGTGTAGGTGTGCATGTACACACACTATTGCTCTTTGAAAAGCACTGTTACCAGCCTGCYGGCCTTCCCAATCATTTAATGAAGCCTCCTTGTTCCAGGAATTTAGTGRGTAATTGTCTCATAAATGAAGTTTCCAGCTATCCGTATGAAGCCCTAGCTACCGTCATGACTCACTACAGCTATACGGAAAGGAGTTGTGTCTGGATTTCACTGACCAAAGACTCTGTTTATACATCCCAAATTATACAGCCGTCTTGCTGCCACACTATCCTCTGCTGTTACCCCGTTTTGCTGGTTCCTGGCTAACTGGCAATTCCTACCTTTCCAAGGGAGCTAGGGTTTTTCCTCCTCCTCAAGACCTACACTTCATGTTGCTTCTCCAAGTGTTCATATTTCCCCTTTATAGCACCAGTCTTTGTCGAGGTTCCTTCGCCGTTTCACAGTACACTATGTGCACAACATGCTTATGACTCCTTCCCACTCAGTTTTATCTGAGAATCTCCTTGATATATTTTCTTCCTATTAGAAATCTAAATGAAAGTGTTAAAATAGATTTGACACTAATGTCTGTTGCATTATGACRGAGAACCGGACATTACACAGCTTGTAGCAATGGAAAAGTGTTTTGTTTATGGTCCTTCACACTGTTTTCAATCAAAAAGTCTGCTTTTCCATCACAGCCATGAATTACTTGAATTATGTTTTCAATAAGATTTTCCAGATATTATCAAATGCTTTCTTACAAACTGAATTAATTTTTTCTACTACATTAATTTCACCCACTAGTGCTATTCTGTGAAGAAACAAAACAACTATGTTAAGATTTATGAATAAAAGTTTATGAATAAATATTTGGTTGTGTATTATTTAYCCTATAGCTATAAAATGGTATTGGCATTTGTTCCTTTTTTTTTTTTCCTAGAGGTAGGTATTTTACTGCTTAACTCCTCATATATGAGAGGAAGTAACTGCCATGATCACATATTGTCCCTCGTTTAAATAGACTTGTTCTTGTATTCGCTCCTCTTTGCTCATCCAATATCATTCCATTCTCACTACTGCTTTTACCAATCGCTATGCTAGTCATGTGGRTATGGTGACCTTGTTAAGCAATTCTCGCAATCTACTTTCATACAGCATCCTACCAAAATTTTCAGCATATTCAGATTTTTCCAATGCCCATTTAATTACTTTTAATAAATACTTTTGAAAGGTGTGCACATTTTCAAACTTTTTGAACAACAGGTTACTTGTAAGTGTTGAACAGGTCCATCTAATTAYTGATCAGAGTGATACTGCACACTGTAAATGGCTTGATCTGTCATCTCCATTRACATTACTGCTGATAAAGCTGTCATTTGGAAAAACAGACTAAATGGCTTCAGGAGCTTTGATTCAAATTTAAATGTACATACATGAAGACTTACRTAAATATATACATATGCAACATGGATCACATGATTTTCAGCAGTGTGACTGGCTCATGCAAACGGTTCATAGATCTGTATGAAGAAGTTTGGTAAGTACAATCCTGACACCTAGATAAGGTGGTAGTACCTAAATAAGTATGTCTTTGAGCACAACTGGTTATGTACATGAACTCCAGATTCTGCAATTTTTCAAATTTTGCTCTTCGCCTTGGTAGTTAATGCAAGACTAAGTCTCACCCCAGGTACTGTGGCTCCAGAGATGGAGAGGTGTGTATCAGTACTTACAGCTGTCCTCCTCCTCCATGAAAATACTGATCACGTAACAGGCATACACAAATCCAATCAGCTGTATGAAAAAAGAGGAAAAGCAATCATTAGAACASATTGAACACTTATTAAGCTTTTAGTACAATGGTATATAAATACAGGTATCACAGCTAAATTTAGAAAAGATTTACTTCCATTTCCTGTATTTATATGTAAATTTCAGTGCAAATGGTCACAAACAGCTCAATTAAAGASACTTTCTCTCTTTTGCTCATGTTGCATTATATTTTAAAATCTTTTCCCAGTCCCACTGAGATCAGTATTGATGAATATTACTATTGAGTAATACTGGTAGAAAACACTTGGACCTTGAAGTTCAGCTATTACTTACATTCCTTTGTTCAGTACCTCTGTTCTCACTTTGTCCACATGAACGTGGGCCCCCTAAACATCTAATTTGTGTATTAAAAAGATAAAATATTTACTGACTGCTACAGAATTAAGTCATAGTAAAGCTTGTATGGAATCCACAAGAGATGTCTTTTTGTGTTGCATAAAGTGTCCCAGTGAAGAACTGTTTGGCAGAAGTTTAATTTGATATGTGACGTGTCATGATGTAGCTGACCAGTAAAGCTGGGTTATGATTCATCAGCGTCAGGAAACACTTTATCAGAAGGACCTATCAGTAAATCACATTAACTATGCAAGGAATGAGCAGACTCATTTCCCCAAAGGACACCACCAGCAAAATCATGCCATTATCTTAACAGCAGCTCCCACAAAAACATCCTCCTCAACCTGGATATGTGTGTGTCCTAGTTTCATCTGGGATAGYGTTTTTTCCTAGTAGCTGGTATAATGCTGTGTTTTGGATTTAATACAAGAAGAATGTTGATAACACACTGATGTTTTAGTTGTTGCTAAGTAGTGTTTACACTAGTCAAGGACTTTTCAGCTTCCCATGCTCTACCAGGTGCACAAGAAGCTGGGAGGGAGCATAGCCAGGRCAGCTGACCCTGGCCAATGGGGTATTCCATACCATATGACATCATGTTCAGTATATAAACTGGCGGGACTTGGCTGGGGAGCAGTGACCGCTGCTGGGGAACTGGCTGGGCATCAGTCAGCGGGTGGTGAGCAATTGCATTGTGCATCACTTATTTTGTATATTCTATCATCATTATTATTATTATTATTATTATTTTCCCTGCCTTTTCTGTTCTATTAAACTGTCTTTATCTCAATCCACGAATTTTACTTTTTTTTCCCGATTCTCTCCCCCATTCCACTGGGCAGGGGGTGGGGGGTGAGAGAACGGCTGTGTGGTGTTTACCTGCCGTCTGGGGCTAAACCATGACAGTATCACTTGTGCCACCAAGAGGAAGGGATTAAGATCTTTAGAATCAGGGAATAGAAACTCCACTTATTTGCTTTCCATGTAGACAAAATGTTTTCTTATGACCACCACCAAAGAAGAAGAAAATCCCATAGGGCAAGGAAACTTGTTAAACTGCACTGCCCAGACACGTCCATGCTTGAGAAAATATTGTTTGTGCAGCTGTACACAATTCGTGCTATCTGAAAGCCTTGAAAAGATTGTTCATGAGAGATTTCTAAAATAACCCAGAGATTAGTTTTAAGAAAACTCCTTTTTCTCTGGTCCGTTAAAAAAATCTAATTAAAATAGTTCTTCTAAGGGTGTCATGGATCAACCATCTGAGAAAGAGGTAATTGAATAGTATCTAGACAGGTATAAGCTCCTTCAGAGGCACAGAAATCATTCCAACCTGCTTTATGGTTGGGCTGCATGAGGAACTTTACAAGCAGCTCCAAGAGCTTCTCTGCAGACAAAAAGCTTGYCCACACAAGGGAATTCAGGGAAGTTAAGATGAATTAACTAGAGCTGTGAAATCAATGCGCATAAGATAAAGTACATTAAATCCCTGTGTGGCCTTTCCCATTCAGAAATAAAGTGGCCTTAGTTCACTGTAGCTTAATCCTCCTCTGAGGGATTAATCTTCCCCATGGAGWATTAAGCTACAGTACTCCAAAGCTGAGTTACTTGTGAATGAGAGCTGTCACACTRCTGTGGCACAGTCCTGTTGGAGATTCCTCTCCAGGGCATTCACCTCGCTGGTGTTTTGGGAAAGTGAGTTTAATCCAACTTTCCTCTCGCTCTGAGCAGACTATAGTATTGGCAGCTTCCCTGGCTTTTTTTGGGTCCAATTTACTGGGGCGGTGTTGCCACAGCCTCTATCAGGTGGACACCACTTTGTTGTGCTGATGCTCCGAGACAGTTAAATGCAAACCAGATCTGGAGGAGGAGCTCACTGGAGACGGCCTGGACCAAGCTGTGCCTGAGCTACCAAGCCCCACTGTGTCCRGTGTCATGGTGCCTGTGGCTGGAGGGACCTCGAGCCATGGCGGGGCTGGCTGGCTCGGTGCGAGCCCACGTTTACCTGCTGAAGACTGTGCGGGTGGGTAAGAGGAGTCCAGACTCACGCTGTTAATGAAAATGGGATCTTGTRGTTCTGCTGCCCTGCACCTCCAGGACCAGCACTGCCTTACAGGCTCCTTGACAGATTAAGCACATTTTTCCCTTTTTTCACAGTTTAGAGCACCTTTCAGGCATGACAACTGAAGCAATAGGCTTCCAAAGGATCAAAAAACCAATCGTACTTGAGGTATATTGCTTGTGCCACCTGAACATTACATATAGATTAAATAATTATTGCATTAGCACCACACAAATACCAGAAAACACATGGATTTTCATGAGGGAATGTCACCTGTTTATTTACAATATTTCCTGTTCACCGTTCGTGTTGTGCAATTTGACTGTGTAAGTCACTTGGGTTTGTTTCTTTTCCCTCAACATGATTGAAATATTTTGAAGAGTAAAACTGCTGAGTAAATAATGAACATGATAAAAATGAATTGTAGTACAGTTGGTGGGTTAAATGTTTGTGAAGGAAGATCAAATATTTAGAACTATTTACCATTTTCCAATAGTGTATTTCTTACTTTTTTCTTCTTACTAGTATTCTGTATTTAATTAACTTTACTTTTATAAGTGCAGTTCCTTCTTTATATGTACATGTGTACTCCACATCCATGCATATTATATAAAATATCTATCTGCGAGGGCTTCCAGCAAATTTCTCACACGTCTAAGATGTCAGACAGGTAGAAAAAGCACAGAAAGAGACTTCCACTCTAATGTGCAATAAACCACCTGACACAAAGAAGAAAGCAACAGGGGAAAATACTCTAAGTGGTTGTATTGGGTCTGGCTGAGATGGATTTRATTTCCCCCATAGCAGTGCTCGTAGYGCTGTGCTTTGTGTTGGTAGCTAGAAAGGTGTTGATGACACACCAGTGTTTTGGCTACTGCTGAGCAGTTCTCGCACAGCTCCAGGCTGTCTCTCCAACATTCCCCCCTCACCAGTAGGCTTGGGGTGGGCAAGATCTTGGGAGGGRACATAGCCAGGACAGCTGATCCAAACTGACCAAAGGAATATTCCATACCATATGACATCTGCTCAGMAATAAAAGTTAAGAGAAAGCAGGAGGAGCGGGGGCATTTGTTATTACAACGTTTGTCTTCYGAAGCAACCGCTATGCATACTGAAGCCCTACTTCCAGAGAAGTGGCTGGACATCGCTTGCTGATGGGAAACAGAGAATAAATCTTTTGTTATCCTTTGCTTCCATGTGCAGCCTTTGCTTTTGCTTTATTAAACTGYCTTTATCTTGACCCAGGAGTTTTTTTCCATCTTATTTTCTCCCTCCCCTGTCCTGCTGAGGAGGGGAGTGATAGAGTGGCTGCGTGGGCACCAGGCGTCTAGCCAAGGTCAACCCACCACAGAGGTCTTCCCTCCAAAATGCATGGGGCTTGGCAAGCCTGATTGTTTTAACAGTCCTAGCAGCTAACATCTTGCTCTTTCAGTAGATCTTCTCCTTAAAGTAAATCTTTTCCCACTCCCTTCAGTGTTTGAAACACACTGTCTAATCTATGACCTTCTTGCAAAATCAGCAGGCTCTCTCTGCTTCTCAGTATTGCTTTATATTTCTCAGCATTAGTAGATAAATATTCCCCAGTCAGATAGAAATCACTGCCACCTGTTGTGTTTATGGCATAYACTTGTTTAAAATATACCATTTCGTCCCATCTGTTTAGTTATTAATACCAAGAGAAATAAAAAAATATATTCACCCTCTCCCAATTTCATGGTCTTTTTGGGGAAAAAAGAAAGATCAGGTCTCTAATCATGCCAGGAGGTATCATAACCCACCATATTCCAAAAATATTTTTCTGTTATTAAATGGCAGAATGCACATTTTTGGAAGAATAAAGCAACAAAGAGGAAAAAGAGCCCTTTAGCATTAATTGTCAGGTATTGCTGTTCAGAGGTGGACAGCAATGTTTGGCTTGTAACTAACATACTAGTAATTATAGTTGGGTAACTAGTATCTACAGTCTAATTAACATGAAGTGAAAAAGTGGGAATATACCATTCTACAGATGAGACCTGTTTCCAGATCCTTAAACAGAGTTACAGCCACCACAGTGTGAATATTTTTATAAATGMATTAATTAAAACCTCTTCTTTTGCTTTATTGGTGGACACACTAATAAAATATTTATTCCAACAAATTACTTTTRCTATCTTGATTAACCCAGCTGCTGTTTAATTAATAATGTTATGCTCATGTGAACCTATCTAGCCATCATGTTAATTGCCAATTTGCAGTGAGCTGACGGATGTGTACTGCCCAGTTTCTTGATATTGGAAATGTTGGCTATTGGCCTGGCACCAAGTGATAGACTTAAATGTGTGTTCCCTGATAACTAAAGAAAATGTGATGCAAATGAGCTGGAAGATACTTAATTTGCTTATCTTGGACTTCAGTAATGATTCAAAGGGACTAATGAAGTGGTTGGAACAGGATGTCCAAAGCATCAAAGGGCACTAGCACCTGAAAGTATAAACGGGAACCTCTGGCTTGATCCAGARAGCAATTTAGATGCCAAGGTGGGCTTGTCTTGACAACGTTGAGTTTCAGGGCATGGAAACCTTCTGGAGTCCCTACACTGTTGTCGTGGTTTAACCCCAGCTGGCAACCAAGCAYCACATAGCTGCTCGCTCACTCCTCGCCCCAGCAGGACGGGGAGAAGAGAATTGAAAGGGTAAAAGTGAGAAAACTTGTGGGTTGAGATAAGAACAGTTTAATAAKTGAAATATATTATAAATAATAATAATAACAACAATAATAACAATAACAATAACAATAATAATAATAGTAATGAAAAGGAAAATAACAAAGAGAGAGAAATAAAACCCAAGAAAGACAAATGATGGAAATGAAAACAATTGCTCATCACCAACTGATCAATGCCCAGCTGGTCCTGGAGCAGTGGCCACCCCGGTTCCCCCCTTTCCCCTAGGTTGTTTCTGCGCATGATGTCATATAGTATCGAACCTYCCTTTGGTCAGTTGGGGTCAGCTGTCCCAGCTGTGTCTCTTCCCAACTTTTTGTGCAYCCCCAGCCTACTCGCTGGTGGGGTGGTATGAGGAGCAGAAAAGGCCTTGACTCTGTATCAAGCTGCTCAGCAATAACTAAAACAACTGAATTATCAACACTGTTTCCAGCACAAATCCAAATCATAGCCACATACTAGCTACTATGAAGAAAATTAATTCTACCCCTGCCAAAATCAGCACAACTGTACAGGGAACTGCCTGTCTTGCCTGCAGATATCAGTCTAGTAAACTGGCTCAGAAGACACTTGTCACTGCTATTCTGCAGAAAATTAAGTGGGAAACTGTAGGAAGAGGCTGTTGTCCCCTTCTTTCATCCAGCTACACCGTGGTTAGAGTACATATCCTGCTCTGGAGAGAATAAGCAATACATAAAATACTCAGGTATTTCCTGGAATCACAGAATCACAGAATGGTTTGGGTTGGAAAAGACCTTTAAAGATCATCTAGTCCAACTCCCCTGCCATGGGCAGGGACATCTTTCAATAGATTAGGTTGCTCAAAGCCCCATCCAGCCTGACTTTGAACACTTCCAATGACGRGGCATCCAYAACTTCTCTGGGCAACCTGTTCCAGTGTCTCACCACCCTCATCGTAAAAAATTTCTCCTTATGTYCAATCTAAATCKACCCTCTTTCAGTTTAAAACCATTGCCCCTTGTCCTGTCACTACAGATCATGGTAAAAAGYCTCTCTCCATCTTTCTTATAAGCCTCCTTTATATACTGAAAGGCTGCAATAAGGTCTCCCTGGAGATAAATAACCCCAACTCTCTCAGCCTTTCTTCATAGGAGAGGTGTTCCAGTCCTCTGATCATTTTCGTGGCCCTCCTCTGGACCCCCTCCAACAAGTCTATGTCTTTCTTGTGCTGGGGACCCCAAGCTGGATGCAGTGCTCCAGGTGGGGTCTCACCACCAGAGCGGAGTAGTGGGGGAGAATCACCTCCCTCAACCTGCTGGTCACACTTCTTGTGATGCAGCCGAGGATAARGTTGGCTTTCTGGGCTGCAAGTGCACATTGACGGCTAATGTCAGTTTTTCATCCACCAGGATCCCCAAGTCCTTCTCCTCAGGGTWGCTCTCAATMCATTCATCCCCCAGTCTGTACTGATAATAAGAATTGCCCTGACCCAGGAGCAGGACGTTGCACTTAGCCTTGTTGAACCTCATGAGGTTCGCACAGGCCTACTCCTCAAGCCTGTCAAGGTGCCTCTGGATGGCATCACTYCCCTTTAGGGTATCAAYTGCATCACTCAGCTTGGTGTCATCAGCGAACTTGCTGAGGGTGCACTCAATCCCGCTCTGTCATTAATGAAGATATGAAATAGCACTGGTCCCAGTACAGACACCTGAGGGACACCACTTGTTACTGGTTTCCATTTGGAGATTGAGCCATTGACTTTGACTCTTTGGACACAGACATCCAGTATTTTTGGAACCACCAGTATTTTCATACCAAACACCTTATTTCTTCAGTGACTAGGTGATAAATGTTGCTCACATTCTCCAAATCATAGCGATGAGCAGGCTCAGGGTGTAGGAAACAATTGTCACCTGGGTTAAGTTGGCAGAGACTTCAGTGTGGAGTGCACAAAGGGATTTCTTATTAGTGGAACATGGGTACATTGATTTGATGCTATTATCAAGGCTTTTGATGCATAATTTATTTTCTGCTGATTGCCTTAGGTAGAAATGAAGTGGTAGTCTCTGTTATTTTTCTCCTGTGCAGGCAGTATAGTCTCTAGAGGACTTAAATGCTTTAGTCTAACTAAAATCTCTAGGCTTAAGCTATGGACATCTACATGAAATATAAATGCCTAGTTTAACAGAAGTGAAATTAGATTATGTAATTGTTCATCATTAAACAGTAAGAAACTATGAAAACATGTAAGAAATTAAAAAAACTAATAATCTGAGCAAATATATGCTGTGCCTTATAATTGCTTTAACAAATGAATATTACTAGAATACATCCTATTAAAAAGAAGAACAAAACTGAGTGTAAAATGTATATTTATTTGYGAATTAATGTATTTTAATAGTTACCAGTTAATGTGGATTAACCTTTCCYTAGGAAAACAAGGACAAACGCAAAATAAAATTAGAAGTGATTATTTAAATCAAGGCTATTATCTGCAGACTGAAATATTTTTTATTAAAATTGATGATTTAGATAATTTTGATTTAAATCTTTCTGCTTGGCTTTGTCATCATCAGCTGTGGCCTTTAAATCCACTCTCACAGTACATGATTACTTTCCTATCTATCTGCTTCACGCACTGCAGTTCCACTAGTTCAAAGGAAATATGTGAGTGTATACCAGGTATTTAAGATTACATGAAGTAGTGCCCTAGGCTGTCAGGTTAATCTTCAAGATCAGGTGTACAATAGGACACTTATCACTGTTAAGCTACAGCCCAGAGTTTTGTAGAGATCTCATTACAACAACATAGGACCATCCAAATAAACCAAATAAACATTCAGTAGTCCTGGCTCCCAGAGGATGTATCCRACATTATAGGTAAACTAGATTTAGAAAACTCCTTCTAAGGAGTCAAAAAGATAAGAGAACTGTGCTTCACGTCCTTCCTTGTACACACCCAGTCCATCCAGATTGTCATCTCACCAAAAATKACTTTATCTTGACTTCTTTTTTGCTGATGGCAGCTGAAGAACAATATTTCCCATCCGTCTCTGTAGTACTTGAGACGTGTAACTTGACAAACGCAACTCCTGTTTTCTGCAAGATATTTGACTATTGCTCAATTTCCCATAATGATTACGGGAGTACGAAAGCAGAAGAAACTTTTTAAATTGAATGTTTATGTATAAAAAAGGTGTAGGGTACAAAGCTTGACAAGATGTCTTTAACTTATAAAATGGAAACTGTGTCGCAAGAGTGAATTTACTGTAGTAAGAAGGTAAAAATGCATTAAATTACAAAACATACTGATTCTTTACTATCTCTTGATTAGTATTTTCAGGAGAGCTAACAAATTCTGARGAAAGAGCAGAACATGAGTAGTTCATCTTCTTAGCAACCTACTTGCCACTAACATTTTTAACACTTTGCAAAGAGGACTGTAAAGCCCTTTTCTTCCTGTAAAGACTAGTGAAGCATTGAAGAAAGTCAGAATGGGAGATATATAAAAGAAATAGGATATTATCCCAGGATCTGTGTGTATATGTGAGTCAGCAAAATAGAAATATGACTAAGATTATCATGARCAAAGAAATTATAGCTCCATGTATTTCAAGACAATGACAACRGATAACCAAAAATGCAATCTGGAGAAAAGGAAACAGGATCAAGAGTAACAGCAGTATATAGTTGTAGTATAATAATAACCATTCACTATAACTGCATGATTATATACTATATACTATATACTATTGTATATAGCTATCCAATTCTATGACCATATATAATTATGTACTATAACTGCTTGATTATATACATTATATTAGAAATATAGTGTAAAGCTATATAATTATACACAATTTCAAAACTGAATGCAATTTTTGAATTACAGAAGAGACAGTCTCAAAGGTATGTTCTCATTTTCTAGAACTAAATGATGAAACGCATGACATTTTACAGTGGTAGCAATAGAAGTCCCAACCTTAGAGTACTTAGAAATCTAAAYACATAAAAGAAGACAAACAACTGGAAAAATGTCCAGAAAACATAGCAGGACATGGTGGCAGCAACTTCTGAAGTACATTATGTTGCCTAACCATTATTTTTTTTTCTTTACTACATCTTCCTAAAATCTACTGGATTTGACTTGAATAAAATTCAGGCTTTAGGGGCATTATTTACCAATTTCAGCAGCACAACCCAGAGCCGGTCTGGTCGTGCTGTGATGTTTACAGCTGTACTGAAGAGCTCCCAGAGGCTACAACTCTGATAGGCCTTAAAATGTGTTAAGGACTCTAAAAGTGGGTGAGAGGAGCTTACAGGTACTTTTGCTTTATATTGATCAGGGAGAAATAAGTGAGCAGAGATACTAAAATAAATGTMTATTCTTAAAATACATAGAGGTTGCTGTTGGCTAATACTGCAGGAGATAATTCCTCTCGAATGCCATCTACCTAGCACTGGGAGAGGAGAGCAGCGTGCTGGAAAAGGCTATAYCTGTTAGCTACTGTGATTTTTGAAGTCCTATCCTGTATCCACTCTTCTCAAATCCTGGTCTCCACAGTGTCCCTTCGTCTTTAAATTAAAAATTGTATTTGACAATCTAATTTTCCCAGCCAAGATCAGAACCATTGCTACCAGCACTTGGTCTGGGAATTATTTATTTCTCCAACAGCATAAACTTATAACTACCCCTATTGCCCATTTGCCCAAAAGGACTGTACCAGTTAACAGGGAGGAATGCCRTGTTATGCAGCCAAATTGTGTCCCAGCTTGGTTAGGGTTGAGAAAAACAAGTGAGAACATTCCGTGTTCTCTTTCCCTCYCTCCCCCTCACAAGTGTTTAGCTTAGTTATGGCTTATTCTCCCTCCTTTGTTTTTGTTGAAGGACCTTTAGAAAAAATATCATAKGTTCTGAGAACAGAAAGTTGGAGGATTTGGAACAAACCATTTAATCCAGACTCCTGTATAATTCTGTAGGTCACAGAATTTCATCTAGATATTCTGGTAGCCTAATGATAACACTGTCAGAGCACCCTTCATAGACTGGGTTGGGGTACTCGTGCTCCAGAGGAGTTCAGTCCACAGAAGGGATCTGGGAACCTTTGTCCTTCACTCACACAGGAGAAAAAAATAAGCCCCAACCATTAATACTATTTATTTGGTTATCTATCATGTGATAGACATCTAAGTTTTATATTTTGATTAAAATGGAATTCTCAATATGTAAAAACACTGAACACAGTATTTAAACATGGCTGGCTAGAATACAGTGTTTTATCTTGCAACATATTAATTGCTTGTTAATGATGTAAATGAATACAGTGGAAGTCAATAATGTAAAATAGAGCCAGCCTCAAACCTTGAAACGTAAAGAATAAAACRACTGAAAGGGAAAGGGATGCGGGTGGTAGGATGGAAGAGGGAGAGAAGAGAGATCTACATCGGAAGAGACTCTAACAAAATCACCAGAAAAAAGCTGGATAAATAAGCAAGACTTTCTCTAGATCTAGTTTTCCTCCAGTGTGCAAAGAAAATAAAAGTTCTAAGAATGGGATCARAGTTCTCATATTTAGATTAATCATCAATTAGCTTGTCAGCTGAATAACAGGAAATGAGAAAACCCTTTACCTATAATTTTACAATAAGCAGACAGAAAGACGACCTTCCTTCATTTCTGTAAACCTGACTTTGTGTCATATGTTTTTATATTTTCTAAAGAACTACTTTTATTTGGTTTTACATTAACTTGTCAGTGTTAAGGATAATTTCATAGAATCATAGAATCATTAAGGTTGGAAAAGRCCTCTAAGATCATCAAGTCCAACTGTCAACCCAGCACCACCATGTCCACTAAACCATGTCCTGAAACGTCACATCTACACATCTCTTAAATACCTCTAGGGATGGTGACTCAACCACTTCCCTGGGCAGCCTGTTCCAATGCTTGACAACCCTTTCAGTGAAGAATTTTTTCCTAATATCCAATCTAAACCTACCCGGGCACAACTTGAGGCCATTTCCTCTCGTCCTATCACTTGTTACTTGGGAGCAGAGACCAACACCCGCCTCTCTACAGCCTCCTTTCAGGTAGTTGTAGAGAGCGATAAGGTCTCCYCTCAGCCTCCTCTTCTCCAGGCTAAACAACCCCAGAGCCGCTCCTCATAAGACTTATTCTCTCAGAGCTACTTGCAGATGACACGATATTTCACATCTTTTGACAAAGCAAAGAAATTCAGGTTTGATCATATCTTGTAACACAAAGTGTTTCTTCAATGTACCCATCAGGTAATGACTTCACCTCCAGTAAGTTGCATGTACCACTTTGGAAGCTGGTAATGAAATCAGAAGAAAGAATGAAAGAAATGTCTGCCAGTGACCAGAGCCAATGTAAATCTCTTTGGCATCTGACAAGGTACTTGGGAAGGTTTCTGAATCCCAGGGAAACCYATTATGCACGTAGGAGGTACCAAAGTAAACTCCTTTCAGAACAGCAACATATTGCAAATCTTGGCCATTTCTTACGCTAATACTCCTTTTAAAATTCTTCCACTGCTTAKACTGCAATTATGAAAGATGTCATTTGTTGATAGAATGCCAGAAGATATTTTTCCCTCCTTAGATCAGAAGGCACAAGAGTATTATTTCCACTTACTTGTGGCAATAGACATAGAGAATGCATTTTAATTCCAACAATGTACTGCAATCTGTAAGAATTACTTATTTTACTRAATCATTCCATTCTCTTCATGCACCATGTAAATAACACATGCATGAAACTATTATATCATCATGAGGCAGTACTAATTTAAAGACAGACAAACTGTGGCATGGAAATAAAAATAACTAGTTTAAGATTTCAGTGGGGTGACAGTGAGTGCAAGAATAGAATTACTACAGCCTGATCCCCACTATTCTCTAACCTCCTTTATAGATACTTCTTAAACACCTAGGTAATAATAGCTAAGACTGAACACATTATTATTCTAGCTCCTGTTAATCCGTAAACATGGCTTGAAAATTGTATGGAAAAAAAATGCAAAGCTTTCACTAACAACAATTATTCCAGAGCATACCTCAGGGAAAAATAGAACAACAAAAAGCAACCACAGATAAAACCTAAGCCATCATATTAACTCATGTTAGGAAATGTTATATGATCTAATGAACTGCAAAGTCAGATTTAATCTCTACCCATACCAGGCTGCTCATATTAGCCCCCCTAGTGGAATCCTCAGAGAGGATTTTCAGGAGTGGAAGACACAGAAATGCACCTCAGAAGTAAGCTCCAAAGCCTGAAAGACATGCACCAGCTTAGACTCGGCACTAATTAAATCACAGGGAAAAAAAAGGCTAGAATAATAACCAAGAGTTGGTTAAAATTCACAAGAGTGTAGAAATTAATATAAGGCAGTATGGATGAGCACAGATYGTCTGAAAACTTTTCTTATAATCTAGTCTGCAGGGGGAGCTGGAAAAGCAGCATACAGTATTTCTCTCTGTGGATCTCAATTCCAAATTATTTTTGGACATTGCATAGTTCAATTTTCTTTTTCTATTAATATTTTGTTCAATACAGACAAGGAAAATCACAAACAAATAATAATTTTGATATTTTTTCTTGGATGTGTAAATATATACTGGAAATTCTTAAAATCCTATCTTCCCTAGAGGACCACAGATGGTAAGTCTGTCTATTCTTGGCAAAGAAAGCWTACCTACACCTTTAAGAAGATAAGAAAAGACAAAACACACAAACATATGATGRATTTTGATTCTCAAAAATGAAAAATGAAAAAAATCACTTTTACATCCACCAGAGACTGATATTTTTTTGCCTTTTTTGTGTGTTCGTCGAAATACTGCAGTGTTGAACTATAGTATWTCACAGATAAAACAGGTGAAGATAAGAAACTCCTTCCTGATCATCACTTTGTTTTTCCTAATCAAYTCCATCTAACAGAACATTTAGCAGATGATCTACCACACATATACTTTTGCTTCTGTATGAATCTGCCGTATTCAAACCACAGAACAAATGACTCGATTTTGAGCCACAATTGAGCTGGTTTTGCTCTTTGGAAGAAACAATACTATAATCAGAAACGTGGCTGGATTTATGTGTTTGGCAGGTAACACAGCAGCCTCTTCACTCAGCTGTAACGTCTAAAATTGTGCAACACAAAGAATTCTATAATAGCAGTGCAGGTCATTTTGAAAAACCCTTGTATGATAGTTGGTTTTCTTTTATGGCTATCCTTCCTACTGTAGTTCTTCTTAATATGGATAATATTGTTTAATTCTTACAAGCTGCTACCTGAATGTGCAGATGGAGGTACGTAAACACACACATACACACACGCACATACATCCTTATAATGCTTTGTGGAGTGGCCTGCTGTGATATGTGAGAAACAACACTACCATAAAAGCAGCAATGTTATCAGTTTGCTCAGGTATTCCCAGTTAAAATGTGTGCTAAAAAAGGCTTTTGTGCTGGATTCCCACTGGGCAGAAAAGCTATCAAGAATTGCAATGAAGCTTCGCTTTCTATCAGTGCCTAATGAATTTCAGAAGCAGCTTCTCCAGTCATATCTGACCCAGTGTGATCTCTTATACCACCTCTCCCAGGCACAGTTTATTTTCTTGCAGTATACAGTCCCCATATGTACTTTGTGGCTTCGTGTCCTATTCCTTCCTGTTTCTTACCAACAGCTTTCACTCAGCAGTGCATCCCACTGCTCCCTTTACTTTCATTTGGGTCTGATTCTGCAGCCTGAAGCCCAGGGTGCATCCAATATCAAGACTTCTTTTCCAAGGATCTTAAGCTCAGYCTGTAATCAGGCAGCATGCAAATACACAAGCAACACTGAAGCCGTTCTAGAAAGGACTTTGTCTCCCACTGTCAGTACAAAACCAGCATAAGCATCCCTCCATGGCTGGTGAGTGTGCCCCCACGTGCTGGGCACACGGGTGGCAGCAAATGTACTGCCCGAGTCAACTGTCGGGGTGTTTTAGCAAATGGGAGGCAGATCTGGCCCTGACTCCTACCTTGAGTCTACTGCTACAAAGAAACGCAAATGAAGCAAGAGAGTTTGCACCTGGTAAAAGCAATTGCAAAAGGAGCCAAAGCAGAATTTGCTGGCCTGAGAATATGTCTTGACCAGAGACAGGTATTGACTGGAAGCGTGTCTTTGGAGCCCTTGACTCTGGCTCACCTAGACTGAGCTTTTGGCTACAGCACATAGATTTTCTTTCCAGAAAACAAGCTCAGATTTAAAGAAATCTAGGACATAGGTGATGGTGCTTATTTGGGTCTTGTGCTGACATGAAGACAGACTTTGAATTACACAGTCTGAAGGAGAGGAAGTGAGGCAGAGAAAATGCTAGCCCACTTCTCCTCCTCCTTCTCCTTGCATCCAGAGCTGGGACAGATCTCTGCCAAGAAATCTCCCCCCCTGTACATGGAGGACACCTTAGTCCTTGGAAGAAACCTTAATATACATGGGGGAGGCTGAAGGCATCACCAAAACAGGCAGCTTTGGACATCTGGAGTACATTTCTAGGCTTCCTCTGCTTCTGTTGGACTGGCTGTTTGCTTGAACCCTCTTCCTTTCTTTCCTTGCAGGTACAAATAAGTTTAAGCCTACTAAACCATGCGGTGCTACACAGACTAGCTGAATAAATATCTAGGAGGTCAAACTTTATGGCAGTCTTTCCCCTGCTGTTACAATTCCCTTATATTGTGAGCAGAAGTAGAGCTAGCTCATTTAAAGGAAACTCAGGTAGGTCTATTTTATAGACAATTCTCACAGTTCTTTGAAATGTTAACTTTTACAAAAGTCAATTTTCATCAAAAAGAAAATAAAGGGGAGGCAGTCTGACTCCTGTAATAAGCAAATTGGCACAAACTGTAATTATTCAATATGAGGACACGGGGACAAACAGGACAGAATGGTGAAGAATGAAAGATGATGGAAGGGGAAAGCCATGTCCCRTGTTAAAGCCCTTTGGGGGATAAGTGATCTAGTTGATATAGAGCACTTGCACCTGCAAACATTTGTTGACCAGATCCCTAACCACAGCTTCTCAAGAATTATATGCGGTCATGGAATAAAAAGGATTCATCTCTTAATCTCATATATTAGTAAAAGGCCAAAGTATAAAGATATATAAATGGTGTTTGAGTAGATCTGGGTTCACAGTGAGGGAAGTCATCTGTAGTGCCCTATGCAGAGTCATGCTCAGCCTTGTGCATTTCAATGATTGGGAAATAGGGTGAGGAACTCAATCAAGATTGGTGACAACGCAAAATGAAAGTCAACTGCAAAATATTCTAGATGGATCTTGTGACATTGAGTGACTGGGTGATAAAATTAGAGTTGAAATTCAATGTCAATAAATACAAAGTAATGCACATATGGAAAACAAACCATAACTACACATATGCAGTAATAGGCTTTAAATTTGTTATTACCTCTTGGAAAACTTGTGAATAGTTCATTATAAACATCAGCTCAGTGCTCAGTGACAGTCAGAAAGGAGAATCAAACAGCAGAAGAGCAATAGAAAAGAAAGTAGAATACATCATTATGCCACTGTACAAATCCCTTGTGTCCTGCATCCTCAGTGCTATGCACAGTTCTTTCTCCTCATCTCAGAAAGGAAGTAGTTGAATCAGAACAAGGACAGAGAAAGGTGTCAAAGATAATCAAAGACATGGGTGGCTTTAGAATAAGGAGAGAGTAAACAAATTCACTCTTGGAAAGGAGACAATTGATGACAGAATTATAAAAAAAATTAATGAATGGCTTGGAAAAGACGAATACAAAATAATTAATCTCATTTTTCATTATATAAGAACAATGGAAGATCAAACCAAATTATCAGATCACAGACTAAGGGGTTRCTTTCATCACAAACTGAAAGAAGGACATTTTCTACATAAATCAGAATTAAACCGCGGAACTCAATGCCCAGAGCATGCTGGAGAKGTGGGACCTATAGATGGGTCAAAAGCTGATTAGGCACATTCAGGGAAAAAAAGTTCATCGAAGGCTATGAAAAACATTTCAGCTACAACAGGTTTGTCCCAGGAAGTTCCAGGCAATATTGCCAGGAGATGTTAAGCACTCATGTTCGCTGTATTAAACATGTCAATTTATTATTATTTACATATGCTAAGTTCAGTTGTAAATCACATAGCTGGAAAATTGGAAGAACGGAAGACTAACTTACACAATGGGAAAGAGATTATAATGTTAACTCTAGGTTTAATGTATGTATTAAAATTTCAACCCACTATTGGTTGAATTGAAATGCATTAATTGAAGTTTGGTTGCATTCAGGTTTTGGAATTCATACGAAATGATTCAGTTAGGTATGCTACCTATTCCACATGAAAGGAAATACATATTGTTAGGTACTTCCATATAAAATATTGAGAATAGATATGAGTGATCTTCAGTTATCATGCTAGATTTATAAGATTACTCTCAGCAGTTCATAATCCAAGATTTTCTTGTAACTTTATTCATCGTGAGAAATATGGGCAATGATCGGGGCTGGACTAGGAAAACTTTTATTGTTTAATTATGAGTAAATTGGCTATAACAAAATGTCAAAATACTTTATGGATTTAGTTCTGAAGTCTTTAAAAAGTCAAAAAGTCACACTAGTCAGCCAATCTGTGTTGGTAAAAAAATAATTAATACTTAAGAACTGAAAGTACTGCATGGAAAAAAAAGCCCTCATAAATGAAAGGAAGGATGTGTTAGGTTAATTGTTACATTTCCCAAATACTATTTAGCTGACTGTGGGACTCATATTCACAACCTTATTCCAAAAACTGACATCAGTCTTCCAAGTACCAACCATATTTATGAGCCCTTTGTATTTTTCAGATTTTTGGAAAATTATTTCACCCATGGTCAACTTAGCAGATATGTTGAAATGAAAAGCTGTGCACAGAAGCAACTTTCCTCTGTGACCAAAGTCTAAAAGTCTGTCCTGTGTGAGAGGACTGAGCTATATTCATAATCCAGAAAAAGGTGACCTGAGAATTTAGTTAAGAAAGTTTGGTAAGTTTGCTAAAACCTGGAAGATCTCATATTCATCAGGTAAACTCCTACTGCCTGTTTAGAGATATTCATAACTGTGTGACTCAAGCTTCACTAGAACTCATTCTTCCTTAATTTTTCTCTGTATTTTCTTAGGGATATGGTTTATTCTTTACATGTGTACATGGGAAAATCTGTGTGCTTACAGCATGACACTTCCAAAAATCCCCAGCATAAACAATGAAGATTTTTAATCTCTAAATTACATGTACAGTAAATATTTAAAAATAATTATTAACCAAAAAATTGTATTATGCTGAACTTGACCATTATTTATTTTAAGTTACGGGAAAGATTCTAYGTTATTACATCAAGAGAGAAACAGAGCAATAAACTAATAACATTTGGTAAGAACGAGGTTTAAGAGAGAAGTGGTAAAATAGCTTCACCATGACAGAGCCAAGGGACGTCTCTGTTTGTTCTGGGAAATACTCGTTAGCCAAAGTGCAATAGTCAACACGCTAATAGGTAAGTCATACCTGAACTGTGACCTGTGGCTCCTTACATCTTTTGCATGCTTAATGCTAAAATTGTATTGATCACTGATAGGGTCTGAAGCAGGAAGGAAAATGGACTCTAAAGAAATAAAAAATAATTATTTCCAGTGGCATTGAATCTGATTATCTGGTAGCATATTAGCTGGATGATGTGAGAAACTGAACTCACTGGTTCATTGACTCAATCTTAATTGTAGTCTTGATTTGATTATACATTCCATTCTTTCCATTAGCTGAATTGAAGTAAATTGTCTTAATAATGTGCTTGCTTAGGCTCCTATTTGTTTGCTAAATGTTTAACAAAATCCATAAGCAGTTTATAGAATAAGTTGTCCTCTCAGATTGCAACATGGCTCACGAACAGAAACACAGTTGAAGACGACATTTACAAGGCACTTGACTCTGTGTCCAAAGTGACAAGGATATTTCAGAATGGATAAACAGTGAATTAAAGAAAACAGTACAATACAATTCCCCAAATTAATCTAAACAAAGAAATAATTTTCAGATAGTTCCTTTAAGACAAAAAAATAGCTTGTGCATCTTTACTGGTGAAAAAATTAAAATACAGATGTCCAATAACTTTATTTGAAAACCTTTAATGTATTAATTTAAGGTAAGAAAAAACTTCTTATAATAGCTTTTTATAGAGTATAGATTGTTGTAAAATGAACTGCTAAAATGTCAGTAATCTCTTTTACAATTGGAAATATTTCTGATTGTCAGGGAGCAGATAATTAATGTTCTACACGGAAAATGAACATACAATTTCAGCTTGTGAAATTATTATATAACTTTTTTAAATTATTAAATTTAGTAATTTGGGGAACCCCATGCAAACCTAATAACTGTTAATATTTTTTGTAAACTTCTAATATTCTTAGATAAATAGTGCTATTTGTTTTAAGAAAACAGTCATTTTGTCTTCTATATGGTTTCTCTTCTTCATCATTGTGAAGAAAAAAATTTAATTATTCCTTAAATTCCTTCAGAAGTAAGAACTGATACTAAGCAAACTTTRAAATCTGTATGATCTTACTTTCATGCAGAAAGTCCTGTAAAAGGGATTAAATTTCCTTTTTATGTTATAATGAATAAAAMTGATAAAATTTATAATAAATAACATTGAACAGGAAGACAGCTTGCACTATAGAAACCATGAACTACTAGAGATAATGATTCTAGGAGTAGAACAGTGGAACGAGGACAGTAAACACCCAGGAACCAGATTTCAGTGACCCRAGACGGAAGGCAGCTTCTAGGAGTAAACAGGTCTATCAGAAAGTGAAGTTCAAGAAAGTCATCAGACTGACTGGAAGAACACACACTGAAAGAGTATGAACTTTTCCAAGCAGAAGCATAGAAAGTGAGGGATTTGGCTCAATAATGGTCTCTTGGATGACCTGCATACAGATTACCAGAGACAAATATAAAATAAAAACAGAAGTGTATAGGGATGAACTCAGAAAGGTCAAGACACAAGATACAACTAAAAAGAGAATACAGCATAATAAAAAACATTCAATGGCATATTGCTAAAAAGAGCAAGCTCAAGCAATGACCTGTCACAGTCCTCAGTGATGTGACCCTGAGGCTGTAGGTGCATGTGGCAGCAGTAATTATTTTCCAGCATGGGCAGGTCACCTATCASCTGGGCAGCCCACTGCAGCTATGTAAACATCTCCTCCAGCCAACTGGAGGCATGGGTCTGAGCAGCTGGGGATAAGGTTTGGCTATGTTAAATGGCATTGCCTTCAAGGGAATGAATACCGAACCATGGCCTTGAGATGGCTGAAAAATCCAGTGTCTTTTCCCTTTATTCCCTTCTTCAGTAGAAAGATTAACTGTGGTCAGTGAAGTAATGCCACTGACACTAATGAGGACTCAGGTGAGAATAAGGAAGAATATGTTATTGATCGTTTGCATAAACTAGAAATCTAAAGAAATTCAGATGTACTAGCCCTGGTAAATTCACATCAAAGCATGTAGGAGTCTGGCTAAAGCAATCTCAAGCATGTTAGAACCTGCTTGTGAGAATTTGATTAAAACAGGAGAGGCTGAAGAACAGAAAGCCAAAGATTGTCCCTATCTCCTTACACAAAGACAAGAAAAGAGAAGGGAAAGAGGACCCACAGAATTATATCCCTAACCTCATTTACTATAAACTTATTGAAAAAAGGAATCCAGTTATTAGTGGGTGAATAAACATACTAGTAAGAAGACAAGGTGATAAGTAATAGTCAATATGAATTTATCAGAAACTGAATCGTGTTAAATCAAGTCTGTTCCTTTTTAGGAGAGATAATGGGTTTTGTGGTTAGGGAAGGAGCAACAGGTGTGATATATCTTGATTTTAATAAGCATTTTGACACTGCTTGGCCTTCTTATAAGCAAACTATGAAAATATTGCTTAGACCAAAGTACTGTTATGTAGATTGAACAACTGCCTTGAAAATTGCACTCAGAAATAGCTACCCATTGTTCTCTATCAAACTAGGAGACAGTAGCCGATGAGGCTCTGTAGAATCCACCTGGGTCCAGTACTATCCAGTAGTTTCATTAGTCACTTGGTTATCTGAAGAGATGTTATGCCTTTTACACTTCCAGATGGAAGCAAGCTGGCAGTGGTTGCAAGCTCCATGGGGGACAGGATTAGAATTAAAGTAATCTTGACAAACTGACAAAGGGTCTGGAAAAAATAGGATGTGATTCAGTAAAGCCAAGTGCACACTAGTATACTTAAGTAGGAATAATGAAGTACTCGAAGACAGGATAGGGTGAACAACAGGCTACATAGCAGTTCCACAGAATAATGCATCACACCCTGACTATTACTTGATAATATCATAGCATTGGGAAAAAAAMCAGACAGTATACTGGGATGTAAAATTAAATTTCAAGGTGAATCAGGAGTGCCCTAGTACGCAGCACCAATAAGGCATCAGTTGACAGATTGTTTATATTTTGGAGATTTCCCTTCAGCAAAGACAAAAATCAATTAGAAGAAGTCCAGATGAGAATTATAAGGATGATCAAACATTTAGAAAACATGACCTCTGTGGAAAGCTTATGATACTAAATTACACACTCCCTKAAAAGTTCTGGATCTGGGAGACTGCATTTACAGTATATTGTTAGCTCACATTGTTCATAGAAAGATTAAGTGCAAAGGGCTTCTTCAGAATGCTGCCATCTAAACCACTTATCAAACAATTTTATTCTAGAAATAATAAGTTACTGTCAGAGGATAAAAATCTTAACAAAGCTTTTCAAATTCAATTACAACATGAAACAACTACTAATATCAAAAGACTCAAGGGTTTTCTCATTAGTATTTCAAAGCAGCATGACAGATTATTTTGAGTGTGTCAATAATGATTCATGCTTCTTGCTGAGTCCCCATTGTAAGGGAACATCTTAAGACAGTTGAACTGTCTCTTTTCAGGCCAATATATGAAAAATATAATTAAAGTTGTTATGAATCTAGACAGGGCATAACTTTGTCTGACAGCTGTAACAAGAGCAGAAGAGATGGAAAGTAGAATCTGATCACTTCAGGTTTTGTGCTGGCCACTATGTGGGSAAGATTCAATTATTATGAAAGAAACATGACACACAGGAAAATCTATCCAAAGCTGAAAAGAGAAACAAGGTGTATGGGGGGTATTATTCTCTGATGGTGAAGAGATACTATTCAAGATAGGATATTACCTTCCCAATAGGCTAAACTAATCATCACCATGAAATAGTAAACATCTTCAACATTAAAGAAAATATGAGTTACTGCTAGACCCTGGGCTGTACATGGGAATAAATTGGTAATTCTTTCTAGAAAGCACCTGTGAGACATTGCCAGCCAGATGTCCAGATGTTCACACCTATCCAGAAGGTGGATAGGTGCCTAAACATACGTATCTAATTTTAGGAATCATAGAGTACTCTGCCAAGGTTCCAGCTGCCACTGCAGGAGGTTGATACCTTGTAGGTCTCACTTCAAACCCACTTACCATGTGCAGTTTAGGTATTTAAAATAGACAGCTGAAAACTTGGTGGGATAGCTTAATGTGCCTGCAGTGACACCAAATACTTTCATTTAGAAGGCACAAGATATCTTCCAAACTGGGGAGAATAAAAAAAAAAGTTATTCTAGAAATTTTTTCTTCATTGTCTACACTTTACCTCACTTATATTGACCCAAATGTGATTAGGTTTTGTACAGTAGTACTGTACAAAATGTTTGATGTTCTTCCCATCTACATAATACAGCTTGACACCACTAAGAGAAGTTGAATTAGATGTGGGTTGAGGGTGGTTGTACCTAGATTAAAGTCTTCTTCCCAGAGGAGACAGAGGAGTGCAGGAACCTAGAACTGGTCCATAGGGTGCAAGAGAATTTTCTTGTGTGATTTTGTGCTGTGGTCAAAAAGACACCAAGAAACACAAGTTTCAGATAAAAATTAAGTGGAACTGCTGAAATATATGTGTGGTACTAAAAATATTGTGCAAGCTACGGAGATCATCTTCTAAACTCTGGGAAAATAACACGTTCAGCCAAAGCCTAAAAYGAGAGCTTCTCCTGTCCTGCATGTACCTCCAGAGACATTTAACTAATTAAGAAGGTGGACAATCTTAATCTAGGCTAAGAATCAGCAATGTTTTGGTTACAAGATGGTATTGATAAGAATAGGATAGTTATTATATTTTGGTTTATGCCTTAAGTTTTGAAAAATGACAACAGAGTTCAGGCAGTATGTTTCTCTTTGGTCTGGACCCTCAAAGGAGTGACATGAGACCATTTTCACATCCCTCCTGTATCAACTTTCTCAAGATCATCTGCAAAAGATAGCAGGAGGGCAGAGTGAGGGTTGTCAGCTTTCCAAAGAAGGAGGTGAAGGAAGCTGAAAGAAAAGCAGAAGTGCCTGGCTGTGTGTGTATCTGATAACTTTGTTTTCAAGAACAGTTTGATTCTCAGGGCTTATTGGTTGGGGAATCGGAGAAGAGGAGCTGTACATCAGAGGGCCAGTTAAGGATCAAGATTTGACTACTTTTCCTACTCTTGCATCAGTGCATACTTGGCTGCCTTTTTGAAAGCATATGCAATATCAAAAGGCTGTGCTTTCCAAGCTTGGCTGAAGAGTATGAAGGAGGTAAAATCGTACCTTAGAATATTTTAAGATATAGTCCAACTGCCTTTTAGAGAGCAGAGAAAGATACTGAATAATAGCAATGAGAGCTACAGCAAGTGGGGAAGTGACAATTAAAACGTAGGCTGGACAGTTTCTTGTTAGAACATCCCTTTCTCAGCTGTGTAATTCTGCCAAATACTACTGAATGGTGGCTCTTACTGTGAAAACTTTTATCAATAAGGTTTGTATAGCTTTATTAAGATTTAGTTGACTAAAATGTAGTGTACAAACATAAGTGATTATTATACTGAAAAAGTGGTAGTACTATACAGAATAAAAATATTTTATAATTGCAACACTTCCACACAAAAATTCCTGAAAGCTGTATCCATCTCAGATTTCTAAGACAGATCAAAAAGTTACACTGGCAAAATAACTATTATTTTATCTTTTTGTCAGAAAAGGAAGCTGTTAATTTTTGCAGTAAATAGTAGTAAATGCAATTTCCTTACTGCATTTTGTTCATGTTCTTATTTTCTCTTTTCAATATATGCCTATCCTATCTGTTTTGTACCTATGCCATGTCCTATCTGCGTTACAGAAGGTGAATAATCCAGGCTGGAAGAATTTTCTCTGCTTGTTTGGCTGTACAGAACCCTGGGAAATGAAATATTTTGACTGGCATTTCTAATTTCTTTTACTGTTAGTTGTAGCATTATATATTTCCCAAATACTTTCTAAAAATGTTTACTTCATCTGAAACTTTCTTAGATGAGTTGTTCAGAAAAACAACTATATCGTGGTATATAACAATCCCTACTATAGCACAATCCCTGCTTTTGGAAGACAATTAATTCAAAGAAAGATTTAATGTTTGTGAACATAATTTAAAGTACTGAGTTACTGTCAGAAAATTCTACCATACATTTCCCATATTTTCAATAACATCTTATTAGCACAATGTATCCTTTGTCCAGATAAAGTGCTTTACAAACCCATTTTCATCTATTTAGAATATCATTTTTTAAAGTGATGGACTAACAAGAATAAAGAATTCTAGTTGGTGTAGTGCATATGAAAACATTATCTTCTCTTAGGTAAGTGATTGCATTTTTGTGTTCCACCCAGCTTAGCTAGTTTAACAGGACTAATATCCAACAGGGRTTAACAGTTAGCTTAGTTTACCTTGCTTCCTAAGGTTTTTTATGTCCGTGATTAAAATTGACAGAAAGGAGAGGTAACAGGAAAGAAGAGATACTAAAAGTGAACTAGAGGTTTTGTGGGAAAGAGGATTGGCTAAACCAGAGCAAAATCCTTCCTTATCTTTTCTCATTGCAGGGGRCCAGCTGACTCCACAGAGGGCTATGGAAATAGCTATATATATAATCTGCAGTTTAGCAAGGATTTCAGACTAACTATGCTTTCTAATGCTATTGCCTTGCTTATTTGCCCCTTCAAAGGAGGATCTACAGGAAAGTTATTTATTTATATTGCATATAGATTGCACGCTTTGGATGTAATGGTTAATGTCTCCAGCTGCAGAGCTCAAGGACACCCTCCGTCATGGTGGTTAGCTGTTTTCTCTCCTTTGCTCTCATGAAGCTAGCTTGTAGTCAGAGCAGCAAGTCAAGATCAAGAAAAGGGCGAACTCAGGTTTTAGGTTTTATATGTCTAAAGCATCCTGCAAAGCGCAGCTAAATTCAAAGAAAAGCACTTATGGAAAGCAATTTCTCTACTTTAAAAAGGCATCTYGCTCTAGCAGTAGATCAGGTCAACAGCCCTTAGGAAAGGCACACTTGAGGCTGCTGGGGTCCTTAGGGGTGGACAACTGACTTCAGCTGAATCCCACTGGACTGCCACAGGGATTGATTCATTAACAGAGGTGACCATAGAAACTTTTGACATGGTACAGGAAAAATTTTTCTATTCCTAAAAAACTCTATAGAGGGTTTACAAGGCCCTACAATAACCTGTTTCAACTGTTGCTTTTATAGAATCTTTAAGCAAGCACTCAATAAAAGTATGGCACACTATTGTATAGAGTGGATATCTAATCCTGCTAAGATAAATTTGCAAAAACTCTGAAAAAACCTGACTATGTATTGCAGCTGAGGCAGCTGATGGAGAAGTCATTTCTTCAGTGAATAAAAGCTGATACTGAGATAGCATTTATTGGATTATAAACATGGTGGCATTCAAACATGGGTTTACTGAAACATTATTTTAGTACTTTTTAAGATCAAATGATTCCAGATGGTTAATCTGGAATCCCCACAGCGAGGCCTGTCAGATAYACTGAAAGTTTAATCAGACTTTTAACACACTGATGGGCTTTGAACAGCCTGGATCCTCTGAAAAAAAAAAATCCTTAGGAAGAATCATGAAGAGATTGATGAAGATATCTGACTAGTAGGCAGCAGCAGTTATGAACATCAAGAGAATGCTTGAGTGCACTGAATTCAGGCAGAAGGTAACCACATGTTAAAGCGAAGAAAATGTAGCCAAGAATAATGCACTTCTAACATAGGAAGCTGTGCTTTTGATTTTTCCTACCTTACTGAAAAAACCTGGCTGAGACTTCAACTCTTGAAAAGAAAGGCACATATATAAAATATTTATTTTAACACTTTGTGGAATACTTACCTGTAGAAAAAGATTACACTAATCATTATCTCTAACATTTCACTACTGACAGAATATGACAAATTACTGTCCCTGTTCCGCTATGGACAGAAGCTATTCAACCTAGAATGAGTCCAGAGTAGATGATACTTTCCATTCCCTTCCTTTCACAGAAATGCAAAAATTGTGCTTATTTCTATAAGTACAAACATTGCTAATTAGCCCTCATATGATGTACACAGCTACATACCGATAACTTCCTTTAATAGTTATGGAAKCATAATTATTAAACTATTCTTCCCCCCCAGTGTCACACAGAACAAGAATAAGGACCAAGACTTATCAGCTTACAGATTTCCATCAGCGAACCACTATTTTTAAAGGTACATAGTGTGTTAAAAGCTATYAAGTCAAATAATGGTAACTCATAGACATATTTTAGAGTTTTTGTGGTTGAGGCCCAAAGAGACATGTGGTCTTAAAATTATAAAAAAAAAAAGTTAGATACTGGAGTTTAACTACAGCCTGGCAGAATAAGAGAAGCCTAAATCCTGATCCCATGTCACATGCTAGTCAACATCCAAAATCTTGTGTTAACATAAGCAGGATGGGCAAAACCCCCAGGTGCAAATCAGGTCTCTAACCCATCCTTATCTCCGTTTCTTGCCTAGAAAATACTTCTGATAGTACTTCACACTGAATTTTTCCAAGGCAAAGCAGAAGACAATCTAATCTCATGACCAATGAACACACTCARGCTGTGTTTCTGAGAGGTACTGTGATATAGTGAATAAGAAGCTGATCTGACATGAAAGAAATTTGGCTCCTTCTCCCGCTGAGATCACCGTGCCCTCTATGTTTCACCTATCACATCAGTAAAACCAAGTGACAGGGTGCACCTCTTTCTTAGGGATGTGGCATCCCATCACCTGAGGCTTTGAAAACATCTGTCTCTCTCAACTACTCCCTAGAAGTGCCATTCTGCTGAGGCTCATGCTGTCCTGAAAAGCTAGTCTAAAAACCAGTCGCACCCAAAGGCCCTTAACTGCATTTCTGTGGCTTTGCAGAGACAGATCCGAGGCTGCTCCACACCACCCACCTACCCCAGGATCCCCAGAGGAAAATCCACACAGTGCAGGGGTCTGAGCCACTGCAACACCATACTCCTCCATGTGGGGGAATAAGGATGCACCACACAGGTAATATTGTCCAGATTAACTGGATGATTGTATCAAAGACCCTAATAATAACATACGGGTGCTACAGCCCCAAGAGAACCTCTCCTGTCCACAGCTAATTGATTCTCCTGTGGGTCTCCCCGGCCTTACAGGGTGATAAATAACATGTTCTCTCATTACTAGAGTTTACACCTCCCATGTCAGGTCATACCCTATTTCTCCCACAGGTAAAACTCATTCAGAGCAAAATGAGGGATCCCGTGTCACGACAATTATTGTCTCAATTAGTGACATTATTAATATGCTCTAGCAAAAGAACAACCGCACTTTACTGCATTAACAGGTGGAAATGTTCAATTCTTAATTAACTTTATGGGACAGAAAATTATTAGACTACATCTAGAAGGTCGAAGTAAAGGGTAAGAGAAGAGCAGAACTATAATGTAATAAATTCTGTAGCCAGTGAGCCCATTTCAAGCTGTGGAACCCTTTGCAAGGGGTTGAAAAGCAAAAAGCCAAAGATCTCTTCACTTAGGGACAATTTCTGAAGGCGCATGCTGTGTTCTTCTAAGAAATCGATACTGCCTTTGTATTTTTTTGTGCAAATTACTGCACAAATGCTAATGTGCAGATGCACTGTTGACTGCCTCTGCATTTAGAAACTCCGAATCATAATTCAGAGTAACAGAAAAAGCCTACCCAAGCTGCTTTTTCATCAACTACTTAGCCAGCCATGCAGCAGGAATTCTCCCGCCTTTCATGCCCTATGTCCTTCTATTTATTTCCCTGGTTTCCACCCTCCTTACTCAGTGAAAGATGATCTGAGGATGATTTACAATATAGTAGAGAAGAATGTAAAAATAACAGTTTTTACACAGCACTTGCAAATGGCTGAAGGTTGCTGAAGCTTCAAAACTCAATGCTAGGCAAATCTAGGCTCTCCTTCGAAATTCCCAAGGATTCCAATGAACCTTTTTTTTCTTCATTAGCCTAGTCACTCTTGTTTTTAACACTCTCTCTTCCCATTCATTATGTTTTTTCCTAAGGATTATCTCATACAGTGTTTACAGAATTAGCGATTGTGTTTTCAGAATACCACTAAATACTGTGTTTGTGTGGAGGAATTAGTCTCAGTCTTTAAAGACTGGAGCTATTTTCCCTTAATAAAGCCTGTTTTCATATTTTCAGTCCTCACGGCTTCACTGCAACAGAACTGAACAGCATGGTATTTCACATGCAAACTTAGCCACGGAAATCCAGAACAAAGTCTTCAAACAAAGTCTTCAAGCTTCATGTTTGGGTATACAGCAGGTCAAACAGTCTGAGGGGGTCTCCGGGCACTTTCCCAAATTATTTTGCATTCTTGTCTTTCAAAATTGATTTAGACTAGAAACTCATCTTTGTCCAGAGTTTTTGGCAGATGCCTTCAAATACTTGGACATGGAGGGCAAATTGAGTAAATATAATTATTTATACATTTAAGAGGATTTATGTGTATTTCATAGAGTCTAAAATCCTTGCAATAGACATTGCCTGCTCTGCTGAGAGGCTTCTATAGTCGACATGGTGCCAAAGCTTGCTTTCAGACTTTGTGTGGCCTCAGTGAAATTGGCCACGATAGGAGAACTGACAGCCAAGGAACATGCACAAAAGGGAAGGAGAGCACTTTGGGGTATGGGAATAACATAAGAAACTGTGAGATGGTAGAATTAGCTTGAAAGCGAGTAGAATACAGTATTCTGTAATGATTGCCACACTCCAGGCAGCAGACATGTACTGAGTGAAGARCTTCTCTCCCTTTCATTATTATTATGGTTATTATTGCTGTTGTAAGGAAATGGTACCTGAAAATTTATCGGACTGATATGCTATTTCCTTTTCATTAGTTGCTGTTATTACTTAATCTAAACTACAGTTATCACTTAAACTCTCAGCATTTTTGATTTTTAAATGGCACTGGAGAAAGTATTTTCTATATGCGGTAAAATCTGTACACAAAGGAAAAAAAAAATCCCTTCTTATTTAAATCAGTGGGAGTTTTGTGATTCATTGCACCAGGGCCAGGATTTCATCCACGCTCTTAACTTCTCTCAGATTACTGCTTCTCGTTTTGCTAACAACAGTGACATCTAAAAATAATTTCCCATCTTAGGAACTAGCTTCCTCCCCTTTCCCTGTTAACTGCTTCTGTATCTCTTATCTGACAAGGGAGCGAGCGGGGTGATTTAAAGACTTTGGTTGTTTTCCTTTATACGGAAAAAAGCAAAGCACTTTGCTTTTCAGTACCCAGAGTCTTTGGTAACAGAGACTGAAGTTACTCAGACACTTCCACCACCAGCGAGGTGGATTCCTCACCCTGAATCCCCCTTGGTGTCTCCTGTTTGCCTGTGGCACGATCTGCTGCTCTTCTCTCAGCTATGCTGCTGGCACTGTTTCTGCATGCGGGCTGTAAGACTGGGGGTAGAAACGTCTAAGCTTTTGAAAAAGGTGAAGAAAAAAAGCTTTAAAATAATAAACGGCAAAGAAAAAGATTTAAAGCATGCCAGCACAAGTGTTTACATCAGTAAAGAGACAGGGACCTGCCACATGCTGGGTCAGAACATCTCCTTCCCCGGGGAAAGTCCTGGCTTGTGAAGGGTGAGGCTCCCACTCCGCATCACACAAGCACTGATTAGCCGTGCAGAGCACTCGTCTTGAATTTTCACTTCATGTATGTTTTCGTTATTCATGACCCTATCAGGCTGTTTCTGCAAGGGAAACATTCACTGAATTGAAGCTTTGGATAGGTTTCCATGCTTGACTCTTTTTCTCATTTTTTTGTCAAATCCATAACACACTTACCGATGGAATAGAACCATTTTCTCTCCCACTTCTTTTCATATTCATTATTACTCTGTTGACAAGTTAACCTATGGGATATAGAAACCTAAGTACCTTTACTTTGAATCAATAACTTGCAGAAGGGACTCAGAACCTCTGGAAGTCCTTATGTAAAGGGTACATTATCTCTTTACCTCTCTTTAACTTAACAGAGCTTTCCTTTCAAATAAATGACCTACGATCTCAAATAGTCTTCAGCCTTCAGGTTTTTCCCCCTCTCTCTTTCTCTCTCTCTTTTTATTTATTAAAATATGGATCAAAATCACATATTCCTCTSATGCTCTTTCATCATGACTTTGAATGAGTGTGAAATTTTCCCTGGAAATAAATGACTCTGTTCATTTTCCAACAGATATTCGGATAATGAAAATGCTTTCATAAGTCATGTCTTCATAGATTTGATTGAGAGTCTATTTTCAAGTAGAAGGAAACAGACACATTTATTTCAGAGTTCCCCAGCTCAGGCATTATTTGTCCTCCATCTTCCTCAACTCTCTAATTATATGTTTTATAATGTACTTATATCATGATACCTATTGTGACTACTTTTAATCCAGTAGATTAATGTTTAGACCTATACTTCAGTATCTCAGGTGGTGTATGCTTAGAATGGGTTTTGTACCTCTCTGCAAGGTAGCAGACTCTGCTTCTTGTTTTATCTACCAGATAAAAGCAGTTTGGATTTTTTTTGTCAATAAAAAAAAAAAGCAGGAGACAGCTGCTTAGTTTTACTGCTCTTGTCTCCGCTAACATCCTTATTTGTTCTTATGAGATGAATCATTTTCTTCCTTCCAATCAGAATCAGTGGTCAAATGGAAAATGTGAATGGCACATAACGAAGTAAATAAGGCACAATGTGAGGGGAAATTTGGTTGGTTAGAGCAGAGGTCTAGGATATAAGGACAATAATAGAGCTCTAAAAGTGCCATATGGTGACTAAAAGGCTCAATTTGTTTCACAAGCRCTGCATTACACTAGATAAAAGACCTTTTATATCAGCTTCTTTATATCGCGTCTTTGCAAATCGACCCTACTTTATTCCTTCACTCATTTACATATTTTTCTGTTGTTAATAGCAAATGTAAGAAAGCTCAAAATTGCCCAAATTCCATWAAAAAATCAGATTTATTCTTCACAAGGTTGTAAATGTATGAATAGTCTTAGAGCTAGAAAATATATCTATTACACTTTTGCCCAAGACAAATATAATAAAATATACTGTATGGATGGTCATAGGAGATATCTTTAAAATCAGAATTCACTAACATATACCAGATGATTGTGTTAATCAGCTAGACCATGAAATAAGTCATTTGCATCTTTAATTTTTTGATTGACATAATATCAGTTTAATGTATACATACTAAAATATGTTACCTGTACTTCAATTTTTGAGAAAATAAGGCAAACATGGTTTTAAGAAAGGAAATTAATATCTGCCTATAAAGAAAACAAATTACATTGGGGTGCTAAATATATACACCCCTATTTTGGCCAAAACAACAAGCTTTATATCTAAGCAATTCAATTGTATGTGTTTTCATTTCTGCACAAATAATAAAAAGATACATAAAGCCAACTTTTGATATAGAGAACTTGGTTTTAATCTTGCTTAAACTAGCATAAATCAAAGGCTGCYCAGCTAACAGCAGTAGAAATACAGCAACGTAAAATAAGTGAAATGAGAATTAAGCCCATACTCTCCTTTTGGCATAGCTTTTTTCTTCTGAGATGTAGTATTATGTGCTGTTCTCTCAGCACCAAAGACACTATCTTTGCCAAGGACATAAAATGTATTGCCTGGCACACAATAAAATAACTCATATTAATGCAGAATGACACTTTAGARTAGGGATTGGTTTGCCATATACTCCTGAAAGACGTAGTAAAGGATAATTGCTATTTTCATTAACTATCTCACTTACAGAGTTACTTGCAGTGGTTTAGAAAGCCAGCAACCTGGACCAATCCCAAAAAACCACAGATAGCTGTCTCTTTGATACCCTGATAGCCAGAGCAATATTCAGTCACTTCTGATAGACATGCAGTATCTTTTAATTGAATGCTAGCACTTCTTCCAAGCAAAAATCTTGGAAGTATACAGAATAGAATCGAAAACTGGCCAGGAAAATATTTTGAGATTGAAATACTCCATTGCAGTCAGTGGGACAAGGTATTTATGGCTGTGAAAATGCCACATGAATCTRCACTTCTCACTTCAAATTCTTTCTTTTAAAAAGAAAAGAAAAAGAAAAAAGAAAAAAGAAAAAAAAAMCATAACAGACTATTATAGTTCACATTCCACTAAGGCTTTATTCAGGTTTTTTTTTCYATAATCCATGGGACAAATGCAGGTCAGTGACCATTAGCAGTAATGCATCTTAAGAACATTTACAAATATGTGTCAGAAACTTGAGTGCAATAAAAGACGGAGTAGAGTGTAAGAGCACAGCGTACTCTATTTTTGAGTATTTGATGTTCGTGGAGAAAAGGTGAGGAGTCACTGGATAGACATTTAGAAGTGAAAGCTGGCCAAAGAAAAATGGAAAGAGGAAATGAAAGAGAAGGCAGGCAGACTGTCCCTTTCCTTCCCTTTAACCTCTCTCCTTGAGGTTCATTGATTTAAAAAAAAAAAMCAAAATAAAACCAAACCAAACACCAACATCAGAAAAATCTGAATCTGGTGCTCCAGAAACATACCCGATGGAGATCAAAGAATGAGTTGGGGAGTACAAGCCTCATTACACCATAAATAAATGAGTGCATAAAGAGCCATAGAGTCATGTATTTTTCATGAGAGAAAAGATGGACACTAGAATGTAAGGCTGACATTTTATAACAAGGAGATCACATTCTCCTCATATTTACCTGAAAAAGGAGACAGTGAGAGCAGTATATGAGAAAAATAGAACAAAGAGCATATATAAGGATTTTGTTKTAAAAATGCCATTTTTAATACTTAAATACACATTGATTTGGACTGTTCTGTATCCTCACATGCAWCTGTTTTCTGGAAAGATCAAAATTTGGCCATTAGCCATTTTGCCTGAATATCATATAAAAAGATTCATTTTTGCCATATAGTTTCAAAAAAATGAAAACCTTGCAGAATACCCATTCTCCTTTTGATAAATCCCGCCCAATAATTTTAATCATTGACTTACAAGAAATACATTTGCCTATCAGTTAAGTCTTGCTGCTTACATTCAAATATGGTCGCTGCCGATGCGCACTTGGTTTGTATGAGTGAACTATGCCACACAAAACTGKCATTCCTGACTTTTAATTCTTATCAATAATTAAATTATAGCTTGCTTTGAAATGAAACCCTTAACGATGGTGTAAGTAGGAACATACTGCAATTCATCCTTTTTGTTCTGGAGGACCTCCAGACAGCGATGTTCTGACCGAGTGTACAGGAGCATTAGAAGAGCTGTGTTTCCAGTGTGCATTACCGAAGTGCTACGAGCCATCACCACCTTACCCTGTAATTTCCTGTGATTACTTTGCAGATCTCTAACACATATAACAGTGAGGCTGTACTACCCTCTTGCACTGGAAAGCTGATATAAAGTTTCCTGAAATCAATAAGAGGCGTAGCGTGTTACATTTGTTATTATGGTAAGTACAAAGTATGGGCTGCTAGACAGCCCATTGAGTATTTTCAAGTGTTCATTCAAACTCTGAACTTTAACCATTCTCTCTTTTTTCTAATCAGGCAACCTAGAGTGTAATTATCTTGATATATGAAAGGAGGAGGGCTGAGCAGAAACAATTAATACTGGCAACGCTTGTTTCGTCTACTAGCAGTGGACTTCACCATCCTTCACTCCCTCACAGTGTCATTTAATTCTTGTTTAAACAGCTCCTGTCTTCTTATTTCTTCAGCTGTGACTGTTGGACCATTTCTCATAGTCATGGCTCTCAATATGATAATGGCTTTGCAATTTTCAGGCACCTGCTCCAGATTTGTTTTCCTTCAAGTTTCCTTTATGAATGTATTTCTTCTAGAGTTACTACCTAGCATGAACAGAATAATTTACCTAGAGTGGACTAAAAATAACACTTATACAAAACTATGTTTAGAGGATTTTTCTGTCAGCTCCTAACCCTCCTAATGTGCACATTTATGTGGTTCTCCATGTCTCTGTTTTTTGCTTCTGTTGTGCTAAAATACATTTATACTGATTGACCACATTTGAATTAAATAAGCAAATCCTGTGTTGAAAAGAAAATCAATCCTGTTTTGATTCTGAACATACCATTTCGTATGTAGGAGAAAAATATATCCCCAATTAAACATCTGCGTGATACCACACAGAAGAAATACAAACTGATTTTTCAAAATCATGTCCTTTAAATATGTATGTAATAATAATGTACCAGATTTTTCACAGCCGCTATCAAGTAATGAGAGAAAGGAAAGGGATTCACAAGTACCTACTGAAAAAGACAAACTGATTTCCATTTTTCTGCATCCTCATTCTATATTTATGATGTTTTAACTCATTTTGCAGCTGTCTTATGCCTACGTCTGGAATCCATATCTTATGCTTTTAGCAAGAGTCTAGCTTGTCAATTTTTATCAGGGGCTTTTAGAAGATGCTAATAGTGGATATAGATTGCCATTACCATTGAACTTGGTTAAACAAAATACTCCTGAAGTCTAACTGACCATTTCTAATGAGAATATTATAACTCTGTATTCAGTAGTTTTGCATTCAGTATGGCTTTTGATAGTCCTAAGGAACTCATTCATTGTGGGCTTTCCATTTAAAAATCCACAAGAAGAATGAAAGCATGATAAAAAGGATAAAAAATAACAGCACTCATCATGAATCAGTTTCAGGACTACAGGCTGGTCTAACCTCCCTATACATACTGGTAAATTTAGTTGCCCAGATACAATTTTAAGCTTTGTGTTTCTAACCCTCATTTTGGTTTTTCCTCCCATGAGCATTTCACTGGTAACTAGAGCCACATAATTCAAGCTGATAAGCCTATATTAAGGATTATTTACAGAAGCCAAGGTTTCTAGGACTGAGTCTCCAGCTCCTCAAGCCCATTTCATATCTCCCATTGTTTTCAGAGTCAGAGTCATCAGACTTATTTCAATAGTCTGAGTATGCGCATGCCTAACATGTATTCCAAGTGATGCCAAAAAAGCATCTTCTTCTTCGTTTCTTTCTCTGCAGTCCTGGATTACTTACCTCTTGAAGGAGCTCTGGGATACACTTTCTGTCTAAATGTCTAAAAGGCAGTTGGCAGAGTGCTGTATTGCTAAAGCAAGAGAAGATAAAATGTTATCCTTCAGAGCCAAGAAACCTCCTTTCTCTGAAAATAGCCTTTCAATCCAAATGCATTCCTGAACCCAGATTTCTCAGGGCAAAGAAGTAGAAGATAAAAGCAGTGGTGACTCTTCCCACGTACATTGTGGGGAACCAAGAAGCATCTGGCTTGTTACTCAACTAAAATTCAAGACAAATGAAGAAGCTGTCAAGAGAAACAGCATAGACACCGCTGGCTACAATAAAATGAATATTGCATTTCCCCTTCTTACTGGGAACTCTAAACATCACAGCCTACTGCTTCACACCACTTTTTAGCCCTATCCTTGTCAAACAGACCTTGCATATGTTGCTTCTGCAATCCCACTACTTTTCTCTATAGTTTGGTGATATGATGAATCCTTCTGGCGAGGTTCAAAGACAGAGATAGGACACATGTTCTTTTATTTGTTCCATATTAGTCCCTTTATCTCTCATAAGACCATCTATTTTATTTCCTCTAAAAAAAATGTGTTCTCTCCTCCACTGTCCATCATTCCTTGTGTCTCAGATGCTGTGATCATGACATCTGCTGCTTCTTTGTGCTGGCTTCAGTGTCTCAGTGTTATCCATTCTGCTGCCTCCTTGCTCCTCCTCTTGGTGTTCTCACAGTCTCTCCTCATCCCTATACCTTTTCATTTCATTGCTCATCCCCATCAGCTCCTATAGTCTCTTGTATGCTGTCCACAGTCACAGCTCTCAAACACATCCCTTCATCCAGGGCGTGATGCCCTGCTCATGTTAGTTTATGTCTCTCTCTCTCTCTCCTTTTTCAGGAATGTTGATACTTCCAAAAGCAAAACTGCTGTACCTCTTCTGCACAAGCTTCTTTCATATTCCTTTTTTCAACTACCGTATTATTTCAGTTACTTTGATATAAAATATTAAAGTTGGTTTTGATTAGTTTCCCTTTCCTTCCTTTTATGTTCTTATCAGTATTCTTGCACACAAACTAATCTTCTTACTTCTCCCCTTATAACTGTTCTAAATTCCTCTGTTCTCCTCCACTGTTATCTAAAATCATGATAAGGCTATGGTTTTATTTTTTCTTTGTGTTTTATCAGAACAACAAATCATCCTCTTTTTTAGCCTTCTTGGACTTCTTTGCTTTCAAAAATGAACTTACAACTATTTATAGCAACAAAACTGGAGGACAGTATCTGGAAGGGCAAAGCATGCTCCGGTAAGACTGAAAYGAGTAATCTGTCACAGGGCGGACAAGAGAATGAAGCAAGGCCATGCCCATTAAAAATGCATGTTAATTCTTTAAGCAATGTTTATCATAGCCTTTCTAACACAGAATACGCCTTTTACTGTTAGCTGTGACTTCTCAGAAAACAGATATTAAGGAAGTCTTGCAGCAGGGATGAATACAGACTAGTAGATTCTTCAGCTCTCTGTGAAGAGAAAATGTCTTTTAGTGGCAGAAAATTAGACCTTTATTCTCTATGGTCCAGAGGGAGCTTTCAGTTATGCAGTTAAATAAATGGAATGTGCTCCTCTTCTCTTCATTTATTCTGTTGGCGGTATCTGTGCAGGCTTTATCCTTGTAAGACTGCTAGCATTATGCCGTTTAAGATTAATTGAGCAAGGTTAGGAATTAAATTAATATAATTTCATTAATATTTGAACAGCATTTTACAACTGCCTATAAGATTATTTATAGCTCTTTGTGTATCACAATATCATTAATATATATTGTCTAAAYGAAAAACTTCTATTCAAAATATGTTTGATACTGTGAATTAAAATACATGCTACAAGGTGAATGCGTGTAATAAACATATCAATTATTAAAATAAATGTATATGTGCATTAGCTAATTATTTTATTCACATTTCCCAACTAGCAGCAGAATGAATCCATACGTGTGACACAATTCCATAAATTAGTTGCACTGTAAGTAAATTACCTTGATTCAGCCTCCTAAACAGCCTTAGAAGGTTAAAAAAAGAGAATATTTTTGCATGCTCAGAAATTCAATCCCGCAAGTCGCAAACCCTAGACCTATTTATTAAAAAAATGTACTAATCTTAAGTGACATCTTAATTTTAGTTTTACTCTTTTGGTCCAAATACAGGCAGTAAGTTGGAGTAAGGCTCAGAGAACTCCCTGGAGCAGCAACCACTCTGTCCAGTCAGTGCAGTGGTTAACGTTTTATTCAGAGAAAAGATCAGATTAATTCAGGTGGCTTTGCTGGTGGTGTAGAAAACCAGATACATAGTTTCCCAAATATGCACATTATGCTGAACTAGGAAAAGCTACGAACGGAGGAAATAGGATAGCAAGAAAAAAGGTGGCAACATGGGCAGGAACAGGAGCTTGAGATTCAAGTGGCAAAAAAAGCAGGTCAGCACATTGTGAAAATAATAATCTAAAACATAACTTTTCTCATGGAAATACTTGGAAAGCAATAAKGCTTGGAGAGACCAAGGTGAGATACAGGATAGTGAATTGGATGTGAATCTGTGCTGGGAAATGAAGGAAGCCAGTATGATTTTGAGCCAGATACGCATAAACAGCGCGTGTTAGGACACCGATAGCCCCTTCCTACATAGCACTGATAAAGCCACATCTAGAATCTTCCATCTCAGTATGAGAAGATGCCAGCAAACAGAGAGATATTTTGAGAGAAATAAATAAATATATGCATGTGAGAAATGGAGTTTTCACATGTGGAAAGACAAAAAGAATGAAAAAAACCCCCAAGACACTAGAAATGGGATTATAACATTGGACCCCTGAATTTACAGTTCTATATCCTTACATATGACTTACTTAAAATGTACTTGTTTTTCATAACAACAAGAATTTCTGCTTGACACCTTTAAAGTAAAGCTATTTAAAAAGGAAAACCAAACATATTAACACAGATTTAAATTTGGCAGATTAACCCACTTTAGGTTCCTTTTCTTTAATTTTCATTTTCAGTTGTTGGCCATTATGCATTGTTTAGGTGAACTGCTGAAATAAAAGAATATATAGAATCATAGAATAGTTTGGGTTGGAAGGGACCTTTAAAGGTCATCTTAGTCCAACCCCCCTGCCGTGGGCAGGGACATCTTCAACTAGATCAGGTTGCTCAGAGCCCCGTCCAGCCTGACCTTGAATGTTTCCAGGGATGGGACATCTACCACCTCTCTGGGCAAATATCTCCAGATGTACAAAACTGAAGAGGAAAAAATAAGATTTTGCTCAAAGATATAACAATAGTGAGTAAACAGTATTTCTTTAGACTTTCTGCACTTCAGTGTCCTCTGAGCAAGCAGTTACGTTTTGCTCTTCTTACAGCTGTAGCAACCTTTCCTGGCTCTGGAGTGTTAATTGGGAGAGGTGTATCAGAACATTTTATATATGCATATATTATATATGTAAGTAAATAAACTTTGAAGATTACAAAGAGGAAAGAATCAGAAAATATTTGTGATACTGTGACAGAATGAGAATCAGATTTTTTCCCATATGTTAAACAATGGGAGAAATTATAACCATCATTTAGAACTGGATTATATGTTTTGAAGCAGACTTCTCTGACCCTGTATGGATGTTGAACAGAATAACTATTATTTTTGCACCTGTGATTTAAATGGGTTTTAAATTTGTACCTTCGCTTGTAAGAAAATGACAGAAAGAGGGCGGGAGGGCAGAGCCACTCTAGCCTCTACGTCACCATTCAGGGCAAGACGCAGGGCAACAAATTACTCAGATTCACCATTTTCCGTCTGAAAATCAGTGAGGTTGCGCAGAGAAATTAGGATTGCCGAGTATTTCCTGATAGTTCCAGTTTCCTCTGAACACTCAAAGACAGTGAGCCAGTGAGTTCTCTGGTTTCCCCAAGTATCTTTCTTTGCTAAATCTGAAAGATTTGTTGCAATTTAACGCCATGCCCAGAACAAAATGTCGGATGGTTTTAACCAGCTGTTTGACTGAAGAACAGTGCCTTGGGTTCATTAGGGCAATGTAGGAGGTATATGTACACAGTGCCCTAGTTCTTTATTGTTGGGTTTTTTTCATATTAAAGAAAACGTCAACTAGGCAAAGTTGGCCAGTTAGAAATGCTGGCAAAAAAATGCCTGATTAACGTCTGTCATATACAGAATTTAATTTTAATGGCAAAAAATGGTGCGTGGTCTGAAACACAGGTATCGTATATAAATATCTGTGTGTTGGATAAATATAAGAAAACATACTGCTCAATATCTTCAAGAAATAAGAGTGGATTATTGATTAAAAGAGCAGGTATTTCACTTCATCCTAGACTCCTTCTGGAGCTTTTGTTAGTGATAATTACTTTTGAGGCAAACTAATTAGCTGATCAGAGACCTACCCCTAAAAAGCCTGAAGCAAGGGTCACTTCAAAGGTTTTGCTAAATCCAATTCTGGTAGATTTTCAAGGCCATCACACATAGGGGTATCTTTCTCCCTGTGTCTCAAAGGTGTTTTAGTGGGATTCAACACAACAAGTTCCCACAGACAATTCCTTTGGCAGTGCGTTTTAGGGAGTAATGTCTTAAATTTTCCCACAAGRCATTGCCAGGACTCACCTGCACACCCACTGAGTTGCTCTTAGAGATTTTTGTAATGAGAAAACTTTGGTGCTTGCCTGTTTTGTCCCTTTATAACCTCACGCTTACAGTCCCTTAACTTCTGAAGGAAGCTGCACCGCACAGGGAAAGGCAGCCGCCCTTTAGAAAGAATGGCTAGAATGGAAAGTGAGCATAGTAATATATCTGACAGCAAGTCAAAGGATGGGGAASACTGGTAGGAGATGGCAAGCAGGCAGGCGAAGCCTTGTGCAAGCAATGGGGTGGTGGGGAGGGTGCAGAGCTGAACYGGGATGCAGTTCTAGCCCATTTTGAATGCACTGTCAAACACGTCAGAGTCTGGGCCTCAGAATTTCCTTTGCATTTTTTTTGTTAAGTGAAATTAACAGGTCTTTTTCTCAAACTGACGAAAACAAAGAACAATATTACTTTTTAAGCATGTGTGTCAAAAGTTTCAGACATTTGCAAATTTAGCAGCAGATGCCACTTGCTGCTGCTGTTGCTATACAGTGTATCTTGGTTTAATCTGAACAAAATAAGTCTTTTCAAATACACCTGGTGATTATTCAAACAGAATTATGCACACTAAAAATTTCTGCTAATTTATTTTAAATAGGGAAATGCATTTTCAGCATGTATCTTTTTTCCTCCAGAGAACAATTTTCCAAACTGATCTTTGAAAAAGATCTCATCCAAAATTAAGCTTACAAAACTCCAGTAACCTTTAAACTATTCCTCATTTAAAGAATAGCTATTAATCAATTAAAATAAGTAAAGGCAACTTTGAAAATAAAATTATGCAAATAKTTTTATAAATTTAAGATTTTTCAACATTTTACAGCCAACTATACTTGCAAACTACAGGTCATAATCAGTTTAAAACTTGGTAGTTTAGCCAAAAAAGGGAGCAAGACTTTGCCAACAAAGCCAGATTATTCCCTCTAACAAAAAAAATAATTAAAGTGTGATTACTTACTGTTGTAGCAAAGCACAATTTGAATTGATTTTAGGAAAATTATTTTCCCACTTTTAAATACCTTTCCACAACCCTAGAATTCCTAAGTAATTATATAAATGTATATATATAAATATACATTTACAATATATATAATATGTTTATATTTATTATTTTATAATTACAATAATATGTAATATACATTGTCCTTCTAAGGTCTCATATCTGTATAATTCAACCACAAAAACAAAGCACAGACAGAAGGAAATACCAGAATTATTGAGAACGTATGTTCTCATTCATATTAACCATTCAGGTTAATATCAATTTTTTTCTTTGAATATTTTGGGAGCAGAGAGCAGTTGGCCCATGGAGCCAAYTGGATTAAGCAGTGAAACAAAGCCTGAGAAAGGGTGGCCATTTATAATAACTGCAAAAACATTCCTGCAAAAGTTTGCTTTTCCAAGGAGAACAATATTAATGAACGTAAAGTTCCAATGCAATTAGTGTCTTACGAAAAACTCCATTTATTTACATTGCTGCTTCTTTCCTGAAGATATATATCAAATTGCAATTCACATGCAGATCGTATAGTCCTATGAGTATTTTGAACACAACAAAGCTAAGATACAGGTCAGCAAGGTGCAATATCCCTCTCATTTTTTTCTGCTTGTAAAAGCGTTTTACAATGAGGTAATAAGGCAGAAAAAAMCATAAATGTAAGAAAAGTGCCTACATGCATGTGACCTACGCTTTCAGTTAGCACCAATATAATGAGATTAGTTCAAACTGGGATAATTTCCCAGCCTCATTTCAACCTGCAGGTCTTCCTCAGACACTGGTCCCACAGGTTCATGTGAAGCATGTGGGTGCTCAATTAGACTTTTTTATGATGCCTATTAAATTATACAAGGTGGTCTATGCTCAAACCTGTGAAGCACTCATTAGTGCAGTGTTATAATGGTGAGCAAGCTTGATTGCAAAAGCAGAGGCTGAGWAGCTCGTTCGTGTTTTCTGAATGAAACTGATTTTAATTGCCTGCCACCTTATACTCTGTGCCATTGCAATGCCTTGTCCTAACAAACAGTATCAAAGGCTCTACCAGCTGTGCCCACGCTTTCATCTTCCTTTCAGTAACAGCTTCATCAAAAGGACTTAGGACATAGGACTGTGGTTAACTGAGGAAAGGTGAGYGCTCCTTGGCTCAAAGAGCCCCTGTCGGAAGACAACCGGTTGTCCAGACAATAAGATCAGCACAGCTTGGTGCTCAACTGATCAATGGTGCTGCATCCCTGACAGTATGTTTGACTCTCATATCAGAAACAGCCAACTTGACTTGATTTCCTTAACTTACAACTCTCTCTGCTGCTGCTTTGCAAGGCTGCCGGAGGCTGCTGCAAGTTTCCAGGCAGCCTGGAAGCTGCCCTGAGCTTTTAATTTCACTTGATGTTTCTCTCAAGTACTTGTGTTCAAAGGGAACATCAATTACTCCAAATCAGAGACTGATAGCTTGTATGAAACAAATCTGTGAGTCTGACACCTCTGACCTACACCCCACCTTTGTTCGCTCTTAACTCTTCTGTTACTTGGCTTTTCTTTTAATTTCTACCTGTCTTGCAACTACCTGGCAGTGAGCCAGAGAACAGACTGATCGGTGACCAACAGTGTGAGCACAGTGACACCCTGCGTGACAAGTGTATGTCAACACCGAATAGAGAGAGGTCGTAAGACTAAACCAGTTAATAACACAGTAATGGCTGCACAACCCAGCGCTGGGGAAGTGATGACACCGGCAGTGCCTGCCCAAGGAAGAAAATCTCCCAAGAGACGCCCGCCGGTGAGGCCGTGTCACCTCTCTGCACATTTGGCGACGTGTTCGTTGTACAGTTACTTCACTGGTTTTGATGAGCTCCCCTCCGCAGTCAGGTGCTGCTCCACACGCAAAACGTGGCCTCACGGAGCGATCACGTGAGGTAGCAGGCAAACCGCGGCCAGCGTGCAGGAGGAACATTCCTGCTTCTAATCCGCAGTGTAATTTCAGGCTACATTAGACTGGTGCATAACACATTTCACACAAATATTTACTAAGGGATGACTAAGGTAGTAGTACTGACATATTTCTTACTGGCTCGCAACTGTTTCTATTCCCACGCTGACATCCTTAAGAGAGAATCTATACCTTCTGCATATTTCATTTACAGCAAAAGTAATTGAAAAATCATTTTGCCGCTGGCTGCTATGTAGAATGTGGGAAAATGGCATTTTCTAGGATTGCTACACAATGCTTCCTTCATATTAAGGAGTCTCTGAATGGAGAAAGTGACTTTTAGCAATTCCCTCAGTAGCAAAATAATATACACCAGGCAAGATAATATCTGTTATCAGATCACCTTCCAGACATGAAGAAGGAATCATGTACCTGGAACCTTGTTTGTTCTTACCAGCTACAACCATTGATCTGATTTCTGTTTCCTGAGTTTTGTACAACCTTTGCAGGTGCCTGGGGAAGAGCCTCACAGATGCCAGCAGAGAGAAACGGTCAAAGTTTGGACTGGCAAGACAGAAGAGGGCCAGACTTAGGGAGGCTCTGCGGTCACACTGTGAGAGCAGAAGTAACCTGTGAAGAAAGAAGGTCATTTTATCTAAGATATAAATGAGGCTCACTGCTCAACTCTTTTTTATCATATAGCGGGTGAAATTTTTAAATGATACATATCGGGAATTTAGCACCAGTATAAGGTAGGATGACATCAGTGGTTAAAGTCTGCCTTAGGTACCATGTTCTCTCCTGAACACCACACTTCAGGAAATATTGGAGACAATCAAGAGCACAATGACAATGATCATGGGCTTGGGAAGAGTGACTTAAAGTCACAACTGGAAGAATTAGTACAACTAATCTGCAGAAGAAAAGACTATGGTAATCAGCAGGGTGTATGATAATAGTTTTCAAATATGTGAAAAAAAATTCTAGAGAGAAATGTAATCAGCTTTTTTCCTTGTTCACTGAATGAAAAACATGGGGGAAAGAAAATCTAGGTTGGAAAAATTCCTAGTTAAGAGAATTGTTAACGAGCAAGACTGGAAATGTTGGCATGGTCAGACTTTGCAGAACAGATTGTATGAACATCTATAAAAGATGGTAAAGATTACTTGATCTTGCCTTAGAGCAGAAAGTGAGACCTGATGATCTCTTGAAATACCATGGAACTTTTTTCAGATATTCAGTGATGTCTTAAACAAACATTACATGCACTAAAGTAAGCATTGCAAGCAGTAGATTTTGTTTTTTTAGCAAACATATGTAGTGCTGAGCCATATTAATAAACATTTCAGACTAGAAAAAGGATAAACTGAGAGCAGGTTTTTGTTTCCATGGCCATATGTCCAGGTCAGTTGTTTGCTTGCCTGTTATCCCCAGCAGCTATTTCTGTAGTAAATTAACCATGTGGACTACTTTCTCATAGGAAAAAGATGCAAGAGGACAATAAGTCAATGTCCAACCTTTGCTTTTTCTTACATATTGCATAAATACATATTCCAAAGGCTTTCTAGAGTCCTGGGAGCTTAAGCAATGGTTTCACACACATTTCACATATGTGAAATGCATAAAGTGTGTTAGCAAGCTAAAAGCACAGTGTGTGTGTGTGGTGTATGAGAACAGGAGGAAAGAACTAAGGAATTCCTTATGGGCTGTAAGTTAGATAAGGCAGGTGCTGGTAACTGCCTATATGTCTCCATGAACTACTGATAGGTGGGTTGATATCAGTTGTGGAAAGGTTCAAAGCAAAGCAAAGCAAAGCAAATAATTCCTTGTGCATGTCTCAAAGTTGTTTCTTTGGCGATATCTTTCAAAAAAGGCACTGAAGAGTTCTTTGCAGAAAGGCAACAAGAAAACTAGGCAATGATGGTTACTGCTATTTATTCCAGAGCTAGTGCAGAAGAGGAAGGTAGAAAGAAATGTTGGCAGCAGGACAAGGAGAGTTGTACAGCAGTGCCTGGCAGTGTGGGCTCTGTGCTGGATGCAGAGACAATACAGGGCACTAGCAGTGTTCATTTTCATACCTGAAAACCAACAAACAGTGGATAACTTGTCTTCAAACACTTCATGTCAGATGAAAGTAGAGTCCTTAAATGCAACCACAAGACGACCCCTTCCTTTGCTACTTTTTCTTTTCTGTCTGTTACCATAAATGCTCTTTTTTCCTTGAATGTTATTCTTGTCAGCTCATGAAGTGCCCTCACCCTGGGCATGGAGTAAAGGAAAGACCAAAAAAATAAATCCTACGTAGGGGTTGAGAAGAAAAACACTAAGCACTGGCTGTGTTGTGTGCTTGGGGGGGGGGACATCTAGGTATTTGTATATTTTTTAATACCTGTCCCATTTTGAGCAGTAGGTAGTAGGAGGGTGAGAGAAAAGAGACTGAATCATAGAATCATAGAATCATAGAATCATTAAGGTTGGAAAAGACCTCTAAGATCATCAAGTCCAACCGTCGACCCAACACCAATGCTCAGGAGGACAGAAAGACGATTAGAATGGTGGTAATGTCATCGTGCTCACAAATCAACACTTTAAGCCCTTCTTATGATCATATTAATATCACACTGTGCTGATTGAATATAGTCTCCTCTCATCTTTCGGCCTCCAACAGATGTGCGRTAGCTCCTCACACAATTTTTAGACAGTATGAAGTCTCCCAGAGGCCCTATCATTTTGCTAGCACTCCTCCAACCTGCCACAAGCTCCTCTGCTTTACTACATTGCTGCTTTCCATCCCAGCTTTTTTATTCTGCTTGCAGACGTGCTAGTTGATCCTACCAAGTGACTGCTAATTACTCAGAGGGACCTGTGCATACCCTCTCTCCAGAGAGGACTGGCACCCGCGATCATAATGTGAGACTACCCAGAAATATGTTGCTCCCAACAAGCTAGAGCAGCAAGGGGCGACATCCAGCTGCACAGCCATGTTTCATCAGGGAGGTGACACTGAGCACTAGTGGCACACACAGGCAGGTTGGCAAGCCAGGTTCTGTGGGACACCCGGGAGAAGGCACGGTCATTGCATGTCACTTCCTCTAGGGGAGGAAGCGTCTAGGCTTGCTAACAAGAAGGGCAGACCAGCAGTTTCCAAAGGAAGTGTGATAATGCTCATGAAGATGACATAGTGTACCCAGGCAAAGAAATGAATTATGAAAGAAAAAGATGTCAATGAAAATCAATCCTAGTTCACCCACAAGAAATCTGAAGTTCAGACACATCCTCATCCCCACAAGAAATATTCCTTTTCACTCCCTGAGAGAGTCAAGGGTTCCAGCACTTGATCTTAATAGTCCTCTTCTCAATTACAGTCATGTTCGTATAACTACAGAACAGGGCTTAAAACACATGGCTGAATGACCCATTTCCAGCTCATAGTTATTTATAACTAGTACAATCAAAAAATTGTGCAGGCAACTAAAATTTATTTGCATGGAAGATCTCCTGAATAACCTTCTGTAACAAAATCACAAAAATCACAGTCTATTCACATAAGATTCATGAATGAATGTGGGAAAAATTTATTTGTAATTATTTGTTGCTAGTAGTTGGCCCCTCTAAATATTCTCTCCAATTTAACAGAGCCAGGCTGCGATTGCACAATCACAGATATTAATGGTGGGAAAGAACCAGACAATTCTCTTCTCTAGCTGAGTACTGTTGTCCTCTCTCTTAATGATATACTTCCTAACAAAGAGCCGTGAGGAATTTCTACAGTGTCTCTGCATTCCTTTGATGCTTTGTACTTGTCCAGTCTCAAAAACTTCAGCACTGCTTTGAGCATGCCTGCTCAGTTGAAACTGTGTTGATGACAGTAGTTTTTCTACTGCTTACTGAGACTGATGCTTTCTTTGAAGGCTCCTTGCTCATTTAAAACTTTGCCTGGTAGTTAAAAAGCAGTAATACACGCCTGTATGACAGGCATTGGTGTTCTGCCTGCTTCGTTCCAAGCATCTCGCTTTGGCTCATTGTAAATCATAACTCACAGACAAGACACTACTAAAACTTGAGCGAACGAATGTTCTGAGAAACTCGAAATGCCAACTAGTAAATGACAGTCAGATGCAATGTGTTCCTGCTTATTAAGGGTAGTAACTTCTAAAATAAATTTGTCTCAGTATCTAAACCAGCTTTTTTGCCACTAAATGATCCTGAAGAAGCTCTGGTAAGTCTCCGATTACCACTGACCATGTCCTGTGCCTGTATGACAGTAGCCCAACGTCAGGCAAGCAAACTGGTGAAAGCGGTGACATGCTCTCTCTTAAACAGACTACTTATTTTCAGATACACGCCACTTGATAAAGCCTAAGCACAGCTTTCAAGCAATTGCTCACTGCAGAAAAGGAGAGAGGAAACAGTGAGAGGGAAAAACCACCTTACGGTATCGCGTGGTGTGGTGCATACTAGGAGTCTGACCACTGCTATATGGAGCGCCCTCCTTTCAGGACTGCCTTATTTTACACATTGGCAGATGATGGTGTTTGTTTGCTAAGCATTGGCACTGTGCTTACCTTTGTGGACAAGTACAAACAGAATCACTCAGCCAACACATTTACATCAAAGAGTTTGATCTGGGAGGTGCTCAGCACTTTCTGAAGATCTTCAGCRTTTTATTCAGGATCAGACAGATGAGAGAAAAGTTACCAAAGACACTATAAAGGAAAAAAAGAATGATAAAGATGATAGTGTAATTTGCCCTAGATTTTACAGTACAGGTCACCTCAGCAGCAACTAGCAACTCTTCTCAGCCTTTGCATCCTTCTTTTCTTGAAAAAGAGTAAAGAGCTATTAGTCCTAATATGAGCAGATATGACCCCAGTTTCAATTACTGTCTACAGAAATGCACAGAAGAATAAAGAGAATTGGGGTATTTCAAAATTGGTGCTTAATTAGTAATGCTTTCACTTGAGTTCAGACTCACTAACTGTAGCTAACACTTAACCCAGAAATGTCAGGCTAGATTAGGCATGCATGATAGTTCAGGTACAGATATGGAAAGGTGCTTAACACTAACTGTGAAGGATGGAACAAAACGTGTACAAGAAACAGAGCATCTGTGCTTTCATATAGGATGTGAATGTACTGCTTAGAGTCAGCTTAGACATCTTCTCTGAAGAGCATACCTAATGTTAGAAGGGGAGAATTTCCTCTCTCCTTTTATCACCTAGCCTCTTCACACATTTTTCACTTTTCTGCCTTCTCTGTCGGTCCTTGCTAGCCTTGCCTCTTCACGTCATCCGCAAAAGCATGAGCTCAAAAGGCAATGCCTTTCTTTCGGTCACTCCTGGAGGAGCTGCTCTAAGTGAAAGGTTTGCTGGGCCTTTGCAGCTCACCTATGGGGACAGTGCAAGGCAGCTCTGATGGCTGGAGCCTGCTCTGCATTAACAGAATCATCAGAGAAGGAATATGACATATTTAAGAGAAGTTACCGAAACAGGACTCCACCAGATTTCTGTGTAGTCAGAGAGCAAAAATATTGAACACTAGAGGACTCCCCTTCATCTCTTCCTCCCTGCAGACTTCAAACTCCTGTTCTACAGCAAGGATCTCCTTGTTTTTTCTAATTGGCAAGGTGGAGCATTTTATCTCGGTCTCATTCTCAGAAAAGTTTTGATAGTTGAGCTACGTTAGCACCAGGCATTAGCATACTAGGGAAAATTTTAGGCAGAATGTTTCAAATTTGGTAGAATTATATGCTAGTAGGAAATATTTTATAAAGCTAGGCAACCTTAACGACAATGATGACCAGGGCTGTGTCAACACTAGCAAGCAGTGCAGACCAACAGGCACAGAACTGTACAGTCAAACAGTTGGACCTGAGAACCTCATACCCACACTACACACATATCAGGTTGTTCTGTTTTGGTTTGGCTCTAACTTTTGGACTCGCTCTGGTCTGATCCCATCAGCTGAATGCCTGTTTAGGGCTCTCCTGCCTGATGTGTCCTCCAGGAGCTCATCTTCCAGATCAGTTTCATGCAGAGGGAATCCAGCTCATGTACTTGGAGACCTCTCCCTGATGTGAACCACAGCACAGCAAGCTGGCACAGCTGAGACATGTGCTGTAAAAGCCAACTCTCATTGGAAAGGAAACACTAATATAAATGCACACTATCAGTACTAAGGGTAATATTGCAAGAACTGTAACAAGGTTATCCATCAAATGTTATCCTGCTCCCATGGGTTCTGGACACCTTAATCTTCCATTTGCTTGTACAAGGGCTCACCTGGCATCTCTTGTGGTCTAATTAGAGGTTCTGATTTCAACAGAACCCGATTCAGGGTTCAGCAAAAACCTGAGTTAATGACATTTGCCTATGTCCACTCTTGAGAGTGGAATATATGTGACATGATTGATCAGCAGCAGAAAGAAATGTCAAAACAGGAACATAAATGACTTAGCGCTCAGTTTAGAACAACTGACAAATGAAAACAAAAAGTCCTGAAGTTGATTGATAGGTAAGAGAAAAGTGGGAAGGAAGCAAATTTCTTGCTCTACAAAGAGAGTAGATTGCAGTCTATTTTATGACTAAAGGTGAATCATAGAAGAGGTAGATGAAGGAAGCATGGAAATTGCTCTCAGCTGAAAGATATTAATATTAAATTTGAACTGAGTGTAGACTTGTTCATGTGATAGTATCAGAATCCAAATGAGTTACCCATTTCAGGAACAGGGCAGCTTTGCAGACCATAAGGCTCACCGAGTTGGCAGTTGGTACTCTTAAAGCCATTGTACCTGTAAAAATCCAACCAATAAAGTCTAATTTGATTCTCCGGGTTTTTTTTTTAATTTGTCTCCATTCCTTTCCACTAGGATTATTGCTCAGTCTGAACTACTCATTTAAAAACTACTAATCCACAGAGCCCAGCTGATGCTGCCTCAGGTCAAAGTGCAAAGCAGCTCCTACTTTACGTCCTCCCCAACCCCAACATATGCTGCGTGTATTGGCTTTGAGAATTAGGTGGTCATAGACTAGTTCCTTCTGAATTACGCCCCAAAATATTGTCTGTGAGTAACACAGCTATGTGATGCAGAGCCATACTGTTAGATGTATTAAGTAGTAACCAAAACATTAGGTTTTACTTTGAACTAACATTGTGCACATTATAAAATCTCCATATGCTGGAAGAAAGAGTAAATCCTCTGTGGTTTACTCATAAATATTTATAGGATTATTCACTCCATTGTGTAGTGAATAACCAAATGCATTCTGATGTAAACCAGCCCAGCTCCTGTGTTTATAGTCTATCTGACAGAACACAATTACAAAACACATTTTTCTTTTTTAAATTTCTACTTGAGCTCCTTGAAGCACCTAGAATTTGAGCTTGGCAATATAGAACTGTAATTGTCCAGGGACCTGGCATCTTACAGATTAGAAGTGTGTGTATTCTTCAAGGACAAAACTATGTACTGTATATTTTATATTCACAAGAATGTATTCTGTAAGGACAAATGAATATATTATATGCACATCCTATATTTTTGCTCCTGGTAGGGAAGTCTATCACCAAGTAGAGCAAACCCACAAAACCAACTTAACTCTACAGCTTCAAGAAAGGCATACTACATTTGTTTTTTATTACTCTATTTTATATTCAAAATGAACATGGCTCAGGTGTAGGATGTGAATTTCAATTTAACATATTCATGACTGGGGCAATTGGCAAGGTCTGATATTTCTGACAGGTGTAAACATTCAGGCTCAGCCCTAAATGTGTCTTGTCTTTTTGTATTTATTCTGAATATCCCCACTATTCAGTTTATTTGCTGTTGAAAGTTTTCTTTTATCAGAAAATCATAATCTGAGCCAGAGACTGAAATGCTGACTTCAGCAACAAATTAGAAACCAAAAAATAAGAGATGAAAGGAGTGGGAAAGTGAATCTGTACTGTGCAGATGCACTTTCATTCTCAAGAGTTTCTGTTTCCTCGAATGAAAGGAATTCTGACAAAAAAAGGTTTAATTCACCATGGAAATATGCAAAACTTTTCAAGGCAATGTCTTTGCATATGCTAAAGGCACAGATGATGTTCCATGTAAAGCATTACTTTTATCTTTATTGTTTTGAATATGTTGGATTATAAGAATGGATGCTCTCCAACTGCCACTTCAAAGCTGCACAGATAATCCCACATCCCACTTGTTTGTAATTTAAATTTTGCTCGAGTAAAAGCAGAATCAAAGCTCATACTTTATTCTCTGAAAGACTTCTGTAAAACCTTCCTCAAAAGTCCAGCTCATCTGCACCAGGGTAAGTTACAAAGTTCCTAACTCATTTGAGGATATTTCTATTTACTGTGTGTGTTTGCCTTACTTTACATGATAAAGTGCTGTTCTGGTTTTGGCTGGGGTACAGTTAATTTTCTTCATAGTAGCTAGTATGGGACTATGTTTTGGATTTGTGCTGGAAACAGTGTTGATGATACAGGGGTGTTTTCGTTACTGCTGAGCAGTGCTTACACAGAGTCAAGGCCTTTTCTGCTTCTCACCCCACCCCACCAGCGGGTAGGCTGGGGGGGCACAAGAAGTTGGGAGGGGACACAGCTGGGACAGCTGACCCCAACTGACCAAAGGGATATTCCATACCGTATGATGTCATGCTCAGCATATAAAGCTGGGGGAAGAAGAAGGAAGGGGAGACGTTTGGAGTGATGGCGTTTTGTCTTCCCAAGTAACCGTTATGTGTATGATGGAGCCCTGCTTTCCTGGGGATGGCTGAACACCTGCCTGCCCATGGGAAGTCATGAATGAATTCCTTGATTTGCTTTGCTTGCGCACGCGGCTTTTGCTTTCCCTATTAAACTGTCTTTATCTCAACCCATGAGTTTTCTCACTTTTACCCTTCTGATTCTCTCCCCCATCCCACTGGGGAGGAGTGAGTGAGTGGCTGTGTGGGGCTTAGTTGCTGGCTGGGGTTAAAACACAACAAATGCTTCAGCTTCTTACTGGATGGAAGCCATCAGTCTCCACCATACTCAAAAATTCTTCCTCTGTAGATCAGGGGGCCCCTAATCTGTGGAGCGAGTGTTGGTGTTGAAGCAGGGGCAACAAGAGGAATGTAATTGTTTCTGATGCACGTGGCAGTCGTCACTCAGCCTGCAATGCAGGTGTCAACAAAAGCAAGGTCAGATTCCCTGTCACAGGACATCTTTGCCTGTTCTGGTCCCTGAGCCTGAAAAATGGGCCTGAGAGCCCTGGGCAGTCTGTTTATCAGTTTCCTTATCACCCGACTGCAGGCTCTGTGGGCCAGTATGGTGCCTGGGGTAGCTTGCCCAAAGGAGGAGAGAAATGGCTGTAATTGTAAAATTCCTTCATTCATTGGTAAATGTTCCCAGGTGACAGGGAGCAGAGAAGTCTGGTGCCTCTTCATCTGCCAGCTCTCTCCATTCCCTCTTTGAACTCTTTGAATCTCTGTTCAGGCTCTAAAGGAGACCCCAAAATATACAGTCCCCACATTGACATCTACCACTGAAAGACTTTCCCCCCGCAGAAAGAGGTCAAGAATATTAATATGAAAGTGAAACGGTTGGTTTGGAAGGGCTTATAGATCAAGTGCTTTTCAATGTCATTTCTGTTCAAAGCATTTGAACACAAAAATAAATGCAAGTTAGGAGAGCTTTAAGTGAACAAAGCCTTTTTCTAGATGACATTATTCCCTCAGATGGCTTGATATGCAGTGGCTGGTAGTTATAAATAAATACATCATGGTGATACTCCTTTGGTCTTCCATGAAATCAGACACCCTATATAGCAAATGTGTGGATGCATTCCTTCTCACCAGAGGAAATACACCTTCCATCCCCTCTGTAAAACCCTACAAAGAAATGAGTGTCTAGAAACATGCTATTTATTGTAATGAGTGCCCTAGGTTCAATAATGCTGCTAGGAAATGTGTGAAAGTCCTGGAAATTGCAAGGTCTAGGCAATCTTCTCCTTATTCATTGTTTACTATATAAATTCTTTATCAATGAGAACCTGGGGGATTATTTTTCACTTGCATCAGCTTTACAACTGTATATTTCCATTTATTTCATCGGAATTATTTCTGGTGAAAATGGTGGTGTGTTTTAGTGGTGTTAGTTTACAATATTTTAATAAAAATGAATTACTCCCCTATGAAAAAGAAAAATCCCTAATCAGCTATTTTCAAGCGGCACCTCTAGACTGAAACTAACAGACCAAAGGAGAAAACACCAGTAGCTATAAAATATTCTTAGCCTGGAGGTATGAGAATCTGCCAATATAACATCATGAAAAAACAAGCGCCTGGGAGATTTCAACATTATTTATGTTTTTTGTCTACAGACCTCCCATGGAGTCCCATCTCCATTGTCTGGGGACAAAATCCACAAATCAGCAAAGTACGAAGAATTTCCAAAAGGCTTAAAACCAAAAGCAAACACCTGACTCTTTCAGCCATGCTATTACAAGAGTAAAATGGGCACCCCCTCCTGTTTGGTATAGGAGCTCAAGGGTGTGTTTGTATGAAACAATAAACTGACATGGTACCAGGTGTCATGTTCTTGTGAAATTGAGTATATTTCCTCAGGAATTCCTGGAGGTGAAGTATGAATTCTCGTTAATGTGGGGCTGTGTGTATCTCATAACTGGCCAATGCAGCCTCCCTGTACCAATGCAAACTGGACAGGCATTGTGGAAAACAGGGGAACGGGAAAAAAAGAGACCAAAATAGTCCCAAACCCTGAACAATTTTTGTAACTGTGTCAGATATGAACACCGTGGAAATGTTCCATTCACAGTGGTGAATCTTGGAAAACCTGAGCAATGAAATTCCACAGCACTCTTGCTTCCATGGGCTACATAGCTGGAGTGCATAAAATGTGCCAAGGTACAATCCCAGCTGCCCCAGGGTAAGTGGTGTGGCTGGCATGGCTCACACCTCGGCACCTATGTCCTCCCCATCTCTCCACCTGCACGATCTAAACAGGGTGGGTTTGTCAGTCTTGGCTCCTGGGCATAGTCCCTGACGCGCGCTGTGCCCAGCATTGGTGGCCAACATGGCCATCAAACCCGTGATGTTAATGTTCACACACGATGGGTAATAGAGGATGATGCTCAAAGTCATTTTCTGGCCCTGTTGGGTTCATTGGTCTAGACAGGGCTATTGAAATTCTGCAATGCACACCAAGCGTGTTGGAAGTGTGAGGATGTCCTGTCTATTAGCATGAATGATACAGAAAGCAGAGCATTGGAGGGGAATGGTGAACTGTTCTTTCTATGACTTTCATACCCCACTTCATCTGACTGTGGGAAAATGAGCAGATTAAAATATCCTGAAGCCTTTTGTGCTTTTTTCTTGAAGTCTAATTACTTGGATCATATTGCAGTTAGGTAAGAATGCTAGGGAGAGTTATATTATTACTATTATTAATTATATATGATATGATAATATTAAGATAATTACACATTATGCTGTATCAATATAATTTTATATTAGTATTCTAGCTCGCATTAGAAAAATTTCCATGGTTAGAAAAAACAAACTCTCTGGTACAACAAGCCCTGATTAAGGTCCCATCTTCATATCATTTATGTAGGATTTGCACAAGAAAATCAAAAAGTTAAGGCCAAGAAGAATCTTGTAATAAGAAAATTTCTCAAGACAGTCACTAAATTTGATAATATTATTACATCTATTAAGCTTTCCAGTTGGAAAGGCCTGTCCTAGATTATATATTGATAAATGATTGTATTGTATCACTTGTTCAAGCTTAGTAACATGAGGCAGATATGGTCCACGTTACCAGTGAGCAATACGATGGCACAGATAATGAGACTTTCATTACTGAAGACTGAAATGTGTTTAAATGAGGCTACGGTTTGGATCCGCAAATGAATTAAACATGGTTTCCAGCACTCTCTAAAAATAACAAACGGAGCACTGAGATTTTTCTTTTTCTTTTTTAGTTTGGTTTTGGTCAAGAATGGTTTATTTGATGATTCATTTTCTGCCCACATGGACACTAAGCTCACTGCCTTCCAGAATATAGAGGAAGCTTCAAATGTCTGCTGAATTTGGCTGATACCCATGCCTACGTAGTTTATGCAGATAAATCTTTTAGTTTCAATTGTAGTAGATTTGGATAAAAGCAATAGAATAGTTTAATCTGTCATAGACTGTTGTTCTTACAATCTTTGAAGTAAATAAAGTACTAAAGAAAAAGTTCTGTGCTACTTAGCCAAAAAAAATAAATTGATTAAAAACACAAAAGTGTGGAGAAAGCCAGAAACTCCAAACCTTCAAATATTATTTAAAATCTCCCCTTCCCACAAAAAAAAAAGTGCAAATACTGATAACAAACATTCATAAAGCTGTCCCTGGACAATTAATGTTGATCCTGGGTTGCTATTCTCTTACACAAGAACTGGTGCTGTCTTGGGCTGATAGAAACAAGGTTAGGGGCTGGTTTCAAAATCATTCTTAGGTCTTGTGGATGTAAGGAACTGAGTATTAAATAGTGCCTGTAAATGCTGCCATGTGGCTAGAAAAGGTATTTTGTACCTAAGAAGGGGTAAGATGTTAATAAAATATTTGCTCATTATTTAAGCATGAACTGAGGTTTTGCATCGTATTAAAATTGGTTTATTTTTCACTGTATCTCTTTTTGTATATCTTTTTTAGTACTGAGTTAGCAATACAAACTGTCAAAACAGTTGATATGTAAAATAGCGAAGAGGAATTTGAATTAAAAAAAGAAAAAACCTGTATTTCTTTCCCTCAGGTTTGACTGGGAGAGAGTGAAGAGGTGAGCCTTAACGCAGTGGGCCAAGCTGCCGTCATTGAACGCACAAACGCGTGACATGCGATGTGCCCGTGGCAAGTCCCGCGACAGTGCCACCTCCCTGCCCCACCATCCGTCTAGGCTTGAGAGGCCCTGTGGAGAGGCGGGCGAATGACTATGGGACATGACACATCCATAGTCCCAGATGTTGTTCTGCATTTTGGGTGGGAAAGGGACCTTTAGAAGATGTTTAGGGGGGAGCTGAAGTAAATTACTTTAGTAAACTTGTGTGTTTTCTTCTTCTTGTTTTTTGTTTTTGTTTTTTTTTTTTTTTTAAAGAAGTAATCCCCTTCTCTATTTGAAAGTTTAAGGAATAGCATTAAAGTTGCTTTCTAAAGCAAGTTATGTGAAATTCTAGGGTAGTTGTTATTGCTGATAAAGTCTAAGCCAGACTCTTTTCAGACAAAACGAGATAAACACACACAAAAGAAGGTAGAAATGAACAGCAGAGCTGGAAAACATAGCTCCTCTTTCTAGCACGGCCTTTTACGTGTGAGGTCAGTGGTGGCATGGCTTCCCATAACTCACTCCCACCCCTGGTCATTTGTACCCATAACAAAATATTTAGAAAATTGATTTCAGCTGCCTAAAGCAATGACAGAATCATGACAGTGAAGGAACAGGTGCTCTTCTTTATAGTTAAGCCAGATCTCACTGTACCAGTGGTAGAAGAAATAAGGAAATAAAGTGGAGAAGTAAAAGAAATGTAAAGCTTGCAGTCCAGTTGTGTTCTAGACTCAACTCCTCTGGGGGCTGGTTCAGGGAGAGCATGTTCAGGTGGTGTTACTGGTGAAATCATGGTCCCAGAAAGAGGAAAGGGAGAAGCAATAATGAAATACTTGGGTCTTCCCAGTTCATTCCCGCTTGCCTGAGTAAAAAATTAGTGTCCAGGGAGGGTGAACTTGGCAATCCCTGGCTGTTAGTGATGAGAGCTACCAGGAAGACCAAATTTGTAAGAAAAGCCTGTAGGTGATGAAGAGGGTATTTCAAATACCCACCATGCAAGATTTCACTCTCAAAAACTTTTTCTGGAAATCAGTGTTTTACTTGAATAAACACTCAAGCTACCTGGTATAAGTGACCAGAATGTAGCTTTAGTTTTCTATGATGTTGATCTTTATATTTTAACTATTTATTTGAGTCTCTGTACATGTACCTGTGTGAATATATCAGGTGCATTATGAGTTAATAAACAAGATAAAAATAAATTAAACTAATCACAAATAAAAATGGAAATGATCATGTTCTTTTAAAAGGCTGTTTAATTATCTACCACTTTTTACTGTCATTCACAATGATTATCAATTAATCTGCATAGCAGGAATTTATGTAGGAAGTAATGGAAAGTTAAGCTAGAAAAGTTCCACATCACTAGGAATGTTTTCTTGAAAAATCTTTACCTATATCATAGGTTCAGACACAGATCTAGCAGATGTCTTAGCAATACCTGATTTATTTGATTATCATTTTGATTCAGACTAACATCAGAATTATGGAGCAATACCATTATTCATCATTTTTGTCCTTCCATGTGGGCAATTGTTTCAACTGAAGCCTTCTACATAATATACAAGGGTGAGAAGAAATGAAATTTGCTTTTCAGGCTTCTACTTTAAGGTGATATTCTGTTCTCTCAGAATAGTTACTGACACCAGGCAAAAACGTACAAGTTGAAAGCAATTCACATCAGTCTCCCTTTCAAGACCACTAGCAATCTTACCTGTTCAAATCATAATCAAACCACAGCAAAGAAATGCCTCAAGCATCCATTTCACTCAATCTCTCTCTATTCTGAACCTGCAGAGAACACAAAAATCCTTATATATACTTACTCCTTGCCACAACCTCAACCACCGTCCTTCTCACCTGTGTTCATCAGTTTTCTTTCCAYGCCATGAGACTCATTTCATTTGTTCTATAAAAGTATACTAAAAGTGCTTACTCCCTTAGGCAAGCCTGACAACCACTGAAAAAACAAATTCAAACTAAAAAAAAGGCAAATTCATCAGGCAACTCCACGTCAATTACTACTTTGATATTGTAAAGCATCCCTTCTTAGGTACTTATCAACATGCATCTTGACTGTACTCATGTATAAACTTCATTAGTCTCCCTTGTTATATTGCAGTGTCATCCAAACTCTGCTCTCTGCTACCTGTGTGAATGAGTCTTGTGGGTTATAATCTCCCCTTTCCTTCCTCCTCCACACAGCTACGCACACACCTAATCTGTGAATGAAGACTGTTGCGGCCGCCATCTCCTCTGGCAGGCACTGAAGTAGCAAAAGAACCACTCCGGCATTACTACTGCAGCTCGGTGCCTTTCCCCACACGCTGTGTCAGAGGATTTTGCATGAACTGGGCTGTTTCCATGCCCTTCCACGGGAGAGTAGATAGGAGCTAAGCAGATATTTGTAGCAGGGGATGGAACGGCCCCGTAGAGTCCACCGTGCTCTGTTTCCAAGCCCATCAGCTACGCGGGTGCCGGGGAAGCACACCCCATGCTGGACCTCGCACCTGGTGGTGGGAGTCCCTGCTCTGCTTTGCAGAAATATAAAGGAAACAGTTAAAATACATTTTTCAACAGTTTCCACAATACTAGGTAGTGAACAAAGAACAGTCAAAAGATACGCAGATATATTACAGCATTTGGGCCAGAAGCGTTAACTATAAAAGCTTATGAAGGCAGCATTTACAGAACACATGCCTTTTAAAACTTACTCTGGATTACTAAATCAAAATATATTTTCCCAGAAAACCTTGTCTGTCTTTCTGCGAGTTGTTCTGAGAGGAGCACATATGCACATTGACTTTCTTCCTCTGTGAAAATCAAATCATTCCCTCAAAGCTTGAGGAGTATGAGCCGTTTCACTGCTTGTTTAGTGAAATCCCTGCTCTGTCTTCTCATATTTCCCTAGGACAAAACAGAGAGCATTGCAAATCATCGGGGACCGTAGCTGAGAGAAAAGAAGAATTCTTTCTGCAGTCAGGTCACATTCAGGCAACAAATTTTAATGGAAGAGCTAGGCTGTGAATTCAGTACATGATTAAAAGAAAAATGTCCTGTCAGTGGAAGCTCACACAGAGATGGGTTTTAATCGGTGAATATTTTCCCCCCATATAAGAAAGCCTGGTCACATGGCTATCAACTATGACATGCAGAAGGAATCAGCCTGATGAGTATGAGTGAGCACAGATCTATTGCTAATTCTGTTTGCATTGAATTGCAGCTTGGCAGAAAGGTATGAAATTGATTCCACCTTCCGAGGAAACTATCATGCACTGATTGCCACAGAGGTTACTGGAAGCTTGGGAGTGTCCTGAGAGGCATCAAGACAAATATCCTTGGGATCACCGTGCTCAGGCTTAAACAGGAATTTCCAGGATCTTTGATGTCCCAGTAGCCCATCAAATAGTTCATGGTTTAGACAATATAGTCAATAAAATATCCCTAAAGTACAAAGGAAATACTGCTTCATTTTTTCTAAATGAAAAATGTTGGATTTCCTCATTCTCTAAAAAACCATTTAAATTGCTAATCTTTGTTCCAGTGCAGAACAGCACTTTCTCTTATAATTTCCAAATTCCTAGTGTAACAAAAATTCAGCATTCTGCTCAGCCCTAAAGATAACAAGTAGCAATACAAGTTTGCCAAGGCACTTTAATATGTCTTTACCTCTTCCACTGCCTCTCCTGCTTATTTGCAGAGATGCTGCCTTGTATTGGAATCAGCAACCACCAAGTTTACTGTGCACCGAGCCGCTGCAGGTCCCTGTTCAGTGTCAGTTCAGGTTAACTTGACAATATTGGAAATGGATCTCAATGCAAGTACCTAACTGAGAATTACAGTTACTAAGCTGCAGACATATAGTCCATTACACTGCTTCTGCCATGGGGGAGGTAATTTGGAGCAAAAGTTGAAGGGGAAAAAAATTGATATTTTCCAAATCTTCCATTTATCTCCAGTGTTTCTGCATAATTTTTATTGAAATATTAATAAACTCAAAAAAAAAGAATAAGCAATCGATTTTTATTTTTATTCTAAATATTTTTGTGTAAATAAAAATATTTCATAAAACCTGCACACAATTTCATTGAAATTTTTGTACAATATTGAAAAAATGCCACAGTAATTTTCATGTAAAATGGAAAATAAATCTATATCAAGTACTGCAAAATGACTAGAACAATTTAGTTCTCCTATTGATTAGTTGATAAGGTGAAGACACTACTATATTGCTAGTGCTTAAATTGCTGTCCCCTATCCCCTCACCCTTAGCCAGCTCTGCTGCAAAAGTTGCCTAACTCTTTTTCACAAATCCATATCATAACAGTTAATGAATAAAAGAGCATGCAAATAACTATAGTATCAGTGGTTTCAGTTCCTTTTAAATGAGCTGCTAGAAAAAGCAGATGTCCCCGGAAAGGACAACTGAGATGGAAAAAAACAGATTTTTCTTGATTCTGTCTCATGTAGTTGCTTTAATGACTCAGACTGGTAATTAGACAAATATACTTGTGTATTTTACTACCTATGCACTACAATGAATAATGAGGTCTAACTAAATCTAATGAGAAAGGACAAGGCCATTTCTAGAATGGAGATGCAGATACAGCCTCTCACTAATTTTGTTTCTCTTGGTTATATTTTTTTAACACTGAAGGCTTGATACTGGCAAAGGTGAAATGGGCTGTATGCATCCCTGATCCAACACTACAAACACTGGAGGAATTGCACAAGGCATAGATTATGATAAAAATACGGGGCAACTACTGCAAAGCATTGGGAGTAATGTCAAAAGCCCTAGGTTTGCACAAGCCTCTGTAGCCTCTCTGCAGTCTGTTCCAGAGACCAACAACTCCACTGTAACATTGCTCAGTCTGAAAAAGTTCTTCTGATTTTCAATAATCTGGTGGTCATTCTAAACCTACTAATGAATCTGTGAGAAGCAAACAGCCCACCTTAACTGACTATTCACATGGCTAAGAGACAAGTGTTCCTGGCTATTATTGTTGTTGTTGTGATGATGATGATGATGATGACAGTGAAAAAGAAGAAGAATAGGCATATCTTTCATACCCTCTTTTGGAGTAATRTTGAAGTTCAGCTCTGCAGACAAAGCAAAGTTAATTTTCCATGCCGCTTGTGCAATTGTTTATTATGGAAAAGAAGACATGTTAACTGTTTCCTAAACAAAAAAGGTGAAAAACCTGCAAGCAAAAATTCAAGAAAAGACGTAATACCTTCAGGACAACTGTATTTTACTCATGTGCCATTCCTGTAGCCCTTAACACTAAATTACATCATGTTTTCTAGCACATGCTGATGTTGACTGGTTTTCTTAATCAATCACACGTCACTTGAGGAAACGGAAAGAGAGCAAGGAACCTGGCTGAGCACTGGTGTCAGTCCCTACAGAGATTTTCTTTGGAGAACAACATACGTGATGTGCTTCCTGGCATCCTTTTCTGTCCAATACAAAAATAACAGGGCCGTAACTAGTGGGAAAAAAGGGGCTGCTGCAGTGCCCTGGAGGAACCACATTATATATTGATATCATTACATTTTGTTACATTTAAATGAATACAAACCAAACTGCAGCTCTGGCTGCCTGAAGGGAGGGGCAAAAGCTGCTTTGAAACCTCTTTTGGAGCAACTCCTGGAGCTTTTCAAATGGCATAGAAAAGGCAATCTTAACATCAGGGGTAAAGGAAGAGCCATCCAAATTAACCCAAAAAGGATTCAAATGTATGGCTCAGTAGCAAAAGCTTGGTCAATGGTCTGAACTTCATTAAGCCACTCCAGCACTGCCCCCAATCTTAGTCTCTCTATAGCTCAATAGTCACAATGTTTCCCTTGATTAATTATTTACATGAGACTCATAACCTCCATTTTAATGTCTGTTGTGCTAAATATGTTTTTTAATTAAATCTATTTTTCTCTGATGAAAAAAAACATTTACATCTACCAAATGTCATAATTCATTTTCGTATTAAATATCAACATTTGGCAGATTCTTTGAAGACAGCAGGGCAGAAATAATTCACAAAGTGTGGCAATTGCATGGGGTCAGTATGAGGCACTGACTGGTAACAGATATTCAGAAATGTAATCAGATCACATTGTTTATAATTTCCTTATAGAAGTGATGCTGTATGTTCTGGGGAGAAGAACACACATTTAGGACATCAAAGAATTGTGAGGAAAGAGTAAGAGGAATTAATTCCTCAAAAACAAGAGGAAGCAGTGATCTTTATGACAGGGATGACTGCATTATTATGAATCATCATAATAATAATGAAAATTCGAAATATTTGAATTCATCCTACCTGGTTAATTAAAACAGGAGAACCTGCAAATGTAAGGATCACAAGTCTAAGAACATCAACAATTAGGTTTTTAAAAGTGTTCAGCATCAATTTGCATCAATTTACATCAATAGTTATGAATCTTTTGGACAGGTAAGTACTATTTTTACAGAAAATGAGGTAAGAGCTAGAATTATCATTAATTTTTTTTTAGCATAACATACGTCATGAAGTTCAACAAGGGGAAGTATAAAGTCCTGCACCTGGGGAAGAACAACCCCATGCACTGAAATATGCTGGGGGCCACACAGTTGGAAAGCACCTCGTCAGAAAAGGACTTGGGGGTCGTTGTGGACATCAGGTTGAACATGAGTCAGCAATGTGCCCTTGCCGCAAAGGCGCCGAATGGTATCCTGGGCTGCATTAGGCAAAGTATTGCCAGCAGATCAAGGGAGGTGATCCTTCCCCTCTACGCAGCACTGGTGAGGCCACACCTGGTGTACTGGGTCCAGTTCTGGGCTCCCCAGTACAAGAAATACATGGACATTTTGGAGAGAGTCCAAAGAAGGGCTGCAAAGATGATGAAGGGACTGGAGCATCTCTCTCCTATGAGGAAAGGCTGAGAGAGACAGGACTGTCCAGCCTAGAAAAGAGAAGGCTCAGGGGGATCTTATTAATTAGCATATATAAACACCTGAAAGGAAGTTGCAAACAGGATGGAGCCAGGCTCTTTTCAGTGGTGCCCAGTGACAGGACCAGAGGCAATGGGAGCAAACTGAAGCACAGGAGGTTCCCCCTGAACATTAGAAAACACTTTTTCACTGTGAGGGTTATCAAGCCCTGGCACAGCTTACCCAGAGAGGTTGTGGAGTCTCCCTCCTTGGGGATATTCAAAAGCTGTTTGGACACAGTCATGGGCAACCTGCTCTAGGCGGTTCTGCTTGAGTCAGCGGTTGGACCAGATGACCTCCAGATGTCCCTTCCAACCTCAACTATTCTGTGTGACTCTGTGATACGGAGGTTGCAATCTTTCTACCAGTGGTAGACATGTCACTGCACATTCAGACACACTATTGAAAGCTGCTTTAGAAGTCAGTTGTCTCTTGGGGGAAAGTGTACAACATTTATAAATTCAGGAATTGAAATGTTCACAGGGAAGACATCTTCTCAGGGCATACACTTTAGCAGATATGTTTTATATAGTCTTGTTGTCTAACCTAAATCCTGGAAGACAGTGAGCAGTTACATGTGGTTTTGTCATCTCTTGCATGCAGAATCATAGTCAGATATACCCACATATGAAACTGTCCTCCTCCGACTACTATACAGCGATGCAAGCTGTATAGCAGTGTCACACTGCTATATCCATACCCGATGCATTCCTGTACCAGAATGAACGCATGCTCCAGACCAAGGCAACCCATACTGAATGAAGATCAACTTCTTTATCTTCAGACTCTTTAATGGTTTTGGCCCCAGCGGTCTGTGCAGCACCAGAGAAAGAGTTTCAGACTAAAACCATGGTCAGCAGCTCCACTACTTTTGATAGCATCTTCACTCCACCATTTGTGCAAAAGACAGACCTTTCTTGAGGGCCAGAATAAGGCCAAATGAATTCCCACAATAAATAAAGAACATCTCAATCCTTGCAGATTTATATCCCAAGTTCATGGTGTTTTCAGCTTTGTTTGCTGTCTGCACATCAAGACGGCACACGTCCAAGAGTGAAAGAACATTCAGAAACAGCATAGAAACTCAATCCTTATCCAGAAAAAGTCTCAGCTCCACGCCCCATTCTTCATCTAGGGAGAAGGTGGCAGAACAATGGACGCAAGACAGATATATGTTGCTTAATGCAGGGCTGGAGCTGCTCACACATTCCTCATTAGGATGGTAGAAGAGCTTAATAGGACAGAATGCCCCTGAATGAAAACCCAACACCATCTCTACAAATGTCATAAATGTCACTGTAACCACTAGAAGTCACATGAAAACATACCTTTCTCCACCATGTCAAAAAGGTAGGGAATAAGTTTCTTTGGCAGAGATTTAAAAAATAAAATGTTCTTCTACACCCCTCTAAGGAAATAGACCATCTAACTACTTCCTGCCAGCTCCTGTCTTGGTCCACTCTGAGGAACGAATTGCTGCTGGACATTTGCCTGCTATGGCTGCATCAATAGGAGGGAATTCCTGCATGCCCGAGAGTGTTCTTGGCATGGGCACGCCATCACCCATGCCACTACACAGCCGTGCGGTTGGCCTGCTCCAGCCACCACTCTCCCCAGACAGGTCCCAGGCATAGTTTTGGTCAGAACAGTCCAGGGATTTTTCCCACTGAGTGGCTTGAACACACCAGCCTGTTTTGGAGGATGAGACCATCAGCGGAGATGTGAGCTGTTCTGAGCCAGCTGGCCTCAGTACCCAGTTCCCTTGTCACGCCTAATTTTTATGTGTATAGATGTAGTCTGTCCATCTTGCAGGGGAATCGTTCAGACTCACAGTGACCCCAGCATCCAACACCCAGTTTGGCTGCCAGGAGTGCTTTTTCTTATACTTGTGATATTACAACTTCATTATATTCTGTAGAAAGTAATATATTTTTCTGGCTATGTTTTGTGCTTGGTGGTGTTACTGATAAGTTATTCCCCATTGATTAGTGCCTAACTTTACCTTAGGCAGGCACATTCAYTGCACTTAACTCCACTATGGAAAAGATTCAATGATCTTAATCTCTCTATATCATATCTTTACCTGGCTTTACACTGTAGTGGAAACCAGGTGACTCTCCAGGAGTGTTTTTTCTGTGAGTGTTCCTCATCTGTAGGTCCAGCAGTCACCCAGAGGTTATACTAATTGACACTTATGAGAGGCAACATATGGACCTCTGCTAAGTAAACCAGTGCTTTTCTTCAAAATATCCTGCAGTCAGTCAGCATCAACATGCCAGACAGCTTGAATGTTTTGCGTGTTTTTAGGTTTAGGGTTTTTTCTTTCTTCCCCCTCCCCCCCTTTAGAGTTCTAGATTTTAGGTATGGCTCTTCTATACAGTGAAGGATAATGTGATGAGACGCAGATGGAAAGTTAATCTCACCTTGTGCAACACAGTGTTCTGAGAAGGAAGTAGCTCCCGTCCCCAGAAGCAGCCTAGTTGTGTCAGCTTGTAGCTCTGCCGAAATGAATTCATTTTGCTTTTTCAGCACTGATGAAGTTATATGGCTGCTAATTCCAGAGCTACCTTGGTGAAGCCTAGCCTGGGGGATCTCTGCTTCACAGTGTAGCTGTATACAAGCTTACTATGATATTAGGCTCAGGGTCAAATACAAAACTCTCTGCAATCACCTGGACTTTTTAAATCTCAGGCTATTAAAACCAGTGCCTACCTGGCACTTAACATCCTCAGGGTGAATTATCTATTTTCAAATAACAAAAAAGCCTGTATGAAGGGCCTTTCTCAAAGTTGCTAAGCTGTCACCATTTTGACCATAATATCGATTTGTTCTCCAAAAATTCAGGTTTCAGTAAAGATGATCTGCCTTGCATTTTAAAATTAAAGGTGTTGTGTGGAAGGATTTATTCATCAAAATAATATGTACTTTGCCCTACACATCAAATAAATGTAGATTTTAAACACACAATTTAAATATATTTCTTCTTCACTATTAATTGCATCCCACTCTCTATTTCTCTTGATTTTCCCCCAATTTAAAGAAATGTTTAACACCTTCAACTCCCAATCACTTCAATAACCACCCAGAATCAGGATGAGACACAAAGTTACTCTTTCACCAATAAAAGATACTTTTTTTTAGAAATAACAATAAAGCAAATATAAAAAGAAACTTACTGTGTTAGAATTAAAAAAAATGACTGTCGAGTCTATTCCCTGAAGCAGGGTCTAATGTCATCACAACTGCAGCATTCTGTGCGTATAAAATTTTTTATACCAGTTAAAAAAAAAGATTTCAATAAAAAGTCACCTTTCAAAAATGGAGAATTGCTGCTAGTGAGGTATATATCTCGAACGATATCCAATATTTACCCCTGGAGGGATTTCTTCTTACAGAGGCTCTAACTCCCTATCAAATGGAAGCACTCACCTTCCCAGTCATTTGGACAAGGGTTAGCATGATAAAATGATCTGTTATGCCAATAAAGTTTTTGTTACACTGTAAAATGGTTTGTTATGCTACTATTGCTACATAAAAATGTTATGAAAATTAAGTAGGTTGTAAGGTCTAAAAAGGAATAGGCTACTTTTAGGACTATCCACTAGGAAAAGAAAAAAAGAAGGATCTTCTGATCTACAATTCTTCAGTACTGTGAAAAGACAACCTAAATGACCTTTTAACTAACAACTGAAATTGGTACCAGAATTAAAAAGCAGTTATGCATCCGAAATGAATGGAAACTTCCTCAGGTCAACAGTACTCAGAAAATAGGAGGAAACTGCAACAAGTCTGATAATCTAGGTGGTGACTTCTGTCCTGTGTGACAGTAAATTAAAGCCTAAATTACAACTCAGAATGGGAACTGAAGTACAGACTCATGGTATGCTAATCATAACGCGTCACAGATGGGATAGCAAGATAATAAGACTGGAGGAAAACCTTACTTTGCGTATGGGATTTTAATTTTAACATTGTGTATACCAGTCAAAAGCAGTATCTGAGACTGGCAACTATTTAATTCACAGTCAAGAGAAGTGATTTTGTCTTCACTGGAAAAGATCCTGACTCAAAGTCTTTGCTGCCTGAATGAATGACAGTCAGGAGAAGGCTTGTGTAGGTGCCTGTGATGTCACTGGTGCCTGAGAAGCTGACAGGCTAGGAGCAGGTACATGAGATCTGCAGGTGCTTGTGATGTCACTGGTGCCTGAGAAGCTGATAGGCCAGGAGCAGACACATGGCTTCTGTAGGTGTATGTGATGTCATTGGTGCACTAACAAACTGCACTAATTCAGACCAGCATTGTCAAGTGGAAGTTCATTAATCACTGCTGTAAGATACGTTTGCTAAATTTTGATTAAAAGCAGTAGTAAGGAAAAAACACTCAACATCTTACAAAAGGCATTTAGTAACTTTTTTACTTTCAAAAGAGAAATATTCTTATCTTGAAAAAATGTAAAAAAATTTGAAAATAATTTTGAACTAATGAGTGAGATTTATCCTATAGATCCCTTTTACTTTGCTAGTGGCAATGTTTACCGGTCAGTTAATAAAACAGCTTGAAGTACTGAATTGACCAGGAATACGCAGCCTTTCTGGTTGCTCAGACTAGGCAGCTCACCTGACTAGTAGGTGTGGACTGCAGACCGCATCTCTTCTCCCACTGTCTGACAAGCACTGGTGGCCACGGTTAGGGCCATGAGCCACGAGCGTTTATGTTCTCAGAATAGGTCCAGGCATCAGACCTATGTGCACCCACTTGGGGTGGGCCAGTTGCTTCGTATTACACACAGAGAAAGAGCTACCACTTCTAGGAGATCACGTGCAGCTCACGCCAAACGACCTTTTAATCACAAGCAGAAGCAGCCATCAGACTGAGGAAAGACTGCGGCCAGGACTGCGCTGCTGCTCCCAGAGCAACTCATCCAGCCTCTGTGCTTCCCTGCACTGCAGACTTCTTATAACGACTTCTTGTACTTTCAGATTTTGACTGGTATTGCAACTACAAAACGTGGATCAAGGAGGTAGAGTATTCTGATAATGCAGGGTCCCAGGAAAGAACAAATAATATGGTTAAATATAAATGAGTACTTTAATTCCTAATATTTCTCTGACCTTTTTCCGGTGTGACATCCATACCTCACTTTGGGAAGAAACTTAGCCATGTATCATGTAAAATATACTTACATTCAGGGCTGAATAAATACCATCATTGATTGTGAACTTCGGAAAAGTTTAGGCAAATTAATTTGGACAAGTCTGCTCTCCTTTGCTGTACATGTCTCAATGAAGGAGAGCCAAGAACTCAAGTTAATTTTCACCTGTCCCAGCAAAGGCCAGAACAGGGACTACGCCTGTCAGAGCTTTACGAGATATGAGGAAAGAGAAGAGTAGTGCACATTTTAACAACGTGAATATCATTCTCTAATTCAAAATACAAGTAAAAATCTGTGCTGCTATCCATCAGCTACTACATCCCCCTTTCAGGACAGAGGCACCCAACAGCAGCAGGCTGCATGCYGGGATCCGAGTACAAAAGGAAACGGGAACTTACGGAGAGGAGTATTTGGATAGCGCTGTGAATGACCTCTAGGTACTGGAAATCAATTATGCAGCCTGTCACGGAGACGTAGGAATAATCGTCCAGGATGCCAGGGGCAGAAGGACGCACCACCCTTCGTATGCAGCCGGGCCCGTGTTCCCGCCACCAAGAGCGGTGCATTGAGATGTTAAAGGTCATGAGATCGGTTTCCTAGGAGACAGGGAGGGAAAAAGTGTGAAAACCTCTAACTTTGTGTTATTTAAGGTAAAGCAAGGGAAATAAAAWGTGCTTTCAATTATTGTAAGGAAAATGAGATAAATAACTTGCCTTCCTGCTCACCCCRGTACTTTTAACATGAAAGTAGGCCATTAAAGGGGAGAGAGAAAAATGCAAACATTTATCATTTATGTCGTAATCATGCATGGGAGCTTCTGTCTGGCAGAAGAACCGTCGTACCAGGTACTGTACAAAACACAGTGCATACCCTACGTCTCCATGGACTTACAGCCTGAAAAGCAATTTCATTGTTACTTGATTAGAATGTCACTTAAGAACCAATTTTTTAAASAGGCAACAGAGACAGTTTTACTCCATGGTACTGGAGACAATCTAAAACAAACTTCCACCATATTTATTTAAAATTATAACTATAAATTATAACTATTATTTTAAGTAGGACAACAGCTGGGCAGACTGTTTCAGCTGCCAAAGATTCAAATGAAAGTTTGCATCCAGCCAAGCACCCTGCTCCCTCTTCTCCCCTCTGCCCCCCATCCAGATTACCATCATCTCAGYTTAGCTAAGAAACCTGCTTCTGTGAACTGATCTGGGTTTAAAATACATGCAATAATTTCTCTTCACTCAAATTATCTTCAGCCTCAACCACAGCTTGTCTGATCAGGCCTTAAACCTACCGTAACATGTACTGGCTGCATTGTAGCCCACACAGTACATATAATGTCTGTGCATTTTAGTTGACATTATCCCACTTCTACTTGGAGCAGTGAAAGCGGCAAACATATTAACACACTGAAGATTTCCTAACAGCTTATTTATAAAGTACAATCAGGAAAATTCATCTACATTAACAACAGATTTAGGTCTTTAGGTCCTGCTCAAGTAAAATACACTGAAGTTGAATGGACGTCATTTAAATGCCGAAAAACAACCTCCTCATTGGAGATAAATGTGAGATTAGTTATCCTGATACTTTAAATAACTAATTCAGATTTAGATTTCCAYGTTTCCCCATCTCAACTGCAAGGTAGTTGTAAAAAACGTGTGTGAAATTGTCAGCCGTATGCCTGCAAAATGCCCCCATTTCCAACATGCCAGTTTGTCAGCACTGCCGTGACACTGATTCGCCCTTTGCATCCCACTCTGAAAATCTGTCCTGTCAGTCTGTTTGCAGCCGTTTACTTTCACCCTGACCAAAGGGACATTCGGTGCAGATCCCAGTTGCAGAAGGACTCCTCTTCTTGTTTTCCTCTGTTAACTGCTTTTATTCTGGCCACATCTGAGGATTAATGGGTGAATTACATCCTGCCACTCTCTGTTACTGCTCATTAGCAGTAAGAAATCTGCCTTTGGGATTTGCTGCTTTGCTCTCCGTAACTTCTTTACCCTCAAAATGCAGACTTGCTGAAGCATTATTTAGAGTTGATGAGGCGTTTGTCTTTTGACTTTGCATGTCATTCCTTGATACTGGTTTAGAAAATTTTCAGCTGCGATATGAAAATAACTTGTGAAATCAGAAGCTCASAGACAATCCAGTTTAATGAAAATATAAACATATAGTCATAGGAAACAGCCGAGGCTTTCTCCGTACAAAAATGCCAGAGATTGCATAGTGTTATCAAGTGCTTTTAATTGTCAACAGTTTTCAACAATAAGAAATGCCATTTGTCAAACAGTACACACATATTCACTCTTATCTATTTCAGTAACTCTTTGTTGAGTAGGAATATGGATTTGCCATGTGGGTTAGTGTGTATCAAATATTGCGAGGTAACACTTTGTTATCACAACTGTGGGAATAAACTGTGATGTCTGTGGCACTGATGTCACAGCTTTCTTTGTTCTTGAGRGTTTTTTCTTCCCTATTTTTTTTGTCTTTAAGTTTTGATTATTATGCCCTGTTTCAATGTTTGTGCTTGGCTAGTTCACAGCCAATGGCAAAGAAAAATGGTAAATTTGCATAGGGAAACAACTTGATAAATGTTGCCAACACATTTAAAATGTAAGAATTTGGCATGTGGTCAGTACAAACACCTCTTACAAATAAAATATTTCATTTCTGGAATACTGTTTTATTTGGTTCTTGGAGTGATTAAAAAAAATTGCTTGACTTGATGGTCATACTTAGAGACGCTTAACTAGATGGTCATGTCCATATTTCAGGGCTRCTGGTGATGCAGAGAGAGAAGGAAACAGCGATACTATAGCTAAAATTCTTTGATTCAAAACAAAAGAGATGTCATCACAGCACTTGCTGCTTTTTTAAAGAAGATTATTATTCAGAAATTATGGATAAAGGCTGGGAGGAGAGCTTTTCATAATTACTTTTCACTATGTATATGTCCTGAGTCCTCAAAGCAGGTAAAAGAGGATAATGATGGCCCAGCAAAGATCAGTTTTAGAAATGCAAACAAAACCGCCTGGTGTATTAGCTTGACCTCTAAAATATCACTTCACAAAATGGCAGCCGTAAGCTGTTTGAGCTGATAAATGTTAAGCTGCCAACAAATAAAAGAAAGCCTGACAAAAACAAATTCTTTTTTTTTTAGCAGCTGAAGCACCCTCCTCTCTAACTTCTTGGAGATTCTTAATCCACAAAGTGAGCCCAATGTACCAGGCATTAAAAAACTAACCTGTATCCTTATCATCATTTACAGAAGTTTAGAAAATTCAAAAACTCCTTGCCTGAGTGTACAGGTTTTAAATATCAGTGAACTTCTGAGAGTGTTTCAGTATTTGTGAACCCAGTGCTTGGAAACCCTGTGCATGGTGAAAAAGCTGCTGCCCAAGTGGCTTATCCTCAGTCGTATGTTTAATGGAAGTTAAGAATTCTTTCAGAAAGTACAAGCAAATACTTGAAGTTTTTCAATAGATCATGTACTGTTTTCCAATGTCACAAGCACTCATTAAGCAAATGCGTATAAAATGCTTAATCTTCAGCAGGTGATGTAATGTAAACTGCTTATTTCTTATAGAAGAATACTGCTGCTTCATAGCAAGAGACTCAGTTTTAGGCTCTGTACAAGAGAYATCAAGAAGTTGCTCTGGAATTCATTTAACAATTGAAATTTCGTGGACGAAAAATTGCTGTCTTCTGAGCTTCAAACTCATAACATATATCTTGATTTTAATTCCATACATCAGCAGRTGAACTATACTTCCCTGGCTGGTAACCTCTCAGACAGATGTCATAAATGAAGAGTGGGCAGAAAACAAATAATAGGACTTCCAGGAAAATCATGTGAGACTTATGGAAGTGACACAGGGAAGGGTAATCCTATGTCCTACTCCTCCCTTTTTCAGTCAGCACTGAAGCAATACTCCCGCCTGTGGTAAGAAGTTTGCTCCTGGGCGTAGGATCAGCCCAACAATCACACTTCCACTGATGCAGTCCCACTTAACTGTCTACAACTTTTTAAGCTTTTAAAATATGTACAGGATTTGCGTTGGCTGTYAGCCCAAGGATTAATTTTGATCATTATTAGAAATTATTGCTACGGCAGGTACTTTCTTTTCGGTGAGATGTAATCCCTTTAAGTCCCAATAATACTGTTTTCTAAGTGCTTGGAGATAATGTTTGATTTCATTATACCTGCTTACCTTACATTTGGTTTCAAGTAGACATTTTCTACTGGGAAGRCCTTCGAGCAACCTGATCCAGTGAAAGATGTCCCTGCCCGTGGCAGGGAGGTTGGTCTAAATGATCTTTGAAGGTCCCTTCTAACCCAAACCATTCTATGATTTTATGATTTTATTTTTAGGTTGTGGATCTAGATAAATTTTAATAGATAATAGCATAACACAGTTTATTTTAAAACTAAAGAGCAACAATAAGGATGATGTTCCTTTCATTTATTTGTGTATACTTTATGTACAGTGCCTATAACAGCAACAACACAAAAAATTAGTGAGAAATTAAGACTAACTAAAATCAACAGATGTAAAGAAAAAAAGACACTAAAACTCCAGAGGAAAAAACAACACACCAAGGTTGCCTTGTATAACAAACAAACACAATGCTGTGGCATGATGATTACGCATTGCAGACATATTTTTTTTTCACTGTATATTTCTGCTTTATGACATGCTATTTGATATTTCTTCCATTCCTTGTTAGTATCTGAAAAATACACCCCTAGGAAAACTGTAAGAAAGACAGCGTGTTGAATGGGATGGAGGAGAAGCACTTCTTCCTCCGCGAGCCAGCAGTGAACACTTGAAATTTCACAGAATGGTGCAAGAGCACAAAGGCCTGGCAAAGCATAATGTTAGAGATCTTGACTTTATTGTTGCTTGTGTGGTACCTAGCCCTTCCTAACACTTTTTATGATGTTGATATATACTATAATGTTTATTATAAAGAAACATTAATTAGGCTGAGGCAATAAGAATTGCCATCCCATTTCCTGAGAGTAATAAGGATGCTCTAGTTCTGACTTGCTACCCAGTTTCTGTTTTTACCACTGGGGAGAAAAGATTTTCAAATAAACACCTGGTTAATAGGCAATAAAAGATATTATGCATAATGCTAGGAAAAAAACAGTACATTTCCTTGTAATTCCCTACACCTAATTAAGCTTGTAGTTAAGATTCAGTAGTGTTGGCACGGACAAGGGACATGCACGTTCCATAGTATCTAATTTCAAGGAGACATTAATCCTCATTAGATACAAATGATGTGTTCCAGTGTTAACAAACTCTGCTCTAATTGTAGATGTACTTTGAAGCGTAAGAATCAGCTATTAGCCAAAGACCCCCATTGGCAGCATAACCTTAGTTTTCCACCCTGTTATTTCCTGAAACCACAGGTTCTGGTCCCGGCTTGCTCTGTGTGTGACCAGTTCTGCTCTATCTCCTCTCACTACTGCTGAACAAATTGGTTTTGAAGGCCTGGGCAGATAATACTGAAGAAATCCATTGGCAAATAGGAAAACTTGTGTCCCTAGCTCCCACACTGTCTTGACTGGGATGATCATTTTTTAATATTGACTATTGACTCAATTTTTTTTCTGTTTGTTTTTAATTTAATCTTGCTTCAGTATTACACAGGTGGCTTTTACCTGCCACATGAGCTAGAGATCAAAGGTAGCCCACTCAACAATTGTGACATTCCTCCATGGAATAATGAACCATGCTGCTTCCAGGCAAGCTCTCTAGGTTGAGGTGGCTGCTGAAAACATAATACAGTCAATAACTTGTCCTTATCCTGAGCACTCTGGTGAAGACATTACATGAAGAGCATTCTTAAATTGAAGCTTATGGGTTGACTCTATTGGGACTATTCAGCTGTCTGAACTGGCTGATAGACCAGACCTAGCAAATTTCTCTCTTTGTGGTAGCAAGCCCAATGCACACTAAACCAGAGGGACCATGTGATACACATAAATTAATTACTATTAAAAGGGAAAATTCACCTTATCAAGATCTTCAGACACAGACCATGAGGTAACCCCAGCATCAGGGGCTGAGGGTGGTTAAGAGAGGTAAAATGGCAAAGTCATTTTGRGGGGTAAGGTTAGAGGTTCATGGTTTTCATTCACTGATTAGAGGTTGACAGACTGAGCAAATCCTGTAACCATGACACTGGACCATGACTACAGGAAAGGATTTCCATATCAAGCACAACTACTCTTAGAAAGTTACACTGATCGAATTTATTTTTTTCCAGTCAATCCACACTACAACATTTGTTAACCAATTGACTACATGCTACCCCTTACCCCCACCCATCCCCCCAAAAAAGATGTATGAGTTAGTACTGTCTTCTCCTTCTTTCACTTCTTTTTCTCCTTGGGCTACAGAAAGTGTTGTCAGATTTTATTTTACTTTTTAAAAGTGAACAAAAGAACTTTTGGAAATTTATTTGAAAAACAGGCAGATGATCTACCTAAATGATAAAAATAGTTCCTCTGCGTTGTTTAATTTGCCACATGCTCAGGGATCTGTTTCCTGCCTTGCAAAACAGGAAATTTTAAAATTAGATTTACTGAACTTACTAGCAAAGTGCAATGTCTTTAGAAAGCCAGAAGGCAAGAAGTCAACAAGAGAAGCATACTGCTGTCTTCTTCATGCAGTGTTAGTATTAGTCACAAGAACAAGCCATAAGAACCAGCAAGGGGCTGTTTTCTGAAACTTGTTGCCCCTAAAGATGAATTCTGATCTTTGGCAATATTCAGATCCATGCTCAAATCCCAGCTCCATGACTTATGCCTTTTCCTTGGTCTCCTTCCCTTTTGTGGCAGTCTTTCTGTCTGAGAAACAGCCCGGAGAGATGACACAGCATGGCAGAAATAAGCTAACAGCATGAGACAGGTGATTGGATCAATATGAGCCTTACTCATCACTTGACATAAGAAGTTCAACATGAGCACAAAGAGATTACATTGAAGTCATGACTACCCAGAAAAGCTATTGCTCTCCGATGGAGTCCTTGACATGTGATTAAGCCGAGCACTTAGGCTGAAAATTGCTCTCACCTATTCCTTCTGGCCATCCAGAGGCATGATACGACACAGGTTTGGAGTGATGGTAAACCGTGAGCACTGCTTTCYGTTTTGAAGACTGGGAAAAGGGTAAGGGCTTGTGTGAAGTCAAGGGTTTGTGCAGGTTGGTGTGTCCCTCACTCAAGCCATATCTGATTTTGACTGAAATGAAGAATCAACACAAGACCAAAACGTAACTGTAATAGTAAAGAACTGGAAGCATCATTGGCAGAGCATATATAGCCACCACCACAAATGCTGTAGGAAAACTTCTGAGGGCAGAGAGCCAGGAAAGGTAAAAGAAGCCTTGAACAAGTCTGGGTATAAAAAAATGTGTGAAAAATTTCCTATTATGGGCAATAAAAAAATTCTGTCCAAAAGGTTCATAAAACTATGAACATCTGAAAAAGGAGTTTATAATGTAAAGCAATTTTGAGTCTCAGCAAGAACATTTTAACTTATCATTTTTATTATTTTTTATTTTTGCTGGTTTTTTTTAAACAAAATTGCTGAGCTCCCTATGGAGTTATGTATAGATTTGAAATATCACAAAATTAAAATTTGTCACCAACATACCTTCCCTCAAAGATAAACTGCCTCAAACAGTTATATAAAGCTCTTCCCACTGAATTTTGCAATATTTTATTTATTGATACCCAAAGCAGAAGGGGTCAGACTCATGTGCCTGAGTACCTCACTACTGTATACAGCCTCTGTGTATTCAACAAATACATTGGTTAAGAATGTATCTGTTAAGAAGACTTTTGTCATGTTGATGGGGACTGAATTTCTACACGTAAAATGGACAGGTCTGGCCTGGCTTGATGATACTAAAACTGTTCATACTTCTATAGTTCTCTGGCTTTTGTACTGTGGACACCCTAACGTGACAAACCCTGCAAAACCGACCCTTTCTTGGGATGGTAGTTCTAACGTTACTAGGAAATGTATGCAAATAGGAGACACAGTTTGTGCCAAAAGCCCACGTAATCCAGTATGAGGAACAGATGCAATGTAGCCTCTAGCCAAAACAGGATTCAACTTTGTTATTATCCAAATAACTGTATTTTGCGCACAGTGGTTGTCAACAAAGACAAAGCATGGGGATAAATGCATGATTAAGAATACAATGTCACAATAGTAGTACAGTTAATTTTAATAATTTCCTTCATTTCTGGTGGGTTCTGTGCTCTATCTCTCTGTCCCAACTATAAGAATACCATAACATCCTTTTTGYTATATAATGAGATAAATGCTACACTGGAGATAAATGCATGGGAGAGTGGGTCCTAAATTTAAGGGTCTGTACCAGACTCCAATGACATTAAAAAGCACCATAAAAAGCCTTTGAAAACTCACTTGAATGTTAAAATTTCTGACAAGAAAAATAACTCCCTCTTCTGAGACTAATCAGAATGTTCCTACCTGCATTCAGGAACACTCTTAAAGATTAATAGGCCAGTTTAAGCAACTGCTGTTGAGTTCTCTGCTTTGCTTTGCTTGCTTGAAGCAATGCAGTTGCTCATGATGTTGCCAGCTCTTGTTGTTTTATGGCAAGTCTGGTTATGTTCAACATTTTTGTTAAAGCCTCCATTCCCAGAGACATGAGATTACAATAAGTTTCACTTGTTACAAGAAAATGAGCTGAAGAGTAAAATATGAGCCCTACTGCTAGGCACTTCCAGTCTGTGCCGTAACTGGCATTATTTGCTGCTTTTCTTAAAGCTGAGCTCCTGGAATCTAGATGGGAAGCATCTGCATCACCAGTTCAGATCACAGCTATCCAGGGCACCATGTGCCATAGTCCCCCACCTCAGACGATCATGGATCCTTCAGGGTATAGGAAAGGACCAACTGTTTCTTATCTGTGATCAAAGGGAATGACTTAAGTGCACCCTAAAAGCTTAAAAGTCAGAGGTCATAAGCAATACTAAATTTTATTGATATTTAAATCAACCACATGATTTCTTGGAAATTCTGTCAGGAGATCCTATTTTTTATTTTAGAGTGTGTGCAAAGGGCAACCGGAAAGGTGTGCTAATTCACTGCATCTTTTGAGTGAACTATACAGCTCACTGAATAAAACTGCCATTAACAGATTGCCAAGAAGTGAGTATCTGCACTGCTGAAGCCCTCTTGAAGACTCAGAATACAAAATGAGACATGAAACAATCAGCAGCAGAAGTGTATTGAACTGCTAGGGGTCTATTTTCCTATTATTTTCATTTCAATGAAGCACAACATACTCCTAGAAACATATACTTCCACATGACACTTTTGTTTCTATATGTCTTGTCTGTGATATCAGGTCACCATATTTTTACCAGTCCCTCAAGTTTTGTGGTGCTGTTTGCCAATGACCTTGGCTTTAGCAGAGCAAGCCTTTAATCACAGGCCTCGCTCGCATTCTGCTGGAGCAATGACAGTCTCCAAAATGAATTCGATACACATTTCAAAAAAAGCAAAGACAGTCCCTAAAGAAACTTTAAGTTCGGATGATGAAATTTGAAATCCTCCCTTTCCTAGCAGAGGAAGGGAAACACCGACGACTACGGAAAAGAGAATCTGCTGTAGCAGAGCCCAGTTAATATGATTTATTTAATTATTCATTTCAGATATTGACTATAGGCATTAGTCCACATTTTAGGTTCCTTAAAACATTTTACGTATTTATGTAAATATATAAATATATGCATACTTTGTATTTTGTTTATGTACACACAGTATGCATATATTTATATATTTACATATATATATAAAAGAACTATATGTATAGTTACACTTACCTGTACAAATTAATGACTCAACAGTGCTTTCCTGAGAACAACTGTCAACCGTGGTCAAAGAAGGCAGCATTAACAATATCTCCTTCAGCAATGCATTGTACTCTGGCCTGAATCAGATTAATTCAATTCACAGCCTAATCCACCTCCAAACCTCAATAACTCTCATAGACATTCACACAAAAGAGAGTTTTCATCTGTCATCTCCAGTAATTTTCAGATTTTCAGAAGACTATTTGAGGAACAAGGGCCCCTTTTTCCCTGACATATGCTCTCTATAGCAGGTCTACACTCATCATAATCAAACTTCTGAAGTTCTTTTGATGAGATTAATCAGAAAGATCTGATGGAGTCCAGTAACTTTTGGATAATTTCATGTTTGTCACCCCAGAGAAAATCAGTGAGGTGCTAAGTGTACTTGTATTTTTTTCATTCTGAAGAAATTTCTCACAAAAGTTCCTTTAATCAAGGTGGTTGAATATGTTCCCCAGAAATTTATTTTTAATTCAAGAGGGAACTATAAAAGACTCTGTTGAGAACTTCAAGTCTAGGTGGATTACTTAATGGTCCTGCTAACAGATGTTATATAAATCTGGTCACCTTAAGAGATGAATAAAGCCACAGAGAAGCCTAATGATCCGTTCACTCTTTAACATCACAGACTTGTCTGTAATCCTTCATCATGCAATTTTTAATATATCCTGCTCTAATAAATAAGAACAAAGTGACACCACTGCAAAGATATAAGAGCATATTGATATTTGAAATGATGATAGTTTCATTTCACTGTCAAATTTGAAATAATATTAACAGACAATAATCAGCTTTTAGATAGGCTGAGTTGTGAATGGCAGCAGGACACAACTGTAAGAGGACAAGTAATATTAACATCAGTTTACATACTCACTGAATACACAAAATCAAGACTATTACATAAAAAGATTCCTCAAATATAACAGAAAAAGAATGTTCATTTTGCCTGAGGAAAAAAAAATCAAAACATTGCCAATATGAGGCCTTTTTCTGCAAGCTGTTGAGTATCTACAAATCCAAATATACTTYGGAGACAATTAATCTTTACAATAAATAATAGTAATTACTACTATAACTAGCATTTTCACTTTGTGTTTCTATTTTTCAAACTGGTTTTAAAAGGAGTGATATGAKGGTGTCAATGTGACTCCAGAAGGCAGCTGAAAGTCTGAGAATTCTACAACGGTACAGAGTTGATTCGACAAGCACGCATGCACGTTACTTAATTTCAACAAGCATCCCATTAACATGAGGGTTCCACATATATTTGCTGGATTAGGGCCAGCAAGAAAGTAAATGTGGAAGATATGAGAGGAAAAGAATGAGAAAGATAAGAACACATGAGTAAATTCTTACTAACCTAATTGTATACACCTTGGTGATGATACGGAATTCTTTTTCAGTGTAGTATGTCCTATACAGAGTGGTATAGGGCACTGATGCATAGAGGAAGGTTTCCTTGAACAAACACGTGGCATATTTTGCTGTAAAACTGTAGTCAAGTCTGTGAAAACAGTCCAAGGTAACTGTGGCGGATGTTAATGTTACTCTCAGGTGCAACTGCTGCTGTTTTAAGAATATGTTTTTAAAGGTGAATTTCCCTTTCAGCCTCTGGGAGAGGAAGAGGAGCATGAAGAGAGTGGATGTTTACATTTAGCTTATTCCTCTCTTGTAACCAGCTATGTCTGTGTGCTAAATAGCAAAGATATAGACAAATTCAGCGCTAAGCATGTCTGGGGCCAGACCTTAGATAGAATAAAGCAGGAGCATTTTGAGATGTGGAGATATTAAGTAGGACGGGAGAAAGTTTCCTGCCTCTTATTGTTCCCTGGCCCTCGCAGACTTCCCCACTGCTGCTCTTTCAGTAATTGCCTCTTCTCAGAGCCAGAGACTAAACAACAATTTTGCTTCTTAAAGCACTGCTGAGGGCTGGCTGGATGAGAGGGGACGGGTCAGCTTTAATTGCCTGCCAGCTGGGAGCAGGCTGCGTGTCTGTGGGCACCAAAGCAGCGCCAGCGCGGGTGATAGCTGCTGTGGGGAAGAAGAACAGAAATCAGCCCTGCCTGGGAAAGCTGCCTCAGTACGGTGTGTTTGGATGTTGTCTAACAGGGCTAGGGATCGAGAAACACGATGGGAAAAATCTCACCAAATGCTACCCTGCCTCGGTACTTCTAGATAACTCTCATGTCTTCACATCTATAGCATTGTAAGTCTTAACATCTACAYGTTCATGGATTTGGTTTTAAATCTAAGTTGCGTAGTAGCGATATGGCTGAGCAGCCATTGGTAGTACAGACCCTCAGGAACTTCAGACAGCTTTGAATTAGATCCCTTTCAAGCTAACTCTGGGACAGGGAAGCCCACACCACTTCAGTCTAAAAGAGAAGCATCTGAGACAACAAGATAGCTACAGCTGGGTAGCTATAAAGGCACATTGACATGTGCACCTAGAAAATAGATACACCTTCATTGCCCTCCCCTGAACTCTGCTTTCCTGTTTGGAATCAAAATAGATTTTGCCAACTTGATATTTTCTTTTTTAAAAAATACAATTACTTATGCAAACACAAGGAGGGCATTAAGTCATTCATAGGCTGTAATCAGGTATGTCTTTGCACAGCATGCAGAGCACTGTGGGGAGGGAGCACTTAGTTTTGCAAGTTAGAAAACAAGGTAAATGTCTGCAGACATCTGAACTTGACAAACCATTTAAAAAATGAAGTTGTTATTTCTCATTTTTTCTCTTGCAAACAGGAAAAGTGAATATTACACAGTAAAGACTTATGACCCAAATATGGAAAATTTAAATATCCTAATGGAAAAAACCCAACCCAAACAAAAACACTTGAATGTTCACATTCTGTTTCATTTTAAATGCATTGGGAAGGAAGCAATTTTTCAGCTGAAAATGCACTTCCACAGAAAGAGTACTAAAAAACAGTAATAAAAAACCATATGTCTCAAGGTTTATCACTGAAAAAAGAATATGGCCTAGTTAGAAACTCATGAAAAGGAAGATTCCTAAGGAGAGATCTGATCTRATTTCACAGCTTTAAATATCATCTAGAGTATGTTACTGTATAATTCTGCTACTGGTCTGTTTCTTATGGAAATACAGAAATATTACAATTATTTCACATGATTTTATAAAGTCATTATCTCAAATGGGTCCAAAATTTGAAACAAAAAATTAAATGTTTGAGATGTCACCTTTAAAATGTCCCTTCACATGATTTTAGTGAACTCTCTAACCTGAACTTAGTGGTCTAGTTACAGTTTCTTTTAAAAAAACTTATTGATAAAAGCTACCTGTTTTTCAAAAGATTCCAAAAACTTCAAAATTAACTTGTTACACTTTATTAAATTCAGCTTCTACTTGGGAGAAAAAAAAATAGAAGTTTTAATTATTTTTACTGGTATAGTTCAGAAAGCACAAGTCTTATAAAATCGTGCTAACTTTACTGCACTGTATTTTAGAGACGTAAAATCTGAGGGCTGCAGTTCAGAACTGTAAGTCCACAGTTGCCATTCGCTTTCCAGCAAATTCTCCCTGTTGGAGATGGTGTGGGCTGCTGAGTGCTGGAGGCCACAAAACATGGTATTTGTGGAAAAGAAATCCTAATCCTATAATCAACCATACTGCTCCRCTTTCTTTCCAGAAACAGCACAGTGGATTGGATCCTCTGTTGGTGTAGCTTGAATTTGACRTTGGAACAGGTTGCCCAGAAGTTGTGGATGCTCCATCATTGGAAGTGTTCAAGGTCAGGTTGGATGGGACTAGATGACCTTTAAAGGTCTCTTCCAACCCAAACCATCCTGTGATTCTATGCTTTTATGAAATAATTCCACTGATTGAGGTTCCCATAAACACTGTTTACGCAAGTGTATATGGCAGGGCTACCTCTCCTGTTTGATAGCAGAATGAGCAATTGCTGAAGTCACTATGAGTCAGTAATATCTTCTAAGGTCACCATTAAATTCCTAAGTGAAAAGTGAGACTTCATCATCATCCAAATTAACTACTTTAAAAATGTAGATGACTATTCTTAATTCAGCTTTAAAAAATATGTGATAAGAGATTGACAAAAGTAGGAAACAATGGCTAGATGTCATAAACAGATTATGGTGTTAACAGATTGACACGTTAAGTAATTTTAAGTAGTGGCTGGCCGAAAGGAAACAATTGAACTGCAAGGCTCTGTCATGGAATGATACCCCCTTATACCCCAAAATGAGCTTTATTGGAAGGTATTTCCAGAATGGAGCACATTCAGGTGATACTATATAATGAGAGGAATGAAACATCGGTACAAATGAGGGCAACTCCTAATGCTAGCATTATGATTCATGGAGGCATAACTCTCTTTTTCTTCTTATATTAGTACATTGCTGCTTTAAAATTCACTTTACTATGATTTGGGGAAAATATCTTTGTTCTTCAAAAATTGTGTTGGTCTTATTTGTCAGGCAAAGTCAATAATGTTGTGATAGAATAAAAAAGTTATTGTGATTACCTTAACAAGGTTATACAAATGGACTTGTCAGCAAAAGGATGTTTCAATAGCTATGATTAGCTTAACTGGTTACTTCTGTGGAAGGTGCACTTTCTTAGAAGTGGGGAGACCACCTCCACTATATGATATAGACTCAATTCAAGTACAATCCCTCCCACAATTTTTTTAATTTCAAGGTATGTATCTCAGAAAGGCCAAGAAAGAGTGAGAAAAGAAAAAAAAGAAAAAGACAGCCTTCTACAAAATATCTGATTTCTAAGAAAGCAAATAATTTGTTTTCCCTGAAATAAAAATCATAAAATCCTGACAATCTTTATACATGGATCATGTCTGTAGAATAAATTCTTTGGAGTCCTCTTACTAAAGAAAAAGAGAGAAAGCAGCTCTAAACAAAGGAGGTTTGCTCCTGCTCACGTTAAATGCTGGCACAAACGATTCTTTGGACAACCATTAATCTCTAAGAACTTTGCTCATGTAGATTGTGCTAACTCATGAATGAAAAGCAAAAAAATAACCTAAATCCAGACAAAACAAAAAATCCCTATTAACACAGCATGAGTAAATCGTACAGAAGTAAATCACACAGATTGCCACAGCCAAAGCTTGGTCACAGAGTGGTACTACTTCAGCTAAATTGATATACTTAAATTGGCATGACTTCCACCACCACAGAAGCAATTATAATGTTATAAAGGCATTTTAACAGTCTTTCTTATTGTGCTACGGTATGGAGAATAAACCATAATGGTATAAGGAAGCTTTGTAATATAAAGCATAATAATGACCATGGTGGTGACTATATCATTTCAATAATTTAATTAAAACTAAAATTTCACCCCTAACTCTTGTAGTAATATTGCTGTCTGACCCAAGCCTTTACTTCCTGTAAGCTGTAAAATGGTCTATCAAGGAGTAAATTACCCTGCAAATGTCATATAAAGGGCCCTAACAAAATTACAATTGGCCCACGCTGCTGGGACTCAAAGTCCACTAAAGAATTTTTTTGCATACGGTCCTTCCAGACACTTTTAAGGAAAGGAGAAAGCCTGTTTAATCTGTACGTAACAGCTTCACCACCAATATGCATGGATGAAGTACTGCTTTGGGTGGTAATCTAGTAGATTCTGATAGTGCTGTACCAAATTTCTGGAAATCCTAAACAAATTACCGCAGGTCATGTGCAGAGCAACTCGACATCAAAAATACATTGTGCAGACTGTCCAACTTGCTGCATGTCTCAGGTCAAGTGAGCATTTGCAGTACATTCTTAGTGAGAAATGTTGGACCTATCAGTCTTCAATGGCCAATGTTCACAGCTGTATAATAAATCGGGTATGCTTTTGAGGCTGATCCTATCTGGTTTTAGTTTGGTTTCCTAAAGAAAGCAAGCTCATAGCAGTATGTACACGTCTGTCTAAATCCGCTCAGGGCATTTTAAAGCATTTGCAAATGAGGAAAGGTCTCAAGTATATTACCTTTCCTAAAATTTGCATTAAAATAAGAAACAAGGCAGAGGAGAAGGAGAAGGGAAAGTTTGCCTTTTTCTGGTATCAGAGAAACCATAAGGGAAATCGATGTCAAAGCACAAATATAAAATGAGGCATCATTACTTCTACTGCTAATACAACTACTGATATTGCATATTTACTAGGGTTTCAACAATGCTACATTGCATTGTTGCTACATTGTAACAATGATTGAATGTTGTCAAGCAATGAAATTACTACATTTTTGGGAGAATGGCCATCAGAAATTGTGAACTGTTTTCAAAGTATCAAAATATATTATGTACCCATTAAAAGGAAAAAGAAAGAAAAATAAAAGCCTGCCCCACTGGAACCGAGAGGCACAGACTGACTTTTGCCTGCCAGCTGCATTCAGGCAGGACATCCAGGGACGCTGAACTTACAGGAAGATCCTATAAGAGGAACCTAAGCTGAAACAAAACAGACAGCTTGCATGAGGCAAGAGGTTTAAAATTCTGGAAACTGCTACTGGTTGATCAAAGACCATGAGAGGACGTCCGCCCCGCTGGCCAGCCTGGCTTGTAAGAATATGCAGCAAAAGAGCGCATTGTTATTGAGTTTTATGGGCAGAGAAGGATGTTTGAAGACTGGGCTGAGGAAGGCTCCCAAAAAGAATGAGAGAAGGTGTCTTGAAAAGATACAAGGGAGCTTCTCAAGAAAACAGATCTCAGGTCTTTTGTACGTGTTCCCAACCAAGGGGGATTGGTAGTTCTGATTTCCCTTTTTGATACCTAAAGATGTGGGAAAAGCAAGAAAAGTCCAACCTAGGGTTTGGGAGGAAACATGGTTAAAAAGAAGAGGAAAGGCTGTAAATAAACAACCAGACACAAACTGGTGATCTAAGGAAGAGAATGGGAAACTAGGAAACTCACTTTAAAACCTGTATACAATGGTTGCTACCCTAAAGAGTATATGACTTAAATTTAAGATGAGAAAGTAAAAAAATTTCACAGTAGGAGAAAAAAAAGAAATTGCAGGCTGGAAAGGTATAATACAAAGTCTTTTAAAAAGTCTGAAAAATACTCCACCAGATTTCTGGTCTGTCATGACCAGGAAGAACTAATGAGTGAGAAAAGAGAGAAAGCATACAAGAAAATGAAAATGCTTAGGACTGATCTGACTGTTGAGCTCCCCTCCCCAGTATSAAGCAGGGAAGTAATCAGAAGACAGTTGCCAGTTTAATTCTTAGAAGTATTTTGTGATAGGCACTTTCAGTATCATTTCTTTCAACTCCTCATGTACTATCCTAAAGCCATATGTATTATCCTAAAGAAACCATCTGGGTCTTGTGTGTCATTATATTTTTTAAGATTTATGCCTTGTTCTAGCTGTTACTTCAGCAGATACGAATAATTTATTCTTTATTGCTCTATTTTCATAATATAGTCCATTTTGAGTACTTTGATCTGTACAGAAAACAGCTGCAAAAATTACATGAATCACATCTGGTGAAATGCTGGTCTACTGAAACAAATGTATGTTTCTCTGTCGATTCCACTGGAGCTGAAGTTGCACTCCAGCTGCATTACTTTTGCTTCTGTCTCTGCTTAAATTTCCACATCCTATGTTGAAACTTGTCTTCCAGACCCTACTCATCCCCAACTCAGCCACCATGCTGCATTCCTTTTCCTATCACAGTTATCTGTGATCCTTTAAATTTTGCCAAAGACTAGAATGCTGCTTCTGTGCATTTTTAATGCCTAAAGAAGTAAACAAGAATAAAGGAAAACAACTATTATCTACAGCAACTCACAATATTTTAAAAATGTTATTCTGTAAACAAATCAGAGAATTTATTTTGGTATGGTACAATACGCAAACAAAATATATAGTCACGGGAATTACTGCACCAGAACATGACATGAGGTTGTGGCATTATGGAACAGCACCTCCTTTTATAATATATGCATGCTCATCTGCAACACTTGGATCTTTTAAAAGTTATGAATACTTACAAGCCCTTCCATATTACATAAACAACAAAGGAAGAGAAAACATAATTAAAAACTAGTGTTATGTTACAGGGGAAAAAAAAGCTTGTCTCTCTAGAATACTTCCTTTCCTCCCCCCTAGCTTATATTCTCTGCGAGAGAAAAAGGGCAATGAAATGCCCATTGATGCACCTGCACTGAAGCGAATGTAGATAAGAACGTTTAGCTTGCTAAAGAATTTGGCCTTGGGAATATGGTAGTCAGGGAAGAACAGAAATTAGGCATTGCATTTAGCTTGGAAAAGCCAATAGTAAGAGAGTAAGAAATACCAACAGTTACGAATGCTGACGGCATCACTTGGGTAATTACTTTCTGCAGCAGCAATATTCTAGGCATGAATGCCATTGTCATTTATAGCCATAGAGTAATTATGAAAAGTTTTAAAATCTCCTGTGACTGAAGTTTACTGTTGCACATTAGACTTACAATCAAAGAACTACTGCCATCATATTTTACAGCATTGTCTATTGCCGTGAATAATTCCAGGTGTCTGACTGGAAAGATACAGAGTGATGCTAATATTATCTTGCTAATATTTAATCCCTGTCATGTTTAAAGAAGTCTGTTTTCCTATTTTTTTTTTTGTTTTCAAGATATTAGGGTGGAGTTAGAGAAGTATTTTCACTAATTTTTACAGTTAAAATTAGTTGAAATTATAAAATAGCAAATATCACAAATATTTCTCCTATTTCTCAGTATTTGATTTTGTAAACTGCACAAAATACCAAAGCTGCAGTCATGCTTCATTCAGAATGTTGATTAGTTAGTCCAAGGTCATTGCAGCCCTGCTTATTATGAATTGCTTAGGTTCAGTTTTTATGTGCATGCTGGCCATCTAAGAAAGTGGAAAAGTAGCTCCAAATCAACTTACACTTTTTCCAAATCTTGGTTAATTCAGAGCAATCTTTTAGTAATTCCCTATTCCACCAGCTAAAATAATCCCTCTTAATGGAATCTCATGTAGGTAATGCACTTCTCAAGTATTTTTTTAAAAACTTTTAGTGTTGCAAACAGGTGAGGTAGGTTTGTGACACAAGAGTCTCTAACCTTGAAGAAAATCCTCAACCGCTTATTTAAAACAGGATTGTTTGGACTTTCTTTAAAGATCTTTCTAAAAAGTACAATGAAGAGTGGCATTTGTCGCATCCTCTGTTTGTCCCTCCAGTTCTTCAGAAATATCTAAAAGCGGCACCTGACAGACACTATTTGTATTGACAGGATCATCAGTAGGATGTTGTCACAAACAAAATGCTGGAGGCAATGTCATCATTAACATCTTCCTCCTCAGTTTAGGCATGATTTTTTTCCTGAAGCAGAAGATAATGTAAAATAGATTAGCAGTACCAGCCAGGCAGGGAGATATCATCAGTACCAGCAGCAATCATGTAATTACTCCCACTGCATCATTTCTCAGATGTCGCAGGAAAAGCCTAAACTTTCCGTTTTCCAGAATGTGGTTAGTTTGCCCATAGTCAAATGGTGCAATAGCAATGAAAGAGCTCTTCTAGTCTCTGAAAATGGCTACAGATTGCTAAGGAAGGGTTTAAGTGTACTGGAAAACACAGTGTTTGCCTCAGTGTTCCTCTGCGAGTTGTTTATGCTCTCAGTCCATCATCCAGTGTAGTCTTCAGTGTTGTTAGTGACAGTCCAAGAAAGGAAAAGAGGTAAACAGAGCAGCTAATGTTGAGAACCTCATTTTTCAATGATTTCTCTGGAAAATTTCCCAGATTCCGCATCTGCCCTGGCACAACAGCCTGTACTTCAGAAAGCAAGTCTCACTGGAGGTGCAGTGAGAACAGCTACATTTACTCACAGTGGGTAGGCTGCTTTCCCTCTCTTCATTTCAAATACTGTGCCTGTTACTTATCCTTTTAAAAAATCCAGCTAGTTTTTAAGAACAAGAACAAGATACTTCATAAAAGCCACAGGTAGGTCACCTTCCAGTTCCCAATATGCCAGTTGTGGCACCAAGATCAGAAAAAGTGGAGAAACATCCATATGACAGACAGATCTTCAACACGGTTAAGATGCTTTCTTTTGTTGTCTCGTGATATTTTTAGCTTGTCTCCTGTGTTTCTGTCCTTAGTTGTAATATAGAATTGCTAGTGATGGTCACAACACAAAAGGTACAGTCCCAGGCATTAATGCTTTGGACAATTTTTCTACAGTACAAATATCAGATTCAATTTCCCATATGTAATCTTTTATCTCCCATAGAATTTAATTTTTAGAATATCTCCATTTCTATTGCTCAGGATTTATAGCCACAAAATAAATCATTGCATGAGTTAATGAAAGTCATTGTGTTTATCCACAGTGTTGCCAGTCAGTGAAGACGACATCATAGCGTATATGAAGGAGTCCCCTCATTTCTGACAAAACAAAAGGATAGCAAATATTCTAGTGTTTTTTTCCCAAGATGCCCAACAGTAAAATGATACATGCTACACAGACTGATTGTCTATTATTTTGCCATATTCTTAAATTAAACTACATAAGTTTGAAAACAGTGCAAAACTCAGCAAGAATTTCCAACACACTCGCAGTCCATTCTTCCCTTTAAAAACAACTCTCTGTCTTCTCCTTGTGACGAGGGAGAGAGAAAGAAAATCCTAGTAAGAAAGAAAAAAAATGACAAAATCATTGGAGAAACTTGTATTTTCTTTTACAACCTGGAGTAGATTTAAGAACGAAAGTGCCTATTTATTTCATAAGGAATTTTTATGTTTTGCAGAGGACTATTTATTTTTGTGTAAGGAATGGTGATTGAGCAACCATAATACACAATGTGAGAGTGTCCTCTCTTTTCCTTGTATGGCTAAAGGGGGCACTATCCCCACAGGACAGCCCTTCCAGTCCTTTCTCCTCCCTTGACGCTCCTCAAAATAATCATTTACATGAAGGTCTCAGTTCAAAACCTTAAGAGAGTTTCTAAAAAAATCCAACCCTGTAATGGGCCCTCTAAGCCCCCATTTTCGTTCCATGGCTATTCATCCTATGGAGAAAATAAGCTCTGTATCGGCAATGAAATTTCGTTTGTTCTGCGGTCCTGTTAAGGCACCTGTGTGCATGTTCCCCAAGGACCAGGGTACATCTTGAGACAACTGGGGGCTCAGGTGTGCTGACAAGGTTATTCAAGAGAGCCCAAGGGCAATCACAGTCTCTTCATTCATGTACCTTTTGTCCCTGGTAAGGCTCCAGCACGCACATCCCAGTATTCGACATATTTTTTTATAAGTTTGAGATCTTTCTCAAATGCTGGTTCGGTGCTCTCCCTGGCCCATATGTCAGCTGTTACATCATGTTTTTCACAGGTTTCACTATAATGTTCTTAAAATCTCTCAGAAGACACTCAAATATATATGTGACAAATGCAAATAAATCCCATTCTTGACAAGCAAAAGATAAAAAKCAAAAACAAAAACAGAAAACAAGGAAAACAAAAGCTACCATTAGTTCAAAGGCTAAGAAAGGAAAAAAATCAACATCCCTTAATTCAGCTGAAGGAAAACTGCTAATGATACAGAACGGAGGACTTAAAGGTTGTTATTTGTTAACTGCTGAAGATCAGATTATGATAGTAGACCTGAGGAAAAGAGTTACTGTTTGTTAAAGCTGTTTCACTTACTTCAGAGGACTGCACAGATAATGAAACTGAGTAGAGCAGAAAGAGCTATTCGAGTCAGTGACCTGGGAGTGAGGTGTGCAGTGTTCCTAATATGACTTGTCACAAAAATAATCAGCTGGTATAATAACTTAGCCTTCTACAATTAGAAGGTCTCCCCAGGGTACCAAATTTAGTGACAACAGTCAAGTAATATCTAGCGGTACTCTTTAACAGTCCTACTTTGACAGAAACTCTGACTTTCCAATTACTATATATCAAACAAACAGTCATTTTTTAAGATCCAAATTAATATTTAAATGGAAGGATGAACTGATACAGGCTTCCACTATTTTCCTTTGATAATAATCTTTTTCTTTAAATAAAGAAAATAGAGAAAGATTTTTATAGAGGGTAACTATTTCTGAGACAATTAATAGCAAGCAGAGTGACAAAGAAAGAATCTTAGGTATCTTARAGGCAAGAGAGATAAAAAGAGAATTTTGTCTCTCTTTATCAGTTAATTAGTTAAAGCTTATGTTTAATTTTACCAATTCTTACTACTCATTAGATGGATCTAATTTGTAGAGCCATGCGGTCCATTCACCATTTATCTAAAGTATGTCAATGGCATATGCTAGGAGTTCTTTTACAGAGTATCAAAAGGAAACTAATGATTAGACTCTCAGGAGAAGAGATCAATCTCACCTATCTTCAGTAGGTCTAAAGTGTCTGAAAGTTAAGTACCTCATTTCACCCAATTGTCTATYCCTCCTGGAAGGAGAGATGTACCTCTAAAGGACAGTTGTTCCTACAAATGGGTATTTAAAAGTAGTGTGAGAGGCCTCTGGAGGATGTCTCTCCCTCTTTCTGCTGAGGTTGGAAGGAGCCCACATAATCAACCTAGACTAGTTTGAGATGATTAATCCTCCAAAGTGTTTTGAAATGTAAATCAAGACTTTAAATCCAGCAGACAGGATCTGCATTAGATGCGTTTACTTAATAAATGGCATTTTTTTTCATCATTTAGAGGTACTAATGAGGCTAAATCCGTTTATATGTATAAGTTGCTTTCAAATCCTGGAAGATGGTGTATAATAAGGTGACTACTTCATATTTCTAAATAGCACACTGAAAAGTTGAAATATAGTAATGTAAGAAGCAAGCAACAGCTTGGTTTTCTTTAAATATAGTAATCATACTAATAAATTATATTAGCAATTATTACTAATAAGATTTTCCTTTAATAAAACATTTCATTCCAGATTGACATGTCTATCTCTTTATTTTTGTGGTGAAAACCTAATCCAATTTCCAGCTATAAATAACACTGTTCTGAGCTCTTTGTATTTTGAAAGATGTTGACAAATAGAGGATAAAGTAGAAGAGAAATAAAATTATTAAGGAACTGAAAAGACTATTCTAAGGGCCCAGTACAGTAGCTGGACAGGCTTAAACATTTTGGGTACCAGGTACTCCGAAGCAGGACAAAATGTTCAAGTGCATAAACTGGATTTGGACACTTTACAAGAGTGTAATGGGGTCTTGAGAAGAAAGCCAATGGATGTGTGGAAGCACAGCAAAGGGTAGCTCGCTGTGCAGCCCCACAAGGCTGCAAGCCCTCCAGCCACATTGCTCTGAACAGTAACCACTGAAGATGGGGTTAATTGTTCCCAGGAGAGTAAAATATTGAAAAAAAAMCATGGAAATGTCATGTTCTTCAAGCTTCCTCTTTAAGAGAAGCTTTATAATCTACCCTCACACACAAGGGGCAAATAAGACTAACAGGTCATAAAATATGCGGTATTGTGACATTGCCATCCTTCTGTGTGGATGGTCCAAAAATCTCCAGTTTGCAGTTTAGAGCTGGTCTAACACTAAAACTCCTGTTGCTCTCAGACTGCTCCATTGGACTGCCATTCCTCTTTTGTCTAACCTGATCTCTGTTGCCTTCTCTATATACTTTACTTCTTCTGATGTATCAGACGTTTTATAGCCCACAATCTCTGCTCTCCCCAGAAAGACTTTCTGGAAGGGTTGACTGCTTTCTTCATAACTTATATACATTCATATTTGCACCACATTTAGGAAAGAAAATAATTTTGTGTGTACTCACTATTTATCAGTATCTAMGAAATAACCATTTCATAATGATTTGATTCCTTCCAAACTACAAAACATGAAAGGAATCTGCGTTCCTAAAGTAGTCAGGAGCACAAAAATCAGTGTACTTCTAGAATGACTTGGCATTTTGTAGCAAATAACTTACGCTGTATTTATCAAACTGAAAAGATCCTTTCCTCGGGGGTGCATAATCCCTTCTGCTCCTTGCATTATAATGAACTAGATTTATCCCTAACCTTCTCTTCTGTATAAAATTTTGCAGACCTACTGCACACAGGTTTTAAACCAAATCTGCAAAGATATTGCTTTCCCATTTTCTCCAGAAAAGCAGTCTTAATGCTTTAAGGAAGTCACTTCCTACATTTCCTTCTTGTTCTGCTTCCAGGCACAGAAATTATACCATTAATCTCTGTAAGAGTGAAAAAAAGGGAAATCTCCACCAGTCAATGTTTTGCAAGTGTGTCTATTTTAACAGCTGCAGTTACTCTTGCAAGTAAACTGGCTGAATTCTGCACTTAGTGCCAGTTACAGGATTGTGTTAAATATGAAAGTCCAAACCCAAATAATACTCTATGTCTAAGAGTCAGCAATTTTCTCAGTGAACAGGGGGCAGTGGATAATGCTAGGGAATATCAATGACAGTTCAAGTCCAAAGAGAAATTTGACTTCAAAGAATTTGCCACAGAAGATGAATATGTGATAGAAAAAATCTCAAGCATTCCTTTAAAAATAACATGAAAATAAATTATTCAATAATCCACTGCATTTCTTCACTAACTTTTCATCACTTATAGCTTAAAATTTCCAAAGTCAAATTTGCAGAATGAGTAAGGAAAATATTATTTTTTCTAATGAGATGTAATTCTTTTCATCCGATGTAATTTGAAAGCARATTGGATTAGCAAAGTTGTCCAGTAGTCAAACATCAGCTCTAGTGTATTTAGAAATAGTCAGAAATATCTGTGAAACCAAATGAAACAAAATTCACTGTTTCTCTGAACAGTATCCAGCCCTATAGGGAAAGATATAGACATGAATCTGGCAGAATGGCTGCTGTCTTGTACTATGAAGTCATGTTTTCCTAAGACAAAAAGGCTACCACCAATATTTTTCCTCATGGAAATGGCTGCCAAGGGAAAGTAAATGTTAAGAGAAATTAATTACACCAAGATAACTGAAATATTCTTTCAAAGATAAAAGTTGCAAGAACAGTTCAGAAAAACAGTTCTCATGCATACCTGAAGAGAAATATATGATGTAGAGTTATGTTGAGTCTATTGAATCCAGCTCATAGGTATGAAATTGAAATGCAATAGCTATGAAACTACTGAGATTAAGTGACATATGGACAGAGCAACAGTGTATTTGATTTCTCTGCCACATGGGAGTCCAGGCTCAGGACAAAAGCAGAAATAAATGTGGTGGCTTCCTCCTAGGATCTATTTAAAAAGATCCAAATTTGAAAATTTTTTCCAAATTAATTTAAAAAAGAAAAAAAAAGAATTCCCAGTTCATAATAGTAGATGTATCCTACACTCCAATCTGATGCGTACCACACCCTCTAATTTCCTGGCTTTTCGTGGCAGCAGTGTCTGTGTTCACCATGTTGTGTTTGATAAAGAGCCACGAATCAACCTAGCACCGCTATGAAAACTAAATCCTTCAATAAATTCATGAACAAAATAGGAAAAGAATACACTGTGCTCTTATATATTGCCTCTTTCTTGACTGACTGTAGTGAAGCAAAACCAAAACAGGAATTCCGCCCTGAGGAAGACAGATTGGAGCTTTTCTGTGGTTATACTCAGGGTAAGAATTTGACCTTCTAGCTACATTTTTAAAAAACTCTGCAAAACTTGCCCTCTGTTGCCTGGCATCGCATTTGACTTTGTACAAAATCCATAAACAACACTGTCTCTTGCCTTGTGGATGCAAACAGAAGGATGATCACTGGCTAACTGAAAGATAAAATAGCTGGTTTTAACAAATAACTTTTGTTGTACCAGCAGGAATTTTCAAATAAAGGAAAAGCAACTCTGACATCAAACACTGATATATCAAACTGATATAACCTTTATCTACATATAAATAATGGTATATCTCCCTTTGGATGACAAAGGACTGCATGCATACACTACCTCTAAAGCTCTACCAGCAGACTTATGTTCTCAGATCCATAAATACAAAATGATGGAGAATGTCATCTTCAAGTAATCATGTATACTTTGAAGTTACCAGCAGCATCTTTATATAATCAACATTGGCAAAGATGACATCTATGTAAATTAATTTTCTAAATGTCTATTGCATTAAGTAACTGCTGAACTAAATTTCAGAGAAGTTATGGCTTTAATTTAAAGCACGTGGGGGAATTTTCCTTATCCATTTTATTTTTCAATGCATGTATAAACATGAAAAAAATCTTTAATAATTCTATGAGAAATGCTTTATACATCCTGAGCAATTACTATTTCTGCAGAACATTTGTCAGCCACGTTTGAAATAATCCAGTTGTTTAGTAACTAATTATCATGCAACCTGCAGTTTTTAGATCTCACGAAAATGGTGACTTCTAGAATACAGAAAAAAAAAAAGGGATAATTATGTACTACTAAGGGTATTATGCCATCAGTTTTTACAATATAATTAGGAAGATGTTACATTATTCTATAGAAAAATAAGAGCTGACAGACAGTGAGGCTACATAATTAGGACCTCACCTCAGTGGTGATGTCAGATGTAAGGCCAAAGAGCGGATCATTTCCTCTCCCAGAAAGAGCAAGTAGGGAGTGCACTCCCACAGTGCTGTTACTAATATGAAATAGGATTTATGCACAATGAAGGAAACCAGATTTAGGTGTTATTGCCAGGGCTATGACTTTTAATACCATTGTGATCACCTAAGAACAGTGTCAGGGAGAAATACGCCAAGTGCTTCACAGAGAGAACCATACATGGGCAGGGAATGCAAAGTTCTTTTTGAGCATTTCAAGCTAGTTCTTAGTTTCTAGCAACCCAAACCTTAATCATTATTATTTTAATTATCATTATTATTTTAATGATTTAATAATAATCTCCTTGTTAGTAGGAGATATTCTGAAACACTGAAAATATTTTGAAACACTTAAAAGTTTGGCTGACAGCTGAAGAAGGCATTGTTTTAAGTCATTCAGATCCCCTCTCTGCATCTCTGATGCTCTAGCCAAACTAAAAAAGGAGCAATAACCAATGTGCTAAAAAAAAATAATCTTCCAAATAACCTTCTGACTTACAGAGAGATGCTACAAGTTCCCCCCCCCCAAAAAAATATTGAGTGAAAATCCCTCTTAGTGAGTGAATTTACTTTAGCAATTTTAATTACAGAAACTCCTACCACAGCTGTGATGATAATGTGTGCCTTCCAGATGAGAAAGATCAGAAAGGAGAACTTCCCAAGCTGTTTTGTCCTGTACCCCACTTCCAACAGAATCCACAGAGGACTTTTGAAGGGTTCACAAGAGCTATCAAGATTGGTTTTCTACAGCCACCGGCAAATACACAATAGATTTTTAGTTCAGAAAGGTCCACATGACTATCTTTCCACCTATTCCCATACGTAGCCATAAAACCCTTCCCAGAGCTTTGTAGAAAATGTAAGACCTGCAGTACAAAAGACCAAAAACTGCAAAAATATAACCTAGTTACTCTGAGTTCATCATGGTGCTGACATGATTGAATGTATAGATCTACTTCAAGAAATTGCCTTGTATCCAGATCCCTTCATCTTGTGCTCTCATGGAGGATTTCTCAAATCAAAATTATGAGTTGTACAATGCCATGTRATGCTCTGTTCCTCTAGAACAGGGCTTTTTTGTGTTTGTTTGTTTGTTTGTTTTTTAACTGTGTTATCAGAGCATCTTTCATGGTGTTATAGCTGACACAGCCAACATTTTTTCCAATGCAGTTTGTTCATTTTCCTTTTCTTACACTTCTTTGGGGAAAACTGTTTGACTCTGGATTTGTACCAGCAAAGGAAGGATCAAAGCTATGTCCCTGCCATGCCCCCCATCTCAGAAACAGAGCTGAGGTCTCAGTCCCAGTGTGTAGGACTCCATTTGGGGATGAAGAATTATAAGGCCAAGATCAATCTATTTTATTTTATTGTATATATTATGGTCTTCCAGCTGGGCTCCTGTCAGGCTGACAGAGTAAAACTCAGCTGGGAAAGATTTGGGGCATCTGAGCCTTATCTTATTTAGGTATATTTATACCTGCCAAATGTCACGGCCACATACCTGTCCTGATGGCTCTTATCCCTCCTGAAACATCACCCTTTGCTTGCTGCAACAGAGGAGGAGATTGTTTTCACTTCCCTCTTGTAGCCACTCAGGTTTGCTGATGAAGTAGCCCAGATCTGAAATTGTTTCCCTACCTCATTCAGACAACTCTGGATTTCAGCACTGTTTTCCTCCGGGAACAGCATGAAGCCATTCTAGCTCCCTTTCCTGGGAACCTAGTCAACTAATTTGGGAATATTACAAAGGCTTATCTCCCTGGCCTTCCTGCAAATCCTACGGTCTTCTCTGTGTGCACCATAAAAGGTGGAATAACAGACAAAGGTCACTAACATTTGATGCTGAGTGTGCAAAACCGTATTTTTAATAGCTCCAATTGAGAAAAGCTAAGTGGGAAAGGGAGGAGAAAGGGGAAAAATTAATGGTGAAGAGGAAGAACAGCAACGTCTACTTCTATTCTCCTCACTTGTGTTCTGACTGCATAGTAACAGAATCAAATTAGAACTGGAGAGAAATAAATGAGGAATAATACTGAGGCAGAGGAAGAAGCACTGTATAGAGAATACATTGTCGAAGACTGAGATGGACCAAGGACATAACTAGCTTCTGGTAATGGAATTCTTCATTCCCTGTGTAATTTTCATGATTCCATACTCATCCAATTTTGGCTGCACAGCCTATGTTAAGAAAAAGAAAAAAAGAAAAGCATTTGCATGTAGAAATACCATTTGCATGTTAAAATTGGGTAGGAAGGAACCTATTTCATCTGCATGCACTTATCTTCATGCAGGGGGTTTTTGTGGTGTAAATACTAGTTCATGAAGACCTGAGGGTTTAAACATGGAGGCCAAGTTGATGATCATTTACAAATTAAATGACTTGGACTTTTTCATTGTAATCCTTGAAATTTCATTTTGTTTTTTCCATAACTCTGTGGCCAAGAACCACGTTGCTTCCAGAGAACCAAAGATGGCAGAAGGGCACATCACAGAATAGTTTAAAGCGTATGGAAACCAAAGGCACTCAGAGTAAAGGCAGAGAGAACACTGGGATTTGCTTGGCCGCAGATTGTTGCTTTAAACCCCACAGAAAAATAATTGAAGAAAACAGATTATTACAGGTAGATGAAAACCACAATTATTTCAGTTTCTTCTGGCAATATTGCATCTTCAGAAGTCACAGGAGAAAATAAACTAATAATAATAATAATTAATAATAATAATAATAATAATAACAATAATAATAATCTGCTAGAAATTATATTGGAAATTGGAAATTCCGTAGCTCTATTGTAAGGCTCAGTGCAGACTAACAGAAAGAATCAATAAAAAAAAAGGAGGCTGAAAATGCATTGTGCTCTGCAAGGAATTAACAACACCACAGTATAATTTGTGGCTGCCACAACAGCAATTGTTTCAGAGACCCAATTCTTGTTTCTTATTCAGAGAACAGAGATGAATTGGATCCAAGGGAAATAAGATTCTCTCTTAAACTAAGAGTTCCAAAGTAATAAACCACAATTTCAGACAAAATAATATCTTTATTGTATATTTTGAGGACTAGTGCTTATACTGTTTGTGCAGTATTGGTTGTGTTGGCTGCATGTTATTTAATTCAGAGGTGGTTTAAAGCTCTGCTTTTAGGCTGTCATCAACGACAGATGCACATGTATTCATCTCTAGGCAATTTTTCACATGCAGAACACATTTGTATGATCACATGGATAACTCAGCAAATGGCAGATGTTTGCATAGGTTCTGTCACAAAAAGTAGGTATGGCCTGGTAAAAATTTACTCTCTGGGACACACCAGAAGTAGAAGGTATCAATAAAAAAAGAGAATCACAATAATAAATGGTGTGAACCAACTGAATTTTTAGTAACAGATGAAATCCAGTAGTCCAAAAGACTTTCACTTAGGGAATGACAAAATATACATGCTCTAAAATGATCATTTGGAAATAACTGAGTTTAAGCAGGGCCGGACGTGCTAGTATATTTTGGAATGACTCAGAAATACCAGCGCAAAAAGGAAAAGGCAGCTGTGATCCACCAGAGGTAATTCCTGAAGAAATAGGGAGGCTGTGACACAAAGCACGGGTGGGACTCCCGCCAGGTCAGGTCACCTGTGTTCAGTTTAGACCACCCGTGCCCAGAAGCTGGAGGAGATGCAAAGAAGATTTACGGGGCTGCTCAGGGGAATCTGGAACTATGGAGTGAGAGGAGACCAGAAGACTSTCATGTTCAGGCCAAGCAAAGTGAAGGCTAAAATGTTTATGCACTGATCAGGGGAAAAGGGGGAGAGAGGAGAGGAAAATGCTGGTGTCAGGGGCAGCGGGAGGGGAGGGATCAGCAGGAACCCATCCCCATCACTGACACCAGCCAGTTTTGTGTGACCCTTTTATTAGCATTAGCTAGGGTCAGAATTAGGATCAGAAGCCAAAATCTAGGATCTAGAGGAGATGCGCAGGAAGCTCCCTGGAATAAGTTCGAGCTGTAGGTGCTCAGTGCCTCTGAAAATCAGATCACTTCCCTGGTGCCTTCTTCAAACAGCCCAACTATACGAAATTAACCTTAACTCTCACCATGAATAAAATGAGACTATGAAGAGCTTCGAAGATCTGTAAATTATACACATCCCAAGTCGCAAAGATTATTAAATCAGTGACAGGAAGCAGGTTATTATTTTTTATTTCTAATTATTTAATTTTACATTAAAACATAATTATTTTAATGATTTACATATTCTTAATACAAAAAATTTAAAGTTATAGTGGATATATGAATCTAGTGAAGGCAATAGAGTCCAGAAGCAAATATACAGAAATCTGCATGCTCTTCATTATGGAAGAAAGACTCATGACATTTCAAATAAAGTTAAAATATATCACTCAGAAGACTTACAGAATATGCAACTGCAGCTTCCCCTGAATGCAGAAACAAGGAGGGACTGAGATAAGTTATCAAAAAGTAAAGCATCTAGTATTTTAATTTGAAATGTCAAAGTGATATGATTTAGAAGGAAGAACTAGGAGAGGATCCATAAAACAGAAAGTATTATTGTTTTGTCCTTTCATGACACTACTTTTCTCATTCCATTAAAGTACTCAGAATCTTAAGACTTGGTCTCTAAGTTCCATCCAATAAATAYGTGATACTGTCATGGTTTCATATTCGATCTGTGTTTGGGTTAGAAGGGCACTATTCATTTCTGAGTGAAAATCTCTGAGGACAGAACCTTTGTGAAATCATCTGTCTGACACGCTTAGCCTGTACAGGAACGAAGAGTACCTCTTAAATTACTTCCAAATCTATATAGGTTTTTCCCCTGTACTCTGCTTTATTAGCTTGAAAAGGAGAGGGAAAGGCAGCTCTGACTTCCCACAATACAGCCGTTAGTAAATGTAATGCTCTGGCCCAATTGTTAAATACCCGGCTCAGCAGGATTTAAGACAGATCCATTCATCATAGCACAGCTCCTTCCATACAACTGTACCAACCAAACGGATGCAAAATAATGATTGCGCTAAGCAGTTGAATGAAAGAAGATAGTGAAAGCATGATATAAAATCTCTGGACACTCTAGCACTTCTTGGAAATCTTTCTCCTTCTCACTCTACTTCAAGCTAATTTATTTGTTATTCTTGCAATATTTACTTCTATAGTAGAGACGTTAGGGTGAACATTGCATTGCAGGGCATACTAAGACTTTCTCATAATATTTTTTTTTTTGTTCAAAAGATGAACAAGAAAAAAAACAACAAACAAGTCAAGCCAATCCCAAGTCATTTTTCTACAGTTTCCTCACTTAAAGGAAAGTTAAAAATGTTACTTAAATGAATGCCAGAGAGGACTAGATAACATCCTCTTTTATGAAGTCTATTAAGTCTCAGAAATAGCAGGGTGAAACACTCTTACTTTTTCCTGTAAAAGATCCATTTTACAGAAAACATTCAGAAGTTTTACACAAACAGGTTACACAGCCCCTGTGAAGGACCTGGAGATTTATTTAGAAGCATAGGAAAGCAACTTGCAAAGTTATGATCTGAGGTCACCTGTGGCCCTTGAGTTCATACGCTATACTAAAAGGTAATTGAATAAACTAGCTCTGCATGCTTTAAGTGATTTTATTTAAAAGCCTAAGCAAGCCAATATACATGTTAACATGTATATAATAAGCACATTTATTGTAATATAACTGTTCATTAAAATGAAGCAATCTCATGATCAATCTGAAGATGGGGCTCAGACTATGTCAATGCATCATCAGGTTTTGTTAATAGATTAACACAGGTCACAAATGAGTAAAACAAGTGAACAAAGTGGAAGGCTAACATCTGCAGGATCTATCTTGTGCTAAGATTAAAGGTAGCAACTACAGCACTTTGACCCATGGTGGATGGTACTCGGGGAAGGATAACCGCTGCAGGATTCACTCAGTTTCAGCATTATGCTGCCATTACAGCAATATTTTCTGTTCTCGAGTTAGCTGGTTTAAAGCTGACTAGCTATTCGCCACTGGGAACAGCAAAGAATTCAAGATCTATGAAAAAGCCCAGAGAGTCAACATCGTATCTTGGTTCAGTTTAAGTATGTAAAGGTACCCAGCAGAATCTCATTGTATTTCAATGCTATCAGAAATCACTGGCTGTTTTTTTAGCAAAAGATTCTACTGATTGATTCAGTGATGGATGGATTTGGTGTGCAAGCATATGCATACACAAACAAATAATAAATGATATTAAAGTATAATTTCATTAAAATATAGGTAAAAATAAATAGTTTGCACTTTTTTTTGCCTTTTGTTTCTTGAATAAACTGATTCATGGGTATTATTTTCTCCAAACAGATGGGACAGGCTTGAAGCCTTTCTTAAAGCTGCGGATTGCTTAGCTTAATCCCATCAATTAGTCACGGTTTTCACCTCTTTTTCTTCCAGACTGCCTGTTCAGACGGCTTATAACTTTGGATCTTGACAGAGACACATGTAGAATGAGAACTACCTGCTTACCTATTTGCTCTGTTCAGTGAATATTTTTACAGTTTAAAGCTCAGTTAGATCAACTTGAGAGTTTTGGAAAGGCAATGCTGAATTGTTCCTTTTATAGAGGACAATCCTTAGGCTTGTACATGTAGAACATCTAAAGACCACGAGACCATTCCAGGATTATTTACTCTGAAAAGTTAAGCATATGCAGAAACATTTTGCCACACTGGTCTCGAATAATCACGGAGAGAAGTAACATGACAAAATGGTCTTGTTTTCACAAGGTCAGCTCAGATACTCTTTCAGAGCTATGCAAAGCAGACTTTATGAGGAAAGTTCTGCTTTCAAAGCTGAGGGGCAGTAGTCATAGCAAAGACAGAACTGATACAGGGATGAGAAGGACCAGAGACATTAGAGGCACCTTGGTTGCACCTTGTGCAGGAGAGATCATGCAGTCGCGTCTTCTCCTCCCTCTTCCCCCCCTCATTCCTCACCCCATGTCCCAGCATTACCAGTGTGGTTCAGTCGATCCTTGATATTTGAAATGCACTTGAGAAATATAATTTCTGTATAAAATAATTAACACAACCTGAACACAATTCTCTTCCTGACAAGTACTTGAGTGTTCTCCATACTACTTAAAATGTCATGATMTTTTTTCCAAAAAAAAATACCCTGGAAGATTAGCAGAACAGCCATTACTTTCCCTAATGGCTTTTTACCTAGGAGAACTTAACATTTTATTGGAATAAATTATTTTAAAACTTATTTACTTATCAGTATTTGTGTCTGAACCATTTAACTGGAACTTTCCAGAAATAATTCAAATTAAGATAATTCAAACATCAGGTCTGGAAATGATCGTCATAAATTGCTTTAAAAAAAATTTAAAAATTACCACTTTTATTTACAATAACTGTGAACAGCAGACAAAGGGCTCAAATGTAATAAATTCAGTTTTAGTGGGACTAATCAGTTGCATTCCCAGGCCGGATGAGAATGATCAACACCTTGGAACCAATTATCATTAACACATTTCCACACTGTCACATAATTGGTATTTTCAGTCATTTAAAAAGCCTTAGCCAAATGTTAACTTATGCATTAGGCCCTTGCTGCCTTGACCTGACATTTCCCAATCACACCCTATGGACAGACAGGAGTTTTTGCACACAGTGCAATCACTCAGTAAAAGCACATAGGCTTTTGCTCAAATGCATCTAAGCATAAAAACTTTCACATACTCAACCAGAAAGATTCTACCTCTACGTGATCAAACCTACTGTTAAATCTTGATCAGAAAGTACTAAGCGTCGAGTAAATTGTGTGTGATGGCTTTGGCAAGGTACTGTTCCTCATTTTGTCCAGCAGACCATACCACAATATCCCCTTCACATAGTGAAGCTCTTCATGACTGCAAGGAAAGAAATCTGTGCTGTAATGCATCATTAAGTCAAATTAACCCAATCATCCACCTGTTAAGTGAACAAAATGAAGGAAAACCTCATTCTCAGCAAGTTCCCTTGCACACAATCGGCAGGGAATGGCTGCATCATGCCAACAGTTCCTTAATCTCATTAGTTAACTTTCAGTTCTTTTATAGCCAAGTAATGTACTTTGCTTCTAATGTTTCAGCATGTTTATTACAGCCAAATACAAGTTCTTTCTCAAAATTAACTGTAACAGAAAAAYTGTAGTTCCTCTGAATGCTTTTGTCTGTTTTCATGGGAAGTGGAATATGCTTCTTTGTAAAATAAATAAACAAATATCCTCAAGCAGAAATATTTAATATTGAAGATGTCACTACAGTACTTGCTACTTTTAGTTTGCTGGTGTTGTTATGCCCCCACCCCATTTGGGCTTGGACTTCTACCTAAAACTACATTTTTCTTTATTAACCTCCTTTTCACAAGCAGTGACAGGATGCACTGGGAACTCCCAACCTTTGCTGGTGCAGAGTGGGGACTAATTTGCTTTTCTTCCTTACCAACACAGCATCATGAAAACAAAAGAATTATCCTAGGGCATTTTTTTCCCCTGTAAGGCTGGTTAATGACTGAACTTCAAGGGAGGGTGCATGAAATTGCAACAGGTCCCTTATTAGAAATTAAACTACCATCTATGAAAATTGAATCCTACTCCTACTTCAGTGTTACAAATTGAAACATCACACTTCTAAGCCCTGTAAGAGCATTTTTGTCAATGTGCTCTGACACTGTACAGTTTTTATTATTCATATAAACATGGTAACTTTCTTGCTTTGGTAATTTATTGTATCAATAGTATAGTTTTCCTATCTGGTGGGAAAGTATTTTGTTTTTAAAATAGTGAGGTTTTACTTCAGAGTGGGGTAGACGGGAGAAAAGTCATGATATATTGGCTGATATAGGAAAAGTTAAAAGCCATTTTCCTATTATTAATTATGCTAAACGAAATCAAATTATATTTGGATTTACACAAATAAATGAACCTTCTTGTTTATTAAGGTAAAGTAGAAAATCCTTTAAAAATACAAACTGGGAAAGTAAAAAGAAATCAGGAATGACTGTAGCTGATCTGACTTCCATTGCATCTGTCAGGTAAAGAATTGTGGATAGAAAATTCAAAAAGCTGCGAAAGATACGTATTTATTGTGTTTATTACAGTAAAGAATGAAGAGAAAGGCTTTAGGTTGGACAATAATTTAGAAGCATTGAAGACCACACCACAATATCAAATTGTTTCTTATAAGATGAAATGTTTCTTGTGATCCTATTATTAAGCTTTGGTTTTGGTTCTGTGGGCATATGTACATATATCAATGAGGAGATTAAAAAAAAAAAAGCAGCAAGAAAAATGGTAATTTAAAATCATGTGCTAAGGTTTGTATTTAAGATTACCTTTTCCTACATCCTGGTCAGTCTATTTTGTAACTGTTATTCATGCAGTAAATTTTGAATTGAAAATGTGGGATAACAAAAATATGCAGAAAAACCTGAAGTTCTACAATTTATAACTAATATGGACATAATGGAAAAATTATCCAGCAAACATCCAGCAAACAGAAAGTAAAGAAATGTGTGAGCAATAAACATTTTATTGCTCATTTTCCTGAACAAACAAGAAACCTTCAGTCTAGCTTTCAGATAGGATAAAACCATTGATAAAATAGAAGAGACTTAAGTGTGAAAAATAATTAATGCAACAACCTACTTCTTTCAGGGATACACCAGGCTCTTCAAAAATTTTATACATTTTCAACATTTAAAAGTTTTTCACATAATTAGTGTATTCATAGGATGTGTGTGAAATTTACGGTGGAAAAGCCTTTTGTGATCAATTCTATAGAAGTACAAAATCTATTGACTAAGAAGCAAGGCTCTTCACCCAAGGTGAACTCCTGTTGCACAGTATAGTAGCACAAAAGGAGGGACTGAATAGTAACACAAAATCATCATCCTCAATGACCTGACAGTTATCAGGAAAAAAAACCCACCTGAACAACACCACCACCCCCCCCCCCAAAAAAGGGCCAGAGAATAAAAAGCATCTGCTTTCAAAGTAGCACAACAGTAGCATTTGATGCAATCAGGGCCATCACCAGTAGCCCTGACCCTGACCTTCTTGAGGAGAAGGAACACGTGGAGCCAGTGTTACCAGGGGCTACAAAAACCTCTTTATTTGAACAGTGTTGTATCTCTTGTATGGTATGAATTCTCTCTTTTACCCTCAAGCTAACCTGGGAACCAGGAATGTAAGTTAGTCTTTCACTCTCTGAGTCGCGTTTAGGGCTTGATTCAAAGGCATGACCTGGTGTTACAGACCAGTAAGGTGTATATTCATGCTAGTCTCCAAGAGCTAACTCTTTGATGTTAGCTACTGACAAACACCAAGTATATTTGTTCTCTCCTGAAAAGGTTGCAGGGTTATTTGCCAGCAGCCTTTAAATGGCTCATATCACTCAAACTGAATCCCTACAGGCAATATTTTGTCTACATCAAACCTTTTTCTGGAAGAGTCAAAAGGCTCATCTGCTATTGCATGCAGTTATCTAAGTACTGTGAGATAACACAGGGTGATTTCTAAAATTAAAACACTTAAGGATTCCTCTGTATAAAAACAAACCACCTTTCTCTTAGTTTTCTTGATTACCAAAGAAAGGCCCTGAGGTGTTACTGCTTTTTAGCAAAACGTTGAAGTGAGGGATTTCCTGAGACAAAAATGTTCCTTGAAGAATGTGATTCCTTTACAGCATCCCTCACTGGCGACGGGATCTCAACCTACTCGGTTGAAACACCAGGATCCTTGGGATCTGCTTTGGAATCTCAAGCAAACAGCGTTCTTGAACATCCAAAACCAGAACCTGGGGCRAAGATTTCATGTGATACAATTAGATGGAGAACAGAAACAAAAATCCTTGCACATGTGACAGTCAGGCTTGATTGGTACTGGGAAGAAAAAAAAAAAGAATTACAAGGCTACCATCAGATAGTAAACACATCAGTTTCTCCACTGGATATCTCAGGTAACTTTGAACCTACTTCCCCTTTATTCTTTGCCCCTGATCAAGATCTCTGATGATATTTGAAGCCCTCCATAGCTAGATGTGATGTACACTTCAAAATCGTTAAACTGAAGAACAGCYTAAAAGTTTAAACTCAGAAGAAAAAAGAAAACTCTCTAAAGTGAATGACCAAAACTTGAATATGAGCTCAACCAAGAAGGAAATCAGATGGCTCCACAAAAAAGAACATTTACAGTACTTTAACTTTCACAGTTTTCCCTAAATATATTCTCCTCTCCCACTTTCTCTCTCACACACTCACCTATCTTTCTACCTCTGCTCACTAAAAGCTATAAGCAAGCAAAGTGTCTATATTACCCAAGTTATTCCTCTTTCAGTAAGACTGGGAAAAGAAAGAGCAAAGGGTCTCTCTGCTCATTACTCATGAAATACCATGAGTTGCTTAGATACTATGTGTTTTTTATACCACATAAGAATCTAAACGGACAGGATTCAAACTATTTGCATTGCCATAACATGTAACACACAGAGAATTATGCTCTGTATAATTCATATTAGTGTAGGTGAGGATGCTAATCAGAATATGATATAGGTTTAGATAATTATAACATTTTAGTTGATAATTAGGATAGAAGGTGGCAGCTAGGACACAGTATGGGGCTGAATAATGCTGAATAATGCTGGATAATACGTAACACTGGCAGGCAAAGGACATGCGGGGCCTGCAGCTCAGATGAAGCTGGGCTTGTGAATAGCCATATATATGCCATCTCCTTCAAAAGGTCACTTGCAAGCTGGAGCTACTCCAAACAGGGCAAGGGCATGCAGATGATATTCAGTGGCAGAAGATGTGTACATGTATGTATATATCTGTGCACCTGAAATCTATAACTACGTTTTGAAGTTAGGATGTAATGCCCTGGAATATACAATGTAGAGAGAAACTTTGATTAGTAGATGTTGGACTTCTAGCTCTGGACAGCCAGAAATTTCTTGGTGCTCCTGCTTCCTGAGGTATAATATAGACTGGGTTTTTGCTCTGCAGCTTGCTATATTGCCTGACAATCCTCCTGCTGCACCTGACGAGGCTGAGCAACCCAGCAGGAGGAACCTGGAGGGGCAGCCATCACCTGAAAAGACAACACGTTAAAACTGAGGTCCCTAGACTAAGCTCCACATATCTCTGCATGGCAGGTATACCACAGGAAAGCAAAATACGGATCCTGTGTGATAAGCAAACATCTCATCTCAAACACATATGTATGTATATACATTACTAGGTAGTGCTGCTTCTGCTTTCTCAGTGGTCAAGAGCAAATTAGGAAATCCCTGTGTAAAACATGCCTGAGCTGGAAATAAACCATAGGCCTACAGCTCCAACAAATACAGATCAGAGAAATTTTCTGCTCTTCTCCAAAGATTTTCTATGATGTCCTTTCACTCACAGCTTCACAAGCACCTCAGCTGCAGGATGGGTGGCATGAAAGAAGCTTTTAGAAGAGATGCTGAGCAGCCCAAACATCTGCTTGGGTTGGAGAAAATTTGTTGAAAATATCTTCAACATTGAAGATCAAAAATTCCGTCTCTGGGATGATTCATTCCATTAAAAATGCAGACTCAACTTACAGAATTACCATGAAAATAGCAATACAACAATATTTCATGCAACCTTCTGAAAACATATCTGTCTGCTAATATCAGTAAAAGCATTGGAAATCATAGTGGATTGCATATACAAAGTACTGAAAAGGGAGACAATTTTTAAATTTTCATTTTATTACTGGTTTTCTCCTATGAATAATTTTGTCTTTCTGGAACAATCTTTAAAAGAAAAGTGGAACCTCTTTTATCATGCAAATGTGAATGCAAAAATGTGAAAAAAGTTAACTACAGCTTACACAAAGAAGAAAGAAACATATCAAAGTTGCTCTGAAAAGCCCACTTCTCCCTAGGGCAATTAAACTTGCAAATGTATTCCCTTTCTTTTCAAACATTTTTTCTTCTTTTTTTTTTTTTTTTTTTTTTTTTTYTTTTKCAGGTGCTGGTGGGAAATCAGGGAAGGTATTCAAATGTAGATTAATTTAAAAATATACATGTGATTGGATACTGTATTTGCTGTGAGCTTTTACTGACTGCAGTTCAAAGGCTCAATTAAGACAACAAGAAGAGACTAAGATGAAGCTCTTCTAATAGAGGCCCTTTCTTTCCATGGAGGGCAAAGATTGTTAATTTAAAAGAAAGGTCTTGTACAGCCAATGCCATCTGTGTAGCTGAGCCACAGAAAGCTTTATTTTCAAGCACTCTTCCATAAGTGATGAATAAACAGACACACACACAGAGAAATAATCACCAACATGCTGCGGACACACATTCAACATCCAATATTTAAATCTATATATTCTGCAAACCTGCCGCTCATTAAAATTCTGGCACCAAGTGATTACAAACATTGGTGACTATCCAAAAGGATTACTTGTTTTCTTCATTGAGAACATCTGGTACTCGGAGAACAGGAGAGAGGAGGTGGCAGGACACCRATCACACAATTTAAAAAAAACCTGAAGCAAGTGAGAACACATGAAACAATACAGAGAAGGCAGATTTTTCCCCTTCATACACTTTTGCTGTGGTCACTGCCTGCATCTCCCCCATCTTGCTGGAGTCTGCATTGGGACTGTCAGAGGTGTGTGCAAGTTCTTTAGTTTTTCCACAGCATCCGAATGCAGCAGCACTTTGCTGGAGCACTGGCAGAGCCTCAGCTGGAAGAGCAACCCTCAGACAAATTGGGCGTACCTGGGCCGTGCGATGCCCGCATCTGGAAGTCCTCTCTCCCAAAGCATCCTAAATCCTCCAGTATCTATTCTGATGAGTCACCGAGTACGGCACCTACACCTCAGCATCCTATCAGAGTTTGGGTTAATGCATTTATTAGGCAGTGGATTTGCTCTGCGTACTGCCAACACCATAAAAGAGCAGAGGATGGCAGGGACCAGTCAGGATATTGAAAGCCACAGCATTTCCAATGTAAAAATCCCCAAAGATAAAGACATTTTCTCTTAAAACAAGGAATGAGAGCAACTCTGCCCATTTAACAGCAATTGCTTGTCGTTTCTCCAGTGCCTTTCAGCAACCGTCTCCATCCAAGAAATCCACTCGAACTAGAAGCCCCTGGAACCTACCACGTCAGCCGGTAGTCAGGCCCCTGACTTTCCTTTCCAGAAGTCTCAACTTCGAGCATGAGGAAAACGCCTGGGAGCGGACATTTGAGCTCTCTTCATTTGCTCTAGTAGAGCAGAGCTGGGTGGTGCAGGAACCCTGAGGGGTGGTGGTCACCAGCATACTGCCCTGCACCCTATAGCAGAGGGTACGCTGCCTTCACAGCAAAGCTCTTCCAGCTGGAGCCACTGCTTTAGTGACCTCCTGCTCTGCGCCGGAGCTAACGCAGCCCTGAGTACCCCTTCGCTGCCTCGCTACAGCAACACAACTTTATTAAAATAGCCATTCAATTCCTGAGTCTGCCCCGTGCTGATGAAAAACATAAGACAAGCCAATGTAATCGAAAGTCAGGTCTTCAGATACTGTATGCTTTATCTCCAGTATTAAACATATTTAATTTATTTCTTTTAATTATATTTCTATTATTAGCTTTTACATTAGAGGATGCTTAAACTGATTTATTCTGAGAAAGGAATTATGAGAATGATGTTTTTATAATTTTAATTCTGTTTTCATCAACATTTATTACTCTGATGTGTTTTGTTTGTTATTGTTCTTAAAACATTTGTTTTTATGATGTTTTTCCTGCAGGAAGTTGTTTTTCTATTAGTGTCACTGTTTACGCAGTTACGAGATTTGCTCGATGTGTTATTTGCCTGGGCACTAGGGCAGATTAATTGAGGAGAAATGTTATTGCTCTCCATTCAGGCATAGTTGTTATGCTGCAGTTTTATTTTCTACTGAATAATATCTGACTATGATATTTTTCAACTAATTTAGATTCTTTGATCCTCAGTTCTGCAGCAGATTTAAATTAAGAATAACTGGATGAACATTGAAAAAAATACGTTACTTGGATAAACAATTTCAAACATTTGTTCATATCATTGCCATTACTACTAGCAAGACTGCCATGCTTTCTTCCACAAAGTCCATTGATTATCACCCCTAAGTGTAGCAAAAACAATTCATAGAGGTTATATGTATAAAGCCATACTTTATGCAACCTAGAAAAACCTGAACAGAAATATGAGTGCCACATGTCTTAAATGCTGGGTTTTGAGTGGTAATCTGTAGTTTCTGCCTGATCTGTTCTTCTGTAGCTGTCATCACCACAGCTTCTGTATCTGAGCTTCTGTCAACAGGACCTACAAAATAGCTTCTCTGTACAATGTGAGGTACCTGAGTTAGGGTAGATAATTTCCTTTTTTTCTTTTTCTTCTGTTCACAGGTTTTATGATGCATTCTTATACACTTCTATACAGTTAAATGTATATATGTTTTTATATATAGATAGATGCACATGGATATCTATCAATATATACATACATATACGTATGCATACAGGAGCCAAAATACAGTGCTATTATGCATATAACCCAGATGCTATGGTAATGATGTAAAAAAATGCTGGAGCATTGCAGAAAACAGGAGTATTTGCTGAAAAAGAAAATACTTTAGTGGCTGTTACATGCAAAACACTTTGCATAGAGGTCTATGGTTTACATCTGAAAGATGAAGCCAGGGTTTGAGAATGTGAATACAGAATTAAACTCACTGTCTCTTTTCTGTCTTTAAAGATTTTATCAGTTATCATTGTTTTCTTGTTTGTTACATCATTTATGGACTTCTGGCATTCCAGTAGAATACTCCTGAATTCCTATCACTTACGACTACTTTTACTTTAACCATTACATTTTATTTCTACATTTACTTATTCCAGATAAAAAAGATTTCTAGAATCCTAGAAGATTCTTAGATAGCACCATCAATTAGAAACAATCAAAAAACATAGGTTTTATACCTTGCTTTTGGGCTTTAAAGTAATAAAAAAAAGTATTATGATCTTGTTAAGGAATGTAGCTAGTGCACCCATCTCTATGGTGACAAATAGCTTGTGTTTTAATAGGTAGTTTACATAAAAATTACTTGGTGTCTGTGAACAGTAAAGCTATTCTAGAATGGAGATACTTAGAGTTACTTTAATACATTGGTTTAATACACTTCAGCAGCACTCCTACAGCATGTTTTCATCTAGGGAGGAAAGATTGGGTAATTTTTAATTGCTCAAACCTAGTTTTAATGTAAACTGGCTGTGCTCAGCTGTACTTCATGACTCTGAGGCCTCTTACTATGGTGGAACAATAGCATGTGATAATTACCACTTCTGCCAGAGCAGAAGGAGTGAAACAATATACTTGATAAAATTCAGTGACCTCGAGGCTACACTGTGTGTGCTTTCATATATAAAACTGTAAATGCCAGGAGGAATAAGAGCTCATCTTGAAAAAGAAAATGACTGCTGCCAACAACACGCCTCAGCAATACTTATGGCTCAACTGGCAAAGCTCAGAAGTCACTTGCAAAAGCAGTGTTAGGCATCCTCAAAGAAATGATTGTAAGTGAATGCCATTTGTCCTGATCTATCTAGAGTGGAAATATTTACTCATGGCATCAGTGGCAAGTATAATCTTCATAGTACACATAAGCCGTTTGGTGGTAGGTCCTCAGCTTAAGGACTGCACAAGCATGTTGCCCAGGAAACCCCCTGGTGTGCTTCATGAGCGAGGAGATTAAAACAAAGAGAACCAAGACCAACAGGGAGAGCAACAGATGATGCTTGCTGCAGTACATTACTGGTCTTACTGGTTATTGGCCAGCAAAAGTTAGTGACCACTAATTTAGCATGTATGCTCCTCAAAAGAAATACTTTGTCATCTTAGTTGCTTGCCATGTATTCAGCACATTTCATTGCTGAGGTTATCATTCATCAAGACATTCAAGAATATGCTGGATTTAAGAGTGAGCAACTCAGAAGTCAGGCATGCATTTAAATGTTTGGCTGAAAGATGGTCCATATTGTGAGAAATAATAAAATGTCTGTTCTTATACCTATTTTCTAGCTTACAGCATATCAAACTTGATGTTAATATTGGCATTAACAGAGCAGTCAGAGTCAACCAGGTACTAGGCAATGACTTTCAGCTGAGATGACCCAAGTCCTTAAATACCTGGATTTTTTTATTTTCTTTCTTCTTCTTAATTTCCATCAGAGACTCAAAACGGACATATGCAGTAGAAATTTACACAGACATGCTAGTGATGTATATAAAATGCACTATAAAACCTGTTTAAGGGGGGCTGAAAACAGCACAGGAATTTGTTTTGCGTTGAATCTCTTTTTTTGTTTCTTTAAATGAACACTAATGTTCACTGAATGAACTCTTTAGCAAACAGAAGATTTAAAAACAGATTTTCTTGAAGAAATTCACATTAATGTATAAAAATAGAATAATGGACATGTTGATACTTTATTTCAGCTAGAAAGAATAAATTACGGTACAAGTGTAATCCAGCTGTGAGCATCTGCTGAAGGTGTGTGGTATACTTTTTGGTACCATTCACCAATATAGAAACCAAAACCAATGACAACCATAAGCAAGTCTGGCAACTTTCCTACAAGCCCAGCTGCTTTTCCTTTTTAGTTTTCCGCTGAAACTAAGAATGAAGTTGTCTTGAACTGATACAACTTACCTAATCTGTGAGATAAAAAAAGCTGTACAGTTCATTACTGCAGTTTAGAGGATGTAGAGTAATTTATTAAACTCTGGCAGATGGATCACTTGTCTGAGCCGTTGCCACACTCGACACTGTTAGGTACAAAAGATTTGATTTACAAGGTCTGGTTACTTATTGGCCAGTCCCAGTATCCTGTCTCCAGAAGTGGTCTGCGTTTGCTATTTTAGAAAATAAAAGATGCACAAATACACTTGCCTCATTGTTTGACAGGGCTCAAGGGATGAAATTCCCTCTTAGTCCTGYATCTTAAATATAGACGCTTCTGCACTGTTATCTCAGTTCACAAAGACTGCTGTTCATCCTAATAGCAAATATACGATAAATGATTTTCAAACCATTTTTACAAAAGCCTTTCCAACTTGATTTGCAACTTGTGTTAAACAAAAAAACAACCAAAAAAGAAAAAAGTAAAAGATAAATGTTTCCTGAAACAAGAGATCCCCAAAGCAGTAGCAATGTCTCACTTCAGAGGCCCCTTATTTGGTTTCAGAGAATGAAGGTGCAAATACCATAACAAATTGGGAAGAGAAAAGCATAACGGTAGATCCACATCCCCAAGTGAATTATGAGGGAGGGGGGTGACTGAACGCAGCCACGGAGATATGCACAAGCTGCAGCTTTCATTTATGCAACCAGCTGCCTCACCAAGAGAGCACCCAACCTACATCAGATGAGTTGGTACATTTTACAGCTATCAGTACCACTAAAAAACAAAGTGGTCAGACTATACGTAAGGAATAAGGTGGTATTAATATAAGCACAAGACCTGCAGATGGCATGAAATCTGTTTTAGAAACATAACAAGGCAGAATTGCTGCCAGGCTACCTATTTTATTTSAAATGTTGGAAGAGGCAAGGCAGACAATGAGTCTCTTCTTGGATGATTGCTTTAAGAAGCAAATTTGGGGATGCTTGCTTTGTTTCTTTTTTAGTTTTAAGTCAAAATACAGCAAGAAGAATCTTCTTGATTTCCACAAAATGTTCATTGAACAGCAATAAAGCATCCATTTCTTGTACTAAAAAGCCCCCACATTATTAAGGCATCCACTGTTTCTCACAACTGCAGCTTAGTAGTGAGCCGCTATGGGATCTGCTGTCCTGTATTGGTCAAAAAGAAATACAGTTATGAGAGTAGSCTATTTACAGCAGATAGCCAGTTATTCCTATTTGGATTTACCAGAGAATATGCCTGCAAGGCTAAAGATATGTAAAGTAACATAGAGAAAACAAGCATCTGAACAACTACATATTACTACAAAGTACTACATATTACACAAACTTTGCTTTATCTACGCTCATGGCCTATAAAAACAGTATTTTTTTTTCCCTTTAAGATCATAATGGTAATGAACACCTTTCACTCATTTCCTTGCTTTTAAGGAGTTCTCAAAAGAAATTCCTGAAAGGGTGAGATTACTTTCTTTTCTAATGCCTTCAGCTATCACGTTCCACATGGTTCAAATTATCTTCCACATACTGGGAGCCCCTGAGGAGGCAACAATGGGTGAAGAATCATCATTTTATGTAAAATGCCCAAATCTGCATCTTCTTTAAATAACATTAAATAACATTACTTTTCAGCTTTCAAAATCACGATGCATAAAAAAAGGTGCTAATTGCAGGAAAGAGTAATATAACCAGGAAAGAGAAGGAGTACTTCAGAAAAATAAAAAGACAATCTCATTATTTTGGAGTGACCTGGCTCAGCTTGATTTGTTTGGGTGATGAGTACTAATGAAGCTGTCAACCTACAGAGGGAAAATTTTCAGATGAAAACACTTAAAGAAGCTAATAAAAGATTAAGATCGTGCTCTTTCAAGAGTCTAAACCAGTCATAGGTTTCACTACTTTGCAAAAACTCAATTCTCTAGCTTTGATAATTTTGAACGACAAAAACGTCATGTACCAATTCATCGGCAAAAAAAGAAGTAGACAAAATTCTAGTCAAGAGATTGGAGACTGGGAAAGAAGCAATAAGAGTTAGGGATTAATAAACCATGAATCATTGGCACAGGTTTGGACCTGAAAATCAGACATTTCTAGTGTGAAAAAAGGACATTTTTTTCAAATCCTATTATTAGAAAGTCACTGGGAGGTAATCTTTATACATCTCAGAGGATGAAGGACAAAAGGTGTGCGACATTATTAGCTCCCCTTAGAGATTTTTCTACTTTTGATTTGATTTTCATCCAAGTTAAAAACTGGCCATTTCTTTGAGGTAATACTCAAACCAAGGCATTGACAAGCAATTCTAAAATTTAAGGATTAAGAAGTGCAGCTTGCCAATGGCCTCCTAATGTCTTTCACTAGAAGCATGCACACCTAAGCTAATGATCCCTTTATTTCATTACTACGAACCAGAAACATCCTTTATTGCAGCTTCAATAGACCTGTTGGCATTGCTCATCTGCTCATCTGGGAACACCTTCTGTACTGGAACAGCTCGGCAGGCAGCTCTCCTAATAGACTCTGGCACTTGCATCGAAGGCTTCTGGACCTGGATGGCTTCATCCGGACGTCAGGGACAAGAAGAATGTTTGTATACCTTTTATTTCTGTGCTGTGTTACAGATCATTGGAGCCTTTGAGCTATCTGTGGCGTAAAAGTGTATGATGGCTGATCTATGTCATTTCCTTGATACCTGTCAGTGCTTCACGCGGACAGAACTCTATTGCCAAGGCAAAATGAGACTTGCTTTCCACGCATTGTGGCATCCAGCAGTCATAACATACCCTCTTCTAGAGAACTTGAATCTCCTCTTGGTTTTCTGTTCCATAGGTCTGCTTATTTTGACCCCCTCTTTAACCATTTACCGTGACTTTATCAGTAGTTGCAACATTTATTACTTATATGTATATGATGTATATATTAACGTTTATTATATTGATATGCTAGGCTACCATTGCAGCAGAAGAATGTTTATTTAAGAACTATACCTTGCTCAAAATGCAAGGGTTTAAGCTTTGTTATTATAGAGGACATTATGAAAATACCCTAGAGATCTGAGACATCTGAAGGCAAATTAATAATAGTGATTTTTTATTTTGAAATCTCATTATTTTTCTGGCCTTGATTCATTACTTTTGATTGTCTGGGTTAACAGTACTTGACTTTACCAGTAATTCTGAGATAGTGCTGAACTCAATTCTTTTGAAAGAGATGCAAAAAAAAAAAAAATAATCTCTAAATAAATTATTGGTCTTTAAAAATCCTTGGGTCTTTTGCAATACAAAATGACAGCAGCATTGCCAGACTCCACTTCAAGGATGCATGTACAGTGGTTTCACATTGCACAGCCACAGGGTGGAACTACTCAGGAATTATCTGACAAAATGATTCAGACAAAAGCTATTATCTACAGCAATGTACTGGTTTGGGTTACATGCCGGTTTCTGCTAATAACTTTTGGGGTTTTCTGACCTTCTGTATCACAAGTCACTGTGTTGTGCAAGCTCTCAAAATTTCTGCCTACTGGGCAGCACCACTACACAATGCTGAAAAACCCCTGGCCCAAGAAATCCAAGCATTTCAAGTTTTAGAGTGGCTTTAAAATGCCTTAGAGATAGGTAAACCTCCCAGGAACCTGGAAGGGTTGGTGTCCTGAAGGTCCCATCAGGAGCCAAGATTAATAGGGCCTCTGTGTTGCCTGTTATCAGAGGATTGCTATGACTCCTCTGTATTTCCCGGGAGATGCCCAACTTCCTGGGTATAGCATCTCTTTGGACCAGGACAGCTGGGGAATCTGCAAGACTTGTCCTACCAAGTCGTTCTGGATTAGGATATTTTAAAAAAAAATAAATAAACCTGGTCACTCTTCTCAAATATATTTTTCTTTCAGGATGTCTTTTTGCTGAGAAGTTTTGGAGTTTCTCATTTCTGTTTTTATCTCCGAGTTTTAGTAGCTCATTTTCAACAACACTTGTCAGGTTTTGCACCAACCCTGAGGAGCATTCAACAGCCACCACAAAAACCTGTGGAAAATACAGATAGCTAAGGTGGGGTGTGGTGTCAGCTTTGACTTAGTTCATTAGTGGAAATGCAGAGGGATTGTAGCATTTTCATCTGGTTATTATCTCCTTTTGTGCCACTGTAATTTAAAAAAAATGCTTTAAAATCCCAGATGCAAGATTGGGGCATGGATGTAGATAGGTCCTGATCTACAGATCTGGTGGCTGCATTCAGCCTTTAAGATTACATCGTCACAAAATGGGTGACAAGACTGACCTAGTTGGACACCATCCCTCTCCCTGGTTCCTCTCACTGCTCGCAACGGGAGCTGCCAGCAAGGAAAAGCACCTGACCTTGCTTAACCGCTGTGCACAAAGTGCACAAACCACAGCCCCTCTGGTTTCACTCTTTCTGAGCCACTTTAACAAGGTCAGAGTGTTGCTACCAAGAGAAAAGAAACCTTTGGCGTATAATAAACAGCGCTGTTAATCAAGAGACAGACTTTCCCTGGCCCTTGCCCAGATGCACAGGGCTATAAGCAAGCATATGAGGAGTTTTGCTCTTTTTTTGCACCCTCTGGGCAAAGGCAGGCTTTGGGGAAAGCAATGACTGCTTCTTCTATCAACCCTGAAGTGCAAATTCCCCCAGAGGCGCCCTGGAAATGAGAATCACGATTTCAGCCACAGTCCAGACTCACACTGGGGTGTTGGCCAGCTGAAAAGGAGCAGGTATGCTGTTATCTCTTTTGGGCAGAACCACTCAGAGTTAATGCGTACCAAGACACATCGCCTTCTGTACGGTTTAGTTTTGAAATGCTTTGAAGATGTGTAACTAATCACCAGAACAGTCAGGACCTCGTCTTTTCCCCATTCCCTTAAAAAAAAAAAATCAATAGAATAGAATTGTGCTCTAAGACTAATTCAGTCTCATTAAACATCAGTGTAAATATCCATGCTTTTCCCATTTAAAATGCAATTTCAAACTAATTCAAGCATCAACAATAATACCCAGACACATAGTGCTCCAAGCAAGTACAATTTATAGTATATCTGCTAATTTTGCTGTACAATTTATAGTATATCTGCTAATTTTGCTGTAACTTCCATACTAACAGTTCATCTATTCACCAGCTGAGCAGAGGTGAGCCTATGAGAAACTATAAAACTAACACTGAAAAAATAAAAAGATGCATAAAACAAACCACTTTTTATCTCTTGGTCATTAATGTTACAACTTTGTTGTTTTTATTCAAGGGCTCATCTAAGAAATGCTCAAGACAATTCTGATTGATTGGACAATACTATTTGAAATTTTACAGACTGACTGTCTACCTAYCTGAAAATTTGCACACCTATAGCTTCTGCAAAAACACCTCCTCGTTACCTGAGAAATTCTAGAAGCAGATCAGGAGCTTACAGAAAAAAAATATTTTTTTGATAGGGTTACTAAGTGAGGCTTCAATTTTGTGATGCAGGAGTGACCAAGGTTATGGGTTTCGGATGAGTTTTTTGGGGGGTGTTTGGGTTTCTTTGCCTCCAGCACCAGAAATGCACCTGTGGCTGGGAAGACCAGGTCTCCAGTTCAAATAATAATGAATTCTACCACCTTTTTGACAAAAAAAGTCTGTAATACATGATTCTTTTTCAGCCCCACCTGATAAATGCATCCAAGAGCGACACAAAATTCCCATTTTTAATGGAACTACAGAAATAGGTCAGCTGCCAAAGAAATATTTAAATGTACAAACATGCACATACATGTATACACGAACAAAGCATTTCAGAAAAATTCCTGTAGCACACTACAACATAATCCTCTATCATCAACACCTACTGTTATTTATTCACAGCTTTTCAAGACGGACATGAAAGGATTGCTATTCCAGCATCCATCCTTAGGTGACTAAATTTACAGTAGCAAAATAGTGATAAAAATAAATCTTTGAGAAATGCTGCAGTTTTAATTCATGCTGTTGTCTCATACTGAGAAATCAGGTCTCTGTCTGAATGCTAAGTCTGATTACATAGGAGTCAAACATCCATTTCTSTGTGTGTAAGTTATACCTTCATGACAGAATTCCCGTGGATTTTTTAACTGTTGTTATTAACTGCTGGAACTGTCTGGTCTTTATATCATAACTCAGTAGCTACTGTATCAAGTAAAACTTTCAAAATTTGATTGCCAAGAGCTACTGCCCTGTTTACAAATTTTCCAGTGTTGTAATTTTCCAGATAAAGGAAGATGTCAGTCAGTGTAAACTACATGGGACCTCATTACTGATTACAGACATTCCAATTAATCTTAAATACATGTGGTGCCAAGAGAGTAATTAGCAAAAATAAATTGCTGTGATTTTTTAAAATAACAATCGCTCCTACAAATCTCATTAATGCTTCATAAGCCCCAAAATATCAAAGTGTATTATTTATTAGTGCTATTTTTAAAGACACTAGTTCTTTCTGATTTTCACCAGCTAGCAACCTAATTTACAAAGTTAGTCATTTTAGCAAACTCCTCCGTGGAAGTCCAAAGCATGTGAATTTTGCAAAATCAAGCATAAAAAGTTATTAAGTGCAAGAATTAAAACTGCTTATGCAGTCTTTATGTGGCCCCTTTGTGCATTTGCAGTTTGATACAACCTTTAGTTCTGTGAATACATGCTTTTTTTTTTCCCTTAAGAAGGGGAAAAGTTCTTTATAATAAATATTTGCTTAATCATTCACTCTTTCCTTTCATATCAATTATTTAGTGCATAATCCTAAACCTTTACTGCAAACAATCTACTTACTTGTACTGGATGTTGCTTGGGGTGGCACACTTTAAATTTGCCTCTGCAACTTCCTTGGGATATGAAGAGGTATTACCGTTCCCATTTTACAGAAGCAAGAGCAGCTCCAAAAGATTAAGACCAACACTGTTTGGAGTATCTGGCGTATTTCCTGCTTTTGAAAACATCAGCAAAAATATACACTTTGTTTTTGCATAACAGATTTTGAACTAACCTCCTCTGCGAGAGCTCAGTGTTTCTGCCACTCTGCTTCTAATCAGTAAATCAGAAAATGAGGAACACATGACTAATGACTACTAGAATGTTTGTATTAGGAACTGTCTTGTGCTATGCCAGCAACTAAAGGGTTAAGAGAGACTATTCCTCTACCTGGACGTTGGTAATGGATTATCCAGCAACAGGAAAGGGGTTGCAAGTGAGGTGGGAAGATGGGGTTGCCACAGAGACAGATGTTTCCCAGCAGAAGCCTGTCCATTATGGACTGACAGAGATGTGACAGAGCAGTCACACCTCCTGCAWGGAATAAAACAAAGGGTAGGTATGGTGCCGTGTTCCCCCACTCCCAGAACCATCCCTAGAGCTGCAGTGTGGACCACAAAGCTTATAAAGCCAGGTGAAAACCACAGCAAAGCAGTAATTCTTTAACTGATGGCACAAGCACAGGCATACAAACTTCTCCCACGCTGGCCAGTGGCAAAGGAGGTGCAGGTAGGTGACCGTGTGGTGACACCAGAAGGAAGCAGAACAGCAGCACCAGCAGCTCGGAGGAGCTGGGCAGCACTCAGTCACCACTGGGTCCCTTGATGGCCATAGACCCAATAATAAGATGTGGTTGGGGGGTGAATGTCCTTACTGAAGCTTTTTTTTTTTTTAAATGCCAGATTGTAGTTGTTAGGATCGAGGGTTAGGACCAGTTGCTTCACATTATTTTGAGGGGAAGATACAAGCAGCCTCCCATGGTCTGAGTCACAAGCAGCTCTTGGCATCCAGCTGTGAAGATGGACTTACTAAATTGGCATGCTGGGTTGCAAGAAGGTCTGATACCACACTTATACCAATTTTTTTTTAGTAGAACCTCTGCAGTAGTTGGGCCTAAGAAGAGCTTTTGGATAATAGCTGGTGGCTTCAGGCAGTAGACATTATTGCACATCATCCTGTATCATTTCCGCCTGTTCAGTCACAGCTGACATTGTAGCAGCTGGGCTCTTACAATTTTGTGAGAACTGGCCTAATGAGAGACTGAAGAACGCATTTCACTCAATTGCTGAGAGACAAACCAACCCACAAACCAAGAAATTGATTTGAAGCTTTAATCAAAAGAAATGAGAAAAGGCTTCACATAGATGTGTCTATACCACTGGGAGATGATTCTCCTATAATTTCAGATTACTGTAAGAGAAATCTTGCAGACCTCAGCTAGCTTTTTTTCTTTTTCTGTCTCCTGGGAGCATTTGAAGCCTAGCAAGAGAAAGCTTAAAATCACAGATGGACCCATTCCTCCATGATAAAGAAAAATTTGCACAACAGATTCTCCAGGAAGTCCAGCTGGTACCAAACGCATTTATAGAAGGCAYCCTCCTAAACATGGTAATTAATACTGTTCCTTACTCCAAATTACTGAAGAGACAAAGACAACATGAAGACCTATAGAAGTACAACTTACAAAGTTTATTAACCAGACTGCAAGATGACAGTAATGATATCAAATTAGTTATAGAATCATAGGATACTTCAGGTTGGAAGGGACCTTAGGGGTTCTCTAGTCCAACCTCCTGATCCTAGCAGGGCCAGCTATGAGATCAGACCAAGTTGCTCAGGGCTTTATACTGTTGGGTCTTGAAAAAGTCTGTCAAAACTTTAAAACATTCTCATAGTCTTGAACCTCGACAACTTCGAAATGGGACCCAATATAGATCATTTGACAGAAAATCTTAATCTCCAACATAGGAATTAATATTATGTTAGACAGATGCCTTCCATGTCTAAGATCTAAAAGAGATGGAGGGATGGGAGGGAGAATGGGAAGAATAATAGTCAGAACACTTTCAGCTATGCCAGTTCCTCTTCTTCAACCCTCACTTCCCCAGAATAAAGGCAAAAATTCTTTACACAGACGTAGGCTGCCACAGTGTTTGATTTGGTGACTTGCAGTAGAAAAGGTTCCAGAAACAAAGACGACATTTGCAGAAATCGTTCTGTAGGAACTAAATTTTTAATGCTTATAATAGCTCCAATTTCTATTACATAAAGCTAAATTCCACCCCCTGKAAGTCAGATTTCTTTAAGAAGAGCTGCTGAGTAAGTTTAGTGTTGTAGAATACAGGCTGCACTCATAGACATTAATACATCTTTGCAGCTATGAGATTAAGTGGAAAATGCCTAATCACAATAACAAAAATTCATCAGTAATCCACTAATGCCTAAGACCACATTTACTTCTGTGCTGGTTTGCAGTAAGTAGCTTGATGAAAAACTGACGTTCCGGAAAACCGAGCTGAGAYTTTGTGCTACTTAATAACTCGATCACAAGACCAAATTGTTAAACACACAGAAATGTTTCTTGAGAGAGCTAATGCACCCATTTAGCAGAAGCTGAAGGACTTCTTGGAATACATGCTTTTTTTTGAGAATTTGCTCCAAAAGAAGCTAGCCTATTGCACACTGTCTACTTTTGTTTAACTCTTAGTGTGGATATCAGCATGTATTAAGTGAACTGAATTAATTCATATATTCTATGTGCCCAGGATTTCTACAGTGAGTGTTAATACACTAGCTAGTATAAATTAAAATCTTACTGTCCTTCACAGATTTTCCAGGGTAGTACACACATAAGACAAACCTAGGTTTAAAACCTGTGTTAGCATAATAACGCTTAATGGTGCAACTTTTTAATGCCATTCTTAATACTGTCAAAAATCCTCAGATACTCAGCTAGAAGGAAAAGGTTGCTTTGCCAAAATACTTTCCTTCTTTTGTTCTGGAAGCTGATACAAAATACTAGCTACTGGCGCTAAAATATGAATCCTATGCCACTATAAAGTCTTTTCCAGGGTGGACTCAACCTTGCAGGTAATTTCCCAGGTCATTCCGCCTTGCTTGTAGCAAAGTCAAAAAAAAGTATATTAGAAAAATATTTTACTGTGAGATTAAGAGGTTTTCTAGACTAAGTTGAAAATTCATCTGTTCCCTCTCCCTTAATTCCCTCTTCCTCTGAGAGTATTTATTATTAATTTTGACTCATTTACAGCACAGAGTTTATTCCCTASTTTGAAGGTTGTTTGAAGGTTGTTTGAAAGATACTATAGGAAAGAAAACAGCGATGTGGTACATCTATTTCACTACCAAGTGTGGCAGGAGACTTGGACATCTGACCCTTTCGTCCAGTCTCAGGATAACCAGATTTTGTGCTCCAAGCACAAGAGTCCATGAAATGTGACCGATAGTGACCACAAGAATTACGGCTGCTGCTGTTCTCCCTCTGAACTGCCTATTGTCCCCATCCATCCCTTCCCCACACCTTAGCCATACTTCTTTGTCACTCATTTCTTGAACACTTTTCAGACTTGGTATGGMATGATCAAAGTCAGGCCCACTATTCAAGAAGGCGGGCAGTACACAAGGCTATTAAAGATGCATTAGAATCCCAGTTTTGAGGCAAAAAACATGACATAACCCTTGCGAGGAAAAGGAGCAGGCCCTTAGCAAGTGTGAATGGCCGGCGTTCAGCCGGAGGGTCTCACAGCACCAGGGGAGCTGGGTAAGGCCAAGGTGTGCTCAGCCGCACCGCTGTGTGAACCACTCCCATGGGGTCAGAAACACTCCGTATATGCTCACTTGTGTAGATATAGATTGTACACCAGCCATACGCACTGTGTTGAGCTCGACCATAGAACAAGGGGAGTTTRAGAGGGGGTTATTAGTTCACAATTAATGAGGGAATGCTAACTGGCTTCCCTCCTTCCACGCTTCTGGTAGACGAACACTGAGCATTAGCTTCCCCTTGCCAACATGCTTGTTTAGAAGTGGTGAACACCCTACCACACATAYTCCTTGGTACCTTTCAAAGGTGGAGGTAGAATAACTGAGGTAGAATAAACATTTCCTCCAAGCTGGYTAGATCTCTAATTAAATGATATTGACATCTCCATCCAGCATTAGGTTTGCCATAGATTTTACCTTACAAGTATAGGCATTTTTCAGTTCTTCCCACCTAGAACCTAAGGAAAATATAGCTTCTGACTCCTAGCTACGTAAGACACATGACCCACACAGGACAGTCTTATTGTAGCACCCCTCTTTTAAAAACATAACATAATGATCTGAATGTTTGATATAATTCATATTAACTGGAAGGGAAAGAGACTTTTCTGAGGATCTGTCAAAGTATGAAAGATTATTTTGCCTTCATAAGGAAGCAGAAGAGGTCTAGTTGTAACTGTTCATTCACAAGGCAAAACCATGTTTCACCAACTTCAATAGTTTTCTTCCTGTCTTCTCATACAGCATCTACTTTCTGTGCTTTTAATTCATTACCCATAGTATCAATCCAGGAGTGACATGGAAAATCTTTCTGCCTTCCCTTTTGGCTTGCTCCCCTCTTACAAATGAGGTACTAAATGCGATTAGCATGCTTATTTATTTATTTAGTGCTGAAACAATATATAAGGAAGCGGTTGTTGAACCCAGCTTGAGAAAGGAGCCTGCAAGGCATTTGACTGGTGGCACTTAATCTATAACACGAATGAAAGATGTGTTCTCTTGCAATCTTCTCCTCTCCCATTCATGAGAGTTGAAAGATAGTGCCCTCATCCTCGGCTGCCTCAGAGAAAGACCTTACTGACTGAGTAATATACAAGAGCGTCTTCCTCTGACATATAGTGCAGGTATGCCACAGCATAATCCATCGTTGCCAGCCCACTAAATGGCTGCTCAATGTCTAGGGCGCTTGACATCCAATATATYCTTTTCAAAGCACACTAAAGCAAGCAGTCCACTGCAGCAGCAACTCTTTCTTCAGAAATCTGGATACGTATCTGCCCCTAGAAGGCGGGCAGCTCCCCTTGAAGGTTTTTATAAAGCATTTACATCRTGTAAAGGCATGGAATATTTCATATGAATGGGTATAAATTCTCAGAAGAAAGCAACAACGCTTTGTATTTATATGTTGTCTTTTAAAATAGTGGTTTCAGCTTCTTTATCAATATTAATTGATGCTAAAATATAGCCCAGCAAATAGCCAGAACATGTATAGAAGGATTATTTCAGCATTCTCTTGRGTGGGAACACAGAATTTCTTTTTAATACCGATAAGAAATACCTCATCATGTCAAAACACTATGGGGGCTGCAGATATAGGAATMAGAGTGCTCAACTTCAACACCAACTAACTGTGCCCAAACACCTTCAATGATTACAAATGGGCAAAACTAGATTTTTCAATGACGGCAACTTTAGCAGTGCTGCGCCTCTTGGCACCATGCCAAACACTGGCTGGTTTGGGCCAGATTTATGGGAAAAAAAGCAATTTAACTGTTTTCCCAGACAATCTGCTTTCTATTTATGTGTCTGTTGTGCAGACCACAACAAGAGACCGGTTTGATTACTCCTGCAAACAATATCTAAATTAGAAACAAGCAAGTACAAATACCTTCCCATCCTAAAGAGTGCTCTTGTGTCCCAGTTCTGTAGCTGCACCTCCCTACCAGAAAAATCACATACAAATCTAAGGCTATGCTTGTGTCCAAATGTATTGGGAAACTCTTCAGAGCAATTGTAGAGTAGATCTAAAGATACCAGTTGTTTTCCATTAATAACAGCTGATTAATAGCAACATACATTAAAAACCGATATAAATAACAAACCCATGGAAACTCTGATAAGTTTTATTAACAATTCCTAAAAATGAAGTCAGCTATTTAAAGGAGCTCTACATCAGCAATTTTCACCTAGAGAAAAAGAACTTTAAAAACTCTTGGGAAAAAATATCTTTTTTAATTTTGAGAAGTAAAACTAATGTTAGAATTTGAATGGACTTATCTTAAAACGGGAATGGTTGGAGAAAATGTCTTTTGGAATGAAAACTGGTATAATAGGTTAAAAATTAGATTGTAAGCACTTTGGAGAAAAAAACTGCAATTTTATTCTGCYTTGTACAAGGGGGAGAGGCAGTCTGGGCTCCATAGCAGACGTTCTGAAATGCTACATTAATACAAATGAATAATAAGATGTTACCTTTCTGAGGAAATTAGTGATTAAAGCTATAGACAGGGTGCTGTGGCAACCACCGTATGCAGGACCACATGTCTGAGCAGTGGTCCCTCACAGGGTATGATACAGATGAAAATGTTCATTGTTAGAAAATCCTAAGGTTTTAAAGTACCTTTTAAGAAAAAGGACCATTATTAGTATTTGGGTTTGCTTTGAAGCGTTTTCTTAAATTTCTTTTAGGTAAATTCAATTGTTTGCTTATCTGTCTTCCCAAAGTTAAAAAAGAAACAGTAGTTCTGGATCAAATAAATATATCACTTCAACACAGAATATTTTAATTCAAGCAGATCTTTAACAAAACCCAAAACATCAGAAACAAAGGTGACTAGAAATAAGAATCTTTTCCCATTTAGATGAACCATTTTTCTAAGGCATTCAGCCAGGCTACATAAAATCCAGGTTGTCACCCTTTTTTTGGATCAAAAAAAAAGATTTAAATAATGATCAAATGCCTTTTAAGAAAATTGCTTTGACAACAAGCTACAAACTCTTCTGGGGGATGTTTTCCTTTTGAAATCATTCCCCTGCACGGAAGATATTTTAGTTTGCATCAAGGGAAAAAGAGTCCTCGTGGGAGCTGTGGGTCCACTCTGGGAGAGAAAAACATTAAAACTTAATCAGACAGATCCTGTCCAGACCACACCTAAACCATAAAAAGACAACACAGAAGTGTCTGCTCAGCAGTAAAATTAGGGAAAAAAAGTCCCTGTGCCATCAATTCCCCATCTACTTTGCCCAGAACCACTCCTCTTTCATGTTGAACCCTATGATTTTTTTTCTCAGAGCTGTAACTAGTAAAGTCTATTAATTTTCAAATACCTCTTCTTATGTTTTGCCTCGCTGCAGACAGCCCTTGTGACTTAGGCAGTGCCATCTGTGCACTAGCAGTTTAGTCTGTGAACCCCTCTCTCCCACATCACAGCTATGTGCTCTGATCATGGGTGACTGAAAAAAAGCAGACAGTAGCATCACCATTTTCGCTCAGATTGTGAATCTAGAATGGGGGGGGAAAAAAAAACCCAACAAAAAAACAATAACAAAAAACCAACCTACTGAAACTTTGGGGGAATTGGGGTCACTCTTGCTTCTTGACGCTTTTCATCAAATGAATCATTTGTTGGAAAAAAAAAAACTGCGAAGACTTAGAATTTGCTACAGTATCTGTCTGTYCTATGTTCATACAGAGCACAAAATATTCTCTTCCTGATGCTAAACCAAGCTTATCCAGCTGGCATAAGAGTGTACAGTGCACACCTCACACCTACTTAATGCACCTCAGACCTCATCTGATGGGAGCAGTGCACAAGAACTGCTTCTGCTTCATGTAAAGCGGCACTACATAGCAGAAAATGCTCCTAAAATCTTTACGTCTTATTCTTGCAAACCCCTCGCCCCACTTAATGAAGAATTTTAACACATTAATGCTGTGTTAGTGTAGTGAAAGTATGTRTGTCTATATGGATGACGTGTTGTGCATACATTTTTAACAATTTTTTTTTCTAGTGTCAGCATTGGGAATGATGCCAGTTACTTCATTTGAAAAATGACATTTTAAAATGCAGTTCATGAGTTCTTAGCCAGTGTTAAAAATGACTGCCTAATGGCTGGGCTTTATTCCAGCAAATAATCATAGAACCATAGAATAGTTTGGGTTGGAAGGGACCTTTAAAGGTCATCTAGTCCAATCCCCGCTGCCATGGGCAGGGACATCTTCAACTAGATCAGGTTCCTCAGAGCCCCATCCAGCCTGACCTTGAAAGTTTCCAGGGATAGGTCATCTACCACCTCTCTGGGCAACCTGTTCCAGTGTTTACCACCCTCATTGTAAAAAATTTCTTCCTTATATCTAGTGTAAATCTACCCTCTTTTAGATTAAAACAATTACACCTTGTCCTGTCGCAACAGGCCCTACTAAAAAGTCTGTCCCCAATCATAGAATCATAGAATCATTAAGGTTKGAAAAGACCTCTAAGATCATCGTGTCCAACCATCAACCCAGTACCCATGACCACTAAACCATGTCCCGAAGCGCCACATCCACAYGTTTTTTGAACACCTCCAGGGATGGTGACTCCACCACTTCCCTGGGCAGCCTGTTCCAACGCCAGACTACCCTTTCAGTGAAGAAATTTTTCCTAATATCCAATCTAAACCTCCCCTGGCACAACTTGAGGCCATTTCCTCTCGTCCTATCACTTGTTACTTGGGAGAAGAGACCARCACCCRYCTCTCTACAGCCTCCTTTCAGGTAGTTGTAGAGAGCGATAAGGTCTCCCCTCAGCCTCATCTTCTCCAGGCTAAACAACCCCAGCTCCCTCAGCCRCTCCTCATAAGACCTGTTCTCCAGACCYTTCACCARCCTCGTYGCCCTTCTCTGGACACGCTCCAGCACCTCAATGTTCTTGTAGTGAGGGGCCCAAACCTGAACGCAGTAGTCGAGGTGCGGCCTCACCAGTGCTGAGTACAGGGGCACGATCACCTCCCTACTCCTGCTGACCACGCTATTCCTGATACGGGCCAGGATGCTGTTGGCCTTCTTGGCCACCTGKGCACACTGCCGGCTCATGTTCAGCCGACTGTCGACCAGCACCCCCAGGTCCTTTTCCGCCAGGCAGCTTTCCAGCCACTCTTCCCCAAGCCTGTAGCGTTGTCTGGGGTTGTTGTGACCCAAGTGCAGGACCCGGCACTTGGCCTTGTTGAGCCTCATGCAATTGGCCTCGGCCTATCGATCCAGCCTGTCCAGATCCCTCTGCAGAGCCTTCCTACCCTCAGGCAGATCAACGCTGCCACCCAGCTTGGTGTCATCTGTGAACTTACTGAGGGTGCACTYGATCCCCTCATCCAGATCATTGATAAAGATATTAAACAAGGCCGGCCCCAAAACTGAGCCCTGGGGAACACCGCTCGTGACCGGCCGCCAACCGGATTTGAACCCATTCACCACAACTCTCTGGGCTYGGCCGTCCAGCCAGTTTTTTACCCAGMGAAGAGTACACCTGTCCAAGCCATGAGCCGCCAGCTTCTCTGGGAAAATGCTGTGGGAGACAGTGTCAAAGGCTTTGCTGAAGTCCAGGTAAACCACATCCACAGCCTTCCCTCATCCACTAGCCAGGTCAGCCAGTCGTAGAAGGAGATCAGGTTGGTCAAGCAGGACCTGCYCTTCATGAACCCATGCTGGCTGGGTCCGATCCCCCGGTTGTCCCACACCTGCCTCGTGAGCGCCCTCAAGATGAACCGCTCCATGATCTTCCCTGGCACCGAGGTCAGGCTGACAGGCCTGTAGTTCCCCGGATCCTCCTTCCGGCCCTTCTTGTAGATGGGTGTCACATTGGCAAGCCTCCAGTCATCAATGATGCTCTGTACCCAGTCCTATTTCTATAAGCTGTCCCAGATGGATAAGGATGCTGTTAACAGAACTGAAGTAAACAGATTTTTATACTACTTCAAMTTTATCTAGCAGTTTAAATAAAAAAAGACATTGAAGGTGAGAAACCTTAAAACTGGGATCAAACTACATAATTGTTCAAACACATTGTTCAAACTGCTCTGCAAAAATTATTTTTCTAGGGGTGCCCTGTTCACTCTTGGAGAGTAAAAAGTACCTGTTATTTAGTGACTTCTTAGGCTTAATAGGCAGAAATAAAATTATACCCCTCTCTCCCTCAACCATCAGCTTTGTGACAATAATTTGGAGTGGAAAAAAAGGCACAAAGCGGCTTTGTGTCAATAATTTGGAGGATTCTGCCAATAATTTGAAGGATTCTGCAATATTACCTCAATGTYAACAGCAACTGTAGTTTGTTTCTTCCTCCTATTCCCTTCAGCTGACTACAGATCATAGCATCACAGTGGTTCCACTGCTGACCCACCACAGCAAGAATGGAAAACATGGTTCAACATGGGTGTCCTSGTTTCGGCTGGGATGGAGTTAATTTTCTTCCTGGTAGCTGGTATAGTGCTGTGTTTTGGATTTAGTATGAGAATAATGTTGATAACACACTGATGTTTTAGTTGCTGCTAAGTAATGCTTGCACTAAGTCAAGGAATTTTCAGCTTCCCATGCTCTGCCAGGTGCACAAGAAGCTGGGAGGGAGCATAGCCAGGACAGCTGACCCAGCTGGCCAACGGAGTATTCTGTACCATATGATATCATGCTCAGCATATAAGTCTGGGGGAAGAAGGAGGAAGGGGGGATGTTCAGAGTGATGGCATTTTGTCTYCCCAAGTAACCGTTACGTGTGTGATGGATCCCTGCTTTCCTGGAGGTGGCTGAACTCCAGCCTGCCCATGGGAAGCAGTGAATGAATTCCTTGGTTTGCTTCRCTTGCACACGTGGGTTTTACTTTATCTATTAAACTGTCTTTATCTCAGCCCATGAGTTTTCTCACTTTTGCTCTTCCGATTCTCTCCCCCATCCCACTGGGGGGGAGTGAGTAAGCGGCTGTGTGGGGCTTAGTTGCCAGATGGGGTTGAACCACAAAAATGGGAAATGTGGTCAGCTCAGATCTCTAGATCAGAAAAGAGAATTAGAGACACGAGGCTGGATTATTACTCCCATGAGATGCTGCAGCAGCACTTGTGGGTCAAAACTGTCAGATTTCAAGTATAGGTGCTCTTTCATTGAGAAATTTAGTTTTCCATTTACTTGTCTTGAAAATTTTAAATGATCTCTGAAAAGTATTCTTAGTATCTGCAGAGCTGCTTCTCATAGGCATACAAAGCTGCACCCATCATAACAAATACTGCATTTTTTATAATATTCTGTGAGCTACCCTTACTGGAGCACTGAATTGCTATAAATATTATCTCGATTCAATGCGAAACAGTCATTTTGTAGCATAAGTGCTGAAAAAAAATGATGATACAGTAGGAAAAACAATTCTTACATTCCACATTTACCCTTTCCTCAAAGAGGTCAGAGATAGAGCTGTAACCTAGAATATAGTGGATGAAACAATATCACTTTAAGCTATATCTCAAAACAGTGGTCCCAATCATATTTGACCACAGGCAACAGTACTGACACAGAATGAGCAGTAGGCACCATCATCCTTTGCTTCCTCTGAAAGTCCAAGTTTTATTTTTATGTTTTTAATTTCCTATGCCCATAAGCAAAGCTGGAAAGTCTTGTAGGCAGCACATTGTTTGTGACCCTAGGATAGAGAACAGTATTTTTAATATTTACTCAACGCACATCAAAAGATCACCTATGCCGTGTCTTAACTTGCCAATTCCTCTTGTTTTTCATTTYGCATCCCAAAAATTATGAGCTATAACTTTTCATATTTCTATTGTGAGAGAAGGCTAAGAATCAGGGGAAAGAAGAGAAGTTATGTACTTGGTGCACTTCATGCAAAGGTATGGCTTGTAATTAATAGTTCTAACTCAATATTGAAAGTATTGAAGAAAGGCCATTTTTCTTGGTTTTTACAGTTATCTCTGAATACAGAAAAAGTGTTTTTCTTTACAACAATGTAGCACTGTAGCAGTCCTGTAAAACAATATAATCACTCTGGCTCAGCTGTAACTTTATCAGATCTATCTACAGACTCTTGGTGCAGTTAAATTTAAGAACAAAATGACACGCAACTATTACAGGCACTTTTCACATGTTTATGACCAATTGCTTATCTGAAAAAGGATTCAGCTGTTTTCTTTAAGACCCTCTGTTGGTTCTCCTCTGGAAATAGAAATCTCAGTCTGAGAGAAGTAGTTCAAAACCACCCTTGCTCTTCTCCTGTGCTAGATGGGATGGTGTCCTGAATTTATAAAGCGGCAGTCTTGGGTAAGAGTGTCTGTACAAGAAAGGCAGTTACAGTGCTGAAGTGTAGAGAAAGAGGAAAATAAGAGACAAAATAAGTAAGGGGTTTTCTTAAGATCATAAAAAATACTTAGTGTCAAGAGAAGTCCGTCATGTTATCCACAAATCCAGAATTTGCAAATGTAAATGATTGGGTGGTATGTGGATCATAAAATCCATGTATTTTGTGATATGGCAAAATAAAACGACACTGGATCATATCGTCACATGATATGTAATAAATTTATTAGTTTATGAAAGAGGTTATATGACAGGACTGTTGGTTATTCAAAAGACTTCCCATGGTGACTAAGTGTCTTTTATGTTCACTTTTCTTAATCCAGCCCCCTTTTACCTATTAGCTCAGAAAATGGAACTATCCTCAACAGGGTGCACCTTTGGACACTATTTGTTCCTGGATTATTTTTTTTTCTGCTTTGAGATATTTGCTTCACTTGGATGGCCTAGGAAATACCAACTGGATGTGTCTCTCATTGCGTGGGCCACGACTAATTGATTTGCCGGATTTATCCAACAGCCTTGTTATATTATAGTGTGTTTGAAAAGGGGAAAAAATCTTCAGAAAACCCTGAGGAAAAAAATAATGAAGCAAAGACAGAAACTGTGAAATCTGTCAAGATTTATTAAAAAAGGCAAGAGCAATGCCACTCAGATGAAATTTTCAATTAGCAAAGTCACTTTGGCAGCCAAGTATGAGATGTTATTAAAGTTTTCCAAGTTCTACTGTTTGGTTTAAATGTACGGGAAAAGTAATGTAAAATGTACAACAGAGAGGTAGAAATCATTCTAGTTAAAACTAGTGTGCAATTTCTGCTATAGCAGTTTTAAAACAATTTAAATCTCAGGTTTGAGGGTGYTGATATATTCAATCTTTCTTCCTAATCACTATGGTTTTTGGAAAATGTGAGCAAAGTGYAGCAACCTATTCTTTAGTTATTCAAGGAAAGAATAAGTGGCTTATTTCGTCACTTCAGTTGATATATGTAATATTTATCTTTGAGTATACATAAAGTCATAGGCTGTGAAAGATTATTCACAGATTTCACAAAAGCATTTTATAATAGATTCCTTTATTCTTACCAGTTTATTTAGAAGATGTTCAGGTTCCAACAATATTTTCTACCCCTTCCAGTTACCTTAAGATAACATAGTATCCTGGACATTTCCTAAAGGAAAATCGCAACAGCACACAAAGGAAAAAAAATGGGGCAATGTAAGTGTTCATTTTGAAGACGCTTTTTTTGTCTGTGTATGTGAACAATCATGCCTACTGCACCTGCCTACATCCATCGCCTAGGGGAGATCCACAACATGCAATAATATTTCATGATGTGAAAACATTTTCTCACCTTAACACTACAGAGGGATCACTTACCCTTCTAATAAATCCAATCCTGTTTTCTGACTTACACTTCTCATCTATTTGATATAAATATAGTTCACTCGGATAAAGATGTGCTAAAATAAAGCAATGCTCATTTTAGTGACCTAAATGATGTAAATATGAGGAGGTAATTAAAAGTCATGTGACTGAACCTATGAACCACAAGGGTTACATACAGGACACAGAATGAGATGTCAACAGGGTTGGGATTTCATCATTGATTTCTAGTGATAACATCTTCAGAATTCAACCTAGAACAACACTGAGCAAAAGAATATTATTTACTTTTTAACATGAAGTCGCAACCTATTGGACACTAAAAAAAAAAAAAAGTGCTGTCTTCTAATTGAAGGTGAACGTCAAACCAGAAAATTAATTCACACCAAACAGAACATTTTCCTCACAAAACACTCACTAAGACGTCTAAGTATATATTTCATGGGTGTTCTTGTCCCTCTTCTCATTTTTCAGCTATGCCTTCATTATTTTTTACTCTTAAAAAGAAATAAAACATCTCTTCTGTTGTTCTGGAAAAAATCTGCACAATCATCAGAGAAAACTGACTGTGTCAAGGAAAGTTGCATCAAAATRTTGTGATACAATATTTTACATCATGCAAAATATTGCCAGATGTTCGAAAAATCACCCAGTTTTTTGCCATGTGAGATATTAATTGTAAAAAGCAGCAGGTTAAAGACATCCAGAGAAAAAACAAGATTTTAAAATGAGTATTTTTCTCTGAAATTTAACACTAAAATGGTTACCTAGCAGAAAATGTGTTTATTTCTCACATCAATATAACTATTTCAATAATAGGCAACTTTGCAAAAGGAAAACAAGCATCAATTTTAACAAGACTGCTGTTAACTGAGCTGGAAAAAACCTAAGATATCAAAACCTTACTGCTAAAGACTAGTTTAATTAACAGGCCAATTTCATTACCATAAGTTTTCAAATCTGTGATATTAATTAAGAAACAAAAYGAGACAAATGGCTTGCAAAGAGATGTATCTGCCTTCTGGCCTACAAATGAGCACTCACAATCTGTGTAATCGATACCAAGAAACCGACTGGAATTAATGCCCAACCTCACAGCTTTCTGCGCCAGCTCCTGCATTTACCTGACCTTTCAGGCAAATGTATCTTGTGGTTCTCAAATGACTAACCGGCACCTTTCATTACTTTAAKCATTGACCTAAAAAACTATGTAAATGTCAGCCGTTTTAAGAGCACGGTTTGATATATCCATACTTTCAGGATGGAAACGTGTGTCAGTAGCTCGATGGCTGGGAAATGGACAAGCTTTATGATTTCTGAGGGGAACGGGAAAAATTAAAATTATATTTTTCACGCTCTTCCAGATGTAGGAGTAGTAGGGCCGCTGCTCAGTATGCACCAGAAAAGACGATGAAATATGCAACTTCCCGATATAAAAGACACATACATCTGGCTTGAATGGCAATTAATGTAAAAGCCATAATTCAAATGGACATGTGTGGATCAGGAAAGTAAAAGTTCTTTAAGCTTTTGTTAAAGAAAATAACAACTTATTAGATACAAGCACCTGGAACATTGAAACTGCAGATATTTCCCTCCAACAAGATGAGTGAATTTAAATACTTTCAGACAATCGAAGACATAAAACCAAGAAACAGCCATTTTCGTTATCCCTCTTTGAATGGCACAAAACTCTCCAAGCCAGACATCTCTATAGGGCCTGCTTGTATAGGCAACTGCCCATGGAGATGGAGATCTGCCACATGGAGCTTGGTGTAAGAAGTCTAAAGCAAGAGCAGCCTAAACCAAGAAAATAAGATTCTTCCAATAACCTAGAAGGCAGTCTGGATGAGCAAACTAGTTTGAATAAAATAAGAAAAACTCAAGCCTTCTTCTAAAACTAAATGAACTTTCTTGAACTTTGAATTACCAGAAACAAGAACAAAACTCTCCACAACAACAACAGAAACATTTGCTTTAATGAGACTTGCAAAGAATTTTCTAGAACGAATAGACTTTTTTGAATGAACCTTATGAGTAAACTAGCAGCTTCTTACTCTCAATTAGTCATATCTACAAAGGTTTGTTTTGATATCATAAACATACGAAAATTCACATTTAAAATAAAATTTCCCTCTATGTTTCATATACGTAGATGTGCCTGTGAAGTGAGGGCTCATCTTCCCACTGATACAAGTGGATCTGATTATGGAACAAACTATCAGGACTCGCTCTTTGTTGTTGTTGTTTTGTTTCTTTCATTTTTTTTTTTTTTTCTTTTTACTAAAAGTTAGCATTAAAGGTTTTTATACAAAAATAAACACTAACCTCTCCAAACACTGATTTCTCATTAATGTACAATACACAATTAATTAATTACCTCCCCAAAAACACTGGCTCTGGCAGAAAAAACGTGAAGACATGATTTGTGGTAGCTAATGGTTAGGAATCACATTATGACTTAGAGTGGTCTCTAGAAGACAGTATTTTGCAAGCTTGTGGTCATGGTCCCTAACCCTTCACAAGCCTGTCCCAGCTGAAACATACTTTAATCAGGAATTATGCTTATGCGTTTCATACGTTATCTTGGTCTTTCTCTCCTCTCCAAAATGTAATATGTGGCTTGATATTTATGTAGAAAACGCCAATATTTTTTACTTAAATTTGTTATTGAATTAGATTCACATAGAAGTACTATATAACACATGCAAAAAAAATATTAAAATAATGAATTTACGGTGTTCTCCCTCTCTGCGGACACATGCTTCTATATTGTGTACAAAGACTGCTGATGGGACAGAATGAGCAATGGAACTTTTGATCAAGAGAATAACACACTAAATTCAAACCACAATATCCTTTGTCCACCCTCATGTGGAGTCTACAACACCACATCCTGCTTTTCACTCATAAAATTCTCTCCCATTTTCATAGCAGAATCCATGAGTTCACACAATATGCTCAAAGGCAACACATGACAAAATTGCCTAACTAGTTCATTACAACATATTCCATAAATTCATTGCAAACTGCCTTGGTTATTTTCTTAAAGATCTTCTTGTAATCCCAAACTACTGAGACTAAGAATATACTTTTTCATCTTTTTCAGCAATTTTTTACCTTCTTTGCTCATCAAAAAGCATTTTCCCTAGTGAATTGACCCAGATGACTCATGCCTCTCAAAATTTTTTGATAGGTAGATGTCAAAGTAGCTTACATTTTCCAATATAAAAATTGGTGATAAAATGACAGGGCTGAGAGCACCCAGATTTTAAGGGAAGATGTTGCCTGACATACTCAAACAGAAATCCACAGATAGCAGAAAGTAGTTTTTACAAAGCTGAGCTTTCCATAAAGTGGAAGCAGATAAAATAAGATCCTCGCATTTACTAAAAAACAAAGATAAAATAAGCCAAAGAGTCAAAAAACGACMGTAACAAGTTATAAATTATGTCTTCCAGAACATTTTAAAACATGACTTAGATATTCCATTGAGAGAGAATACCATGAGATGTATTYGGTTTCTTAATTACTTCCAATAATCCAGGGAACTTCAAACAAGTCACTAATTATTAAACTTTCACTCTCAAGATTTATTATTGCTTTGATCACATCGTTTTGACAAGTTTTCACTTAAAATGGTAATGAAAATAACAGAAACAAAGTTTCTTTGCAGAATTACTTTTTATTACAGAACATTTTGGAGCTGGGAGCTCCAAGTTATTTTAAAAACTTACTAAATTCACACTAAAAGTTGACTGCACCTTCCTCAGATCAAAACCAGATGCAGTCCATGTATAAATTGAGTAACACAAAAGAATCCTCAACCATATTGTTAGGATATGCTTAGCCATAATGCAGCAATCAAATTTTTTAAACCAAGTCTTCTAAATAAACAGTTTTTAATCAGACTGTTTTTTAGACTGAGTATTTATACTTGAGAGAAGGCAATAGGTATGGTAGCAATTTAAGATTGTTTCTTGATTATTGTTCTTTTGTGGTGCTATTTGGTACTTACAAGTATCTATTTAAAGACCTTTTGTTTATTAGCTGTCAGGTGGCCGAGAACAACATAAAGCTTTGCACAAGATCAGAGGGAGACCAGCAGCAAACAGCCCGGGGTGGTTATTTGGAGGGACTAGCGCTGGTAGAGCATCAGAGAGAGACAAAGTAAATGAGCTCACACATGAGAACGAAGTATTTAATACTAATTCTAAAATRTGTTTACAAAAATTAATTTGGCATCCTATTTTGTTTAGATTCAACATGGGAAGTAGAGCTTGTTTGTAACAGTTTAAAAGAGCTAGAAATTTGCATTCAGTCACTTCTCATACGAGAAGGTGGTGGTTGGTTTGTTTTTTTTAAAGAGGAGAATATGAGCGAAAGAACTGTGTTTCTTCCACATAATTCAAAGTAATGCTTCTGTTATCAGGTCAGATTTTGTGACCTTGTGAATAACATGCAGCCCATATCTTCCATGCTTGAGGTCTGGCTAGTAAAATACTATTGCAGACCCAATTTATAGCTGCCTTTCATACTTCTGAAAAATCAAAAGCTGACAAAAGATTTCACAGGCCACTTAGAACTAGCTTGTGTAATATTGATCTGACTTACGAAATAACTCACATAATACCAGACTAATGGGCTAATATTAATCTGTATTCACTGACCACTTCACTTTTTAATTCCTGTAATAAAGTACTAACATGTTCTGTTCTTGTCCACGGAAATTAAAAGGGGAAAGAAAACCAGTAATTTATTAAAGAACTATCATAGCTTTAATTTTTGAGAAAAACTGGGTGAGGGTTGGCATGCAGATAAACCAAAGATGAAAGAGATACTAATTTGGAGTAGGCTGATTTGAAACATAAGGAATAAAAAAAATATTCTAGGACAGCTTTAGGCAGAGTTTACTCTTGCCTTGCTTATCCACAAAGCAGCAGCGATGAATTCCCTGGGAGACTGCGTAACTTGTACTAGCACTCAGCGAAGTGAATTCATATGCTTACATTCAAGGCAGGAGATCTTGCGACAGCAGCACCGTGCGTTACCTTTAGCATCGTGGCCTCTACCACTTCGCATTCCCACAAGGTCTTGTGCAGGCAGACTTAATTAATGTTCCACCAAAGGAAAGAGAACTACATGGACAGTACACTCATCTCACAGAAACTAAAAAGGGAGCTTTTAATAAAGCAAGTTGGAAAAGGAGCCTTTCTGTGTGTATGCAAGTATACATTTTGGGCACAGGGACTTAATTATAAATCAAAGATGCATAAGTAAAATGTCACAGCAAGACATTTTGCTATAAGGTTTTGTCTTTTCAATAAATCGAAGATTAGGGACTTTTTGCTAGTGGGAAAGTGACTAAAATATCAGCTGGGGACAATTAGGTCCCCAGATGTTAACTGACATTTTTTCAACACYCTGTCTAGTCCAGTAAAAGGAATAATCCAGGTCCCCTCTGGAGTCAGACTTTTATTTACTGAAGGATAATTCATCTCATTCTAGGTTTTTTTCCCCCTCTGTTTCTTACTGAATATTCTTAAGAACCTATTTGCAACAAAATATCCTGGCTGAAATCTTTCACCAGTTTGGCTGGAGTAATAGGAGTGCCAATGCCTGAGGGATCACCTAGTTCCCAGAAGATCAAACTGTCACCTGCCTGTGACAACTGTAGCTTGTCTGGTTTACAAAGAGGTCCATTCTTTTTTTACTCTAATCTCTGTTAGGTTTGCCACACATTTCCATCACCTCTTGTTACCACCTGCCTGTAACACAAGTGCGCATCAGCTCTCAGGTATCCCTGGCTCATACAGCTGAAGAGGACTATCTCTGGATCTTCTCCTCCAATGCATTTTTACATGYAATTCAGACCCCAGTGGTCTGCATCTTTTCCTTTGTCTCTTTTTATGATACTATCTCAGACTCTTTTCCCCAAGAGATTCTTCTGAAAATGTTGAACTGTCAAGTTACAGTGCACCTCCTCACAGTCACATTTTAAAATGTTCTCCAGTGTTTATGATCACTTTCTACTTTCCTGTCTTTGAATAATACTGGTCAAACTATTATCCAGGTGAGCAGCACTACCAGACATTCTTCTTCATGCCCATCTGCTAGGGAAGAAGAGTCTGGTGTATTGGCAGGGTAATGGCGGAGGAAAGAGTCTCCTGTCAATAGTGTTAATTTCTGGTTTTACTCACTTGGACAATAGGTCCACAATATTCCAGGCTGTCCTGGTTTTGGCTGGGGTGGAATTAATTTTCTTTCTAGTAGTTGGTATAGTGYTATGTTTTGGGTTTAGTGTAAGAAGAATGTTGATGACACGCTGATGTTTTTAGTTGTTGCTAGGTAGTCTACTTTCTCAAGGACTTTTCAGCTCACATGCTCTGTGAGRTGCACAAGAAGCTGGGAGGGAGCAYAGCCRGGACAGCTAGGCCAGCTGGCCAATGGGGTATTCCATACCATGTGATGTCATGCTCAGCATATAAGGCTGGGGGAAGAAGAAGGAAGTGGGGGACGTTCAGGGTGATGGCKCTTGTCTTCCCAAGTAACCGTTACGCGTGATGGAGCCCTGCTTTCCTGGGGATGGCTCAACACCTGCCTGCCCATGGGAAGTAGTGAAGGAATTCCTTGTTTTGCTTTGCTTGCRTGCGCGGCTTTTGCTTTCCCTATTAAACTGTCTTTATCTCAACCCACGAGTTTTCTCACTTTTACCCTTCCGATTCTCTCCCCCGTCCCACCTGGGGGAGAGTGAGCGAGCGGCTGTGTGGTGCTTAGTTGCCGGCTGGGGTTAAACCACGACACAGGCAACGCAATTTTAGTCTGACTGGCTTTCTCCCTCCCCAGAGTGTTATTGAAAGCAGAGCCGTCTTAAGCCTTTATGCAAAAAAAGTTTTTATGCAGTATCTTCTATGCAAAATCTAGGGATGTCATATCCCTGATAAGAAGAATTTGATTTCCTTATGAGAAATAAGGAAGTTACAGATTGAAACTTTCAGTGAAAATTTTGGGAAAGATTTATCATATCTGTAGAGCATACCTTACAAGATGGGCTTTTAGCAAAAGAACTTAAAGTTCCCATTTTCTATTTTGGCAGTTCCTGGATGATTCATTAACTGTGATGACTTCTTTATACCCAGGACCTATCCAGACCAATAGCTTGCAAAACTAGACACGTTTTGAATAAGTGACTACCAGAAAGTACTTTGCAACTATTCAGAAGACAGGAGCAGGAGTTATTTCATGTCAATAACTCCTGAGCAGGAGTTATTTCATGTCAAATAAGTTCTGGAGAACATCAGGGTATCTAAGTCAGTGCATGTCTGAGTGCATGCTCATACCTGAAGGTCACTAGAGAAAGACAAAGAAGGTGTGACTTATACTGAAATGGCTCCCATGATGTCAAAGAGAAGGTAGTTAAGACAGTGATGAAATATATTCCTTAGGTCAAGTACTGCATGTATAGAAATATAACAAAAAAGTTATATTTCTATAATGGGAACTGAGTTGGTAGGAAGACTTCCAGTTTAGTTGATAATTTAAAAAAAGAAGTAAATCAAGATGAATATTCCCCCCTCTGGCCCAACGTGAAATTCTGGAACCCAACAGATCATCTTCAGAAATGACTTCAAGAAGCATCAGTTACAGGGAGCAGACAAAATGACGAAGCAGATGCCTAYTGCTATACTGCCAACCACCTGTAGCACTTACAGTCAGAATTTCTGACATACCTCAGAAGAAAGAAGGTATTTTGGATATATATTACTGTGTTTATGAGATGTGAAATGTCAGCACAGCACCATACACCACTGCAGCACATGAATGTCTAAAAAGATCATGTATAATTTCCCTTGAAAGGGCTAATTTGCATGCATACATACTTCAGTTGCGGTAGGAGGTCTACGTGCTCTTCTCTACCCGAGCAGAAATATAGCTCAACCTCAGTGCTAAGGAGTCCTTCAGTAAACTTTATAACCTCATTCCAAACTCCGACTGTCAGTTAACAGCTTTTCAGAATGACAGTTTAAATCAAGAAAATGTCACACGTGTATAGTAACAGGTCTAATCTTGTCTGTAAATTGCTGCTTGTGGTTTTCAGAAACACAGTAAATTGCTGGCGATTTACAATGAGTCTCACTGCAAGGATAACTTGACTTTTGCACATTTAACAAAACAGTCTTAAATTATTCATGCATATCATTCAATGTTTGGGCAATTTTGAGAGTCATTGATTTCAGGAACCTGTAGTCTGCCTTTTTACTAGATAAATATAAATCTTACACTTGACTTTTACTTCTCAAATGTAAGACTGAAAGCCTATCCTGGTACCAGAGATCTATAATACATTTTAGGACTCACTCATCAAGTATAAGTGGCCAACTTTTTTCAAACACCCAACAAATACAAACAATGTTTTGGACTGTCTTTGTGTAGTACTTCAGGTACCTCAGGGCTACTGGTATCTACAACAGACAAGATCTCATTCTGGTGATCCAGAACACCACAGCACCCATGTTCCTTTTAAAAAACACAGTGAAGTCAAGGTTGTCTTCCCTGAGTAAAATATCTAAAGCAATGACTGTCTGGAAAGCAAGGGATAGAAGAAATACATAGAGGAAAGCTGCACAGCTCAGAGTGAAAAGCAGTGGCATGAGTTGGTGGACAGTGCTTTATAGAAAAATGATATCACAGCAAAATTTCTTCTACCCTGGTAGATGGATGAGATGGGACTGCAGCATCCTTCCTTCACGGATGGGAAGAGGTATGGTCTATTTATGGAAAGGCACAGTAGGAGAAGTCCTGAGGACACAAGTGATACCCTCTCCTCTCTCTGGAGAAGCAGCAAGACTCACAGAGAGACAGCTTCCTTCCCAGCATTGCCACCAAGGCAGAGTCTTCAAAGGAGAAGCTCCGTCCTAGCCCATGAGAGGCCTATGTGAAACCTGTGACTGCATCCCTGAAAACACATTGCCGGTGTCAAATTAGCTTTACATCACTGCCCTCCAGGAAAGGAAACAAAACCCCATCTCTCCTCTAAGGTTACTTTGCACACAAGTATCTTACTTTTCTTTAAAGAAATAACTGAGCCGACAAGGTCAAATTTTTATCTAATCTGTATGATCAGGGTTTCAACACTTTTTCATGTAGCTATGTCAGTTTATACCATCTCAGCAGGAAGCCAAGTACTTTGAAATATTAACTACGTTTCACAAAATTAAATCCTGGGTTTTTTTTCCCTCCTAAAAATGGTATTTACCAACAGTCCATACATGAGCAGCAGAAAAATCTGCCGGTATTGAAATACTATATTTTGTTTTCAGTAAAATGTATAGTTATTATGTATTACCTTCTATTTATGATAGTGTAACTCATAAGCTCCTGTATTTCTTTTCATCTACAGTAAAACCTGAATTAAACAGCCACTCAATGGACTGACAAAATAATCTATTAAGGCAAGTGGAATTACAAGTAAAAGGGAGTGATAATTTTGTTAGAAAGGCAGAACACAACCCTTYGAACTATTAAATCATACTTGTTTGACGCACCAACTTATTTTACTGTTGGCAAAACACTTAAATACAGCAACACATTTATATTTCCATGCTAATAAAGGGACTCAAAATGCAAGTACTAAATTAAAAGACAAACTATGTCAGAAAGATTATTTATTACACTATTCCCAGTCTTGGTGATGTGATGGAGTAGGACAAACTGTAATGAATTATTCTTCTCTGGGTAGGTTGCAGATCATAAAAAGCAACATATTGTGCAGTCTTTTTCACACAAACCTAATGGTTTCTTTGGCTCTGAATTTTTTTTGGGTTCTGAGAACGGCTTTAATTCTCAGTGTTTTTTTATTCTTCCTTATGAAAAACTTAAAGATATAGTCCTTAAAACACTGATTATTTCAGAGGTGCACTGAAATAGTAAGCTAAGGCAGATGATTCCTTGAAGAAAAGAAACATTAACACAAGTTTCATACATCTACATATCCTTCCCTGACTTTTTCTGACTCCAATTTATTGAATTTCTCTCACCTCATGTTATGTATTGGAAGAATTTACAAAGCACAAGCACAACAGAAGAGGTGTCACAGTAATATATACAAGATCAATACAAATAAATGCAACCTAGATGACTTGAAAATGCTATTAAGAGTTACTATTAAGCAATATTGTAATATGCATAATATAAAAACATAGAATAATATAGATAGACCTATACATCAGCATTTGTTTAATATCTTATATATCAAATGTATCAAATCTTTGCATTTCAACTTTATTGCATAAACCAAGATTTTTGTACCTGATGAATACTTAGGGTTTTTTCAGCTTTTATATTAAAGCCTCCCCTCCTTCCCAAACTTTAATATATGAGAAATGGAGAGGTCTATGGATTGCCTCTTATTTTAATGTTGATTCTGCAAACTACTTAAACAAATAGTAAGCATGTGAGTAATTTTATTGAGTTTAATGAGACTATTCATGCATTTGAAGTTAATCATGTGTCTTGCCGCAGTGAAGCTGCAGAAGAAAACCATACAGAAATTTAAGTAGTGGGAATACACAAAGTTATAGGACAATAATCACTGTAATTTGCACACACCACCCCTGTGTTTTAGGTTATAGCAGCCCTTTGGGTGTGTGCTGCTCATTGCCTTTCTGAAGCAGATGTAGAGGTTGTGCATATTAAGAACACAGGACAGACTTCTCAGGGAGGGAAAATACATTTTTACCATACTGTCCTGAGGAGTCAGAGAAAGTAAGAGCCCACGGTACTGAGCAAGTGCAGGAGAAGGGCTGTGGAGGCTTTAGGTGACTGGTGCATGGAGTTTCAAGGGTTAATAAGTTAAGGAATACTCCAKGTCTGGAGCTAGGGTGCTTTGGGTCAAGGAGAGAAACTGGGAAGGAATACAAAAGGCTCTCTTTCCCTTTTCCTCCATTGTGGTCTTTCTTCTGGTTTAGTTTGAACTAAAGACAGCAATTATAAAGTTTCTAATGAGACGTTGCAGCAACTTTTCTCTCTGTGTAGGCACTAGGCAGTTTCTTCTGTCCCCTCTTCCAGCTACCATTTTTCATTTGTAATGGTACACATATACAAGAATTTAATTGTGAAAGATTCATCCTTCATGAAACTTTCTGCAGTCAATGGGTACAAAAGTTTTCAGTGCCAGGCAAACACACACAGGCATATACACTGATTGTGTCAGCCTGTTCCTCATGAAACCAGAATAAAAATGGAGAAAAGATTTCAGTCAATATGAATTACAGGATATATAGTGGAGAATATTTAATGGAGAAGAAAAATATGTCAGGTAGAATCCTTGCTAGCAAGGTTAAAGGCAGTAAGAAATTGTTCATTAAGTTTATTAGGAACAAAAGAAATTATAGAGGTGATCTAGACCTACTAATAGATGAAGACTGTGAATTTTTTAAAGAGGCAGAAAAGGCAGACATCTTTAATAAGTGTTTCTGTTCTTTTAGTAAAGAACAGAATGAGGAGGAAGAAGCACTTTCTAAACCATTAGTAAATGATCTACCAATTTATAAATCGTATTCAGTCTTTAGGCCTGCACAACCTGCAGCCACACAAAAGCATTGGATGTTGAGATCCATGAATGTAAAGAAATTAATTTCTAATAAATCTTGGAAACCTCATGAGACTGAAGAATTTTAAAGCTTACCTAAAGTTCAAAACGCACACATGCAATGGCCCAAGGACAGTTAGTCTAGCATCAGTGCCAAAGTAGTTGAGGGAAAGATGACTTAAAAACAGATGCTTGAGAACCAGCAAAAGCAGAATAATTGATGCCAGTCAATAAGATTTCATAAGACATTAGGGCCTGTTAAACAAACTCGATTTCATTACTTCAAGAGGTTAAAAGTTGAGTTGATAGGAGCAGCTGCAAGAAGATAATATAYTTATCTATAAGGCATTCACAAAACATTCTTTTTGAAAAAATTAGAATGGCAGTACATTTTTAATGGACTGAAAATTAAATGGATTGAAAATGAGTTAATTAACATAGTTATCAATGGAAAATCGTAGCTGAATAAGAGTGTTTCTAGCAGGACTCCCTTGGGATTGATGTAAGATCTGATGTTATTCAACGTTTTCATCAACGATCTAGAAGTAAATATAAAATCACTGCTTGTAGTGGATATATTTGCAGATGACACAAGGAGAGGGAGAAGGGTAAATAATGAAAAGGCAGGCAGCTGTACAGGGCCATCTGGACTCCTTGGTAAGCTGGGATCAGGGAAACAAAATCCATTAAATTACAGGCACAAGCGAAGTGATATAGCCTGGAAGCAGGAAATACAAGTCATACAACAGAATTGGAAACTGCATCCTAAAGAATAAAATGTTTGGATAGAAATTAGTATGATCCCAGAATGTTTAAGCAAACTGCCTAGTTACAGATGTAAAAAGTGATCTTTCTTAGACATTTAGGAATTAAGAAATCCTAGGATACTGATGGTATTRCTAACATCTAGGAACATTTTAAAACTCTCTAACAACCTTTCCAAACCATTTGGTTATTTTGTGTATTAAAACTAGGTAAATTTGTGTCCCAAGCACATTTTAAGATGTAGACATTTTCACAAATATTAGCATATGGTATCAGAGTGAAGCAAGAAGTTTTCAATGAAAATGATACAAGATGATTTAAATTTTTTATAGGAAATTGCAGTTTTAAAACCAGAATATAAAGTATATTTTTAACTAATCATCAAGTAGTCAATTGATTCATAAGAGTAAAATATATACAAACTAAACCTAAAATAGATCAAAATATCAAGAAGTACAAATTAAAAAGTAAGAAATTTGTATCACTGGCTTTTCCAAAATAAATATTTACACTGACTGTGCTAATGTTTGCAGGGTATACACAATGTCTATATGCCTACAACATTTAACAATAAAAATAGCTAGCTCATATGAAAAACAAGACCTAAGGAAGGAAGATACCCTGAAGCAAACCATGGTTGCAACTCAGGGTAGATGTGAAGCATATGAAAATAGTCCCAGAATAGCATGAACAACTCTGAAGTTAGTTAAACAATGTACAAGTATATTTGAGATGAAGATCTAGTGGAAAACCATTTCTTCACAGCTGGACATGTACATAGTTTCTTCCTCACTGAATGTAGCCTTTTATCCAACAGCCCACCTTTGAAGTGGAAAAAAAATAAGAAGCACTTGTGAATGCCTCGGTAACACGTAAAGACAAAGAGACATTAATTTAGTCAAGATGAGATGGCTCAAAAGGAAGATCATCTGCCCTGGCAATACTGGCCATGAGAAAGTTGGCCAGTAGTTTGGTCACTTCTGATCAAACCAAGGAAAACTATTGAACTGAATGGAAATAAAGCTGAAAAGTGAAATTATCATCTATAAGTCACATAAAATAAAGGTAAAATGAATCAATTGTACTTATACCTGCTGCAAAGAAGTAATCTGGGTTTTAGGAATAACACTTATGCCCCTCGCAGCAGAACTAGACAGAGGGTTCAGCAGGCAGCCTAGAGATTTCAAACTGTCTCAGCATAAAAAAGTGTCCAAGCTTCAAACATCTTTGAGATAAACAAGGAAAATCTTCAGCATAAACTCCCAAATCAAGCCTGAATCTCTTCATCTACCAAAAAAGGTAAGAAAAAAAAAAAAAAAAGGAAGAAAGAAAGAAAGAAGCTGCTTCCAAGCACGCAGAAATAAGATGCATAGCAGTAACACAGAGCTGCAGTTCTCAGCAGATGGCTATAATACATTCTCCCCCTGCAATGGAAAAGCCCTTCCAAAACAACATCTCAGAGAACTTCTACGTGCTCTCTAAAGATAGAAGCAGAGAGGGAATCTAAGTATACAGAATTCAATGCTGCTATAACATAGAGACAATCAAATTATTCATAAACAGCATTTGCCCTTGGAAGACAGTCTCAGGCAAGCACTGTTGCCATCACTGTGACTTCTCGTCCAACATTTCTGCCTTTCCCATTTGACTGAATAGGTCAAAAAGACCCAGCATTATCCCTGCTATAGTAAAGCCACTCTGACAATAAACCTCCTAGCAAAGCAAAGGGCAGGAGGGCAGCCAAATCCCCAATAGGATTCTCTCAGTCTTTCCCCATTAATCCGACCTGAAGAAGTCTGCTCAAAGGAGTGCTGATACTCATGAATAATAAACTCAGTCACATCATCAAAATGAGCGAGAAATTTCACTGAAGGACAGCTGAAAAAGGAAAAGAAAGAGAGTATAATAATCGAGACAAGTAACAATCCCTCCAATTCCCTTGTGCATTGAAAAGGAGTTCTCAAAACCCACTCCCCTTACGGAGGTTAAATAAATTATTACATGGGAACCTAACTTAGGAGATAAACTTGCTCCAAAATTCGAACCGCAAAGACAATACTTCCTATGACCTACAGAATCAAAAGCCTTCTTCCAATTAAGACAGACTAATTCCAATTAACACAGCATAAAAGTTAAGCATTCTACAAAAAGAAAAAATTGTCAAAACGGACATGTTGGAAATATATTTAAGGCTTTCCCAAGGTATGTTAATGAACTAATTAGATTTTTTTTGTTTGCTGWAGCCTTCCAAAGAAATGAATAGTGGGAGTAAGGCAGGAATATTGCCCTATAGTCCCCCTTATTGTGCACCAAGAAAGAACCACTTAATAGGAGCTGAATGGCAAAATTTTCTTCTAGATGCTCTTTTGAAAAATCTGGTGAAAGTTAGGTTCCGGTAGGCCCACCAGACTTAACAAGGCAAAATGCCTACACAAGACCCCTGAAGCAAAGTCATTTAAGGCAGATGTTAATTCAGAAAGTTTAAGGCTATGCAMATTTAATGCCAAGATACTAGAAAAGCCTAAAGAACCAGGAAATCTCTGACTGGATACACAGGCTCTATGTAGTTAGTAAAATCGCCTTGGTTGTCAAATGCAGATCTACAAAAAGCAAAACAAACTTTGATCCTCCCTTGCCTTTCCCCTAAATTAGGCAGTGTTCATAAGTCCCAAAGGATGAAAGTGCAGTCACCTGGATGACATCTAGAGATGATGAGCAATCGCCTGCTGCTTGTATTTCTTTTCCAGGTCAAAGACAGGCCCATGTTAACACATCTATCTACAGAATAGCCTGAAGTCACACTATTATCAAATTCCATAAGAAGCATTTGTCATACTTAAAACTCYGATGCAATTCAGTATCATCATTTCTGGCAAGAACTTCTTCAGATTCTATCACCAAAAATAAATCCTCCATATTACCATCAAGGTCTAGGACTGTCTTGCATGTAAATTATTAAAAAAAACTTATATAAAATTACATTTTCTTCCAAGCAAGCATTGTCTTCAAATGGAGGGGAAAAAAAAAAAAAAACAAACAAGACAGAACAAACCCCAAAAACCCACAAAACCTTATGAATCAGTGCAAAACTCCCTTCAAAACAGTAAAACTGTTTTAAAACTGGACATCAGTTTGAAAGCAAATATTTACTAGAAGACAGGAGAAATGACAGGCTTTCCCATATATAGTAAGAACTCTTTCCTTGGCCAGCGTAGGAAGTAAAATTCCAAAGGATACATAACAAGAGGAAAATAGCATATAGAAATTATTACCAAAAAATATAAATTTGACCTTAGCTGGCAATAAATAGAGCCCATGCTAGCACCAAAATAAGTATACTGCCTCATGTAGATGTCAAAATCTGTACACAGCAGTAAGTCATGTCAGTAGTTATAAGTTGCTGGACAGACAGCAGATATGGTTGGTCCAATGTACAAACAAGAAAATTATTAGAGAAATAATCAAAATATCTTTCATTGCATTTTTGCCAGAAGGACATTACATTTAGAAAGAAAARAATCAAAATCTCACCAACCKTATTCCCTTTTTCTACAATAAAAACATAACAATCAATACAAAATAGATCAAATTGTCAATAAATAGATAAAATAACATCCTGAGCAATTGAACCTAAGTTTACCCTTATCTGCAGATGGATTTGCCATACTTGCTTACAATGAAACCATGACTCAGAGAAGTTTCCCTTCCTCACTCTGTGGACAAGCTACTCAATTCAACTTCTCCATCCTTGAGGATGAACATTGACCCTCTCTTGTGGCAGATACATGGCAACACCTACTCACCAGCCTCCTCATGGGTGAACTTCAGGGGGAACAGTAGAAAACTAAGTGGCAAACAGACTCTTAATAGTACAAAAGTCACAGCATGTGCTGGAGATTTGGGATACCAAAATCCTAACTCCAGATCTAATGAGTAATTATAGACTGAAACATGATTTCACTACAGTGTTTAAATCCTTTCACAAGAAGTAAGCATTGAATATATCAGAGCAGGAAAAAACATATATGAATAATAAACAAACACCTTTAAGAAGCTGATTAATCACAACTGAACTATCACATAATGTGATGGATTCTTTGTGATTCTGAAAAATACGCTTCAGATTAAGAGATTAAAATTAAACTGGACACAGGGAAAATGAAAAAAAGCCCAATAATTCAGTGATCTTCTGGACACGTGAGGTTAGAGCAGATGACTGGATGGTCCTTCCTGACCTTATATGTTCTGACTCCTTATTCGGTATGATCTTGTTCTACATCTAAATACCCAATCCTTTCTCAAGTTTTGTTATGGGCTTCAGGCACAGATATACTATAGGTACTCAGGGATTTACCCTCTCCGCATCACTAGCCATTGCAGCATGCATTCCTGCATCACAGGGCCCAGTTCAGACTGGGACTGCATCGTTATTTGTTTTACATATCCAAAGGTGTCTTTGGAGAAGTTTTGCAAGCTACTTGAGCTACTTACCTCCTCCCTGTGAGGCTGCATTTTAGCTTTTTTTTTTTTTTTTAAATCTTGAAGATCCTAGAATTTAAGCTAATGAACTCAAACAATAATGAATGTGATGCTTGCATTAATAAGTTTATCTGCATAGCAGTTAGCTAACCATATATATCACATCTGTCATTCCCAAAGCCAATGAACCATTGATTATTAAAAAAAAAAAAAAAGCCATGGAGATGATATCTCAGTTATTTAAACCAATGAAGATGGTGCTGGCCTACACTCCAAATATCAACCTTAGAATTTAGCATCAAGGGTTATAAAAGAGCACCAATTCTGTTTGAAAAACATATTTTAATTGTGCTGATTGTATATAATATGAACCACTGTAAATGTCACCTGAAAGGATATGAAATTCAATTTTTGCACCATCTGGAAAGTACTCCTGATTAAGTTGTTCAGCAATGTGATCGTATCACCTAAACAAACTAATTAACAYCAGAATGACACATTCTGCAGTAACGGTGGCATTTATCTGTGTCCCATTTGTTCCACATAATTTTTTTTTCCAGAATGACCTTATGCTCAAATTGTGCCACCAAGCTAGCTGCATGTTAATTCTCCTTCGAAGAGTAAGCATATATTTCATTAAAAGTTACATGATGCTACAGCTTTACACAGTAGASTGAAACAGACTGAATAAAAAATTACTTTGGTTACGTGAAATCTGGAACATCAGAAAACAACCACAAAGTCTCCTAAGCTAAAATATAAGTCTTTGAGGCTAGTTCATTGTTGAAAATTTTGAATTGGAGGAATGTGTACTCATCTGAATATTAGAGTACTAGCAGATTAATACTTTTCTGCTCTTTAGTTTGCCCCCCCCCCTTTTTTTTTTTCTGGGAGCATGGATTAAGTCATCTTCTTAAGCACTCTGCAGACAGCATTCCTTTAGTTTTATTTTCAAGTGGCAAGCATGAATGTGTAGTTTTCCCTTTTTTTGGCTGAGAAATGTAAATTGCAAATGAAAAGATAATGCATTTTTCCATAGCTTCACCATTATGAATTCACAGTTTGTGGCTAATCGTTTTCTAACTTTTCATGGAAACAGTCATTGTATTCTAAACAGAACCTGCCACACGCAGTTTCTGCCCCTGCATGTACTGATGTCAGTACATCACTGACACAACATCAAAAAATACTGTTTGCAAATACCATTGAAAGGCACACCACCAAAACACTGAGTCTATGATTAATGGTACCTAATACCAGCCAAGGCCAGAGCTATTATTTTGAAGCTCTGAAATGTTGTTTCTGTTCAGTATTACACTGCATAACTTCACAGTAAATTGGTTTCCAGGTTTATTGCCAAAGTAATTAAAAATTCAAAAGGTTGTTTTTTGAACAGAACATTATGGAAAAGTATTAAATACAATTGAACCTGAAGATTATTTCTCTTTATGGTGACAGAGCAGCAGGATGGGAGGAGCAGCTTGCCTACGGAAGGTCATATTAGAAGTTTGTATTTTAGCAAACACATTTCAGTGGAACCTCTATTGTAGGAAAGAACACAAGAATAACAAAAAGGAGGCAACCGGTTCTAAAAACTTGTGTTTTTTGGTGTGGTGGTTTTTTTGTTGTTTTGTTTTTTTAAAAAAACTATTACTTCTGAGAGCTGGTTCAAAGAAAGAGTGAAGGCCAAGTGAATTAAATGGATTATATGAYGCAAGAATTAAAACTTATATTGGGTCTGTTTTTCTTTGCCTTTATAGTAGTTTAATTCTATTTACTTAAATGGTGTTTAGTTAGCATTCCTCCTTTTTCCACGTCAGAGAAGATTCTGGAATATTACTTTTAAAACAACAATTCTTTAAACCCATTTGGAATAATAAAGTTGGGGAAGGAGGAGGAGGCCAGAGGGTCCAAACCTCAAAGAAACAAAACCAATCTTTTCATCAGGTTTAATTTCTGCAAGTTGAATTTTATTAGCGCACACACTAGGAAGAGATTATATTTAACTACTGCTATAAAACTAGTCATTGGTAATGTCTAGAAATTGCAGAATGCCTACAGCTACATCCACTYCTTTAGCGTGATCCATTATTGTGCATATCACAGCTAGTAGCAGCTGATGTCATCAGCTGAAGCAAATGGACACATAGTAGCAGGGAGCATAAGAAGGTAATGCGTATGTAGTCTCCCAAGGCCCAAGAGAGATGCTGACCAAAAGCAATCGATATGAATCAGAGATGTGTGGGAAGAAATTCTCAGCTGAGTTGGACATGAATGCATGCACTCTGTCCATCAGCAAAGAAATGTACTATTATCACTCTCACATTGTCCTCAGTGAAGGATGAGTTGCTGTGAAAGGCAATGATTTGTGTCCAATTAAAAATCCATCAACAGAACAGAAAGCACATGAGTCTTATCTGTAACAGATGCCTAATCTCTATCAGGAGTGAACAGCAATGACAGCATCGCCTCCCACTTGGTGTCACACAGCTGAACACCACAACCCCACCTGCGCACGCTCAAGAACTGTTGTCAGCCACCCTGGAGCCTCCACTGGGATCCCCCATTTTCTGTGTCCCTAGACGCTCGTTGGGAATAAAAGCCAGAGACACCACAAGTTCCCCAGTGGGAATGCCACTCCTGCTGAAGCTAATAAGACTCGGAGTTGATTAGAGATGAGGCTTTGAGTCTTCAACTTGTACTCACTTTTTCATTTTTTAACACTCTTACCCTAAACCATCCATGAACACTAACTTGGGTTTTTATCTTGACGGAGGCTTATTTGTATAGATTAAAAATGGCAGGGCAGAAGGGTTACCTAGACCACCCCACATCGATATTCCTTTACTTCATTCTTCAAAATATCCAGCAATGAGGCTTAGATCCTATTCAGTGCCCTTCTTATTAAAAAGCTTCTCCTGACATCCAACCAAATCTTTGCCACATGCTCAGCAAATTATTTCTTGCCCTTTTTCCCAATGGATATGAAAAAATCTGATCACTTTCCTCCACATAAAAATCACTTACATGAGAGAAGATGTACTATGCCCCACCTTCAGCCTTCTGCTTAGACTAAGGAAATCCTTCCCCCCGCCCATGCTGATTTTTCATATAAGTTTTATTTTTTTTTTTAAGTTCATCACTTTTTCTTGCTCTTCTATGGATGCTGCCAACTTTGTCCACAAGCTTTTTGGAGTGGGCTACGCCATAGAGCCAATTACAATGCTAATTATGCCAAAATAGTTGTCTCCATTTTATCACTTACATCAGCACAAGTTAGAATGAGAATCACTTTTTCTTTCATATTGTTAGCCTAAATTCAAGCAATGCTTATGCTCTCATTTCACATTTAAAAAAAAAAAAAAAAAAAAAGATAAATGCATCTCTATTAATTACAAAGTAACATTGGTTTTGAGCTTAACTTACTCCATTTGAAATTATTAGATATAATTCTGCAACAATTAAGGACTGACTGACATGCACCAGATGGAATAAATTGGATTCCAGAAGTAGCCAGGATAAAGTCCACGTGATTAACCCCCATTCTGAAGTACAATATTTTGTTTAGGAAAAAGTATTAAGTTACCATTCCCACAGCATTTTACTACATAATTTATTAGTTCATTTTGTCCCTGGATGGAATAAATAATTAATTTTAACAGAGTTATAATTCTATCCTCCAATTACAGATCCATATAAAAGTTTAGTCTATAGTTCTGTCTCCAGTTTAATAAATTTGGCTGAAAGCCCTAGAAACTTTGAACTTCCATTGATAAAAGTAAATAATGCTAGGAAAAAAAAGTGAAAAAGATTTTTTTATTAATTAACATATGCAAAATTTCCTTTGGCTTCAGGGGAAAGGTTAATGAAGGTAGTATCATCATAGAAATATAAAATCACCATAGAACCATAGAATGGTTTGGGTCTGAAGCAACCTTAAAGATGATCTAGTTCCAATCCCCTCTGCCATGGGCAGTGATACTTTCCACTAGATCAGGTTGCTCACAGCCTCACCCAACTTGGCCTTGAACACTTCCAGGGAGGGCGCATCCACTAGTCCTCTGGGCATCCTGTTCCAGTGCCTCACCACCCTCAGAGTAAAGAATTTCTTCCTAATATCTAATCTAAATCTACCCTCTTTCAGTTTAAAACCGTTACCCCTCATCCTATCACCACACTTCCTGATAAAAAGTCCCTCCCCACCTTTTCTGTAGGCACCCTTTAAGTACTGGAAGGCCACTATAAGGTCTCCCCAAAGCCTTCTCTTCTACAGGCTAAACAACCCCAACTCTCTCAGCCTTTCTTCATAGAAGAGGCATTCCATCCCTTGATCATTTTTGTGGTCCTCCTCTGGACCCGCTCCAACAGGTCCATGTCTTTCCTGTGCTGAGGACCCCAGAGCTGGACGCAGTACTGCAGGTGGGGTCTCACCAGAGCAGAGTAGAGGGGCAAAATCACCTCCCTCGATCTGCTGGCCAAGTTTCTTTTGATGCAGCCCAGGATACGGTTGGCCTTCTGGGCTGCGAGTGCACATTGCCTGCTCATATTCAGTTTTTCATCCACCAATATCCCTAAGTCCCTCTCTCAATCCACGCATCACCCAGCCTGTATCCATGTTTGGGATTGCCCCAACCYAGCACCAAGTTCTCAAGTCACAGAGATAAGAACTAGTAAGTTAAAAACACAGGCAAATTTCATTTTTCATATAGGCAGTTTTTTCAGTTCACATTCACCTAAATTCAAGACCTAAAACTAAGGACCAGATAATAAGTGTAAGCTGTTTTAGAAGCAGTTTCCTACTGAATATATGAGTGTTTGCCATGCAAATCCTTGGCCAAAAATAATAAAACAGACACAGCTGACAGAGCGCTCAACCTTGAGAGCTAAACTTAAAATAATCCAGAATGAAGCAAAGTTCATGCTCAATAATCATGCCACMGAAAAACTGAGCAGAACAAGCAGACACATCGTAGAAAAAGAAAAGAGCTCATSAACATTGCCCAGTTGCTTAGGTAAGGTACATCAAACAACAGGAAAGGAGTACACAGTATTGGAGGGCTGCTATACATTTACTGGGTAAAGGCAGTAGCACATGCAAAGGTAGTAGAAAAATGGTCTATCAAAAAGAATCAGTTGGCAAAGTGAATGATAAGTACAAATAAACACAGCTATTTTCATACTGGATCTGAAATACTGGAGGGGTACAAATGATAGAAATATTAACAGTGCACACTAAATAAATGAGGTCTCCTTTGTAAAGTAAGTAGTACCTAAAAGAATGTATTGCTGGGGATGGAGGGCTGGCTTATACAAGTTAGAAGTTCTCTTGTTCATATTTAAGAAGATCGTACAAAACTTCAAAATAACAGCTTCTGGTATTGTAGCAGGTAAGATACAATCAAACTTTATTTTCAAATGTGCTTTAGAGACTTTTTTTTGCCTCTTATTGCCTTGAACTTTGTGTTTATGTCTAGATGTTTAAAATTGTCTATACTCTCAAATGTAGCAATTAGAACACATTTTCATTTCAAGACATAGAATAAGATCCAAACAACTAATGAGCTCATGTATGGATGTAGCAATTTGTCATCCTGCAGCAGAGGATTAAAAGGTCATGTTATAATAGCAGCTTTGTTTCTCTCATATGGAGTGGTTAACACTAAAAATTATGCTTTCAATTTCATAAAAGTAGTAAACAAAAAATACAGGCAAATTTCAGTTTTCATACTGGCAGTTTTTTCACTGCTATAATCAGAAATGAAAAAAAATTAAAAACCTAAGTAAACACAAACAAAAAAAGAGTCATATGGGTATATTTATTTTATTTCTGGTCAAATATAATACCTGTAGCCCTGAAAAAGCATCGACAATTTATTCGCACATCTGTAACATAAGTGAAAAGGGAGTTTCACTTATACATTGTTTATAAGGTAGTTAGAAAGGAAACCTTTACTCATTAGCTTTCTACTTACAACACCCAGCTGTGTGARAGGCAGGTTTGTTTCCCTTCACACCCGAGACAACTTGAATCCGTATCATACTTTTCCCAGGAGATTGCCCTAATTACCATACTGTAGTTATTGGGGGGTGCTTTCAGAGAAAGCTGTTCTGTGAAGCTTTCCCTTATATAAAATAATATATTAGTTGGAGCAGGGACCGAAACCCAAGAGAATTGCTCGACAACRCCATACATTACATAACAGTCTTCCAGTTCCCAGCTTACCCCTCCCCACCAGCTTCCTCCCCTCAGGTTTACCAGTTTGACCCTCCRGATTATTAAAAACAAACTTTGCTGGGAATTTGGGTATGTATGAAATTGCCTTTTTTTTGGCAAATTATTTTAAAACATGAAATGCGTTTTCAGCTATAACTATACAGGCTTTCCATGTCACTCTTGTGAAGAAACATCATACTTTTCTGAAATAACAGAAAGGATTAAGTCACATACATTCATAGAATCATAGAATCATTAAGGTTGGAAAAGACCTCTAAGATCATCGAGTCCAACCGTCAACCCAGCACCCATGCCCACTAAACAGTGTCCCGAAGAGCCACATCCACACCTGTTTTGAACGCCTCCAGGGATGGTGACTTCACCACTTCCCTGGGCAGCCTGTTCCAATGCTTGACTACCCTTTCAGTGAAGAAATTTTTCCTAATATCCAATCTAGACCTCCCCTGGCACAACTTGAAGCCATTTCCCCTCGTCCTATCGCTTGTTACTTGGGAGAAGAGACCAACACCCACCTCGCTACAGCCTCCTTCCAGGTAGTTGTAGAGAGTGATGAGGTCTCCCCTCAGCTTCCTTTTCTCCAGGCTAAACAACCCCAGCTCCCTCAGCCGCTCCTCATAAGACCTGTTCTCCAGACCCTTCACCAGCCTCGTCGCCCTTCTCTGGACACACTCCAGCACCTCAATGTCCTTCTTGTAGTGAGGGGCCCAAAACTGAACACAGTATTCGAGATGCGGCCTCACCAGTGCCGAGTACAGGGCACGATCACCTCCCTACTCCTGCTGGCCACACTGTTTCTGTTACGGGCCAGGATGCTATTGGCCTTCTTGGTCACCTGGGCACACTGCCGGCTCACGTTCAGCCGGCTGTTGACCAGCACCCCCAGGTCCTTTTCCACCAGGAAGCTTTCCAGCCACTCTTCCCCAAGCTTGTAGTGTTGCCTGGGGTTGTTGTGACCCAGGTGCAGGACCCGGCACTTGGCCTTGTTGAACCTCATACAATTGGCCTCAGCCCATCGATCCAGCCTGTCCAGATCCCTCTGCAGAACCTTCCTACCCTCAGGCAGATCAACACTGCCGCCCTACTTGGTGTCATGTGCAAACTTACTAAGGGTGCATTCAATCCCCTTGTCCAGATCATTGATAAAGATGTTAAACAAGACGGGCCCCAAACACATTGTGTTTGACACTGGGAGGGTAGGTGGCAGAAGTTGTTGTCATTCCTTATCAGGAAAAGTTTAAAGATCTTTATGTACTAGATCCATGAACTTTAAACTGAATATCAAGCTGTTCCTTTAAAAAAAAAAAAAAATCAGTTTACCAAGAAAATCTGAACTTTATGCATTATAATTGAAGGAAAAATGTTTCCTTCAAACTCTTACAGCAAAGAACAGGCCTAAATTACCTACATCTTTCCTATTCTTATTCAAATTTCCCATTAACAGTAGTCGAACTTCTTGRCAGAATTCAAAGAGAGAATATTCAAAGGAGATCTTCCTTTCCGCCGCAAGAATAAGATCTGAGCAAAATTTCAGCAGTGGGGGTTTCTATTAGGACATTTGAAAAGTCTGTCCACATTGTATGCATACTCCATGTGAAGACATTGAATTAAAATTACTACTTAATATTGCACCAAGTTATATTTTCTAATAGTATTCATAATTGAAGACCTAATAAATTCACAGGACTCCAGACAGCAGCTAACTCTGACTCTGGTCAGAGCAAATATGAACATGATAGTGCTTAAAAACAAACAAACCAACAGAAATCAGTCAGCTGCCAGACAGCATCATAATTTTCCCTGATAGTATGTCAACAGAAGTTAAGAAGTATAATCAATCTGCATTCATTTCAGAAACAAAACCTTTTTTTAAATGGAAAAATAGAACAATAGCAAGATAAAAGGTGAATATTCCCTGTCAAGATTTCAATGCTGAGAAAATAGCCATCCTTGAACAGCTTCTGATGGCGTTTGATTTCCCAACCACACTAACATACCTTGATAACAGCATCTTTCTATCATGCCTGACAAAACAGGAACATATTCATGSAAAGCAATGATGACATTTTTTAGCTAGCATATTAAGTAAAATGTGGGTCCCAATTAAGTCAGTGTCAAATACCCATCAATTTGTAAATACTCAGAATTTTATGCATAGCATGCAAAAAGACCTCAGCCTTTTGATGACTGCATCATCTCTAGCACAGTTTTCAGAAACAGCATCAAATGGACCCCAAATTCCATGGTTTACTGAACAAAATTCTTGATTCTATTATTAGTAGCTTGGTCTCGATACTGGTGCCTTTGATGTAATCTATACAAGAGCACTTATCTTCCATGGAAATAATTTTGTGTCTATCGCCTTGTTGAGAAACTACTTTTCAAATGTTGTAATTATAAACCACAAGATAAAAATTCCACCAAAATTCTGAGATCAGCTGAAGTACATACTAATAAAAGGGATTTTTCTCAACTGCTGAGTAATATTTGCGCGACTATTACTCCGCATTGTGATTTGTCATATATGTTAAGAAGGCCTAAAAGTGAAACACAGTGGTGAAACTGGAAGATGATACATTTCAATTCATACCTGCTGGTTTATAATCCCCTTACACTAAGGATATGATCGGAATCCTTTGCAATCAATGGAAAGACAACTCAAATTTCACAAACTCAGGGGTCAGACTAAAAGTTTCGCTTCATTTCCTAGGCACTTAGATAAAAACACTAGTTATCTATAAAAACATAATAGTCACTATAAAAACAGTCATCACCCAACTGATTGAACAACAAATATAGTGAAAATGAACAAYTACTTTGGGCATTCATCACTTCTATGCGTTGCTCTTCTGTTCATCGAATAGATTTTTAAGTCAGAACATACCAATACGATAATTTATTTTTATTGTCTATGAAGTGCACTGATTTCCTCATCAAGCCTATGACTTCTGGTGATCTACATCATATTTGGAGAAAAAATAAACTGTTGTAGCTTTTCATTATGAAATTTAATCACCAAAGGAATCCAGCACTGAAAGCTTTAATTTTAATGGCATTTTTACTGAGTAAATTAAATTTTATTTCTTATTAAATCAGTTTCACTAGTTTTCTGTTTGTTGTCAGCCAAAAGCTAGGAATTTTAATGCTGAACCCAAAAAAGTATGTAACTGACAAATGTTCCCATCTGAACTGAGTGGAGTTCTCCAAAAGCATTGCTTGAATTAACAGTGATGTAGTTCATATCACTAAATCTACAACTACTAGCAGGGACATTTATTCTGTTAATAATACCAGAATCTGCTTGCACTATGGGCATACTGTGCCTGGAATCACTTCAGTATGAATGCGGTAAACAAAGATCAGTATCAGGTATGTATAACAGGAGGATAAAAACCTGCAGATGTTGTATGGAACTCATTGTAGATACAACGCTAAATACAAACTATGCTAACATAAGCGCTACCTTGTATGAAGACAACATGTATCTCGATACTTCCAGCAAACATTTCTGCTCTAGGCTTGAATAAGGAATCAGTGACCTAAAGCATTGAGTGTCATGTAAAGGAAGGCTTTATTCAGATGTGAAAAAAGTAATCCTTTGTCATTTGTTCTGTTTTGTAAAGAACTAACATTCTCACCATGAGACCAATTTGCTCAACAAGTTATTACATTAACCTTCTTAGTAATTTTCTTTAGCTGCTTTCAAAGTAGTCTTGGAAATTCAGATACATTTTTCACACACACTTGCAAATTCAACCAAAATGACATTGTCTGTTTTTCAACAATCAAAAAGAACCTCAAATTTTCCACTGAATAACATTTTTATTTTCTTTTTYCCCAGATGGTTCTTCAGAAGGCAGCTGTAATTCACATTCATTGCATTTATGTACTGCAAACCCATGACTATTTACTATCAGAGACAAGTTCAAACACTGGAGTTCTTGTTGGAGGGGAACTCCGAAGATCAAATTGTAAGTTCAAACGACCACATTCTTTCTCTATAGTTCTAGCCTTCTAAAATCTGAGATTCCTGTTATTAAAACACCCTCCCGTAAACCTGAAGAAGGATAAGTGACCTACCTTAGAAAGTCCACCTACTTCCAAATAGAAGCAGATAATGAAAACATTCCAGGTGACCCACAGGGCAGTCCACACCGTGTACTAAACACAAAGCCAGATGAAAGCAAAGAGACAGAAAAATAAAATGTGAAGATTAAAGAGGTCTTTATATTGAGCAGATCAATAATAAAAAACCTGATATCAATAAGCATTGTTCTTCTGGGAACAGACAAGCGCAGAGTTTTCAGAAAAGGAGTTTTCCCTGCAGAATTCCCCTAAGAACCACAGGAAATTACAAATCCAATATTCATTGCTGCTCTAAATAGATACCAATAAAACAGATTTTTTACAGTTTTACAGTATTTTACAGATTCTTTACGGTTTTACAGTATCCTACTGATGCCAATTAAGTCCAAAATTCTGACTTAAACACTGGTTTTGGGGCAACTGTGAGTCATTCATAAGTCATGATTTAGCTCTGTTCATGGAGATTCCAGGATAGCACAGTAATTTAAATATGCAAATATTATTAAAATAATATTTAAATATTATGAAGAAAAACACAAGAAAAAAACACCATCAAATAAAACAGAAGATCTATTGATCTGATATTCGGACATTTTTCAAAAACAAATAGGTAAAGGCTAAATTTGATCTCTTAAGAGTCTTTCAGTAAAATGTATTCTAATTACATTAAAAATAGCTCACTACTTCTCCAACCCTTATGGCCATGAACCCAATCCTACAATCCACCCTTAACAGGTGAACATATCCATATCTCTTCTGGGTTCCCCAGTGTCCTACCCTAGTGCCAGACTGAACTCATAGTCCACTCAGTGCATGAATGGGAGATTAATTTGTCTRCCTTAAATCATCTTCTGCATTTTAATTATTAGCATAATTGACTGGCACTATTTCCTTACAGATGCACTGTTTACCTATATGCAACTGTAAACCATGCCCAATTAACTCTCCAAGCAGTACACCTCAGAAGCATTTCTGTCTGACAYGGTAAGTGCACTCAGCCATGTTGGAGCTACACCCACCTGAAAAATGCAAGGAGCAGCAGCACTGCCACTTTACATTTATGTGCTTATAAGCTTCACAATGGAGAACTGCTGCTAACTGCTTTTGCAAGTCTAATTAGCTGTGACCAGGTGAAGCTAATATGCTATTGTTTTGCTCCAATATACCCAGTAAAGCTCAACACCCTAATCTGCAATATGCTGGATCCCATTTCCATTGCATGGGTGCCGTCAACTTGGCTTTCTTGGGCAGTTTTGGGTAATGTTCCCCTCTTCCTTCGTCTCCCTGTAATGTATAGTGAAAGGCTCAGGTGAAGAGGGTTGAATTTTTCCCCACTTTAATTACCCTCACATGCATACAGTCATTCCTGTACACCAAACAGGCTAACTAACTGCTTTAATTTAATTTCTTATGAGGTATTTAGGCACTTTGGAGTTGGCTATGGCATAAGAAGTAGGTCATTAATAAACAAACTGAGAGTAACACTCCTGGGCTGTTTCCTCTGGCTTACAGAGAAGGGCAGTGTGGCAACTGAGGGCTGGGTTATTATAAAATAGACAAAGCTGCTGTGATCTGTGGGCAGTATAAGGTCTGTAATACTAATAAGACTAACTTAAAAGAGGATATCACATTTTACTACATTTGCTGACTCTGTAGTAACTCATCGTAAGCTCCTGATTTTCCAACGTATTTCCTTGGAACGTTAGGTGCAGAGTGTTCAAAATTAATGAACACTTAATACAAATCCTGCTGCTCATAAAAAGCAGATTTCAGAATATTCAGGAGAATTCCCCTTTTTGAGAAAGAATTTTTTATCTGTCCATGAATGAAATCTGTCATCACAACAACAGGAAACCTATTTGATCTGCCATGCCAAGCCAAATCTTTTAATGGCCTTGCTCTGTCCCATGGACACCAACGACAGCTCTGAACCATGAAGGCAAAAACTGTCTGAATGTGCTTTCCTAGGCCACACTAGGCTGTTTTACATAGTCAGGACCTGTTTGGTCCCTTATCCGCTGTGAAGATTACTGAAAGGGAGGTGGAGGTGCAAAGCTGATGTGCACTTTGAAACCCAGCTGCTGTGTAAGGGAGAGGCTCTTCCTAACTCTCACTGAACTGCAGGAATATACATTTAGGCTCTGTTTTCTTTAAGAACATAATAATTACATATTCAGTAATTAGTACTACATAATTTTTAAAAGTAAGAAAGTTATTCTCCACATTTTTTGGTTATGCAAGTAGCAGATTTTTTCCTTGTATAGTGTCATAGGTACTTCAGGAAGACTACATTAAAAGAAAAGGTTTGAGACAGCAAAAGCAAGAAAGCAAAATTAGGAAATGTCAGGACTCTGGTTATATTTGTGATCTTAATTTTTCTCTTCTGTGGATGTGCAACAGAATGCAAACATTAATTAAATCATCATTGGTATATTTTTATTTTAAAAGACCCTACCTTACTCAATACATTTTATGAGCAGCTAACTCAATACTTCATTTCTCTTTGTCACTCAGACCCTGCTCTGAGGACAGAATATTAATTTCCTCATGAGGTTTTCTAAGATGCTCATCGCTGTAATGTGTGAGAGCTGCACAAACATTAACTAATTTATTTTATGTTGATACAGCTCTCAGAATGCAAATGATATTCTGATACATGCAGAGATTACATTCAGAAGTATTTATACATTATAGGCATCCAACTTGAGATGCTTAAGACTTCATTTTTCAGAACACTTGGGGTTATACAGCACTCTGTAAGCTCAGTGTTCAGCTCCCCGTGGCTGAGCATTCAGCGCTTGTGCAAATCAGACCAGAAGGTCTCGAGACAAGAACCCAGAACGCAAGGGGAAAACAAAGCACGTCAGAAGTTTGGTTTAAGTGACTCGCTTTGTGTCAAAAAAGGTTTTGGTAGTTGAGAGCAGAGATAAAACTCAGCTACCCAGAGCAGCTTTCACAACAAAAGCAATCCTTTTATTCTTGCTGTCACATGCTTCATTATTCCCGTGTCTTCTGTTTTCTGCCAATCAAGTTTCTATTCTATAGCTACTATCACCAGAAAGCCTCCAAATGTCTATCTTTTCTGTTGCAACTGAGGTGCCCCTAGAAAAAAATTGGTATGTACCCACGCAGTTCAAAACTGCAAATATGTAGAAGAATCACATTAAGATTGCACAGAAGGGCTTTAATAACAGCTTTTCTTAATTTTTGAGTGTTTCTTCCTGAAAAATCTGTAATATTGAATATTAAGTGTGTAAATTTATATGTATATGCCTTTAAGGTTTAAAAAAGAAAAAGTAACAATATTCCATTATGTGGCATCATACTAACACCTGTTTGGGTTGCTACGTGAGGCTTAACTTTTAGACCCATTACGAAGACCTCTCCTTTGAGCTAGCAGAGGAACTGCCTGCAGCCCCGGGTTGTTGTTCTTTGTGTGAAGGGACAACAGGCAGGGGAAGGTGTCATGCACGCTGGCAGACATTTGCTGTCAACGGAGGACTGGTTAGGGTCTGAAGCATCAGGTTCACACTGAACCTCAGGGTTAAGTTCCCTCTCAAGGAACCTCACCTAACTTGTTTCATGACCTGACCTGCCATTCAACCTCTCCCGCCCCATGTCCTGAATGGTCCTGCTGTGTCTGCTCACTCGTACCCCTCCACACCCAGCGATTCCTGCCCCAGCTCTTTGGCCACCCATATTCCGTCCCCCCGGCTCAGCTGGTCTCATGCTCAGCATCACAACCAACCCTTACCATATCTGGCATGAAGGAGGAATTTTCCACACAGGTTGAATCAATAAGAAGAGTTGGGTTTTTTATTGTATAGCCCATATGATGCACTATTTACAAATCATCTGGACATTTTCCCCTAACAGATTCCTTCTGCTGGAAGGACCTAGGTGATAGTCTTTGTGAATTTCTCCCCATGTATACTTTTTTGCTTTTCAACTTTTGCACTAAAGATTGTATACTACGTGGTGTGAGGAAGCATCTGGAGTCTTATAAGTTATGTGGAGAGAGTACTGCCTGAACCTTACAGGTTAAATGTCTATTAAATTATTGCTCAACCCAGTAGGTTCCTTTCAGATCCCCTTTCTAAAAGCCAGCCTCTCTAGAATAGTGATATTTCTATACCCCTTTTGAGTCTACAGATCATATTGAAACCAATGCAGAGACACTTTTCATATACCAGTGAAATACAACCACTTCTAGAGTTAAATCATTGGTATTAGATGGGCACAATGTCACAAAAAGAAAGGGTTAAGGAAAAATGTGAAGGATGGTTTCTTAAACTGAAAGGTGAAAGAGAAAAGGGAAATTTCTAAGTTTGGATATTACAAGGATTGTGGGATAAATTTAGCTTTAATGAACAAACTATCTCAAGTGTATATTTAATCTGAAGTACAGCACCTCCTCTGACAGTGTCTTGGCATTAGGGGAAATGAATGTTGACTCAGGGATACTTCAAGGGAAAGGCAGCAACTACTGGGCTGTGCCTCAGAGGCATCCCTACTTAGAGCCCTGCTTAGTCATACTTGTGAATGATGACAAGGAAAGTGGCATAAATCAACATGATGGAACAGTAACAACTCAGGACTTACCAGGAAGGATATTCAAGGAGTAATTTTGGATGCCTAAATATTTCACACGTGTTTTGAGTGTCTGATTAACATTTGCTTGAATACCGTGTAAAGTATCCTGTACAGCCTTTCTGCCTTTTTTTTTTTTTTTTAAGAAACTGCCTCCTAGCTTTTCAGGTGTACACATTGCCTATGTATCATATTATTTAATGGAATAAATTAAGGCAAGAAAAGCAGAGATTTCCACCTTATATTCCCCATATTAAAGTGTATTATTTTCGTCTCTCACTGCTCATTAATATATTTATGTTCAGCTTTGGGCCAGGTTTGTGTAGTCTTAGCTATATGACTCATTGTTCAGAAGGTTTTTGAAGTCCCATGTCAGAAGTAGGAGATGGGGGGAAAAAAACCAACTCTAACAAGTATCCTGTCATCATTTTTAATCAATTTTAACAGCCTGAAAATCTTGCTGGCGATAGCAAGTTCTGTCAAGAAAGGAAAAGCATGCACAGGGAAATGGAACACAGCAGAGCTCTGATGTGTGTGTTACAGCATAGTTAGAACTGAAATTAGCTGCTTTTTCTTCTTTGCAAATGTTTTCGTAAGTTTCAAATGAGCTAATACGGGAAAATTAGGAATCAGCTCTGCACTTTTATGTCCCCTGGGAACTTTGCACTGATTTAATTCAGCCATAAAATATTCAAATACTGAGAATAGTACATCTGCTTAGTGACAGGACAAATTGTTCACAAAAATTGATCTAAATTAGAAATTAATACAAAAACTATTAGAAATAATTATTGGMTTTAAACTAATTAGGACACTTGGAGTTAATGCAGTTGCTCCATTTCTCTCTCTGTGTTTCCTAAGCTCTGAGGACTCAGATGAGCAAGTGAAATTCCAGATTTATTTCAGAATCATCAACCTTGCAGTCCTATATCCGAAGGGTAGCCAGCTGCTTTTGTGTTTATCCAGCTTCTGTCGCAGCCCTCACTGAGCTACATGGCTCTAGGTACCTGCACCAAAAGCCTGCTCAGCTGTGTCTGCAGAACTACAGTCTCATATTTGACTGCAGTATAGATGTGCTTCAACTTATGGCCCTACATGTAACGCATTTATTCACTTACTTTCCCATTCCTGCTGTATGTTAGATTTTGAGGGGAGAGAACATGACATGCAGCGCAGGATGGCAAAGTGAAAGCTTTTGTGTAACTTCTCTTGTCAGGGAAACCTTCAGGCTCAGCCTTCATCACACAGAAGACAGTTTAAAAAACTTCTCTTGAGGTCAAACCAAGGACCCTAGAGCTGGTCAGCTTAAGTCAAGATCCCTACGAGAGTATGATGGAATATCATGGGGACAATTTGTGCGCACATGCGCCGGATCAGTGTTGTGTACATAGTTTACAGGAATAAACTGCTGTATCTGACCTGATTCTCTCTTTACTTCAATTTTTTATATCCTGATGGGATCATATGCACCAGCAAAAGTTGATTTCCAGGGAAGTCTTAAGGAAAAGACAATGGATACATACTTTTCTGAAGTATTTGGTTACTTTTCCAGTTCAACTGGATTTAGCTTAATCTAAACCAGAAGCTTCAGCAGAATACGTAAAAGCATGACTCAACATATTTCTTTTGCCAAAGCCACAGAACCAAATTCTCACTCTAATGTGGGACAACAACCACTAACATACCCAGGGGCTTAGATGTGGCTGAGGGTGCAGATATGGACTTGGAAGCCCACGAAACKTCTTAATGAATTTGGAGTCCAATTCACTACTCAGAGCCCAGGTAGGAATCTCTGTGCATATTGTGTTTAAGTAATACTGAAATTCAGGACCCTACTGAAGATTTGCATTAAACAGACTTTATATTTGAAGCCAGTAGTAAAAGTTTACCGCTGTAACAGGTAGAACGTGGTTTTATAGGGTTTCAGAAGGAGGGAGGCAGTCTATGTCCTTCCGTGGGAGAGGTGCCTTTGGGTTGTCTTTTGCCTTAGTGAAGACAGCCTGGAGCTGGCACTGGTAGGGGTCTTTGCTCTCTGTACCGCTGACTCCTCTCAGGCTTCTGAGGACAGCTGGCAAAGCCCAGCTGCGGTTGGGACAACCCTAGGAAGCACAGCTTCTGGGAGGTATATGTTATTGGAAGAACCTCAGACTATAGCTCAATGAGCACTTTAATCTGGTGTAACCCTGCACTTCTGCAGAAAGTCTCCATGCACTTTTCCCCTTCCTCTGCCTACTTGCTCCTGTTTCCCCTCTCKCACCTCCTCCCTTCTGCTGGAACAAGCCTAATAGTGAAAGAGGTCAGAAAGCTGACTGGCACTTAAATTAACACTGGAAAAGGAAACGGTTGCTTTTCAGCTGGATCTGTTCTGGTTTGATAGTTTATCAAGTGGCTGAACTGATGCTTGTGCATGAAGGAACGGCGCAGGGGCTGAAGGTAGCAGCTGAACAAAGGGAGAATTACTGCCTATGCGGGCTTGAGGTATTCACTGAATTCAACCTGAGGGTGAAGCTAGACAAGAAGCTGAACTGACAAGTTTGTAGCTCGCAACAAGGGAAGTATTGCATCTCCTCCTTTCCTCTCTGCCTCCGCACTGCCGTTTATGACTCCACAGTCCCAGTCCCTGCCTTATGCTGGCCCTGGCACCCATCGGGAACCTCACAGACTGGATTCAGCTCACCAGTCTAGCAAAAAAACCTCCACTTTTTGCTAGGCTGGTTTTCTGACAGCTTAGGAGTGGAACTGGCTTACTGGAGGGTCCAGTTAACTGCTGCCAGAATTGGTGGAGAGGGTTTGGAGAAGTATTCAGCCAGGGAGAAGAACAGTGGGAATAGGGAGGCATGCAAGCCACCCCCATCTGCTGGTGTTGAACTGTGAGGCTGGTTCCAGACAACTTGTGTACCTTCACTCTTCAGACTTCAGGATTTGGCTCAAACTATTCCTACTTCACTGGGAACCTTATATTAGTAGGGATAGAAGCTACTCTAAAGTCTTGATCTTCCCAAGTAGTGAGTATTTGCACCTACTATAGCTTGAGCTCTTAAATATATGCTTAAAGTTAAATCAGAATGTGAGTTCAGTTAAATCTGAGAATAAAGTATCTTGTTGGGATGTTTCTTTCTTTAATTATGAGTTTTCTACCTCCACTTTAAAACAACTTTATATAGTCTACAATTTACATTGGAAAAGCTATAAAAACAGTCAACATCTGTTGTGTTTCATTTGAAAACAAAAGCAGAGCTTCCACCACTGAACAGCATTGCTGAACCTGAGGGGCAAGAGATTTTGTGGTGTTGCACTTCAGAYACGAATTTCCTACTTAATTTTACAGATGCTTACCCTGACTTGCTTCCAATGTCTTATGCAAAAAATGGAGAACATGAAGCGGAAAGGTGTTATCAATATATGGGTGTATACACACTGCTGCCCAGTGCTCCAACCACAGATAATAGATAAAAGTGCTATTATTTACATCAATCCATTTTCAATTACTTGTAGTCTGCTTGTGAAGCTTAGTTAATGTGAGTATAAAGAACTTTGGGTGCACTTTTTGTTCACTTTTTCTTTTAAGACATGACAAAGAATTACCGGATTCCAGGCTTGATGAGAGAAGACAAAGCTTTTTAAGTATTTCTTTATTGAGTTTTCCCCAGTAGACATTTATTTCACTCTTTTGTGAGGAAAAAAAAATAACTTTAGCCTCTTAAAATCCATTACTGACAACACAACTGAAATGTTCCAGATACAGACACTGCCAGGAAAAGACATAATATTCATCCATTCAGGAGAGACTGTGGGGGAGGAAAAGGGATATTTTTTGTTGGCAGTTTCCTTCACAGCTTTGAAAGTTTTTTTATTCCTGGCTATGTTGAGAACATGGRAAAAAATCTGTGAAGCGTCAAGTTACAAGCATCAGAGACAATTTACAACAATTTAAGGTCAAACTTGTGTTTACAAGGGTGTAAACACAGGTCTTGGCAAAGTTAGATGTAAGTGAGAAGGAGATTTCTTTGGAACCCATGGGTCACAGGACCAAAGGAATTTCTACAATCCTTGCTTCTCCCTGTTTAAGAAGAAGATGTAGCTAAATATAACCTGACCATTACAAATATTCTTTTTAAATGGTCATTGATTCTGCTTGTCTATTGCAAAGAGAACAACAATTTGTATTTCTTTTCTTCTTTTATGCATAGTCTAATTGTAGGTGTTCCCATGACCCATCAGGGTATTTCATTCTTTAAAGAATTTTACTAAGAACTTGTATCACAGTCATACTTTTGGTAGCACTTTCTCTAGGTTACCCATTCTTGATAGCTTCCAAAATCTCTGAAATGCCACTCAGTAGTCTTAAATTTGCAAAAAGACAYGGAGACCTCTAAAGTTTCTACAGAAATACCATCTGGTGTTTTGAGGCCAAGAAAATTTTGCTCTGTAATGTGACAGGTTTTAAAACGAATTGCAAAAAATAATAGATAATAAATGAGACTTACCACAACTATATATCGAGGCCTAAACTGGATGGTTCCAAACAAACCCAAAATGACAACTATTATTTGTAGGAAATTGCCAAGGATAGGAGCCCATTGGAAACCAAGGAAGTCAAAGATCTGTCTCTCTAATGCTGCCAGCTGTAAGAAAACACATAAACAGAACATCCACTTTTTAATTATGGGTGAGACAGAACACTTGACATTTTATTATTTGCACCAGGCTTCACCAGGCAGAAGTACGGCAAAATTCTAAAACTATGGTTCCTGGGTGAAGCCTTTGTCAATGTTTCAGTACACTGGTATCTGCAGATAGCTACTAGTCAGCATACAGTTCTCCTAATGAAAAAAAACTTGGAAAAACTTTAAGAAAATATTTGTAAAACCCTCATATAATATAAAACTACCTCTACAAACCAAACACAGACAAGTTTTATACTATTCTTCAATGCTGGAAACTCTAAGGCTTGACAATATTTGTTTAAATACAAAATTTGTGTTAAACAGGCTCACCTAGATTGAGCAAAGCCACACGAACCTTGCTGTTGTTACTGAAGTATCATCATGCTCCCTCCCTTCCCCCTGTCTTTGTTTTCTTAGATTTAGTCTCAAGTAGGCTTGACTGCAAGTTCCTCAACCTATTCCTAAAGGAGAGAGATTCTGGCCAAAAAGGACAGAGCGGGCTCAGAAGAGTCCCAGATGTGGCTAATGGGTACGTTCCCGGGACACCCCTAATGCAGGAATTAAAGAAGACTGCTGGGACCTCCCGAGGCACGGAGGTAGGCTCAGGGGGTGAAAGGCTGTAGAAAATGTTGGAAGACCTTGGAGTAAGCTGCTTCAAAACCAACAGCCAAATGAGCTATCTGTGCTCTGCCAAAAGCTGCTAGGTTACTTTGGGCAAGTGCAAATCAGAAAGACACAGTGGCAGCCTAATGACTCTCTTCTCACTGTCCTCATGGCATTTCGGGGGTGGATTTAGTTGGGTGTGGAAATGGAGGAAGCTAAGAAGCATCAACCTTCACCCTTGCATCAGCATGTGGTTTTTAGGTAATTCTGCATTTCTGAATGTTAAGCAAAAAAGAAAAAAAGAAAAAAAAAGCCAGATTAAAATTCTTCTGCAAACACATTTGCTACTCATTTTTGACAATCCAGTCTATTGTTCTAAAGATGATACTAAAATCAGCTTTCTCAGCCGCCCACTTGTTGAAGTTTAAACTTGGTTCAATATTTTTCCAGCCATAGCAAGACATTTTTGAGCAGCTAAACAGAACCCTACTGAGAAACAACTGAGTTTCTGTGCTTGCTAGGATTTATTACACATCTACTTGATTTTACTACATTGTTACAAACCTTAAAATTTACTGAAATATGCACTTAAAATATTTGTAACTGAGACAGATGGAGTAAGCATGGCCCTATGAATACCAACCAAACCATTATCATATGTGGGTATTTCACATAAAACATTTCAGTTTACACACAATGGCCATATTCAATCCTCACCTACACGACAGAGCTAGGTGTCACTGAGAGAAGAGTCAATGTTTTCTGTACAAAAATCATCCCTTACACCAGTCATGAAAACCACATTCTCTATGCTGAGGTTAATAAATATGGTAAATCTAAACAATTAAATGAACAAAGGTTGAATCATCAACTTGGTGCAGCTCCTCTGCAATCAGTGAAGTTACACAGACTTTTTATCAGCTAAACTTCTGGCCCAGTATATATAAATGAAAAATTATCACACAGCAGACTGTTAAAATGATATTATCCTCTTGGACATGTAAAATGTTCCTATCTTAATGGAAATTAACTTATGCATTTCGTACTGTAGGTAAGGGAGAATCTCAGAGGGAACACCACTCCCGTGTGAGTGAAGCTGTTGGCTCATGTGGCATTAGCTATCTACCTTGCTTTTGTCACACTCTGCCCTCTCTTCTTTTAACTCGTTGTCCATCTAGATCAATAATTTGTTTTCTTCCCTAGATATGGGAAAGAACTACAGAAATTAATGACCAAATCCAGAAAATGACATATTCATATGGACCTCAGATGGAATTTCAGTGCCTAATGCTGTGGTTGTCACCTTCCTGGAAGTATGTGGGCRTCCTAACCGGTACACAACAACAGTGACCCTGATGTCATTCTTGTAATGTCTTCACCTTGTAGTAGACTCATGAGCATCACACTAATGGCCTAGTTGGGACTTCATTAGGGACATCTCAGAATCACTTGCTTTTTCTACCACTCGAATGTGCTCCTTCAGGCAATTCAGGTGACCTCACATTTGGAAGAACCCCTGCCTGTAGCTTCCCTAAACCACAGGATACATCACACAATACAGTACAAGGGTGCCCCAAAYCCTGTATGTGAGATGGTAGAGAGTTTCAAAAACTCTTTGGCACAGGCAGAAGTCATAGTTTATGGTATTAGCAACAACGTACCAAGAGTCCTGTCCTGTATCACATAGGAAGACATTTATGACATCCATGACCAGAGCCAGAGCCTGTTTCATTCCCACCACTACAAGTGGAGGTCTTCCAGGGTCAGCAAAGCACCTAAATAATTCATAGACCACCATTTTTCAGAGACAATGTGTCTTCTTCCTGGAGCCCCAACGTTACCCCAACATTACAAGTGAGTAGAGGATGAAGTTGCCAAATCAGACTAGAACCTGCTTATCAGCCACCTCTGCCCTGACATTCATTGGAACTCTCATGTAGCCTAGGTCTTCACCTGCACCAATAAATTGAGTGTGTCCCATAACGCTTCCAGCACTGAAGGCAGCTGGCTTAGGATTGCCTCCAGTAAAGTGTCCTTGGCTCTGGAACAGGACAGCTGTGCACAAACTACATACCTACCTACTCAAAATGGTCCCTGGGCATGGGTGAACTGTCTGGGAAGACCGCTGGTCACAATGAGCCAAGATAACATGACAGAGGACTCTGACAGCTCACTAGCATGTCACTGCCTGGCTTCTTCCCCAGGCATATGTGAATTTGCTGGTGTAGAGAGCATAGGGCTTGGCCAGAGAGGTTATTGAGGAAATTAATTTCACACAGATGGTTCGCTGCAAGAGATGGCTGCCCTTAGACATTTTATGTAGTGTTGAAACACCTAGAGCTGTCTGAAGGACAAAAGTCTGCAGCACAGGTATAAATGAAGCTGTTTAGTATGTGTCCCTTCTTAAACTGGTCCTTAGGAACAATTTTCAGAGCCATGTAGATCAGCACCTTAAATGCCTGAAAGACATAGTATTGCAACGTCAGTGAACACAGCCACTGCACTTTGCCAACAGAGCCATGCTAACAGGCTTAGTACTCAGCTCACGCCTAAACTGGATTAGATATACAAAGTTTCCTTCATGTGTACCTCCTTGATAGGTAGCTCTGAGCACGTCTAGCAGGACTGGGCTCCCACAAAATAGCACAGTGGCCACAAGTATCTTCCCAAACATGATTGTACACATGTGTATATGCACTGTAGACAGACATACACATATAAAAAATAATTAGTCTTTTTATGGATCACTGTGGTGAAGGCACCCACCACAAACACAGAAAAATAAGGTTCAATTTCCTCTCCTGCTGCCTGCCGACGTATCCATTCCTCTCCTCCCACCTGCTATCCATCAGGATACCAAGGGGGAGAGCTTCTCCTTGAAGCTGTGTCACTGGCCGAAAAATGAAAATCTGTATTTAGTGAGTCAAAAAGAGAGCACAAGCAGGAACAGGAGTCTACAGCCTACTGCTTATGGCACTTATCCAGGATTGGGAGAGTTGCTTGTATTTCTTGCCTTCAGGGCTCTTTCTTTATTTTTGTATACAGTGACAGCATGTAAACCACCAAAGGAGTCCTGGGAGCAGAATGCCAAACATACAGCACCATTCCTTCCACACTAACAAGTGCTTTCGCCATCGGGCTATGCAGTGAGACTTTCCTGTGCAGCTAAGTGTCATTTATTTTGCTCTTGTCGCCAACACAGAGTAATTTGTCTCATCCCTAAAGCCCACAGAATACATTAGTGGGGGAAAAAAATCTAAAGAAAAGAAAGAGGTAGGAGGCATGTCTATCCTGCTCAAATTGCTGCTCTCCTCTAAATTATAACCTTCTTGCAGACAGCGCAGGTAGAAGTTAAAAAACTAATAATTCATGATAATGGCAGAGGAAACATATTAAGTTCTGTTTTCTTTATACCATGAGCAATATGCACTGAATAGAGAAAGCATATAAATGCTGCTGTTCTTACGTCTAGTATTTCACTCAACAGAGTCCCCAAGAAGAGGTGAAGGCCACAGACTTTTTAGCTCTGTGCAAATGAATAAAAGCAGTCCTTAACCCAGTCTGCAATTCAGGTAATTCACTGCACAGAAATCGTCAGGATAAAGGGAGGGAAACAGGTAGCTGTGCACAATTACAGGCTGGTTTTACATAGATATGAAGAGCCAGTACTATCTGTGTTTGCACAGATCCAAAATCTCTGTAGCCACAGCTGGCCCCCAGACTAACCTATGCCACGTGGTGCTGTGGGAAAGGAGCAGACACTGTGACAGATAGTTTCACTTGGAGTTATGTGCATGTGAGTGCTTTGAAATGTTTCACCAAAAACATCTTGATGATAAAGAGGCTGTTTTCCTCAACAAGAAATTTTCCCAAGAGAATTTCTGCTTTCATCACCATTTTCAGATTCTTCTGAAAACAGCCAAAAAAACTGAACCCTGAAGGCAAGGCAGAGGCTCCCAAAATTAGCTGGTTCAACTTCTCCCATTGCTAGAAGACAGATACCATCATAGTAGGGCAGACAAGCTTGAGGCTGGAGAAATGGGGTATGCTCGATGTGACTGAGGTCCTCTGGGGGTTTACTGTCATATCACTTTCCTAACAAGCACATGTTGGGAGAGGCTGGCACCTCCACTACTCACGATAACTAAGACAACAAAGTTTGGGAGTGTCCATCACAAATTGCTGTTTGATACTGTTTTTTAGTGATTAATATAAAAGTGGAATGAAACCCCAAACCTTTCTTGCAAATAAGAGGAGGGTTTCAGTTCCGGCAAGTTAAATACTGGGTGTCTGTTTTTAGTGAAACCTATGTCCAGATGTGTGAAAAATTTTCATGAGAACTTATAAAAATCTATCAAAGTTGATAGGAAATAACATTTTCTTATCATAACAACACTTGGAAAAGGAGATGACATAATATTTCTTATTACCGCTGCCAAGGGAGCGCTTTGTTATTTAGTCATCATCAGCACCGACAATCTTGTAATGTAAAATGCTCAACTCAGGAGATTAGGACTAGCAGTAAAATGCTCTAGTGGGACCGTATCAGATCACTTAATGAAGATGTGCCACATTTGTCTTGTTCTTTTACCTCTTGGTTTCACTAAGTCTGTCAAACATTCTCCATGTCCCTCTTTCTGCAGAGTTCAAGCAGAAGATACTAAGCTGCCAGACTGGGCTGCATTAAAGTCACACAGGCTGGACTTTCTCTTCTGGCCATTCCCAAGCCCTTTTTTGTTAAGAGCAGCAAAAAGTTCAGGTGAGCTAATCTGTTTGAGTTTTGAGGTTCTCCACCTACATGGATCAACCAGATGTGCAGCACATTTGGAACATCCTGAACAGAACAAATAGGGCAGCTGTAGCCTTAATGCCCTACATGCTGCATATGGTGAAGGAGTAACAAAATAAAAAGTGAGGCAGCAATCAGCAATGATGCATAGGATCTATAGAAAGAAATCACCAAGATGGTCCTAGTCAATAGAGAGATTAAAAAACATTTTTGAGAGCAGACTTTAACAAATGCCCCCTATAGAGTAAACCCATCCTCTAAATGCTCAGGTCCTATTATACTTCAAAATACATATCAAAAGTTGTCTGAGTGATGAGACACCACAGCAGAGGTACAAAGTCAACTTTTCAAAATGAGTGTAAAAACCCAATTTTCTCTCCTGTCAGAAACCTCATGGATAACAGTCAGTTTTATATTTTAATGGAAAAGCTTTTATAAATGACACATTTGTTTGAGATGAATAAATACAACTACATCCATAAAGAAGTCACTGGCTCAAGAAAAAGAGGTTTCATATGTAACAGATCATTTTAGACAAGAAAAGACCTAGAAGTGGCTTRATATAAATATAAAAACATCAAATTGTGTAATATAAAAATAAAAAGGTTAATGATATATAGAAATATCTGCAATTTGATATCCTATAAATTACTGAGTTTACAAAATCAGAAAGGTGTAATCTACTCTGTATTTAATATTAAAAGGTTGCTTCAATTTGACATGTAAGACAATCCCTAGAAATTATAACCACCATTCTATATCTAACAAACTTGTATTCAAGAAATCTAACAGCAATCATAAAATTAAATACTTAGTAACTGCAGAGCTGTAAAACTATATAGTTTTGAAATAAAAACAATTTAAAAACTAGGAAAAAAAGACACAAATTATTATAACTTCCCAAATGGACACTGTTTCCCCAGCTTTCAAAAATGAAAATAGTATACAGAAAATGGTAAATCCAAAAATTACAGTCCAGAGCATTCATATTCTAAGTTCAAGTCAGGAATTAACCGAAACATTTGAATTATGCATGAAGGACTCAGAGTTGGCTGACGCTGCTAATAATTATCTCAGGAGAAGTGCCAGGGCACAGCTCATCATCCATACTAACTACTACTCGTAAGGATAAAGACGTTTTTTCCAAAACTCTCTGCTTCATCTTACGGCCATAAATTTAACCTGTGGCTTCAGAAAGAGTTTCCTGGACACGAGGAATCTCTGAGGACTGTTGCTCCTTTTACCATTACCACTAGTTTCCACATCCAACATGCCGCACTGAATTACAGACAGTTCGGTCCAGTTTTGTAGATGTAACTGTTTAAAAACTGAACTGGATCCCAAGCCTCCTCCAGGAAACTCTAGCTGGAGCTTTAAGTGCCCTCTGTTCTGAAGCCCCAGGACACCTTTGCTGAGCTCGGCAGTGCACTCACATTTCCCTCCCAACACATCCTTCCATCCCATCCCATCCCATCCCATCCCATCCCATCCCATCCCATCCCATCCCATTCTCTCTCCCTCCTTCCTTCTTGCCTTCCCTCCTTCCTTCCTTCTTTTTTGCCCAGATCTCTGTGCACCCCGAAAAGCTACACACTAGCACAAGGAAGAGGGCAATGCCGAGGCAGGAAAGGAGCAGTGGGAGCTGTTTACACCACCTTGTAGCCTGGGTACTCAGCTGGAATAAAGAAGACCTTGGATCAAGGTCATTTTTAGCACTAGCCACATTTGACTTAAACCCYGTCTTTACATTCCAGCATTCTTAGGCATGTATCTCCTTTTTCCTGACGGATGTTCCACTGAGAAAACATTTTTGTAAAACCTTAGGGCAAATGCACAATGTTCACATCACACTTTTACATTATTTTGGAGAATACGCACTTTCTAATTTAAGGGACAAAGGCATTAAAAAGCTACCAAACTAGTCTGGGTAAAATTCCAGCATTGGAGAGCAAAAGATTGGCTTACCAAATGTTAAAATCCAGAATTTCTAACAGAAAACTAACAGGTGAAGCAAGAAGAAGTTTAAAAAAAAAAAAATTAGTTCCATCAAAGACTCACTGGTAAAGCATAAAACACTTTTTATACAAATTTTATAGTCTTGTTGTAATTTCAGAATTTTACTGACAGGCTCGACTTCAGTAAGAAGGAACATAAGATATAACATGAGAGAAATGCCAGGTTTGTAACAGAGGGGAGAACATTTAAATCTGAAGTGGAAGGGTGGTGTCAGGTGATCTCTCTTGGCTGAAGAATGCAATTTAGTAAGTTACTGTCCCTCAGCTAAAGGTTACAGCCTCCTTACCTGTGACTTACCACCTTTCAACAGAGGCTTCATAACCAAAGATGAGTGTAGYCTGTGTCACAATGAAATGTTAAAATCTGACTTAAATCCCTTCTTTTTACCTTCAGTGACAGTTAAAGCAATCATCTGACCACAGAGGAGATTCCCATTAGATTTTTAATGATCTGAATTCATTTGTCTTGGTGAAATACTAGCTTGTCGGTGATTTTAAGACAGTAATCCCTTATAACAGCTCACTAAATACATTTATAAGATTATGTGGCATGAAGGTTATTGAATTTCAAGGAAGGTTCTGAGCAAATCACTAACGTTTATAGTAAGTTCAGTTTCATGGAGCAAAAGAGAAACTGCTAGCTTTCTGACAAGTAATTGTCAAAAAAAGAAAAAAAACCCATGATCTAATATCAAAAGTGCCTTTGCAGTGTTGGTCAGATAGACAGGTAATTGGCTGTCACTTGGGTAGCTATAAGACTGGATAAAATATAATGCAAAAGAAATATATATGCTGAAAGAGCTAAATAAAAGAGTAGTAGCCAAGGTTAGTGAAGGCCAAAGCATAGAAACAAAGAAAAGAAAGGCAGGTATCAAAAAAAAAGAGAGTCTGTGTTGCCTTTCAACAGTGAATGTTACTCTTATTCAATTATTCAACTTGTATGGAAAATATTCAGAACTAGGTAATGGTCTTTCCACCATTCTTGTAAGTGCTTTAGTGAATGAGTTCATTGGAGGATGATGGTAGTGATAGCACATAATATTGCAGAAGACATCATATTTTAGCAAAATAATTCAAAGTGTTTTTTCTGAGGAAAAAAAAATTGTCACTCATCCATACTTTACCAGCAGTTCTTTGATAACTACTTAAGGAAAAAGACAGGTAAGCAGTGAGCAGTATATAGTCATTTTTGAAAGCTAATACACTGTACTAATGTCTCAGAACACCAGCCACCGCTAAACGACTGGTAAAGAAGTTGATCTCATCTCAGAATTTGGTCCACAGTATAATAAGGAGAGCCAGTAAATGCCAGATCTTAGAAATCTAGAAATGTAATTATAAGATGTTGAAAAGGTTCTCGTCSTTAGGTCATTTTCTCCACATCTTAACAAATATGTATGTATTTTTTTAATATCACTATTTAACATTATCAGACAGGCACAAAACAAAGATAATTCTTAAAGGAAAAATGTTTTCCTAATTATGTGTACTAMAAAAGCATTGCAGCTACACCAGTGATGTGCAGGAAGCTTTTAAGTGATGGATTTGATATGAGGATGTTGCATACTTTCACCTAACTGAGCCCGAGCCTCCAGTTTTGGCTCAGACAAAACTCCCGCAGAAGTCAAAAGGAGCTGTGACTGCATCAAGGCTGCAGGACCTGGCTCAGAAAGGCAACAGTAAATTATTTAAGAATCTCATCAGCATGGAAGGAAGAGTCTGTTAATATTTATTCTGCAGGGTCGCCTGACTGCAGTGATATAAAACATGGCATCAAATAGTCCCACCTCCCAGAACACTACAGGTGCCAGTGTGATATACCCGAGGCTGACTGCTACATCTGTACCAAACAGACACTATAAAAATGCAGTTACAGTCTATGGGGTAGCCATGATAGGGAAGAAGCCAACTACCGTAATAAAACCCCGTAGCGCCAACTCGTTACAAAACAGTGATTTAAGATTGAATTTCAACCCTCCAATGAAGCTGTAACTGATCCCAAAACACTAAAGTCAAGCCCCTTGGCTGGTTGACCTATACAATCCTGCAAACAGCTGGAATGAACGTGCTTATAATGGCATTTAAGACTCCCTTGGTTGTTTCATTTAAATGCCAGCACACATACAGCAAAAGACAGTGTAAGAGATGGTTATAGGTTAAAGATCTTTAAAGGTTTCTATCTTATTATGAATGATAAAGTCCATGTCAAAAGATACTAGAGAAAAGGAAAAAGCAAATTAAAATTTGTCGTCTTTGGAATTATATCAAGCTCCATATGTGGCAGCTTTAATCCAAAMGAAAACTTTGATTTGCCACACCATTATATCCGTTCATATCTTCAAATCCTAAAATCTCATAATTATAAGGTTGTTTTTTTCATTTATTTGCATATTTGAACACATCCAGTAAATCTATGTACCCGTACAGGCTTCCTCAATTGCTGCTTAAGAAACGGTGGAGTAAAGCACTTACTTACTGACTAACTAACAATAGTGAGAAACGAACATGTTTACTACTACTTTGAATTCCCAGGGCATAGTAGGTAAGGCAAGGAGGTAACTGGTGATGCCAGCACTTGGTAACAGTGATGCTGACAGCCCTAGGTCCCTCCTAGATTCTGATGATTATGGTATCCAGCCAAAAAGAAGAGAAAAAAGAGAGAAAAAGAAAAAGCTGGGAACACTTGCTGCAGGATCTATACCCAACCCATTCCCAGCATGAACTGACAGACTGTGAGTGTGTGAAGGGGGAGAGGCTGAGATGGGCATCCAGACGGCAAGGCACGAGATGAATTGAAATCCCTGTAAGGTAAACAGATAAAACAGTATTTAGAGCTTCTCGTAGATGAATGGCGTGCTCCTTCTGGCCAAAGAACAACCCTCTACTCTTATGAAATACATCAAGAACTCTTTAGTGCCCTATAAACCCCTGGGTTTTAATGTAGGCTCCAAAAGAAGACAGAAATTAAACCAGATGGAGCTCTCCCTCCATGATTAAGGAAGACACATGTTCAGAATTCACGAGGAACTGGACAAGTCAGACAGTTTGTTCAAGGTCTGAGTTTAACCATGTCAAATTGTTTGATGTGAGCTTTGGCATAAAACATCAAACGTCTCAAATTGACTCATGCCAGATCTTGTGAAAAGTAAGGTTTCCCACAGGATGGTGCATCTTCTGTTAGGGTTTAGCTTGTGGTTCCAAAGAGGCAGTATATCTTAAATCACCAGCTCTCTTCAGGCAAAACAAAGTATTAAGCCAAGGCAGCAAAGTAATAAAAATCATGTGCTGCCTGTTACCCCTAATTTGAGCCATAGCATAGAGCCTATTTCCACAGCAGGGAGTTCAGATGTCTGCCTGAATAACTTCTCCTTTCTTTCCCCAGAAAACTTCTCTCTAATGCCTCTCTTGAGTCCCAGTTATGCAAAAATAGAAGAATGAGAGGCTGCATCTGCTTAGATTCACCAGATGCACAAGGGAAAAACAAGCAGTTTAGCATCGCTCAGAAGTCTGATGACGCGTCTAAATCGATCCCTGCATTGCAGTTTTATTCATTTGCTATTAAATGCCAAGTTCAACCATACTAGAAACAATCATGGATCCTTTGACTTCTTCATTGCGTATGGGTTTGACAACAAAACTCTCTGATAATGGATCATGTTGCCACGTAAAATAGAGAAAAGTCCTTCCCTGTTTACAGAATAGCAACAATATCCCTCCACCTCATGAGTTATATGACCAAGAAGAAGGATTGTGGTGAGGACAGAGGACGCACTCGCTACTTACACATGCTGAAACAGCTGTTGCTTTTTTTCTTTGTTGAGAGGAAAAGATATTTAGTGAGTATCAAATTGACCCGAGTCTCTTGCACAGTATTCTTTACTGTTGTCTTTTTTTTTCTCCATTCAGAGCTCTGTCTCATCCCCACAAGCAGCCCAGCTCACCCCTTTGAGGCAAGTCAAGTGAGACTGTTCATGACATTATAATTGAGCAAGTCAATTTACACTGTTGTTAGGAAGGTAAACTGAARTAACTGAACCAACTGAACCTAAGGCAGCAACATTTAGAGCAGATGTCCAAGCCCACTATTGAAAAATAATAAGTACAAAGCTGCTCTTTGTTCATTCTTCTGTATAATCAAGAATATCTAATGCTTCCAGCAGTTCCGCCTGCTGCATGCTGAAATCCTGCAAGCTCTCAAAACATAATGCAGGATCTGGACTGGCATATACCAGCTTGCATCTCCTAATTCCTACAGATCCAGGTAACTGGCTGAATGTGAGCCACCAATGGTTCTATGTGGAATGCCCTTTGCACTAAATCTTTTTTTTCTCTTTCAAGTACCATACTTCAATATCAAATATTTTATCATGCAGCCTGGACACATATACAGCATCCCATGAGCATCCTCTTGCCAGCTGCTATCAACAAAAAGTAGGGCAACTGTTTTCTTTTCTTTTTCTAACCTCTCTCACTAAGGGAAAGAAAATGATAAGACTGAATAGCAGCATAACAAATTATTTTTAACCTCATGTTACCTAAAGTAATTCATCAACAAAGTTTATTCTATGAATAACTTCCAATAGGGGGATATATTTTACAAAGCTTTCTGCATTGTCTCTCAAAGTTTTTCCTGCTTCTGTGAAGAAAAGAACAAGAAAGAGGAGAGTGAGTGCTGAAATCATTGAAATACGAATTATAGGTTTATTGGAGAACTGGGAAGAGAAAGGTACTGTCTTAATGTCCCAATTAATGTTAGTGGCTGATATGTTAATCCTGTTACTTTGCTACTTTAGAAATAAGAATGCTAAAGAGCACTTAAAGCAAATGTAAAAAGCAGGGTTCAATGCAATCTGACTGTRAAAGCGTACTCAGTGTGCCATTTCAACACACATGCATAGGGCAGGGAAGTAAGCTTAATCACGTATGAACAGATCCCAATTCCCTAAATAGGGAGTGGCATGTGTATAGCATACAGCTAAAAGGGCGTTTATGGCTCATTTAGACATATAAGAACATTCTGATTAAAAATAATGGGAGGTCTGAGGTTATTCTCAAACATGGAAGAACATAACTATAGYTAGAGGTGGGTGACAAAATAGCAATATCCCGCTTTAAATCCTGCTCTTTTATATGTATTGTAAGATCTGGCCATTCTCTTGTAGAAATAAAACCCCAAATTCCCWTTGATTTCTGTGATTTTGTAGCATCCTCACATTGAATGGAGAAGGAAATTCTCAAAGTATATATATAACCACCTGTGTGGTTTACTAAAAAGTTGTCAACAGAAGCATGGTACACTATATACACTATGCAGAACAAGGTCCTAAACGTGAAAGTGTCCTKCCATAAGGATGGTATCTTGTGCTGAGTGCAGGACTTTTTGCGAAGCCACTGATTGGTGACTCTTTCTGGAAAAGGTTGCAAGGTTGATTGTGATAGAGCTACAGGGGACTAAAAGTTGTCTTTCGGGTCATCTAAGCCAGTTCCCTGATACCAAAAGCARCTGCACTCTATTACTGCTTTTAAGAATTGTTTAGGTTGTATCTGAACTGGCTTGATCCCACTACTCTTTCTGGAATGCCATTCCAAAATGTTGTCTTTCAAACAGCAATATACCTCACCTGCTTCACCTTGAATTCATCTTTCCTGAACACGCGTGGCCAGAATTCTCCTAGATGTGCGGATGAACTCTTATTTGTTCCTTTTCCAGTGGAAATACCTATTTTCATTTGGTATCAAATAAAAACATCTCAACTTTTGCTTGGCACTAACTGGTAATCCATAATTCATAAGAGAAATAGTGATGAATTATGATGAATGAAAAAGAAGCATTTAGAACTACGGATGATACCTTTCAGGGCCATTTTGAAACTCAAAGGTATACATAAAGAAGTGCGAAAGTTATTCATATGTGATATATTTGGAACTCTTTCATAAAATATGTGTTCAAATTGTTTAATCTTAATATTTCTAGTCTGATTTTAACAGACCTTAATTCATCTCTCAGTGACTTACTTCCATTTGTCTTGTTATTTCCATTTAATCCTCCAACTTCTGCTTTTTCTCCCCTGAATGACCCCTCATTGACAAACAACACTGATTTAGCAATTGAGCTCCAGTGTTTCAAAAAAGTTTATCTAGCCTTGTCCCTGCAAACGACAGATGCAGCAATTATCTCCCTTTACCTTCACAATTCCTGTCACTGTCCACTAACCCCACTGCTGGTATTTCAGTATAAACTACAAAAATAAGATAGTTAGTGATATTCAGTGGAGCTCTTCATTTATCTCAGCAGTGTTTTCTCTATTTATCCCATCAGTCAGACCTTCTCCAGCAGCTCTTTTGTCCATTCCTTAGTTCAGYCAGCAGACAGACATACCCAAACTTGTCAATTGTTTCTCAAAAGGCTTGAAACAGAACAAACAAGTCGAGGAAAGCACAGGGGCTACCAGAATGTCATTAAACACACCAATACTGTTCAAAGGCTAGAGGTAATTATCCCTAATTATCTAGAGATGCTCAGCAAGACTACACAGACAAATGGGAAGAGAGAGATTGGTTGGAAGTCATGCAATATAATAAATTCCCATGGTACAAGATTCCTCCTTTGGATTTCATGGTACTGATCCCAAAGGTTTGCAAAATTCCCCAAACGTTTGTCAGTGCATCATCAGAAGGAGGTGTTTGCGTTAACGCTATATATGTAATGTTCCTATACAACTGAGGTAAGAATGCAACAGCCTTAATTGTAAAATATCACACTTCTGTGCTGCACTTTTCTGAGCTGGAGCACAATAATGTATCCTCCAGACTATTTGCAATGGCCATTTATGGAAAACAAAWATACCACAGCTAGTGTGCTGTGTAAGAGAGACCTCACAATCCGTTTCAGGCATAATCCTTACTGTAACAGACGCTGTGCAAATACCTCCCAGCTATCATCTGAAACTATACAAACTGCCCCACAGGAAACACAGAGATTGAATGGTTTTACGGAATATCAATGTTAAAGTTAATGCATAGGTCTTGCTTTAGTGCTAGTAGAGCAAAAATGCTTCATGGAATGGTTAAGGTTGGAAGTTACCTCTGGAGGTCATCTGGTCCAACCCCCCTGCTCAAGCAGGGCCACCTAGAGCAGATTCCTCAGGACGACATCTAGATGACTTCTGAATATCTCCAAGGACGGAGACTCCACAACCTCTCTGGGCAATCTGTGCCAGTGCTCGGTCACCCTCACAGTAAAAGTGTTTCCTTTTTCAGTGCCTTTCAGTATATGATTTCTAGTGAATTCAGCAGATGTGCTATGACAGTATCTGTAGAAAAGAGGTAACTTTGTGCAAACACAAGAAACTCCAAGGAATGTTTCTGTCTTCAAAACATGCTATTTTTATTGCTGTGGCAGACCTGATAGGACTAAATCAGGATCAAATTTATAAACTCGAGCAAGTTAGCATTTCATAAGGAGGACAAAATGAGACAAATAGGAAGCTAAGACAAGTTCAGAACAAAGGTCCTGGCAAAACTGAGGGCAGTCATACTAGCATCAGAACCTGAAACCCTCATTCTCAGCAGTAATCCCAATGAAGCTGATGGGGTTGTTCAGGAATGTATGAGCTACAGGATGAGATAAATGAATGGTAAGTGTGCTAAAGGGTAGAACTGTCAAAATTCACCCTCAGCTCTATGAGATAAAGGAAGATCTTTACAACGTGGCTGGAGCATCACAGCACTATGCAATTTCCTCTATAAAATCATGATGTTAACTTAAGCGAAATGAATGTCAGATGAATCAGAATCTGATTAGAGATAGTTGCAGTGAAGAAAAATGTAAGACCAACCAATCAATTGATCAGTGATTTAGACATAAGAAAAGGATTGAGAAGTAAGTGTATTCAAGCATCTATAGAGGACGACAGTATTGCTGGCTCCACGGTTGAAAAAAAATTACACTTGGGAAAAGCAGTTGCTACCAGAAATATCTAGCATTTGCTATACCAGAACTATTGGGACCACAGGCCACAGTGAGACTTTTGCATGATATCATCTAGAGATATTTATTATGCAACTATTGAAGTTCATATTAATGACAGCACATGCAGTTGAAACACTGCAATGCCACTTGTCTCCTCTATGAACAGGGCATTAAGCATGCCTTAGAACATTTACTTTGCCTAGTTTTCTGCAAAAGACACAAATTGCCTGCACATAGTTTGCAGTGCTAGAAAATATTCTCACCTGCCCAACAAGTGTAAGGCTGGAGAGTATATCTCTACCAAATTGGACTTTACTAAATTCTACGTACTTTAAGACTTTCAAGAAGTTGTACTATTTATATAATGGCAGATTTTTGTCACTGTGGCACAATAATCTGTTTTCCAGTAGAAGTAGGGTTGTGGTCTTGAAATTTCAGTATTATGACTTGATTTCATGATTCAGCAAAAAAAGGAAATTAATCAGAAGCTTCCAAACTCTTATTTGAGCACAAATRCTATCAACAGTGAGAAAATGCGATGAGCAAAATTATGACTATCTGTAAGGAACCAAACTGTGAGAAACTGGATTGCAGGACATTTGTCTCAAAGATTGCTTATCTGGGTGGAGAATGTGATGAACCAAACTGTGAGAAACTGGATACTCCTTAACTGGGTGGAGAATGTGATAAGGGTGACTACAAGGTCACAGAGACCTCTGGTTTGTGAGGGGCTTTGTGTTGAGTCATCCTGCCAAGCCATGCCCTTGCCTTGTGACAGGCGGGGCTGAAGTTCCATGCAAGGTGTGCCCATATGCAGGAATGCAGAGATGGGCAAGTATGTGCTGTCRTCATGGAAACTGCAGCCCCTGGATGGGAATAAAAGGGGCTGCAAAGACAAGACTGGGCAGAGGCGCTACCACCCACCACCGAAGACACSGAGAAGCTGTCCAGAGGTGCTGCTGCCACTCACCGCCGAAGACAGCAAGAAGCTCTCCCTCGTGCGCTGTCGCCCACTGCYGAAGACACCGAAAAGCCCTCCAGTCTGCGCTATCGGCCACCACCGAAGACTCTGAGACTTGGACCCCCGGAACGCCGCGGATTCATGGTGGTGACTATTCTTGCAACTCTATCCCGAATGCTTGCTTGATTTCTGTCTTTTTATTCTATTCTATCCTATYGCTACTACCTCAATTTTTACTRTTGATACGSTACTGCCTCAGTTTCATTTTTTACTTTTAATAATAAAAGCTGTTCTGGGAGTACGGCATTTGACCTCGTTTGTGTCTTAATCTCGCTCTGGGGATCACATCGAAACCTCCCCTGACATTGGATCGGGGCACTATCAAATAGGTATGTTTCATCTTTAGTATATTTGTCTGAAGGTCTTACTGCTGTGAAAGTCATTCTTAAAAGTTAGTAAAAAGAATCTTTGAAAAGACCGAGCCGATAAGTATGTTACTTGCCTTCATTTCTTACTCACCTTTTATCTACCAAAAATAGCTGGATTGGCACAAAATGTGAAGGGAAGCCTTTAAACCCAGGAAAAAACCCTGCTGCAGACCTTCTGCCTCATTTAATTTTACTGTGTAAGTTCAAAAAGGGAAGACCGTGGAGAGAAAATATAATGCTAGGTATCATTGTGAATACCAGTAACCACATTAGGCGGTCACATGTTTACACATTCAGTGGGTTTCAGTCACTGTAGGCTTATTTATTCCAGCTTCATCTCCCTGGTGAGAGACACCTGTTTTCAGCAGGGCTAAGCAATCAGTCTGTGACAGGGAGTTTTCAGACCCCAGGGAAGGCGTGCTGTAATCTCTGTTCTTATCACCACTGGAATAGGCATAAAGACAAGGTGAGCCTGCCTTATCTGATGCCACGGCAAGAAATGATAAACATTCATTATCTTGCAGGAGCTCCTGAAAATCCACTGTCAGAAGAGAAGCCTCTTTAATCCAGTGATTCAGCAGATGGTAGTAATATGGAGGAAGGTGATACAATGAAAACCTACCGTATTTCTCCATGTGAGGCACGCCCCCCCATATCTCTGTTGCCTCATGTCCTTTGTAACTTCAGAGTTGGAGAGACTGCAAGCATGTTTATTCCTGCTTCCACCTGAGCTGTCATGTCTCTTATTTCATCTTGCCGTAATGCCTTCTTTACACACTCCCACATCTCCTCTGGGACATGCTGCCCAGGTCTTCCTTTTACTTCTTTAGGGCCAACGTATCTCCTGCGTGCCTCCAACACACTCTTCTGTAAACTTTTAATGACAATGATTGTTTCATTTTTGTGCCACCTGGGGTATATCCCACTATCTGGTGTACTCGGTATTTCTAATGGATTCCTAGAGTTTGAGGTAAACCATGTACACCCTAAGGTGTTGGTGGCTTTATGTTTGTCGTCAAGTTTGGATTCCAAGAATGCACAGCAAATATATCATATCAGTTATGTTTTGCTATTTAATGCTCAACAAGGTGACAAACAGATTATTTATTCAGAAATATGCCACAACATGGACACTTTCATCGTTAAAATTATACCTTACAGAACTTTTATTCCTGGCCTTAATTAAGGGTTGATGTCTATCTGTTCTGCTCTAGGGCTACTTTGGAGACAAATAGCAATGATGAATTTTAATGACTTGCATCTACTTTCACTGAAGAGCCAAAGTAAACCAGGGGACCCAGGAAAGATGCAGTTTATATTGTTTTTTGTGTCCATTGCGCTCTGCCACCTCTCCATCCCTTATTCCCTCCGAGAGAAATGTGAGGAACAAGAAGCAGTTTCATGCTCAAGACTCGGCTGCATAGTGTGTTAGGAAGGGATAAAATATTTCTTACTGTAATTCTTTGGTAAAATTAGTTAAAACAATAGTCATTTTTGATTGTAAATGGGCAATGTATTAAACTTGTCTTTTCATAAAGTCTCTGTCAAAATCCCCCAAAAGTCCCTGTATGTTTCTTGCACTCTTTCCCTAAAAATCTGAGTACTGTTCCAGATTTACCTAAGTATTTGCTCTGATCCAGTATGGCCATTCTTATGTTCTTGAATGTTCTTGAATTCCTGGGAGTAATTTATTGCAATCTATTACTACTTCCAAGGCTATTGCAACTCAGTGAGATGAATAAAATATCAACCTTTATCTCTGTCTTATGACTACTTACAGAATACAGTGAGAGGCTGTCATCACTACCTTCATTCTTTACCGTAAACTCATCATATTTCTTTCATTATAATGTATTCTTCTATAAAAGTCAGAAAACTGCTGTTCCAACCGAAATACCTTTTATATTCAGATGAAGACCTGGAAGAACACAAAATATTTATCCAGAAAATAGGTAACTTCCCCTACACTAAAAGGATAAAGACAAAATCCAAATTCACTTTCTCAAATATAATTCAACTTTATCATGGATTACTTGCTCACGGTAGCTGACTTCCAGACCCACTCTTAARAATACCATGCACACAAGTGGTCCCAGGAGGCTTTTAATTTTCAAGCACTTCCACATACTCTTGTATCCAGTCTCCATCTTTCCCTTACCACTGGTAGACAATAAATACACATAACCTCTTTTTCATGCTGTAAAAACACAACTCTGAGGAGCTGCAACACAGCTCTTAGAAGAGAAGAAAACGGCACAMAACAAGAGCAGTTATGCCTTTGCACCACAGGCACACCACAGAGAGCCCAGAAGAGCCTGCTGGGCTTCTTTCCCTTCTGTATTTGGTAGTATGGATGTACTCTGCGTTTTAGTTCAATGGGCACTTGCAGGGGCTTTTACTAGGCTTCCTGTTTTTAAATTCTAAGTTTCTGACATAATATACATAATACAGATTAAGATAACTATTAGCTATATTGCCTATTCTGCAATGAACACCGGTTTAACCAGGTAAGAGACCCATCTTCTTTCTATTTTTCTCCACAGCCAAGGCAAATTCATTTCTTAAAGTAAAGAATGTGTAGGAATAATAGGACAGGGATAATGTACAAGATATGTATGTCTTCAAGTATACCTTTAATCTTATCTCCATTTTGACTTCTAATGATCCAACTTATGGTATATTTTCTCTAAACGTAAATTCAAGATCCTACTTCTGAATTCACAGTATATACYCTAAAATGCCTTGTGGTTTAAAAAATGTGCTTGTTCTCATAAGTTCTTTGTATTACCCACATAAAAGAATTCAATTCAGAGCTACAAAAAGTTCTCCAAGCTCAACTGTAAATTAAAGCTGTCACTCTGTATTGAAGCCTGGTGATGCTCCATGGCTTCAGGAACACACAAGTAACCACCACCTTTCTATCTTCTTTTTCTCTTCCCATCCCATGTTTCTGTMTTATTTTAAGCATTTCTCTGGCAACAAAGATCTTCCAGTTTGTTTTTAGTGCGGACTTACTCCCTTTACACAAACACAGGATTACACCACAAGGCCAAGATTTCAATCAAAAGTCAATGAAAAATGCTGAGTCTGTCTATTGGGAACACTAAATCACAAGTGTGATTTTTCACTGTTTGCAAAGTTTATGTAACTAGATAATGTTGTTGCATTACACTTTTAGCCACCTTCAGTATTCATTTCCTTTTTCCCGTGGTATTAAAAGTTATCGTTTTTCATTCCCCATCCAAAGTTTATAAGAGGTCTTACAGAAAATAGAAGCCAGTGAAATAAGAATTTATCAGAAAATGTTTCACTGAGATCATTAAATCAAGTCTTTGGAAGAGCTGGAAGCAGAATACAGTTCTTTCTTTGATTTCTATTTCTAAGCATTCCCTTAGGACATATCCCAAAGTATCCAAACCTTTTTTTTCTGATTAAGGAAGAGTCCTGTGGTTAAAACAAAGCAAATACTTACAACAGGCTCCTGCACTTCTCCCCATAAAGCTGTGCATGGTCTGTTTGAGAAGGCTGGCATCAGACACGAAGGCAAGTCATGTATGTCCATGCAAATATCCAAATGTGCAGTGAGCTAGTTCATAACATATACCTATATAAAATTCATATATATATATATATATATGTAATTTATTCAGTGTCCCTAACTCTTTGGATACATAAGCAATTTTATAGAACTCATTCTGAAAGTCTGGCCCAATCACACATACAGTCTATCTAGATTCAAAATTGTTCCCTTTTCTGAACAATGGAATCCCTGCAAATGGTATGAGTAAGAAAATCATAATACTGTAATAATAGGGAAGTAATTTAACCCAAAAGCTCTTCCCCCAGGAAAACTACTAGGTTCAGAGGACATTCAGTGCACATTTGAGGATGGCAGGGTTATAACTGATGTCCTCCCAGCAGCACCAGCACCTGCAGGATCACCCAGACTAATCCACACTGTCCCCACACCAGCACTGAATCAAGTCATCGGTTGTGAGGTCCTTGTTCCTGGGGGAGAACTGGCTTGTGGCTATTCATCTCCAAGCYAAGCAGTAGGACAAACTAACCTAGTGCACCTGGTGTCCCACAGACTCCAAATCCTTGGAGACAGATGCAGCACCAGGAGAAGGAAAAGGTGAGGGCAGGAGGTGGAGACCAGCTCTTCAGGCAGCCCTTTCTGACCACAGCTACTTGCAWCTCCAAGCGACTTCCTATGCCATAAGACAGCTCTGCCGGCGGGGTTTGTTGGCCCTATATGACATGATTGTGCAAAGACTGAATTCTTACATCAAATACGACTCTCTAGGTATCTGCCAATTTTATTTCTTCAGTGTATTTTCTTCTTGTGTGTTTTTTTACATTCCACATCTACCTGCTTTCAGAAACATTGTAAAATTGGTTATTGACTAATATTTGGTAAAGTCTAATATTGCCTGACTAAGAATGAAACTCCTGTATTTGAAATAAAAGAATATTTTGAAATCAACAAGGTTTATATACTCTTTTCTAAAGGAAAAGATTATCTTTCAGTGATTAAACTAGAGTGCAATTTTGATTACTTGGGGAACAAAATATTTAATTGTTAATGTAGTCTTTTCAAAGAACTTACCTATCTACTTTGATGTGAGGAAATATTTACTTAAATGGGAAGGTCTGATTCTTCAGACACAATGATACTYGACACAAGGCAATTACTCAAAACTACCATGTAAACTTTTCCCCAAAGATGTTTTCTTTGAATGACCAAAAGCACTGCAATTAGCCCCATGTTACAAGATAAAGTCTATCTTGGCCAAAAGCATGCCAGACATAATAAATTAGAGTTCTTTTCCCAAGATACATGATTAACCCATTTTAAAAGCTACTGCAATAAAGGTTTTGTTTTCTTGGTAGACGTGAAAAGGTATCAGCTCAGATTCAGCCGGTTTTTAAAAAAAGACCCCAAAATAACAGAACAATGCTGATACAATATGTATAGGATTCTAAATAATTTTGGGGGTTCAGGGCTTTTTGGAGTCAAGAACGCTAAAATTTCAATATTTATCTTCATTATTTACCACTYCCCTACTTTTGCATCCCTGCAAATCTTAAGAATTATTATTTTGGGTTTTCTGTTGGTYGTTATTGAAATGTTTGCCAGCATAGGACCCAAAGCACATATACAACCATTAGGAATATAGCCTTTACACATAGTATTCTTAAACAGAAATCCCTGAGGAAATGGTTATATTTTGAGAACTAGAGTTAATGTATTTTCAGTCTATTTAAGGTATGCYGTATAATTTTCATAATACTTTAATTTCTTGATCAAAACTTCATAAGGTGTCCAATTAAGCACATTAGTAAGCACTGAATACAGTAGTAAATAATTTACTTATGACTCCTTCTAAATTATTACATGACATTAGCTCTCTTCTGGAACTTCTTTGGTGTTCCAAAATATGGTGAAAACCAAGATCAAATCCTCAGAGAATTCCTTGCCTAATTCTTTCAAAACCTCTGAATGCGAGATACAGGGACACGTTCTTTTCAAGACATCTATCATTTTAATATTTAGTGCTAGACATCCTCTCAAATTATCACAGGATCAAAAAATGTTTTATCATCATTATCTTTTCAAACACCTCTATCATTTACTTCTTTGGATTATTTTCCCAAAGATAGAGAAGCAATACCGAGTGATCACTTCTCTAATTTCTACATTTTTAAGCAACTTGACTATTCTATCACTGCTCGAGACCCACATCTTTGTTAACATCCTTTTTACTCCAAACACGTTAATACTTATTTCCTTACCCTATTTCCACTGCCAGTTTTCTTCCTTGAGCTCTTTTGATGATTTTAGCAATTTTCTGACAGCTCTAGCTTCAGACATACATCGCTACATGCTGAAATATATATCAATCTTTTCCTCATGTAGTTTCATTTTCCTTTCTAGAACGTACATTTAAATGCTAACATTGGTTACATTAGATTTAATATTTTATGTGTTAACCTAAAGCTAAGAAGTGAAGTGGGTTGTTTCTTGTAACCAATCTTCATTTCTTGAGTTTTAAGGGAATGTAAAGGGAAGACAAATTCTTTCCCAAGGCCCAAGATGTACATTCTGTGGTTTAGCCAAAATCCCAGTAAGGTGTATAGTGTGACCACTGTATAGGTATTCTTTTTCATATGTATGTTGTACACTTATTAAAAAAAGGATGTGAAATTGAAAACTTTCAGTCATTTCTAGGTACAGGGTCTTGTTCATTGTAGCATATCAGAAACTTAGTTCTCTAGACCTTTTTACAGAAATAACAAATGCTTGTGGAATTCTTAAAACCTATTCTTCTCTACAATTTTATAAAATAGCCCCAAGAGCAATCTGGTAGAATATTACAAACCTACCATGCTTTGATCTTTCCTCATTATCAAACTAAGGAGAAGATATACTGGGGGAAAAGCTCTCCCTCTATACAGCTATTGCTTCCTCTTTCCTTTTGAGGCAATATTTCCTTTATTTCCATATGAATGGAATAACTACATCAGGATACCAATCAATAATCAATTGTAAGCCAGGCTTTTGGTTGCTACAAACTGCTTTATGCTAGCAATAATTCTGGTCCTATGTTTTATTGCGGCCCTGATGACATAGCCCTAGGGGAACTACAACTACTACAAAATCTCTGCTGAGTATGAGTATGTGTGTGCAGAAAAGGGCAGACAGGGTATGTAATAGATAGCTGCTGTTAAAAAGTCATATTTAACACTATGACATGTATAACTATAGATTTCAGAGCCGTATTTTTACATTTTACTGCTCCGCTTTTTTGCTGCTATTTCCATGGAAAGGCAGTAAAATGCCAGACAATATTTACTAAGCAAGTATCTGAATCCAGAGGCTCACAGTTTAGAAAGAGGACAACAAATGAGTTGAAAGACACACTTTACAGTCAAARGCCTGCATTTTGGAGGATTCATATCACCTGATATGAATTATGAAAAAGTTATAGGACCGTGCATTTGGCCTAGTATCTGTAAAAATACCATTGTAAATAAGTTGGTCCTGTCACTATGTTATAAGAGAATTCAAAGCTAGTGATGAAACTAAGGTAAAACATCTAATCCAGAGACCAAGCCTATTGGAAGATCTGCATCCAGTCCCAGCTCATTTTCCATCGGGAAACAGCAAAACACCATATATTCAAAGGTTAAGACAGAGTGTATTTAAGTTAGTGGAATACTTGCTTTTGTTGAAAGAGATAAACAGCAATAAGGAATTATATTCCAGTGGGCACCACTAGTAACTAGCTGTACAGCCACTAAATTCAGATCTGAGTCCACTGGATTGCAAATTGGATAATTATGGTTAAAAATAAACAGATGAAACCTCTCTTTCATAATGTCCTATGATGCAAATAAGAAAGTTTTGTCAGCTTGGAAGAATTGCCCAGACATGATGAGACCTCAGAACATAACCATGCTGAGACGGCAATATCAAGCAAAATGAGTTAAGACCACTCCCCACCTCACAAGGCTAAGCCAATACTACTCTTGGCAGTATTTCTCATGTGTTGAAATAAGTGTATGGAGTGATGATGAGATGATGAAGAAGAGGAAGAAAAGAGAAACTAGTTACTGACCAGGATCCCTTTGGAGACTGAAGTACCCATTTTGTARCAGTCGTCACTACCAAAGCGTTGTGGGTTGTTGAAAACCCTTTTGTCCCCTCCATAGTTGCTCATGCAACTTTGGCATGTCTATAATTCCCACACCAGAACACTTTGATCAATAACTTTTAATATTATTAACATTCATTACGAGGATTGGTGGTATAGTGCTCAGCATACCACTCTCCATTACAGCTAACTCTGTTTTTTTTAAGTTGTAAAATTACAAAGCTAGGCGTGGTTGAAGAAATGAGTATGGGCTTATTCATCTGTTTCCTATAATGGCATCAGTGAAGGTGGAGATGAGGGGAAAGGATTGGTATTTTGTGGGCTCTGATTTCAGAGAACTTTAAGCCTATGTTAATCCTGATGTGCAATTAATATGTTTTAATTTGACTGTATATACTGCTAACTGGAACAGCTGTTCAATCTGAGCATGTTGTGTGTCCTCTGGGGACCTGTGTTCATTTTCAAAATGTCAAGATATGCTTGGGAGCAAGCGTGGAGCAGTCTCAGCTTCCTATAGAATGGGGAAAATGCTCTTTAGAATGAAAGAGTATAAATATCACAGTTGTTATGTTGAAAGCCTTTAAAAGGAACGCAAAACAACTTGAAAATCCTCTAGGCCTATTTTGGCAGGCGATGGAAATGCCATATGTTACAAGGGGATTTTACACTGGTGCAATTATCTTGGGCTGCAGGGGTTAACCAGAAGTTTTGGAGGTAAAACCAAAAGAACCACTCAAGTTGAAGGCTAATTTTGTTTTCTTTTTCAAACTAGTTCTTAAATGACTCCTATTGGTTCACTTACTTTCGAGAAATTAGTAATCCTTATTTTGCCAGTATTGTCACTGAATTACTCTTTCAGTCAATTGATAATTAACTCAAAACTGGGGCAAATGGGGGTATATATCTCCAAAAAGGAAATGCCTCTTAACTGGCACTGGAAAATTCAAAACAAGTTACYAATCCAGTAAATATATTTCTGTGTAATTTCCGAAATTACAATGGGTTTAGATCTGCCTGTAATGATTCAGGGATAATATATCCAATTTTATGGCACAGAGTGACACAAGCTATTAACTACTTAGCATCTTATCTTCCCATAGCCCACTACAGAGTTCTACCTCTTTCACAGGAAAAAATCACTGAGCGTTATTCATATTGAGATTGATTGTCATATATGGGAGAGGATGCTTTACACCATTATGGCATTATAACATAAACACAGTGTAAATACATTTTATATACTACATATAATTATAATCAGTGCTTCTTAAGTGTTTTAGAAGTGTGCATAAGCTTTCTATCTCCATTCCACAAACGGGGGGGGGGGGGGGGGGGGAAATCAGACAATTATGGGCTGCAGTTTTGCTCGAACTTCAGATGCGTGCAAGGAGATAAAAATTAAATCTTTGTATGGTTATGGGAGATAAAGAGTCCGTAGAAAGCAAGTAAGGACTTGCATGCCGTGCATCGAATAACGAGTGAGTGATATGAAAGCTTTAACAGCTAAAAGAAGCAGATGACAAGTGTATGTTTATGTTAGGTTTTCTGTGCTGATGTTTAGTAGTTTTACTACAGACAGAGGTAAGTAGCTGATTATTATCCCCCAAGAGCAAGAGGAAGCTGGTAAGCAATTATTCTGAATTGTGGTACGAGGCACAATGCCTCCCAGAGCTATTTGTAGGTTGATGCAATTTACATACCACTGTTTGCTCAAGCTTGTGCTTAAAACACAGTTTATCCAAGGTAATGCCGATGTGCATGAGCGGTCAGGTCTGAAACCGAGCAAGCTTTCCTGTCTCATCGTCTCCTTAGCTGCTTTCAGAGACATTCTGTGGCTTTGTTGGTGAAAATGGAGGGTCCTCTCCTTCAAACTAAAACATTAGCTGGAGGAGTGGTGTTGTTTCTGGAGTGTCAGTGGGAGATAAAAGGAGATGTGCATGTCTGACTGTTATTGGAAATTAGGAAGGGAAGGAATGGACCAAGTCTTTGTTTTCCATACATGGGGATGGAGGTGGAGCAAAACAGAAAGTCGAATTGCATTTCTGAAGAACAACTTCTAGTTTTTTTTTTTTTTTTTCATTTTGAAACACCATAATATTCCCCTGTTCCTGCCAGGATGGAAGCTCTTCTGAGTCCCAGATGCCTCCCCAGCTAACACACAGAAAGGGGTCTGGGTGAGCAGGCAGGCACAGATGTAAGTAGGCAGCAGTTATCTCATGTTTCCAATGGAAACCTCCTAGAGTTCAGTGGGAGTCTCTCCAAATGGACACACTCTATGACTCTTTTTCATTTTTGTTTTAGCAACATCAGAAAATTTCCAACCAGCCTTCAAAAATCCAAACGTTAATGGCATCTGCTTAATAATAAGTGGCTCAACCAAAATCTGTAGTTGGAATGTGTTAATATTGCTCTTTGAAATGTGTGTGATATGTGAAAAAATGAGGATAGGAGGGTTTGAATATACAGAGATATCTGTCAGTATATAAATAGAACAATAGCTGAAGATTGTAGCAAAGACAGCTTATGAAGCTAACATGAAGACTTCTTTTATATACCTAATGTACATTTTCCTTTGGAAATTATTTAGACGAGAAGATATTTTTTTAATCTATCCTGTGGCATTGTCCTTTAAATTCTCACTTTCTTATTTTCAAATTTTCATAAAAGAGCAGCAAAATATAACTATAACCCGACTATTTTCTCTGTTTAAAAAGCAGGTCTGTTTCTGTAGCCCTATGATACAAAATGTGAAATGTCCAGACTTTGCCTAAACATAATGGCATGTAAATTAACTTAGACCTAGAACAGACAAGAATGCATTTCATATAAATTATTGAAGAATTCATACTATGAGATAAGTGTACAGTTTAGCAAACTGCATAATTTTGGACAGAAATGGTTGTAAGCATAATTGGAATCAAGGAAACAAGCTAAAATAAATGAGAACAGGTGGTCTGGGATGCATATAGGGCTAGCCTCACAAGGCATTCAAAGTGAACCCAGAGGTATCAGGCTCATCTGTCTCTGACCAAAATGTCACATACTGCTCATGTCTTACTTTAAAGACAGCCCATATTTCTAACCTTGGAGAAGCTGAAGAGTAAGTCTTCCCCATTGTAAGGTTATTCAGAAATGGTATTAGGAAACAAACACCTTTCTACTGTAGCAAAGAAAAGGTCACCCTGATTTTATTCTAGCACTGTGGAAAATCGGTAGTAACCCCATGAAATGCTAAGTAGTTAGGCATGCTTGAAACAGTGCAAATGAGAGAAGAAATAAATCCCAGGAGACAGATCCTTGCCTGGTGTAAATATCACAGCTCTTTTAAATCAGTTGTACTATGATAATACAYTATGAGTGAGGATTTGCTTATATGTTGGTTTTTTCCACAAAAAATATAAATAAATTGTATCTTACATATTTTGGGTTTTGAGAGCAATCCCCACTAAAAAAAAGTTCTAAAATAGTCTGCTCTTTTAATTAAGTTTGATTCAGGACATTAGAAGCTCTAGAGAAAAGTATGTGGAAGGCAGAAGTGTTAGAGGGGGGAAGCAAAACTCAGAAATTATCTCTCTTCAGCACTCTTTCTCTTGTTCCTCGTAGCTCAAACCAYGTTCCTCACCTGTTCAGAGATCAAGTGTATTTTTGTAATTATTTCTTCCTGTCAGGAGACAATCTGAAAAAGGACCTCATTGTCTCATTCTTTGAAACATACAAAACTTCATTACTAAGGCTGCTTCCTTAAGTTTAACCTATCATCGAGTGAAATTAGACTGCCTACACAGGTTCCCAGTTTGCCAGAAAATCATCTTTTCCCTCTTCTGAGGCTCACAATGAATCTTGCATGAACCACACTTGAGTTAAAACCCCTTATTTCTGTTCATTCTGTGTTTATTTTATTATCAGCATGTCTGATTTGCTTTAAATTCCATGGGCATTACGTGGAAATTGTTTTGACAGTGCAGCTCCTCAGCACAGGCTCTGCCGAGAGACTCACCATTGCAACTCATTAGGATTCAAACCGAATTCAGTCTCCTTCCAGTTTCTCAGAGTTATCTTGTAGGCTGTCTTAAATGTTAAGCTCCAAGTCAAGGAAATTCTATCTGAATAATGTCCTAAAACATCTACTGTTTCAAGCCAGGGGGATGCTCAAAATGTTCAATCTAAGATCAACAAAATCTCTGCAAAGCAAATCATTCATATGTGAGAGCACTGTCTATTATACAAGTACACGATTGATTGTGTTGTCTCCCATGAAAGCCATTGAGTAATAGTTATTTACTGAAGGAATCTGAAGAGCAGCACTGCTGTATAATGTTAAAACATTTTACATTTGCTGTGTGCTAGATCATGAACCTTGGCTAGATAAYAAAGTTAAAATTTTCTTGTAAACTGTTCATACTCTTAAATAGAAGCAGCAAGATATGAGCATATACACACCTATACGAAAGTTCAGAACGCTTGTCATGACCCTGCTCCCCACAGCTGGATAGCAGAAGAGCCTGAAGATGATCATAAAAATATAGGGTTGGTGTTTCAGAGGTGGCCCATAATGATTTCATGCCTGGGGATGCATTCAAGCATCCCTCAAGTGCCTTAGCACAATACCTATAAATTTCTACAGGCAACTCTGATACTTGAGTTCTTGCTCACTAGAYGACATATTATAGGTGCAAAGTGAAGAGATTCCCTTGATTTGGATGAGATTTCTCATGTATAATAACAAGATTAGGACCTGAGGCTGTTTCTCTCACTAACGACACTGTGAAGGCTCAATGATGTCAATGAGTGAAGTCAAGGAACTAGTTCCATATTTAGCAACATAAATCTTTTATTCTGCCTTGGACTAAAGTTTAGAAAATCATCAGAAGTTTCTGCCTTTGTGTTCTAAACCGTGCCTAATCAATACATAATGTTTGGTTTCAGCTATTTTCAAATTGTACAGTTTTTGTGGATTCACTTGTTGGAGTCTCATTCAATATATCATTTATGTATCATATTTATGGACTAGTGGATCGTGTTTCACTTGGGGTCTGTGTCCTTCCCCAGATGAAATAATCAGCTGTGGTGGTTCTGAGATATTCTTGAGAGAGCTGAAATCCATTCCTCTGCAAAGAGCCAAAGGGAGCAGTTTCTGCATCATTAAATTCCAATTTAACCCTTCAAAATGAGGCTTGAGTAAGTACCGAAGAGACATRCAAGCTTTGTGTTAACCTTCTTCAGAGGAATGAATTTCATTCTACTACGATTATTTTTTACTGCGTATCCATACAACTGTAACTCATTGACCAATGGAAACATCATTCTTAGCACAGTTTTCTAGACAGTGCTGTTAAACCTTTTTTCTTCTTTTTAATAATGATTTGATACAAGAGGTCATTGTCGTTATGCTGTTTTTTTAAAAAAGACCTCTTTGTAATGAACTATCTTTTCGAGTTATATTAATACAAAGTGCACCTTCCATATATAAGCAACAAAGCATTTGTATAACAGCACTTAACAACTGATATTTTAGTAGAGCCTTCTGCAACACCATAATTTGACTTTCTGCTGACAAGCTACAAGAAAACATATGTTAAATGATTCCATTCAAAATACAAAACTAATAGACTTTTTTTTTTCAGGCTGAAGGAGACAGATTCTCTATCTGGATCAATTTTTACTTATATTCAWCTTTCTAATAGCAATTGAAAAATAGAGAATGAATCATTAACATCACAAGAAAAAATATCAAAGAATATTTTAAAATCCGTAATTCTGGCTCACTGTAAAAGTGTGCTTGCTTTTTCTCCCTCTGCTCCTTTCATTTTTCTGGCATTGACACATATTCTTTTATGGCATGATTAGAAAGCAATGCTAACCTGATGAAAGAGTCATCACCATATATTGTATGTGTCCTGTGAAACAAGCATTTTTCACAGCCGTGATAGCACAGTCTTAAAAAAAATGGTTTTGCTTTTCAAAGATACATACTGAAAAATTGCAGATGTCAAAATGTCAGTGTAATCAGATGGGACCAGATACAAAGTAGGCATATATACCAGCTACTTGCCTAAGAAGCTGCAGTAGACATCCTTATTACTATTTCAACTGTAGCCGAAATGGATTTCCATGTGGACAAATTGTGGGAGCTCCTGCATGGCACTTAAGTTCTGCGTTAGCATCTTAAGTGAGGCTTATTGCTAAGACCTCTCCGTTTGGGTTATTTTCACCATGAATGGGACACGCTTTATAAAAATCAACACGTGGCAGTACAGACATATCAGAGAGGTTTACAGTGATGAGTCTGACAAGCAAATTATTTCTGAAACCAGCTTAAATGCTCGAGTAAGGTATTCTGAGTTAAGAATTGTTATTACTATTCTAGTGGCATAAACATCCAATGCACACACATAGGCAGAAAATGATTAGGAATCATTCTGATGGAGCAGACTAGCAGCCATTCTTGCTATTCACACAACCTGCTTTGTCTTGCAAAGAATGTCTCTCTTGCATGCAAACAAAGCTATATGCTATGTTCAAGTCTATTTGAAGAACACAGGTGCAGAGGGAAGGATGCCAGTAACAAGATCACAGCTAGGTTTGTAAGCTAAGGCACTGACAGGCTCAGGCTCTTTGAGAGATGGGTTCCACTCTCTAGACCTCTTTGACTTGAGATGGGTGTTTTTTCAGGTTTTATGCATTAGGCAATGCCTCAGTTGATCTAACGTATGGATGATATCATGGTAGCCCTATGAAAGTGGAACCTTTCTCCCTCCCATAGGCTAAAAGGTGTTGAGAAAAAAACATTTAACTAACAGTTAACCTTTTAAATTAGTATCAATCAAGCAGTGATTGTGTACAATAAGGTGAAAGTTCATCATGGTGCAGTAATAAGGGGATTTCAAGGTCCCTATTTAACTTTGGTAATAGGAAAAAGTGACTCTTATCATGCGCAAAGCATAGAGAGGATACAGATGTTTTATTTGCTCACTTCAATATCTCTATTGGCTTCTATTTCCCTAGAAGAAAGTCAGCAGCACAGGTCAATTCCACTTCCAACATGCTCAGAGTTTTACTGAAAGGAAGTTGGAGAATCTGAAAAGGCACTAAGATGCCTGTATTATATTCAGCTCTAAAAACACTAAGTGATGCATACTGTATATTATAATCAAAATAGGTACTGAATAATTATCTCTGAAAGATGATTAGAGGATAATGTGCTTATGTGAATACTAGCATACTGAAATATGCATATTAAAATGAAACAGAATGTGACAACAGCAACAAATTGGAATAGAAGGCACAACGGTTGACTTACTAACAGCTTTTGTTTAAAGTAATTTTGCATATTCTAAATACTGTTTGCAATTTTTTTTTGTTTATTAAATGCATATTTACTAGTAAATGGAAGGCGCTCTCTTTACAGCTGACAGAACTGTTATTAAGAGCCACATGCAGGACTTTACCACAAAATTGTAATGTTTTCCATAAGATCCTCAAAAGACAAAATTCTGTCATGCATATTCCACAAAGTGTTACACAACAGCACAGAAAATAGTCTAAGGCAATTCTGTATAAATCATCAGAATACATTATACACACATATCAGACTTGCTGATAAACATAAGTTTGCTTATATCAGACACTATCCTTGTATTACAGATCTTTAGTATTTAAGACATGGTAAAAATTGATGACCATGCCAAGAGCTACTCTGCTCTGGTGAGACCCCACCTGTAGTACTGCGTCCAGCTCTGGAGCCCTCAGGACAGGAAAGACATGGACCTGTTGGAGCGGGTCCAGAGGAGGGCCACGAAAATGATCGGGGTGGAACGCCTCTCCTATGAGGAAAGGCTGAGAGAGCTGGGGTTGTTCAGCCTGGAGAAGAGAAGGCTCTGGGGAGACCTTATTGCAGCCTTTCAGTACTTAAAGGGGGCTTATAAGAAAGATGGCAGCAGACATTTTAGTGGGTCCTGTGGCGACAGGACAAGGGGAAATGGTTTTAAACTAAAAGAGGGTAGATTCAGACTAGATATAAGGAAGAAATTTTTTACAATGAGGGTGGTGAAACACTGGCACAAGTTGCCCAGAGAGGTGGTAGACGCCCCATCCCTGGAAACATTCAGGTCAGGCTGGACGGGGCTSTGAGCAAYCTGATCTAGTTGAAGGTGTCCCTGCCCACGGCAAGGGGGTTGGACTAGATGACCTTTAAAGGTCCCTTCCAACCCAAACTATTCTATGATTCTATGATTCTAAGTAGGCCCCGAGGAGCTCTGCTGTTACTGGAATAGAAATACTGAGTCAGGCAGTTCAGGAAGGAGCTGTAATGTATATATGCTGGTTAAACAGTCTATTCTGGGGTAAAATGCACATAGCAATTCATCTGGCCCAGGCTGTATAATTCCAAAGTTGGAATGAAAGGGGAAAATAAGCTGTTGTTAAGGACATACACCTTCTGAAGAGCAATGTCCTTGATATATTGGGGTGTACATATCAACCCAGTAAAGCACTAGCTTCATGATATGTGGTGGTGTAGGACACAGATGTTTGGAGGAAGAAATGGTCTAATAGTACTTCACTGAAACTCCCACAACAGTCCCCGAGTATCTGGTAAGATTACTAGCAGTGAGAAACCTCACGATTGTGAATACTGGAGTAATTTTTTTGAGAGTACCACTTCCGTGGTAAAAGTGTCATTGGTTACTGTAGCAGTGTATGGTATAGGAAAGGTGCAATTACAAACACAATCAACCACTGAGGYATATAATTAGCTGATCAAAAGACGTATACATACAAATTCCTTCAGGGGTTGCCTAATCTAAGGTGTTGTGACTACTTCCCTCCATTGACCACAGTGGGGAGCCAAGGTCTGCCATCCTTAAACAACAGTCTAAAATCTTCAAGCCTCTTGAGGGCAGATGTAACAATAGACTGCAAGAGGTGTGAAGATGGCCCTAAGTGTGAGGCTACCAAATGTGTTTGAGAACACATTTTTGCTCAGAAATCACTGCCCTCCCTTCTGAAAATGTGACCCTTAAGATGACCCCTTTTCCTTACATRCGTCTTCCTGTGTCTTATTACTCCCCCCTCTTCCTCAGCCCTTTGCCCTTACCTTTCCTACATGCTGTTGAGCCTGATATTTAAAGCAAAAACCAGGTGGGAGTGGTCCTACTTAGTGCAGCTCAAATTAGCAGAGAGAATGAACAAGTCTTTCTTCCACACTTTCTCTGCTCTTCAGACAGTTAGTGCCAGAAAAGGTTGTTTAGGAGCAGGTGGCTGCGTAGGTGTTGGGTCAAAACGTTATGTGGAAGTTGATATTACATATATTCTCAGTAAACCCAGCAAAGGAGCAGAATCTTTCTTACCCAGCAGAATGGAGAYGTGTAAGGGCAGGTTTAAAGGAGGACAGGTCTTTATGTCAAGAACAATGGAAGACTCCAAACAGAGTTTGTTTCAGAACGAGTGGTTCCACTTGGAGAAAGAAGGAAAAATCGCTGTTCATCATGGGAGCATCCTCTGTGAAGTTCTTAATGATGGCAAGGGCAGGAAGGTGAGAGCAGAGCAGGCTCTTTATAAGAAACTGAATGAAAAAAGTAAAGGTGTTTCATAGTTTTATAGAAAGAATAAGGGTCAAAGCATCCCTGATCCTGCTGTGAGTTTTCTAAAGTTTTAATATAACCAGTCCAACTTTGTTCATAACCTGTATCTACAAAAAATCACTCACAGAGGACAAACAAGCAGCTACTTCTCTGCAGTGCCAATTCATACTCATACTATTAATAAGACCAATCCCCCAAAATCATGAATATCAGACCTGTCATCTATGAAAAATCGTTTTAGATATTAACAGAATATTTCTTGCAATGTTCACACCATTTAACAAAAACCAAAAAACAACCCTGGCAGTAGCAGTCACCAAGAGTCACCAGCCAGTATCTCTCCAAGTGTCACTTAATGTGCTTTCTCTCTCTCACACACCTTTTCCTTTTTGTGTGTGTGTCTTTTCTACAGGCTTGTTGCTCCCTTGCTGGCATTTGCAATGGGCTGCCTCAAGTCAGATACCTGCTGTCTCACAGATCTCACCAAGAAAAGGCTTTATATCTGCTGACACATTTGGACCATCTGTGGGAAAAGCAGCTGCACTTTAACACCAGGAAAGACAAAGAAGTCACAGTCCTGTCCCCATGATGTCTTCCAGAAGTCCTTGTCATAAAAATCAGAATAAAAGCAATTTCATCTTTGTTGTTCGCATTGAGGGAGAAGGTAACTTCAGTGGAACCAGTGACTTCATGTAACTTCATGGAAACAGTGAACATAGAAAGACGTCTATAGAAAAATGAGCTAAAGCTGAATATGTTAATATACATAAAAAGAGGCACAGGATTCAGCACATCTCCCCCCAGAAATGCCCATATCAGCATGAGGAAAGAGGAAAAGAAAATGGATTGCTTTATACCTGTCTAGTAGAAGGGAAAGCACTTTGACTAACTCCACTAGGGACCAATTAGAACTAGTGAGACCAAATAAATATTTATCAACTTAGCCAAAGGGCATGCCCTTGACCACAGGTTAATTGCGTAAGCTTGTATTCTGTGAACATAAAACTTGGAAAACAGGGAGCTCCAGTTGACTCCGGTTGGTCCGGGATTTGCTTGTCAGTGTAGCAATGTGATGAGCCATCTTTGCATAAGTGAGTGCAAACTCCTYGGTGAAACTTACATCCAAGCTCTTGAAATTCATTTGGGATTTGACATCTCATGCATACATCTCTGATTTAGAGATAGGCATTAACCAGAGGTCTCACACCATCTGGCTCTCTTACCCTAGGAATTTCAGGGACATTTCAAGGAAGGTAATAAAGTGTAATGCATTTCTTTTGTTCATTTTCTTTGAGCAAAATAGTGAGGGCACCTCAAATTTTGGAACAGAATGGAGATGGAGTTTTCATCTCTCTGCATACATCTCTCTGCAAAAAGTTAATACCAAATTGTAGCAGAGCTCACCAGGGTTTTTGGCACTGTGCACTGCTCAGTATGCCCAAGTTTACTTATACAGGCTCAGCCTACAAGTCTTAGAGGGCAGGCAAGATATATATTCTAAAACACAGACACTATACGGATTTCCCACACATTCAGAGTTGTCCAAGAGTTCAGAAAAACAGGTAAACTAACTAAATAATTCAAGTCAAGTAGGAGGCAGAATGACTACTACACACATCTTTGTGAGGAGCCTGCCTCTGTGTTGTTGTCTAGTTAAGTGAATACAGAAAAAGAAAAAAGCACCGAAAAGGACCGTGRAAGAAGTAGTAACACAATCTGTGCACCTCCCTGACAAAAGCCTATAGGAACCCAAGAAAGGAGTGAACAGAAGAAGCAAAACTTGGGAAGACTAAAGCACTGGGAGGGCAGACAAAATATTTCCCACTGCCCATCAAACCATGTACTGAGAGGTAAAGTGGCTTTAGGCTCACTTAATGGGAGAATAAGCATTGAAGGAGGAATGAATTACTGGATTTCATAGCATATTTCTCATGTATAGGAATTCAACAAAGGCTGATCCCAAAGATGAGGTTTCATGGTGATTTATCCCAGTGGTCTTCACTACATTACAGAAAATGATGAACTTCATTAATAACAAGAGCAAAAAAGTTACTGTTGTGGTTTAAGCCAGCAGGCCGCCAAACACCACACAGCCGCTCCCTCACTCCCCCCCTCAGTGGGATGGGGGAGAGAATCAAAAAAAAAAAAAAGGTAAAATTCGTGGATTGATATAAAGACAGAAGTAAAATCAGCCCTTCTACTCTGCCTGGGGAACTCCTCACTGGAAACCAGAGCAGCAGTTTTCCTGGAAGAACCCCCTTTTGTGATTGTTTTTCCCTGCAACTCATGTACCCATGCCTCTAGGGTCGAGGTAGGTTTTCCATCCCACTTCCTCATGTCCTCTCTGTGTTCACGCAGGTAAAACCACAGGGTGCCCTGGGGTGTGAATCCATGATATCTTCTCTCTTGAGCAGAAGGACGCTTAATCCCTAATGGCTGAGATACTGGTCTGTACAGGTGGGGAGTAGGACATAYCCTCTTTGAGTTGCTGGAACTCCTGGGACAGTTTTTTGGACAGTTTCTCCAGCGCAGAGACACAGGCCCGTAGGGAGGAAGAAAGATTTTCTTCATGTTGCTGGAGTTGGCCAGYCCAGCCAATTCATCCACCATTTGTCCCTCTCCATCTTTGCAGGTCATTACTGCCAATGAGTTGGCATGTGAGGCTGGTGCGCTCYGTACAAATTTCCGCCACATGGGTCRGGTGCATTTGACTTCATCTGGATCTTTGGGTAACTGCTTGTTATTCAGGTCRTCACAGATCACTTCTAGCATGGCTAATTCCCTCAGGTACTGTATACCTCTCTCCATGGTGGTCCACTTGCCTGGGTGACACACAACATCTTCCTTGAAGGGATACCTTTCCTTCACACCTGGCAGGAGTCACCTCCAGAGGCTGAGGGCTTGTGCCCCTTTTCCAATCGCCTTGTCAATGCCCCCTTCCCTAGAAAAGGATCCCAGCTGCTTGGCTTCCCTCCCATCTAATTCCAGGCTCGGGCCCCATTATCCCAGCATTGGAGCAGCCAGGTGATAATGTGCTCGCCTGGATGATGGCTGAAATCTTTTCATATGTCTCGCAKCTCACTCAGAGGTAGGGATCGAGTGGTTACCATCTCATTTWTGAGTTCTTCCAATTCCTCCTCCCCAAGCAGCAGACGCCTCTCTTTCTCCTCCTGTCCTCATGATGGCCCTGCTACGGAGTAGTCTGCCTTGTCCACTTCTTCCTCCTGCTCCCTCTTAGAAGAAGYTTCTTCATCCCTTTCTAAAGGAGCTGACTTCCGCTTCCAATATTTCTTCTTGTGTATAGGGGCGACTGATACCGGCACGAGTTGGTTCTCTTGTTTAGCTGCAGTGCCTGTCGCCAGCACTTTTTATATATGAATATAAAATAGCTTCCCACACATATAAGTAGCAAATGAAACACATTTACACCACATGTTATCAGTTGGAAGACACACAAATTAAACAAATTTTCAAGACCACATCTCTGACATTATTGCTTATTGTAAAAACCAAGAYACTCCAATCAAAGGTCTACACCTTGCAGGAGGCACTTAGAAACACATCACAAATCAATGATTTCTGATGCAGGAAGCTTTTCCTTTTTCAGTCCCAGAGCAGCACAATAGGATTTACTGTATTAACATTCGAAACAGAGGTTGGATTCACTCAGAAAAGAGTGAATCCAAGAACATCACTGCAAATCTGCTATTTTGCTGTGACAGCCAGGAAGGACAGAGTCAAAGAAATCAAAATGTTCTTTCTCTTCTGTATGGTCAGCAGGCAATCAGTTCACAGAAATATCAGCATACTGCACTCTGAGAGCAAAAGCCTAGCTAGGTAAAGAGGGGGGAATACATTTGGGCCAAGGCCAATTGTATGAGGTTCAACAAG